>OZ023161.1:16977852-17577852 GCA_963678695.2 Diplodus puntazzo | reverse complement strand
ACACACACACACACACACACACACACACGCAGCTGCACACAGGGTATGCTATGCTAAGTATAACCATGCAGGCTAACCACACATCGAGCTGGAGGTTTGGCTCCGAGACAGCTCGAGCTGCCAGGCTAGCCTTTCTCCCGCTTTTAGAAGTGTCCGTCACACATAAACACACAATCACACTGGGGCCGGAGCTATTTTGAGAAGCCCAGTAAAATAAGTGCACGAGCTGCTCACCATGCAGTCTGAATAGACACATGCAAGTATGCAGCATAGGCACACAATGTAAATACACCAACCCAAGAGCAGGCATGAGGCAGACACAGAATCACACGGCACACACAAACGCATATTTACACATGATAAACACCTGGTGGCCCAGAATAACCATCTCAACAGCCCTTTTTACCTGAGCTCAACGTCGCTTTTAGGACCTTAAAATAGCCGGGTAGTTCTCAGGACTTTATTTTGATAGGTTGAGCAACCTGGTGTGAGCAAAAGAGTGGCCAATGAGACTAAGTCAATGTGTTATTTGAAAAATTCAATTAATTAGGATTTTGGTCATTTAAAAAGTAACTACATCACTCGACTAATTGAACGACAGCATAATTAATTTGCTTTATCGTGCACAGCTCCATCAGAGGTGGCTGTAAACATCAACTTCAAATCCTCCTAATGCATTTTAATATTATTGTACATCATTATGGTATATAGCAAAGGGCAAGCCTAGAGGTATTAGATATAATTGACCTATGTATGAATCCTGTATCAAAATGTCTAAAAGTAGACCTTTGTTAGAAACATTTTGGATAATGTAAGTACACAATGTAATCATATATTCAACAGTGTTCAAACCCAAAAAATCCACAACTATCGTATGGTTGCCTGTCGCTACTTCCAGCTGGCAAACTTATCGCAAAAGAGGTCAGTTTCACAGATCACTGTTGCAGTCAGGTTGATAAACAGGGGTGAAGATAAATCCCAAGAGTTTAAAGGTAATCTCTGAGCTCTCCTCACGTTGGCAAATGGTTCTGGATCAGAGCAGAATCAGAAGTGACTCCAGGTGTGTTTTTCTCCAGAGGGTCTGGCTCAAATCCAGACTCTCTAGCTGGTGCTAAGCAGCTGAGCAGCGGTTCTTGCCCCCAATCCCGTCCCAAACATCTTATATTTTGTTTTAGTTAGAGAGCCCCCGAGCAGCAGATGTTACATATTGTACCTCTAAGAAGTAGCTTAGCTAAAACCTACCAAAACTAGGTGATTCCTGACTGTAGAGTTACTGTTGAAAGGCACAACATAACATTACTGAGTCACCCACAAACTGCCATAGACTTTACATAAAACCCTGCTGAAACAGCAATAAAGATGAATCAAAGTAACAGAGCATGACCAGCATTATTAACTGTATGTTTCGATTTTTAAATCACAATCCTTTACACTACTTGTTACTGAAAGAAGCAATCACACAAGTTGGAAAATAAGGCATTCTTGTATTGTGCTGCTGATAACTTTTAATTGTGTCGCACAAGGACATAAATGACTTGCCACTTGCCTTGTGTTCCTAGCTGACTGCACTCTTTACTGAAATTGTCGCACAATTAAGCGTTGAGTGACTTTTTTTTTCATGATCGCTACCTCTATACACAGAGGAGCCTTTTTTCATTTCAACGTAGCCAATCCATAATATAACCCCTGTCACTTAAAGGCTTGAAAGCGCCATTAATAATGTCATGACCCCAGACGACAGAGAAAACAAGCGAGACACTGTGCTCCAGTGCAGCTGTGAATCAGAGGTATACAGCCCCACAGAGGACTGTAACTCAGCTAAGGTAGTGGACTATCAAACAATTACAATCACAGTCTGCCTGCTACTGGTGTTGGGGTCTGCAATTTAAAACCTACTCAGTAAAATGTGGCCACCTCAACAAGGACCTCAATTATCTAGCAGCGCGCCCCCAGCTCGGGCCCGACCCCACTTCCACGGTAATAACCTCCCAAAGCAGACAGGAGACCCCTAAATAGCAGCACTTAAGTGACCGCAAGTGGGCAGACATCTAGCCGAGGGGCAGCCAATGTTCTATAGTCTACAGATTCATGTATATACACACATACAGCCCCCCCAGCTGAGGGCAAACCCTGTCAAGTGATTAGGATTGGACTAATGAGTAGCCTTCAGTAAACCAGTGGCTCCTGTGTGTACCAAACCCCTGCTTCCTGTCCTCTGGGATCGCCCACCTATCAAAAAATATGACTTCGCTAAGGATATCAAGGTTAAGGTAAATGTTTAACCTGATTTGCACGGTTGCTCAATATAACTAAGCTCGTAAATGTCATCATCTTGTTGACTCTACCCATCACTGAGGCAAAAGGTTCACAAAAGACAAACAGACACAGTGGGATCAGTGCCACATGTGACTGACATTGCATTTAGTAGTGTTTAAGAGGTAATGGAAATGTATTTTCATTGAGGCAGATGGTATAAAGAAAAACTGTAATCTGTATTTTGATTAGTAGTGAAGTGAAAACAGATTTTGGGCTATGACCACAAACAAGCTGGTCTCAGTAAAGATGAAGTCTTTGCAAATAATGTAAAGCTTTGTCTTAAATCTCCACCTCACGACAACACCACTGCACCGAAATATGTGAAACAACATACAAGGGCAAAGTTTTATCTGTATAAATACCGTAACTGATGTTGCAGCAAACTGTTCTTTTTGCTTTGACAATCTGGCATAAAATAATGATCTAAAACACTTTATGTGTATGTTGAAAATAAATCATTCCATTAATTCCTGGACCTTTGGTACCCGAATGAACCAGACAAACATTCAAAATGCATTTAAAATCAAACTTTTTAAAAATGGGTTGAGAGTGTGTATACCGGTTCACACCGAATACCGGTGTATATTTTCGTTATGATATGAATTTTTAATATACCGCCATACCGTTGTATTTGAATACACAACGTTCGGAACGCTATGCTGTGCCGCGCGACACTATTTCAGACCGGACCCTTTTCAATGTTGCGCTGCTAAACAGGTATGGTGCGACTGCGAGGGTAAACAGTAGCGCTCTGGTGTTGTGTTACGGTGAAGATGGATAGGATAGACAATGCAGATCATGACTTCACCCGCGGACGTCAAGATGAGCAACTGGAAAGCCGCTGAGATCCGGGAGATGCTAGCGTCTCCTCGTCTCTTTAACTGTTTGGTTGTGTCCGCTACTTGTGTAGCGGCAAGCTAGGAACGGTCGCTACTTTCAAATTAAAAGCCCCCCGCTAAGAACTCAGTTCTAAACTCCAATGGGGTGCAATGTAAAGCTCTTATTTTGAAGACAAATTCCACCTGCTTCCTGTTAGCTGTCTGTTGCTTGAGGCAGCTAACGAAGGGGGTGGTGCGCTAGGCCGCACGCTTCCATTACTAGCGGGGGTTTAACATCGGCGTGTGTTTGACTGAGGAGGCGAGAATATGGGCCACGGATCTATAATTAAATAAATATATCAAGTGTCGCCACATTTCTACCGATACATATGTTGTACGTCACTGTTCACACCGAATTCGTGCTTCACGTCACATCACATGTTTACGCCGACCCCAGTGGCAGCTTTTTGGGAAAGAAGGAATGAGAAACTGGTTGAGAGAGGAAAATTACGCCTCCCTTAAAGATAGACAGAGTGCTGCCTTTACCTTGCAGCAAATGTGCTGCCTTTTCTATCTAAAAGGGGCTAGTAATTCCTCTCTCAACCAGTAGAAAATGCTGTGAACACCTGATTAAGCATGAAAAAAAAAATACCGTCATAGACCGTGAAACCGTAGGAATTTTGAAAAATACCGTGATATACATTTTTCGTCCTACCGCCCAGCACTAATTGCACGTATGGCAACGCCTTATGAGTGTAGAGATTGACAGAAACTTGGATGGAACTAAACCAAACCTTGTGATTATAAAGTGAATGAACACTCTCGTATACCTCAGTTTCTCAAATGTGACCAAAGTGAATTGAGTTAGATTTGAAAATTATTTAGTCTTCATATGGCGTGAGGTGAACCTCCAATTGTTCCAGTTATGTTCTGTGGAAAACAGATGCATCCAAATACTATGTATAAAAAATGTTAGGTGATGTGTTCAGAGTGAGAGAGTCCAGAAACAAACACAGAAGTCATACAGGAGAAGTCAACACTGACATTTTTTTGACATCCATTTTGTACCTTAATGGTCATAAGATATTCAACTTAAGTCATAAACATAATGTAATTTTCCCCTAAACCTAACACAGTTCTGTTGCCTAAACAACAACAATTTTGTGTTTATTTTTGTGACCATAAAGAAGGTCACTTCACTATGGATCTGCCCTCAACAGAAGTTATATCAACTACATGGTAAATTGGACTCTGGCATATTTACTGCACACTGTTTGAAAGTGTAAAGTCATTGTAACTTATACACAGATTGATGAGACCAGGTTACTGTGTGATAATGAGTGAATGTATGTGTTAATTCCCACCTGAGTGCTGCAATCACGGTAATTACCAAAGGTTGTTTCATTACAATTTCAGGCAGGCATGTACATTCTTTCTATGACTTAAAGTTTTAGGAACCACTTTGTCTTCTTTCTGGGAATCAACATCATCACACCGCCTGTCAGAACATGTTGTGATGCAGCGCAGCAGAGTGAATGCAGCCTTTGACACAACACATGTTTAAATATGCAGATGGGAGAGCGCGCTTGTTTGTTTGCTGGTTACATTTGAAATAAATTTGTCTGCAGTATTTATTTACAGAATGTGAGGAGTTTGGCTGTCGCTCTCATCCCGACTGTCAGCAGGAGTGATGTACTGAGTGTGACTGTCGCTCTAATGTTTGGGGGACTATAAATGTTTGACTCATGTTCAGCGTCCTTTCAGAGTTAGAGACACAAAATGGTGCGTCTTCAGCAAGTTAGCCAATTGTCTGTATCTTCATAGAAACATATTCAAAGACAGGCATGAGGCAAAAGACATTTACCAGGAAAAAAATATGTTTTTTAATATGTTTTTTTTAAATCTCACCATTTTTAATGTGTGGAAAATATAAATATATTTAATAGTAACTTTTTGGTGCACAGATTTATATAAAACCCCTGTAAAAATGTTACCCAAAACATGTCATACCCCTTTCCATCACATAAAACCTTCATCAAAACTAAAAGACTAAAATAAAAATGTATGAACTAAAATGACACAAGTGAATGGCTTGGCTGCTCAGTTTTTTTTTTTAAGGTTGACTTTGTAATTTGAGATAAGCAACGATTTCCTTGGAACCACCCACACATACAGTGGAATGATCATGCCATAGCTTGATCTACAGCTTTATTAAGCTCGTGGAAAGAAAATTAAAATGTCATAAAGTGAAGTTTCAATCCTGTGGGTGGGATCCTGAGATAAATCTGAGACATGACAAGACAATTAAATGGATAAGGAAAAAGATGTGTTATAGAAAATTGTTAAGTTTCTTGCACATCATCTAGCTTTTAAAGTTCATGTAAGTGAAGGGTTAGGGTAAGGCCTCTATGAATCCAGAAATAAATTCTTCCTAACTGGCTATAACCTGCGATGAGGGGTCACAAGTCTTTATTTTCAGGGGACAAGAACCCCAAAAGATTGTAAAACTACTAATCCTAAACATGCCACTGCACTGAAATCGTAAACTTTATCAAGGCTGCAGGTTTGTGTGTAATATACAGCTTAAATAATAAACACAGTTGAGACATTTTTTTTGTATTCTGCTTCAAGAAAGTACAATGATTACTTAACTTTACCTCAAATTTCCAATTTAGATAAAAAAAAATGTTTTAGCCAAAACAATAAATCTGCAGTTCACATTGAAACCCTGGACTTTGACTTTCATCTGCAGCTGTGCAACACATCTCAGCCTGAACAAAGCCTCCGAAAATAAACTGTGGGTGATGTCAGAGGACAATCAGCCCAGTGTTTTCCCCTGCCGGAGCTTTAGGAGTGAATCACGCAGCATCCAGACGTCCAGACATGCCTCTGTTGGTCTGTATCTCCTCAAGCCCCTGGGGGGGTAAAGGTCAGCCTGCTGATCGAGGGGTAAGCTGGGTGAGGATGGGGTGTGTGAGCATGTGTGTGTGTGTGTGTGTGTGTCTGAAGGAGTCAGTCTGCAGGTGTGTGTGGGAGGATTAACGAGTTGGCTTCTGTGTCAGTCAGTAGCTGGTACGGTGTGAGATATGATGTGTCAGCGCTGAGAACAAACAACCGGTGTGTGTTTGTGTGCGGTGTGGTACATCCTCGTTTCCTTTGTGTACAGTAATGTTGTATCGTGCCTCTCACACTGTAACTACTTTATGGGACATTCTTGCTGAGTCATCAGACAGTCTTTTGACAGTCTGATGGCTGTGAGAACTCCGTTTTGCACCTCAGTGGGACGATCCCGTGGCTGCCGCAGCTCGTCATGGAGAGGGTGAGAGGGTTTATCCAGGATGGCTTTGATCTTGTCCTCCATCCTCCTCTCTGCCACCGACTCCAGACTATCCAGTTCCAACCAGACCACAGAGCTGGCCTTCCTTTAACAGCTTGTTGAGTCTACTTGCCTCTCAGCACACCACAGCAAAGGACAGAGCACCAGCTGCAAAGGACTGGTAGAAGATCTGCAGGCGCCTGTTTGTGCACATAATGGGCTCCGCAGAGAAAGCACCACCTTGCTATGCGCCGCGGTACTCTGCAGATTTTTACGAGTTAAGCTAGATAAATGGTTGAAGCCAAGTAGGTGAACGCTAAAGCGAGGCGGGCGCTTCAAGCTACGCAAGACTAATTCCACGCGTCATTGTGTTCTGGAACACGTGTAATCTTGCGTTGTGTTAAATAAAGAGGTGGTTTACTCCCCAACACGGATAAGTTAGACCAGGAAGAATGTAAAGGTGTGTCATTTCTCTAAAGACAACCACATATGTATGTGAAGCGACAGAGCACTGGAACAACCACGACTTACCAGTGTAATGAAGCTCTTGCTGAACATTTTCGCATGCATCAGCGTCCTCTCCATTGTTCTCTTCTCTTCTGTGCAAGAGGTATGACAAGACACATTCCTTCTTAAACACAATGTTTACTACTGCAGTCATGGAAACACTGCAGCTCTATATCACCCCTCTGACAACTGACCTACTGTACATAAGAACATATATTGAGTATGTTAATGGTGACCCAGCTGGGCCAGGTGTTGCCATTTGTGTTCAGGTACTTGAGTAAACCATGTTTATGGTTACGTTTCCATGACAAATTGCTACAACAGCAGGGCCAGTAAAGTAGCACATAGTAGGAACGTCAAACCTTTGATTGGAGTTAAAAACATTTCCAACCCCCCCAAAAAAGGATGATCTGCATCAACACAGAAATGTGACGGAGAGTCGGCAGGACGGACAGGATGACAGACACTTATCCACGTATAACTGCGGTAGTTTTTTCCTCATATAAATTGCCAAAGACACTACCGGTTACCACGTTACTGTTTGGTCCTATAACGTTGCTTTACGGGTCATTTCTCTATTATTTGATAAGTGAAGGATCTGTTTAGTTATCAGACTGTGGACATCATCAGATCAACCAACCCCCGCTCCACGCTGCCGGCTTATCCTTTAACACAGACACCGGCTCTTCTCTGCTGCAGCTCTGATACTACCTCCAGAGGCGCATAAGAGCTGCAGCAAAACTGTCCCCCCCCCCCACTCCACATCTGAAACTTTTACACAGAGGACAAATGTGGAGAATCGGCACATGATTCCCACGCTGAAAGGTATGTATGGAGCTACAAATGACTCTGCAAACACCCTCACAGATGATCCATTACTGTGTGTCAAAAGACTGAAATCTACTTCTCCAGGATCCATGTGGCTCAATCAGGTGACTGGTTCCATTAAGACACACTAACTTGTACTCTGTTTATATGTTTTTTCTGTCTGTTTACAGCCCACCTTCCAACAGGAGTTCAGAAATCCAATCAGCTTGCTTGGCATGCTGGTCTTCATGAGACATTGATGACATTTGAAAGGTGCGGCTCCTCTGCAACCTACGGGTACACATTAAACCCTTCAACACGTTGAGATTTTTCGTTGAAGAGAAATTAATCCTAACTTGGCAATTAAGTATTGAATTCCAGATAGTTCTTGTGAATAAGATATGTGTTTTTAAATGTTTCCTGCTACCACATGCAATGAACCTTAAGGCTTGCCATGCTCGAAGGCACAAACACACATCCTCCCACTACGCGTCAGGATGCTCCCCAGTAATCCTAAACTTTGAGGCATCTGGCGGGCGTCCAATCGCTCTGAGCAAACATTAAGAAGACAGGTCCTCCAGTGAGCCCCGATAACACACTCACTCACTCACTCACACACACACACACACACACACACACACACACACACACACACTGTCTACACTATCCTAAACACACACAGAACTGGAGTGTTGTAATCACACTCACAGCTCTGTTCTGGTTTTAGGGCACTGAGCCAACCAAACCTTGTGTCTACGCTGTTACTTCTGCACCACTTTAGCTGCAAAAGCCCAGATAACATCAACCACTACACTGAACAGGGAGTGGGTGGATGGATGGGGGGGCAGACAGAGTGTACTAGAGGATTATTTGTAACAGATACAGACAGAATGAGAGCTAAAGACAGATATGGTGGGAGTGGGAAGATCCAGTTATGGTTCCAAAACAGTCTCCTAAAAGTTGATGAAATGAGCACAGGCTTTAACACAGAGATCACATGTTTTAAATTATGATCCTTTACCACAAATTATGTGATGACAGCACAAATTGATATGCCACTGTGTTGTTGGCTTAATGCATCGGTAAAATAAAATAAATATGATTGAGCCTGAGGTTAAGAAAGGAAAAGCATACATTTCAACCATGTATTGGCACGAGGGGAACTCAAACCTTGTTTTTTTGAACCGAAGTGAAGATTTATCCACCACCTTAACCTTCGAGGGGCCGGTTTTACCCATCATAAGTGCTTGTTGGAGGGTCACACAGTTACTGTGTCCCCTCTCCCCACAACAATCTGATGTTGTAACTGGGTGGGCTGCTTCTAGTGATATCAATAACTTTTATACGCCATCAGTCTGACCTTCAACCATAACTAGACGCCAGTTGTACGAGCTGGACGTAGGACCAGGATTTATCTCTTGAACCCTCTGTTTACATTCTTTACGCAGCATTTTTGGTCACTTCTCACATGAACAACTGACTGCAACTCTATGTTTGTCTTCCAGGAGAGACCGTCTTCAAGAATACGCCATTTTCACCATGTTTAACCATTTTCACGTCTCCCCGCTTTCTACGTCAGAGAGCTTATTGCGTGTGACTCCAATGTGGTCGAGCGGAACATCATAATAACTACTTCAGTCTTTTTTAATCCGGTTCCTAGGTGGCCCCTGCCCCGTTTATTTTAGACAAGACAATCGCCAGAATAAATGTTAGATAAGTACGTTTCTGCAAAACCATTTGTTTATGTTGCAAATGAATGTTTCTTTAGGTTCAGTTTTCTATTTCTCTCTTGTCACATCGCTGTGCTTATGCTCTAGTTTGTTTCTGGCACAAAAACGTCATGGTTTGACTTAAAATACCTGGCTTGGTCACCAGATATATGGTGGGAGACGTCCCAAGATCTCAAAAAAAACCCAGTTCTGTGACAAGTATTCAGTTTTGGTTGCCACAAACACAGCTGGAAACGTCCCCAGTCTCCATAGGTATATCCACTGTCATCACACTTGCAAATGCCAAAACACATAATCGAACTTTGTCGCCCGTTTTGGCAGCCCGTAAACTGGCGTTAACTGATAATGTGATATCCTGGTGACTGGACTGGTTAATCACCATGCACTTAATTGAAAAACACTGAAATATTTATTTTATTTCATTATTTCACTCTTCAGGTCCCCTCTCTTCAAATCAATTTTATTTATATATTTTATATCTTTCATCCAATCATTTGTTAAGGGACTGTCAAATTATTACTTCATTTTCCTGCACAAAACTTATTTGCTTTTCACAACAGCTCAAGATGGAGGCACAGCGATCAGACAATGTGGTGGTCAAAGGGTTGCAGTTTGGCACGAGCATGATTGAATTACAATGTTGTTTTGTTCCGCTCCTTATGTGGACAGAACAGACATGTCCACTGTGTAATTAAATCGTCTATATATTCAGTGCGCCTCCCTCCATCACCTACTCTCGGATGTAAAGCAGATTAGACTGCAGTCACACTTCCGTCTTCCTCCACTTTGACCTGCCAAAAGGTGCTAATTATAGGCTGACCTTGACAGCGCTGCTTCATGGTCAGCTGCTGCCCTCCCACTCACTGTGCGAGGCCCAGTCATTACATAAGTAACTATCACTCTGGGTCAGAGGCACCCACACTCTGTCTTCCGACACTCATCAAATGCTAGACTCTTGACAGCGGAAGAAGAGTGGGTGAGGGGGGAATTTATTTTGTCGCGCTCTGCGCAACTTCAGGTGGGGCAGTTGCTGTGAGTGACTCATACTGCTGTGGATGGGCTTACATTGGAGTTAGCTGGAAGCCTGTTACCTTGTGGTATACTGACAGGAAAATAACTAGAAACCAGCCTCAAACCACAAAAAAATATATTAAAAAAATATATAAATATTTAGTATTTATGGGGAATGCCAAAGTCTCTCATGTTTTGATAACAATTAACAAATGCCTCTTTGGGGATAATAGAATAACGCCTCTATAAAGGACGTCTGTCTGGATGAGGTCTGCAGTGTGTCAAGGATAGACTCCGAATGACCTGGGTGCCATTCCCCACCTCTCCTAAGCCTTCACAAAATGGCATTGTCATACCCTGATTGGCTAGGAGGGGAACGCCCCCAGCTGTTTCACTCATTAGGTGATCTGAATCCACTGCAACCAACCCAGAGGGACTTTGAGACTCGGCTAAAACAAACAAACAAAAAATAGTAAGTCAGAATTGAAGCCACCACTATGTAACACCACCACCTTCCCCCTCACCTCCCAACATTAGACTCAGCTCATGAACACGTAATGTGAACCTGACATGCCACATCTTGCACAAGTGTCAATATAGCACAAACTCGAATGAGTCACGGTCACCAGAGTTTCATAAAACATTTCATCTGTAAGAGTGACGTGACAAAGCGTTGGTATTCGCTTTTTCAAATGAGATTACGGCAGAAAAAAACATATCTCTATAATGTTCATGACAGTGAAGGTGGCATAAAAGGAAATATTGCCTGTTATCTAAATCTTGATCTTTGAATACGTCAGAATCAAAGAGCACACATTTGTCATAAAGGGGGAAATCCATTTCACAGGGAGACGTTAGGGAGTCATTGAAGTGTATGAGACAGTGTGAAGAGAACTGGGTAACCAGCAGAGACCGATGAGTCAAATAACTGCACAAATACAGTAAACAATTACACACAGGGATGATTGATGTTCTTACAGTATCCATTGGAAATGAATGTTTAACCTAAACACACATCAGAAGTCAAATTTAATTACTCTTTAAGGAAAAAGGAAGAGAGAAGAGCAGCAATGAAGCAGGACTCCTGCATCCATGTTCCTCCTGCCAGACTGGCATCAGTCTGCCTCGTTCGCCACCACACGATGACTAAACTAAAATTAAAGTGGCACTGATCACATGCAGCTCGCCACATCTGTCTGAAGACTCCCCAACTAACTGTAGACTGCTGGAGCCGGGGAGTGGAGCCCTCCCCAGACAGAGCTGCCTCGGGGCAAATGTGCTTCATGTTCCACCAGCCTCCCCAGAACAGTAATTTGGTCTTTCTTTGAGGTTGCTTCAGCAGACTGACTTAGAAGACATTGGCCATGAAGAATCAAAGGACATTTTTAAGTTGCTTTGATTTTTTTTTTCTTTTTCTGTGACATGAAAGCAATAAAGAACTCAAAATATGTCATAATAAAAAAATGATATACATCTAGTTCTTGGATGTTTTGTATGTGTATGTTTGTATGTACAGCAGATTGCATGTTTGTACGAAACATGTTTAAGTCAAAGCATGAACTCTTTTAGGAATCATATTTTACTTTTTGGAATAGATTTCTGCCAGCTCAGGGATTAGCTAAATGAAAACATTTGTTTTGAGTCAAGTGGCCACTGAAACGGTAGCTTTAAACTGCCAGCATCACTCAACCTTTGTCCTTCCCTCATTAAAATCATTTGCTAAATTTGGGCTATAAAAGCAAATGCAGCAATTGCTGGCATGAGGCTTCAATTAGAGTTACGACTAGAGAGGTGGGAGCTGTGTGGGGGATTTTTCCAGATCTGTGTGTTTTGTGTGTGTGTGTGTGTGTGTGTGTGTGTGTGTGTGTGTGTGTGTGTGTGTGTGTGTGTTTGTGTGTTCAGGTGCGTTGCAATAAATCTGCTGTGCTTCATTATGTCCTCAAAACACCGATGTTCACCTGTGACATCAGTAGGGGAAATATGATTATTCTCATTTGATCGTGCAGCAGCTTGATCATCACTTTTTTTTTCACCTGTTGAAGCTTCAGGCTGTTCTCCGTTTCACTGTCGGCTACACCCTGATAGCAAATCCATAATCCAAATAAAAATAAAAAAGGTCACATTTTGGGTGTGTCATACAATTTTTTTAATTAGTTGTTTATAACTCCTGTTTTTCAGCACTAAATCCTGATGATGGCTCTCAGGTTTAGCCCCTGGATTGAAGAGAAAACATCTAAGAAATTATTATGTCTGAGTTTGAATTTATTCTTCAAAACTACGTAGTGCTCCTTTAAATCACCCTTTAACTCTATACATACGGTTTCCACTCAAAACTGGTTGTTTATTTCCGCTTAAAGGTTGTGTTGTATCAGACTTACGGAGCCGTAAATGTGAGTGAGCCAGCATGCTTCAAAACAGGTGGTCTATAGACTGAGAAACTGCTGGAAAGAACGGTTCATTACATTACTATTTTTAAATGTTCTTATTCTGATAATTGCTTTTGTATTAATTATGAGGTTCTCGTACAAACCTCAGTAACATTTCAACCCAGTAACTTTTAGGAAAATGTGAAATAGAAAGTTTGAAACACTGTACTGGTCTCTCTCATTTCGCACCCATGTGATCTCGTTCCTCCACGTACTGTAAGAAATGTTGATATGACATCTTTTGGGATAATATTTCTCTCATAATATGTGTAGCCAAAAGACAGAAAAATGCCTTTTGCCTGTGGGAATTACTAGTCAGGTGAAAACGATGAAGTGGAAAAACTGATGGATGAATGTGACATGCAATTGAAAAACTGCATTAGTGCCACCACCGACGAAGAAACATTTATGAAAACACCTTGAATATCTAAGTCATTAGAAAGATGATATCCCACAGCATCCTTGTAAAATCAAAAGCAAGGTTTTCATCAAGGGTGAGAAAAAGAGTGTTTTGTGTTACTTTGAAGCTACAAGCCCAAAATATCACACCCTAATGAGTCCCTTCAGCGATATCAGGTTTCTGATGTGATGCATTTTACAGTTCAAAACATCTCTCAGTTAATATTAAAAGCAGCTGTATCACCTGAGGCCCTACAAGAATAAACACGGTCCCGGTCTTCTTTTGGCTCCGGGATATTGAATCCCATCCAACATGCGTAGGGAGCTGAAGAGCTCTGACTGCAGAAGATGAAGAAGGCGGGGAGGTAGAGGAGTTGGAGAAGAAAGTGACAGAAGTAAAGAGCGATGAGGGAGGAAAAACAAGATCATGATAAGATGTTTATTTGAATAAAGATAGATGTCTACACACAAACAAGACATTTATAACATGAGCTAAGATGCAGCATTTGTCCTTAATGGGCTTTTGTTAATAAATCAGCTGTACAAAAAGATTTATGGTGCAATAAATTTAGAGGAAGAGATGAGGGGAGAGTGCCCACAATTACATGACTGGTGGCTTTGAGTCAACTTATATTTTAAGTTGTCTAAATAAATTCGGTGTTGGATGAGTAAGATTTCCCATACGTTGACCTGTTGTTCCATGTTTGGACACTAACTCTATTCAGCTGTTTAGTCACGGAGCCAAAATACCGCAGAGGTTTCGGCAGGTCACCGACAATCTCAGGAGCCTGGATATGTAAATATTCATGGATGAGTTTACTGTTGGCAGATTAATTCATCAGAACCTAAACAGTTCTTTCTGGTTTGTTGAAGACTGAGATTTGAGCACCAAACATAAATCAAAAACATATCAGCACATAAATAACCCTTTCCAATAAATCTAAATCTAGAGTTTATGTAGAATTTGCCTTAATTCTGTCCGATTCCCTGCGAAAATAAGATCTTTTGACCTGTGAAACCTATTTTGAAGGCTGCCCTCTCATGAAAAGGGTATTTAAAGGTTATTAAAATATGCTCTGTTTAAGCAAATTGCTAAAGCATGGATGAGGGAAGGAGCTGTGCGGGCCTCAACAGCTTCAAGTGGCGCTGGTAGCCCGTCCGGTGCTCTCAGTGCAGGGAAGAGGAAAAAAATAAAGAAACAAAGTCAGAGGTGGTCTTGAGCACATGGTTTCAGACCAAAAACATTTATTAAAAGACTAATGTTTCGACACCATGTATGTGTTCTTCAGAGTCAAACAATCCAGTGAGTCACATCCTCTTAAATAACCTCTCCTAATTTGGACCTAATCCAGCGCAGACCGGAGTAAGTGGGAGGGAGCAATCGATTAGCAGTGGAAAAGATAGACAGTACTTATTTCATATGAAGTACACAGATTATCATGAGTAAAATCAATAAGACTTAGTAAGAATTAGTGCAGAAAAGTCCCCTGTGACTGTCACACTATTATATATTCCATCATACAATTTCATCTCAATTCACGATTTTATTGACGTACTTGGATCAATTGAATGATTATTTGGTTAAATTCAAGCCTATCAAAAAATTATGTAAATTATTATTATTATTATTATTATGACGTATGCTTGCATGAAAAATAATCATTATCAAAGTAGTTGCCACTTTTCTATCAGTACACTAAATTGTTGATAGGGTTAGTTATCAGCTCAGATGTAGTAGTGAATGCTGTTGGTTAGTTAATCTTCTAACGTAAATTGATAAAACGTTTGAAAAAATCTTAAATTGTAGCATTACAGCTGTCAGATTGCTGTTCCAGCCTCGTGCTGGATTAGAGTCTGATTCATGGGAGGCTATCTTAGTCAAGTTTTATCTCCCTATTATTGTGATACTTTAATCTTGAGTTTTAGTTTATAGTTTATGATTCATTACTGAGTACGCTGTACACATGTTGTTCATTGGCTCCGCATTATTTTCCTAGCCTGGACTATATTCAACCCTTATTTGTTCCTTAAAGTGAAACTCTCGCCAAAATGCAACCTAGGCTTTTTTTGTGAATGTATATGAGTCAAACCTTCGTGTAAAAGCATAATGACGACGAAAGAGGCACTTTTAAGATTTACCATGTTTTCGTTTTTTGGGTCAAACTCATTTTCAATGGGAGTGCTTGGGGCAAATTAGCGATAGCATCAAAATCGCTATTTTTAAAACACTAAGAAGGCTCGACACAACATGAAACTTTGCTCGTAGTGTCACCAGGGACTCTACACATGAACACGAGCATTGAAAACATTGTTTGTGCACACAAATTTTACTAAAAAGAGAGTTTTTGGACAACTCATGTTGGCAGATGTTTCCTCCGCTCGCCGCCGTCCTGCCAGTGAGAAGTGTGTTTAGGTGGAACGCTCCTAAAGCTTAGTTCCATAAAAATGCATGGATAATTCATTGTTTTGTAGTTAGCGAAAAACAATATTGACTTGAAGTTGAAAAAGGAGCCTCATATAAGAAACAATACTTAAATCAAAAGCTGGAAAAGTCACATGAATTATTGCGTGGATAGTTGTTGCCAGAAGACAGTAGCGTTCCACCTTAGATCTCCTCCAGGTTACATCGCATTCGGAGATTGATACTTCTCGGCTGCCATGACGTTGGCTAGCAGAACAAGTTACTGCTAAGTCGAGTTGTTCAAAAACGTTCTTTTTTATCAAACTCTGTGTACACGAACAATGTTCTCAATCCTCGTGTTCATGTGTAGAGACCCTGGTGATACTCCGAGCAAAGTTTCATGTTGTGTCGAGCCTTCTTAGTGTTTTAAAAATAGCGATTTTGATGCTATAGCTAATTTGCCCCAAGCACTCCCATTTAAAATGAGTTTGACCCGAAAACAAAAATACGGTAAATCTTAAAAGTGCCTCTTTGGTCGAAATTATGCTTTTAAGGTTTGTCTCATATACATTCACAAAAAAAAAAGCCTAAGTTGCATTTTGGTGAGAGTTTCACTTTAAGTTTTTGTTTTTCTTCCTGGAACATCTTGCAGTTCCACTAAAGCATTGTGATCACCGGTTTCATTTTAACTGAACACAGAATGCTAGTGTGTTGGTCAGTGTGAAAGGAATAGTTCCACATTTTGGGGAAATTCTTGCTTTCTTGGAATGAGTTTGGTAAAAAGATTTACACTTCTCATGTTCTAAGTTAAACAGTTAGTTGAAGCCAGCAGTCGGTTAGCTTGGCTTAGCACAAAGACTGTAAAGAAGAAATTGTCAAACCTGCGTCCAAAACTCTTTTGCGATACAGATGAGCCATAAACCTATAGCTGCCTAACCTGGTGTAACAGAGTCACAATTGATGTTTTATATCAGAAAACACTCGTATGGCTTGTGTTTGAAACTTACTGATTGTTGTTTAGATGACTTACTGTGTGAAGTGGATCGTGTGCTGACAGTGAGGTTGTGTGTTGAATGAAAGGGCAAGGCATCATCCATTTAAAACAAGTGGTTTGAAGTGTTGACATGCTGGCTGATATTCACTCATCAACAGAGGTTTTGTGATGATACATTCACCCTGGGGGAAAAAAATGACTCTTTAATTCTCTATTCATCTGTGTTCTCTCTGAGTCATGGATGAAAAGCAGAGTTCATTAACTTGGCATGTAAAGAGATTGAGAGATAAAATCAAGAAAGATGGAATTAAGTTTTTATAGCAGCACAGTTTTAAGGGCTTAAAAGGACATGCATGTTGGAGGAGATAAGCCAACGTTGGAACTGAAGACTGCAGAGATGAAGAGAGAAAATGAAGGACTTTTAAATGAGCTTTGAGACCATCGTACAGCACTGAAGAGACCAAAACTAGATGTTAGATAACCGGTTTTGTGACGGGACTTTTTTGATTCTTCACTCTGACAGGGAACTCTCAGCAGTGACAGTGAGTCACTCAGTCGACTCCTTCAGTTGAAGATGTTCCTTGCCCTGTAAACAAATGTAACTATGATGATGGATGACAGTACAAAGAAGCTTTACCAGAAATCTGAGGTGAGTAATAAAGGAAAAAATCAGAGCAAAGCAACACAAGAAAAAAACCCTTCTCTACATTCACTTTCTACATCCTCGTATGTGGAATCGCCTCCGGGTCAGAAAACAGGAATTTGATATCATTGCACAACAACAAGACATACAGGTCAAGCTTCTTTGACACACAGACTCACCTCATGTCTGCCCAACACAGTCCAGATCATGTTACAGTACAAACATATACTAGGCCTCAGTATATCATCAGTCTGTCTTGTACTGTGCATAAGTATTATTTATTTTTGACCCTGTCTTTGAATGTATTTCTTGCTGTACATTTACTAGAAATCCCTTTGAACATCTGCAAAGAACTTCCATGAAACACTGACTGAAAAAGTTCTGAAGGAAATACATAGTATTAAAAGTAAAAGTATGCAGCATAGACAAATGTCCCCTGTGACTGTGACTGTTATTATATACTCTATCATACAATTTGATCTAAAAGCAGGATCAACGTACTTGGTTGAGGTGGAAATAATCAGTAATCTGCTGACTTTCTCCATCAATCGAACAATTATTTGGTTTGCAAAGATTCTGAGAATATTGAAAAATGCCATCCCAAGAGCCTTAAGTGACCTCTTGACAAAGCCTGTTTTGTACAACTAACATATTTAAAAGAAATATAAAAAAACACGCAAATTTTTAAAATAAAACTGAATTGTTCATCACGTAATCATTTCAGCTGTACTTGTATATCCTACATTCATTTTCTTCTGTTTTGGGTGCAACAATCTTAGGTTGTAGCTTTACAGCTGTCAGATAATACTCAAACTAGTAAAACTAATATCAACACTTCATCAACCACGTAGCAACAGAAAACGCTCATAGTATCATCAGGTTCAGTGCATTCTGTGTGAGGGTGTAACATATGAGTTTGACTGCAGGGTAACTGTTACTATGTGATTAATTTAAGCCATGAAAAAACACAGTTAGTTGCACAAATGCCTTATTTATTATGTAATTTAGATTACACAGCAAATCACCTATGCTATTTTAATGAAGTGCTCAGTGTTTCTCATAAAACCCTGTGGAGGCATTTGAACCCTGGAGAACTTGCCTGGACATGCCTGCAGTTGGTGTGGAAGAGAAAGAGAAAAATACCAATAACAGTAGTGAAAGTGTAGGAAAGCGAGTTTCTCCAGTAAAGATACGTAAGTCACACCCTTCTCTCTTGAATGTGTGCACATTTAAACATTGTGGGCCTCCTCCTTTTTTGTGAGGGACGTCTAACTCTAACTTCATTATCATTCCATGCATAAGTAACACAATATCAAATTGTATGCCCAAGTGGGTCATAAGTTCCAAACACTTCCAGAGATTTAAAAAAAAAAAAAAATCTTATCAGCTGTGGGGGACCCTTGGACAGAATCAAATGTGGATCCGTGGTCTATTTTTTTATGCTTATGGCTTCCTTGGCATTTAAAAGTTTGAGAAGCACTGCGTTATTGGATCATCCAATTATTCTGAAGAAATCATTCACTTAAAGGAGCTCATAGGCCGACATTCTCGACTGACACGTCAGCGTTCTTAGTGACAGCTTATGGCAAAGACAGCGCCTGATGCGCCGCTCTACATCACAAGGGGCACTTACCTATCTGTGATAAATGGAGCCTCATTACTTACTCTGTTAGGGATCTGATTTCTTTATCTATGCAGGAATGCAGAGATGTAACTAACATGATGACTTTCGCTACAAAGACAAAGGCGAGGCTGATTGGCTCGTTTGTCTGACACAGAAGTGAGAGGAGACAGCCTGGCGGGAGACAGCCGCTGACCTCACCCTCCAGACGACAGCTTTCACATGCTAATGCTAATGCTAACGATGGCCACAGATTGGCTGGATGTCAGGCAGCTGACATTCTTCAATGTGAATGTGTTTCAAAGTGTTAAACACATACGTAGAGAGGTAAAAACAACAGCTAGTGGTTGCCTACCGATAGGGAAATGGAGGGAAACATGACAAACATACTTTTACTATTGTTAATGACGGAGATAAAAGAGAGCACTGGTATGTCCACATAATAAAACAACTCACCTGATTTAAGGAAACAAGGGAATGAGTGGTCTGCTGGAAATTAGGTGTGTGTGTCAAGTGGGTCTTCAGACTGGCAGAATACACATCAGACAGGACGCCTCGTCACCACCCTGATGTGAGAAGTGCCCCACTACTGTGTATTTGCATAAAACATGCCTGTTTTTTGAACGGTGCATGGTCATCTGGTTGACTCTAACTAATAAAACGTTGGCAGCGTCTGTAACCATCATATGCATTCACTACTTGTGCACTGCTGAGTTTAATGATGTTATCTTTGCTACCACTCTCTACAGCGGCCCGGCTCTTGAACACATTTTTGGTGGCAACAGAAAACATGTCTTCAGAGTTTGATTTTAAGTTTTACATGACCATGCTGTGACAATCTAAGTCTGTTGGAGAGTCTCTTGGAGAGTTCTTGTGATTTCTATGTCTACATGTATCCCTATCCAAAGAGCACTCCTAACAAACTCAATTCGAGTACAGGAAGCGCTCCAACCCTCACATTACATTTGAGAATTAATGCCTGTTTATTTTGCGTGTCAGGTGAGCAGAGACAAAGGTTAGAATTTTAAAATCATGTAAATTTGTTTTAATTAGGGCTGTCAAACGATCAATTTTTTTAATCGCGATTAATCGCATTTTGTCCATAGTTAACTCGCGATTAATCGCAAATTAATCGCAATTTTTTTTGGCACATTTTTTTCTGTTCTAAATGTACCCTAGTGTATTTTTTTCATGTTCTTAATACTTTTAACAACATAAGAAAGGGCAAATATGCTTGCATTATGAAAATGTTTATTCAACACTTCAAATCATGCAGGAAAATAAATCCAGGGTTGTCTGCTTTTGGCGAGGGGGGGCGACGGGCTCTCTGCATCTGCCGTCTGTTTGGCTTGCAAGTGGTGTCCACTGAGACTAAACGTTTTTCTTCTTCGCCTTTTTCACGCAGTGTGCTGCTTTCTGTCAGTCAGTATCACACTGATGATTGCCATGGCTCCGGTGCAGCAAAACAATAAAAAGTACGACTTGAAATTCAAACCTTCTGTCGTGATATATTCAGAGGAAAACTCGGGAGAAGCAGCCGCTAGACGTTTCTCTGTCGACCCCACGAGAGTGAGAGAAACGGAGCTTCAGCGTCTGTCCGAGGAGGACAACAGCAGCGGCAGGCTGCCTGCTGGAGGGAGGAAGAAGGCTAGCGAGGAGCCTGAGATAAACATGCGGGGATGAGTTATCAGCAAACGGGCATGCCACGAGAGAGTGTCCCGCAAAATGATCAGGGCGATGGCGAAACAAATGTCCGCCACCGTGAGTGACAGCAGAGATGAGGAGTTTGCAGCGAGTGCTGCTTTTCAGTCCGCCGTGTTTTTAACGAACCGCCAACCCTGCTTCTTCTTCTTCTTCTGATTCCCTTTCTTATTCTATTTCTTCTGCCACCCTCTGTATCAAGACTACGGGTGCCGCCGACGGCCGTAAATCATACAATGCGCTTTTTTTATATATACTGAGCGTTAATCGCGCGTTAAAAAAATTAACGGCGTTAAGAGGACGTTGCGTTAACGCGTTTTTAACGCGTTAACTTTGACAGCCCTAGTTTTAATATATTGTATCTCATGTTAATGTCTTTACCTTATCATTTAGTTTGCACACTGTTTAAGCGGCAATGTATAAATTGCATTTAGTAAAATGGTGGAAGTGATAACGATGACTGTTGTTGCACAGAGTTGGGAGGTTAGGAACCCACGTCACTTTAAAAGAGATTCATACACTCAGATGTCAACACTTGCTGGGTTGTGAGAGCAACTCAAACAGCAAAGCCAGACGATTGAAAAAAAATGGTATAGACATGGTTGTTACCTGACTGGACCATTCTCGATGCTCAATCCTTAACCAAATGTGTATGAGGTGGTCCAAGAGTCTTTAGCGTTCAAATATGAAATGATGCCTGGCATAAATGTATTTAAAGTGTAGCAGCACTGTTTTGACCGAGAAAGTCTTCCTACATGGTCACGTTTGCCTTTAGAGAAGCTTCTCTCGCCTCTGCAGTATAAGAGACAGTTGACAGCCTCTGGCACGGGTAAGATCGCCCACTGTCCAATGATGTCACCTGCAGGTGAAAGTGACACTACCGCCTTCGTTTTTTCCTGTGCCACCATTACATAATCCCCTCTGAATAAAGAGCAGTGAATACTTACCTTGCTACTTTATTCACCATACATAGTGGCCCTATATCCCTTACCTGTGCTGAATAGTACTTAGTGCAGCAGGTCCTATTGTACCTGCAGATATAGAGAAGGAGGCCCGGGCCCCCTCAGTGATCCGGTGTCCTGTGATCTCAGGTTTCCTTCAGGGAACCCCTGGTATCTTTCTGGTTAGCCTACCTCATGTGCGACTTCCTGTCTGTGGCAGGGATATGACTGGAGGACCTCTCTGGGGACGAGGTGACAATTGTCTTCTTCTTTAGTCTCTCTGTCTTTTTTTCTTTCTTTTTTTTTCTGTGGGTTCTGAGTGTTGACAGAGTAAGGCCCAATGTTGAAACTTCTGTAACTCATCTTCTGGTTAATTTTTTTTCCCAGAGATAACTGAGAAAGATAAAACATGTACATCACTGAAGTATCTGATATGGCAACACAGCAATGTGAAAAGAAAACAACAAGAAGAAAAACCCTGGTGCTGGAAATGATGTGTCTTTTGCCAGTGACGCAGGATGAACAACAGTAACTGGATTTCAGAGCAGGATGCGGTTGTATCACGTTGAGTGGACAAGATCTAAAGAAGCTTGTTGTGTGGAGATGTTACCTATGTTAAAGTAATATAGTAATATAAAGAGTAATATAAATAATTGCTTTTACAGAATAACTAATTACACTTAAAACATTGATAGGCACCAAGTGGAGACTGCAGGAACTTTAACTAGTTAAACCGCTTGTTTTTCAAATGTTAGAAATGCTTAAAACGTATTCTGAAATTGAGGCTGCTATAAAGTCTTTTTAGTACCTTTTTAGTACTTTTTTTAGTTTTTTATGTACATTAAGTTGTGTGAGGACGGACTCGAAAAAATCCAAACTTATCCTTTAAAGCACAATAAAGCCTGATAATGTACAACACATTCTGCTAGTGCTGCGGTCGTGTCAACACCGTGTGAAATCCAACACTGAACTATAAATCAGAGGCACCCGCTGCTGCTGTACACCGAAGGAGCAAAAATCCACCATTAGATCGAAGATATACCCCTTTGTGGCCATAACACACCAAGCGACACTCCCAGGTTTCTGTGATATAGTGCTCCCTTCACAAAGCCGAATCGTGGGCTGATTCTTAAAAGGTATTTTAAGGCCTGGAGAGATAAAACCAGTGTTAAATAAATCCAACATTCCTATAGGCTATGTGGCTACGCTATCTGTGGCACGCTGAGGCATAGTCAACGGAAATGTTAGATTTAAATGCTGGTTTTGCCCAGGGCACACATTGTTTCAATCAGGGCAGACAGGATACATCTGTGGATCACAAAATTGCCTTTGCATATGTATCTTGCCTCTGAATAGCTAATCCACACTAGGTGGAAGGAATTAAATACAGTGTTTTTTACTCACAGGCTAAAATAAATGTTCCCAAGATGTGATGTGTTGATATTTTAGAATTGATTTATGACTTTCCTGTCATCTTGTGTAACACGGTTAACCAATTATGTTGGCTAGGAAGTGGTTGAATGCCAACAGTAGCAGCTATCTAACGAATATTTATGGTTATGAAATATGTTGTTTTATCTTGAAATATGGCCCGACGTCCCTTTTTTTAACATCCCTCCTCTTTCAATCAAGAAGCAGTGAAATTAAAACATCTTGTCAGTAACGCAGTACTATGATATCCTAGCTTTCCACCCTGAGCGTGATATCAGAGGAAAATGGCCGCTGCATGAATATACCATGATTTAAAGCAATCTATCTTCAATAACACTACAAGTGGAGGATTATTAGCCTTTTTTGATTCAATAAAGACTTCTCCAAACTCATCTCATCACTGCCACTTTATGGTTTGCGCATTAGAAGATACATTTCCGTACCTCCGTTTAATGCACAGTGTTGAATTTTATCCCGACATCAGTAAATGAATACCTTCTTTCAAACACATGTCAAAGTCCTTTCTGTCCTGCTCATTTTGTTTAGTAAAAAGGTTGTCATGTTTTCCTCAACCTGAGAAAGCCGAGCGCATCCCCATGGGACTCTGGTAAAAGGTGAAACTCAAGACGATCTCTAGTTAGTGTAGCGTAGGTTAAAGCATCCTCCTTTCAGAGCCAGGCAGAGAAAGAGGGAAGGAGACAAATAGGTTCCCACCGGCAGAGAGAGGTCAGCTCTCCTGGGAAACCTCTCCACTATTCTCTCGGAGTGAGGTGTGCTAGAAAAGAGTTTTTTTTTACTCGGGTCGAGAGCGAAGAAAAGGCCCCCACCCATAACCTCGCAGTCTAGCTCCGACATGCATGCGGCAACGTGCACTGCCCCTCGCTCTCACACACACACACACACACACACACACACACACACACACACACACACACACACACACACACAAACACACACACACACGCACACACACACACACACACACACACACACACTGCATTAACCTGCTAATGGATTGACCCCCTCTGCCCTCTCCCCTTTGTTTCGAAGCACAGATCACTTTCCCCCTGCCCGATTGGAGAACAGCAGGCGGGCTGCGTTCCCTCACACACCCGTCAAAATGTGCAAGAATAGGTGAACGCGCCCTCATATACATCGTGTTGTATGGAGGGAGGCCTGTGGTCTCACACAGCTGGAGTTTAAATTGCTTCACTTGGCATCTTCCCACATTTGCCTGCTGCACGTTTGAAAGACCTCCGTGCCAACAAAATGCCCAAACAACAGTATCATATGGCAGTTCCAAGCCTTTTTATAATATTATATTCTCTGGAACTCAAACCAAAACCAGACTGCAGTTTTTAATGAGGGTTAGAACATGTCTATGTCATTAACTTCTACTTGGACAGTCTAGTGCTCTGCTCCAACTCACGTTACACTGGTATGAATGTAGACAATGTACAGAAAGCTTATCCATCTTGATCTGGATTTGCATCGGAATACACACAGAGAAAATCCCTGATATTATTACAAGTTTTATAAGTGACTTTGCACAGCAGTCTATGAACTCACCAACCTACAACCCGGGGCTTCCTGTTACCTGAAAGTTCAAGAAGTGAGGTTTTGATGGTGGTTCTTCCTCATATTTCGCTGCCTTCTCTAAACCCACAACCTTCTCCTTCTTCTTCTTTTTTGAGGTCTGTGTTGACGTCTTTGATGTTGCATTACTGCCACACAGACATTTGTCACTAAAAAGGCAAAGGCTGTTCGGCAGTGAAGTGAAGTCAGCAGCTTTTTGGACAGATGAGGAGCGGTGCTGATTTGTTCTATAATCAGAATCTATAGTCATGATCTATCAGAAATTCTCCCTTCACTGCTGAGCTTTCTCTTTGGTCCCAGTGTGTACCTGACCTCAGCCCCCCCTGTTTGTTCCTGTTGTGATGTGACGACACATCCGTCTGATCAGTCACAATCAACAGAACTCTGAAAGTCCCTGATACTTTCTACATTTCCTATGACCTCTTGAGCAGTGCTGAAATTGAGTTGCAGGAACTGTGCCAATGACTACATTTTTCTGAACTTTATGAAAAGGGCTCTAAGGGCCACTGGCTGTCAGTCAAAGTCTATGGCACTAGTTGGCCTTTGTCAGCGACTTTTAGGCCAATTGAGTCTCTAGAATCTGTGGAGGAGCCTGTCAGCGAGAGAAATCACTGGCTGTTCAGCCAAGCGAATCTGTACGATGAGAGAAAACAGGAAAAGAAAGGGAAAGCCTATTGAAGGTAGGGAAAGCGATTCTTGAAGAACATAGCTGATGGCTGAGTCTCACTGCCATGTCGTCAAATAGATTCGAATTTTGGGCCAAATTCTGACCTAAAATGTCGGTACTTGACGTGCAGTTTCTCCTTATCTTTCCTCTCTTTCCTTTCACAGTTGCCATTTGAAACTATTCATCAGGCATATTCATGATTAGAAGAAGACTGTCAGCAAGACTGGTGTCAAACAATGCACATAGTCCCTTTTTGACTAATAAATACAAACTATTGCTGCCTGGTGGTATGGAGCGGTATTTCCTCTTGCACAGGCAGAGACCGTATGAGCTAGTTGACGTCGGCTATAGTCTTTGCGTTGTGTTCAAATGCAGCTTCTTGGCCGAGACATAGTCAGCTTTTGTTGCTGCTAGTTCTTTGATGTATCTTTGGTGCGTCTGGGTCATAAGTGTGCTGATGAGTGGATGGATTGTGTGAGTTTATGTTTTAAGCCTCAATCCAAACAGACAGGTCAGAGCTGGTTCGCTGCTCCCTTTGTCCTTTAATCAGGCTGAAGTATCATTTTTAATAATTTTATGCATTCAGGCTTATTGGATGCTGGAAGTTGTGTGGGATCCTGTCAGGCTAAAACAGAACCTGTGTTGGCCCAAGGGGAAACAAGTCTGAACTTTATGTGGATTTCACATGAATGAATTTTTAAAAAATAAAACGGATCGTAAAATGGATTTATGTTTGGATGAATGGCTTGTGCGGATCAAACTGTATTTAGTTTAATTAATTAATTTTTTAATTTATTTATTTTTGGATGTGAAGGCACGAAATGTGAGTTTCCTATGTCAACTCAAGCATTGCTCCTACACTGCACCATTTTTTTTTCAGTCTAATCCTTTCAAAAGTAATCTGTTATTCTTGAACCTCTTTGTGTGATTCAGGACCCGAGCCATCTTTCCATTGATCGGAGCGTCTCCCTCACTCTGACCTTTGATTTTGAACAGATAATCCCTCTGTCCACAGACATGTGCGACGTTTGACTGTGTGACGAACGCCCTTGATCCGCCTGGGTGCAGGATTTTGTGACAAACATGCTACCTCACACCAGCGTCTGACTCGAAACAACCGCTTCAAAGAGATCTGGGGGGACGACTAGAGTTTCACATTTGTCCGTCTTGTTTGGGCTTCAGCCCAGGAGCTGTGTGTACTTGTGTTTAAATGTATTTGAGGAGGACTGTGTGTGTGAGAGAGAGTGTTTGTGTGTCCCAGTTCTTAGTCGTACCAGTTGGTTTACAGCTTAAACCTTCCAATGAATGCCAATAGCAAGGAGCTCATCATGTAACTTTTAGGGTGCACTCAAACTGGGTGAAGCATACTGTGCCCAAGCACGTTTGACCCCCAAAGTCCAGTTTGTTTGACCAGTGTGAGCGCTCAAGCATGGTACACTTTCTTGGCCCTGGCACAGTCGGGAGAGTTGTGCTTCAGCATGGTACGGTTGCACAACATGGACATGAAGTATAACCATGCATATTACGCCGCCTTGCATAATTAACACATCCAGGCATGTGAGATGGCCGTCTATGACAAAATTGACACGAGAGAGAACGTGACTTTTGTAAACAAAGTCACGTTCTCTGTATTGTTCTCCACTGTGCTGCGACAGCGCTACAACGTGATAACGCATGTAGAAGAGGTAACCGTGCTCGGGCCCGGTCGCGGCCAGAACAATGTGAATGCAGGCCAGCAGGAGACTGGGGAAGAGGGACAAACATGTTTCGGCATGCTATGGAGAAACTGCGCCAAGTGTGAGTGCACCTTTGGTTTCATTTCTGATCAGGCAAATGACAACATCCTCAGTCTGGTCTGTTTACACATGTTCTGTGAGCACTTCCCTGCTTGGTCACTGACCATTTAAAGAGTGGTATGTAAATGCATAAAGAAATGTCTTGTCTAAACACTGCTGTCCAAGACTGTTTACATTTAACAGCTTTCTCTGTGACCTGCATCTACATTGATATGTTTTATGGGCTTTGTTACCACAACTTTTTTCCTAAGACGGGAGTGTTTATCTGGTTTGCCAATCTAAAGCCCTGCACATATATTCTGTAAAGCGTAATTAGGTGAGTATGTTTCAAACGATGCGCCCTTTTTCTATCATCAAAAAGCTTCTGAAACTTTTGTTTTAGCTGATTAGCTACAGTCCCACATTTTGGCGCATTTCAGCGTTGGATTCCTCCCACACACCTAGATGCTGCAGTTGGTACCTCTTCACTAATGTCAGTGCAGACTAGCAGGGTAGGAGCACAGGCCGCTGATGTTAGCCTATAAAGCACAGCTAAATTTAGTGGCTGGTAATGAAGCAGCTTAACTACAGTGAAGAGTTACAGACAGTATCCCTATCTGACATGTTATAGATATAGCTGCATAATCTTTCAAAAAACCCTGAAGATGTATGTTACCTCAGAGGAATCCTAACATAAACCTTGTGTCTGTAGCTGGTGCTCAGATTATATGAGGAGGAGGAAACCGACCTCCAGTTTTATGGTATGTTTGTCTTCTTTGCTTCACAATTTATGCTGATCTGTGTTAGCCAGAGCATAAATGTTTGTCACTGTCTTTGTCTGTTTATAGCAGACAAAACAGGGGAGGGATGTGCGTGTGTGTGTGTATGTGTGTGTGTGTTTGTGTGTGTGTGTGTGTTTGTGTGACAGACAGGGGGGGTGCGAGTGGATGAAATGTGATCCCATTAAGCAGCGCCCACAGCCCCCCTTTACCCCCCAAGGCCATTATAACTCTCTTTGCTCGCAGCCCCCCTCTCCCTCCTCTAACCATCCCTCTCTCAAAGTTTGGACACCTGCCAGGTCCCACAGTCATTATCCTAATGAGCACTGACAGCCTAAAGTCAGTCTGGCTGCAACACCAGCGCACACACATATGAACACACACACACACACACACACACACACACACACACACACACACACACACACACACACACACACACCACACACACTGTCTAATAGTCTTATTCTGATACACATACCTTGGATATGGATGTTTTAGTCTTATCAACTTGACCATTGATTTGGTATAAATCCCTGAACGAGTCATACTAAGACTGTAGAGGTGTGTTCATTCACTTGATGTCTTGACAACTGACTTTACTGGTCGAACACACTTTTCAGAAACTGAAGTTTTAAAACATTGATCCTAATGAGAGTTGATTGCTGGTCGTTCTTACATTTATGTGGACTAAGCTGCGACTTAGGGAGCTTATACCTAGAAAATTGTCAGTCATAATCCTCAAACAGCATCAGATTAAAGTCCTTTTTAAAAGCAAATGGACAGAGAACAGACCTGTGTTAAAACCAAGAATGAGGCTGCACTGGTGGGGGTGTGTTGCTTCAGGGACTTGTGAAACCATTTAAATACAAACCAGCAAGTCCAGTTTGAGTTAAAGATCAGCACAGGCTTATCAGACGCCAAAATACTCTGGATGATAGCATCTACTATATTTTTCAATCCTGCATTGATACAACAAACACCCCTGCTGTGTTGCCTTGTTCAAATTAATGAGAAAGCATCGGCACAGCAGCGCTTTGAACACAACCCCAGTCGCCAGAATAAATGTTGTTTGTGTACATTTTTGCAAACCACAGATATGTTGAAACTTTGTTTTTCTTAGCTTCAATGTTGTGCTGATTGGTCTAGTTAGGTTTAAACACAAAACTCAGTTGGTTAGGGTTAGGAAAGGATCATGTTTTGGCTTAAAATACCTGTTTTGTCTCAACACAAACACGGCTTGAAAAATTCTCCCTTACAATATCCACTGGTGTGACGCTTAAAAAATTGAAACGGTTTCATACTGCGGTTATTGTCTTTGCAGGCCTGTAAACTCCACCCCCTACACCTATCGATATGAAAGTCAGGTCATAAACATGTAATATGAACGTAATCTGACACGCTCTGTAGAAATGTCAATATGATATATAACCTATGACATGTACAAATGTGAATATATCAGTAGTTTGCAGAAATGTTATCTGCCAGCATTTCATCCTGGTGATTTGGTCGTTGAACAATAGCGTACTACCATACCTGACAGGGAGCCAATGCTTACACTTGGATGATCAGCAGGTGTCATGTGACCCATATTCACGATCTTAATGAAGAATATTAGCATGCAGACTTTTTATAAGCACAAGGAACAGCTGAGGCTGATGGAAAATGTCATTAATTGGAGGTATTGAGAGCAAATGCATACACCCTCTGACGATATTGATGCCATGCAGACCCTAGCAACCTTATGTGTATTTACAGACATGGAAAATTGTATTCCTGCTCTACAGGCCAACAAGGCCGTATCGAAAACAGAGGCAAATTTATCAAGAATGATACAAGCACAAGCAATTTTGAAATTTTTGTGTCTCTTTTTGTTGCAGAGCGCTTAAAAGGATGACTGGCATCTTCTGTAGTTCGTGGGAAAGAAAGGTTGGAATTAACTGAAATAAACTAATAAAATAACTTTTTGGTGATCCAACAAACACTGAATTTTAAGTTGAAATCTGCCTTTACTTGCAATTTTAAGTGAAGGGGATTTGATTTCACATTTCTCACGCTAAACATGAGTCTGAAACCTAACTTCCCTCTGAAAAATCCCTGAGAAGAACAAAAAAGCTCACAAGACACATTTAAAAGTTGAATGATAATGTGAGGAAACCAGTGATGACTAACTCACGTCCATCAGGCTGGTTTCACATGGGAAATTTCATTAAACGAGACACATGCCAGCCTGAAGAGAAGCTACGTGACGTGATGAGACGGAGCACTTCCTGGCGCGACTCCGCCTGTCTGGTAGGAACATATACAGGAAACAGGTTAGCAAAGCGGCTTGTGTGTGTGTGTGTGTGTGTGTGTGTGTGTGTGGAAAGGCTACACCCTTAGGAGTGTGCCACCACGGCAACTGTCTTCATGGGAACAATACCACCTGTCACTCGGGGCTACCAGACAATGGAGGCCAGATGGGGAGCAAAGGGTGGAGGACGGAACCGAATGCCGACCTAAGCAGCGGCATCAAATCAAATTCTGTAGGTATTCCGATGCCAAGAGCCTATGGTTTTATTGTTTATCAGGGGTTGTATCGGTAATACTGTACATGGCCATCTGGCCTTTTCTCCCTTTTTCTTTTTGTTTGTAGGTCTTTGTTTCTTTGTCTTTCTCGCTCTTTGATACACATACATACTGTAGGCGAGATGAAGTGACCCAGGGATTTCATTTCGAGCAAAGCAGACATTGTGATCACAGGTGTAAACTTGATGGAGATTAAGATTAAGATTAAGATTTTCCTTTATTGATCCCCCTTGGGAGAAATCTGCAGGTAACACAGCAGTACAGAGGGAAATAAGTGACAGCACAAGAGCAAGTCTCAAAAATAGAAACAATAATAGAGACAGTAATAGAGAGGTATCAGAGAGCTTTGAAAAAGATGGCGAAAATAAAACAAATGAACAAACAAACAGACAAAAACAAAATAAAATAATGACAAATATAATTAAGGATCTATGAAATCATCAAATAGTAGGATTGAGAGGTTGTATGAAAGGTTGGTCATCCATAAAGGGATTTCCTTTCATTGTAGTGAGCAAAGGTAATTAGAAGTCTTCCCCAATCAACGACAACAAAACAAAACAAACAACAATGTGTCAACTTAAGAGAAGATTTTCACATTTTATTTGTTATTTTATTTCATATAAATCTGGAGGTTAAACGTACCTCATAAAGTGCACTATTAAATGGCTGGTCAAAATAAAAGCAAATATGAAGTTGGAAGACTTTATGTATTGGCAAAGTGAAATCAAAAAATTCCAAAATAGTATGTAAAGTATGAATTATATAATTATTTTTTTCAAGATGTCACCTGTTGACTATTTTGTGTGTTGCAATGAGAATCTATCAACACTTAAAGAAACTGATTGTATTTAATAATGGCTGGCATTTTCTAGTACATAGTTTTGTCAGTTTATCAAATTGAGTCTTGATAATATTATGAACAAGGAACATTGTTGCGGAGCTAAGTGGCCAAGAAGTGAACCATCTTGCTTCTGTCTCATCTCTGCAAGTTGCACGAGTGCTGTACAGATCAGGCAGCTGGCAAAGCCCAGGTAATCATGGTGGTTACTTTTCCAAAAACCTCAGTCTCTCACTGAAGCTCGGCGCCGACTGATCAGAGACAAATGGAAACATTCGAACAAGCCAACAGCTTTAACTTCAGTGTGCCTCATAACATTGCACCTGATAAGGGGAGAACATGAGTGTGTCCACCCAGGTGTTGTGTTTTCATCAGAAATAATCAGAGATGACGCTGATCAACACCTGTGACTACTGCAAAGTTATTTGACAATGGAGTCAATTGCTGCTTATACACATTAACATTATAGACAAAATACTAATGTTAGTGGATGTTTTTTCCAGTGTGAAAGGTACCGGTGGAGTGGATACAGTGGGGACACAGCAGTATGTGGATCCACGTATGGAAAAGATTCAATGAACGAAAAAGTCTCACTTCTCATTCCAAATCGTTGTGTTTAAAACGTATAGACAGAGGATTAAGAAGCATGTTGATGTGAGGACAAGGAATTTAAAAAAAAAACCACAGCTTTATTTTCATTATCTAACATGGGAAATGCAGTACTCACATCAAGTGTGACTTAATGACTGTTTTAATTCTTACAGAATATCAACACCAGCTGTGTTGTGAAGCCTCCCGAGCTGCTGAAGCTCCTCTCTAAGCTTTTTCACATTAACAAGTCAAAGATGAATTTTAGCATCCTGTGACTCCACCAGTTGATGTTCCACCAAAGAGTGCGAGACAGTCGGCACAAGTTAATCTTTCGCCATCAAGTCTGCAACTGCAGTCACACAGACATTACTGTTGAAACCGCTGAATCACGCAGAAAAACTCTGATAGGTCAGGTAGTTGTTTAAATGTCAGTGCGTCTGTCTGACAGGAGTACAAGCAGAAGTTGACCTTTGTCCTGGGAATCCACAAGTGAAAAGAGGCAGAAGGTTTGGTCACGATCAATTTCTTCTTCAGTCCACTGCTCCCTCTTTGTCTTTGTCCTTGAACACATCCCTCATTTCCTCTCTTGCATCTCTCATGTCCTCCTCTCCGTCTGTCTCAGCGATCCCCTTCTTCTTTCTCAAGAAACAGGATGTGAAAAAATGTTTGTGGCTCAGCGAGATAAACTCTCCACTTACTGGAAAATATGAAACATATCAGCCCTCACTGCGCTATAAGCTGTGTGTGCATTTTGGGGAAATTGCCTGTGTAATTCTCAGTACTTCTGAGAGAACATTCAATTCTTAGAAAACAAATTAAAAACTGTGGTAGATCTTGATCACTGTACAATTTATGTAAGCTATATTTATTTCCCGTTTAGATTCACCGTCAGGTTTATTCAAATTGTTATGTGAACACACGTTGAAATTGCGGGATAATGTCCTTTAATGTTGATAATGTTGATTTAACTGTATGGTAACAGTCATAAATGCAAAGGGACCAGATGAACTGGCTATGTTGTGGGTCATATGCTGCAAACATTAGATTCCCACACCAGGATGACTTCAATGTCATTTAAAAGTGATTGAGTATATGCTGCATATCTGTAGTTATGTGTTTTGACAGCATTTCATTCATTCTGTTTACATCTTCACACTAGCTGGTTAGCATGCTAACTTCAGTAGGCATCTCTGCAACACAGTACATAGATGTCTGTGACATAACGTCAGCGCTCTTGTAACTTCACACTGTGTTGATAATGATATTTTTTTCGTTGAATGTTTTTAAATGAAATTCTGGCCATATCTTACAAATTGCTCCTTTAAATGCTATTAATCAAGTATGTAAATGTAAATTGGATGTCTGAAAATTCATGGTCAGTAATATTTTCAACTGCAGATCATCAAAATCCTCACTGGGCTGGACTTTGACTCAACATGCATAGGTCCACAAGCAGGGGCGGTTCTAGGGGGGGGCCAACAGGGGCCAGTGCCCCCGTAACTCTGAGTCTGGACCCCCCCTTTGGCCCCCCTGACAGGGAGTCTGCATCAGTAACACAATAACAGATTTCTTGCAGTTATTTTGTTCTGAAGGTAAAAAGCAGAGATAAATTGTCTCAACAGTTTACTTCCCAATCAAAATTGCTGAAATTGTAAACACTGCTTTGTCTGAATGAGGGATTTATCCTTTTTTCTGGGTTGTATGTGCCCCCTTACAAAAAAGCCAGCCCCAACCTGGCCCCCCTCCTAAAACTGGTCTAGAACCGCCACTGTCCACAAGTAACCTCTGTGTTCTGTGTTTGATTTATATTTTGATCTACAGTTGCTACCACCTGTCATCGTCAGGTTAAAGTAAAATAAGAATGAAATAAAGGCCATTTAACAATCTAATACAGTAGGATTCCAGCACTTAATCCATGAAAGTATCTCACTCAGTTTCTTACATCTTGTTTAAGATTGTCTAACTTAACAATATTGCGGCCGGCTAAGTCTACAAGAAACGTGATGAACAGATTTGGAGATAAAAATGTATTTCAGCAGCAGCTGGTATTTTCAGCGCTAATTACATTACAGTCATTAAATACGATCTACCCACTTAAATGTACTCTTGATTATAAATAGAATTGTTTTATAATAAGGCCAAAGTGACATGGGGTAACCTTTCAATGACATAAAATCAGAGAGGTCAATCATAGGGGAAGTTTGAAAGAGGTACACTGCATAACTGTTTCATGCAGAACAAGTATTCTTCTAAATTAAGTCAGTGGCCATTTGTGCTCATTAACTTCGATTCAAGTCTACAATACGTGAGACCGTTCGCTCTGTTATCACGGCAAAGGGGTCGTTCTAGTCTTGTAGTCTTTTCCAGTAATTGGACGGGCACGACTGCTCAGTTCCCATAACTCCTATGATTACCCCATGAAAAGAAATAGCATGCACAAGAGACTAGACGTTTTTTGTTCCCCTTTTTTTTTTCTTCATGTAAACGACGCAGCATTCAAGTATAAATCTAAGCTATCAGACATGCCATGCTGCCATTGGAAGTATAGGAGTGAAGGCTGAATAGAACAGGAGAATGTGGGAACTGGAGGTTTTCTGCCCTGTCAGGGTCGCCATCTGCTCTTTATCCACGCTGGCACCAAGCCCTGGTCCAACCCTTGGCACCTACAAACACGTACACACACAGACACACACACACACACACACACACACACACACAAACACACACACACACAAACATTGCATGCGTAATATAATTGTAACTTTGCTGAGAAAAGCCGATGTCCAGCGCACCGCAGACAATTAAAGAAGAAAAAAAAAATGTGATTATGCTCATTTGGAGGTGTGAAAAGTGATCCAAGTGAGTGGGTCTGCATCTAGTTTCCTACTGCGTTTATTTGAAATGAGTCAGTGAATGGAACAACAAGAGTAAGTGTTTATTTGTGGACGTTCTTGTGTGTGTGTTTGTGGGGGCGGGTGGGGGTGCTTGAGTTTGCATTTGTGTGTCTGTGAGTGAGCATTTGTATGCAAAACAAAGAATATGTCTTAGTGTTTGAGGGAGAAGACAAGAGGGCCATAAGTATTTTGTGTGTTTGTGCGTGTGTGTGTGTAGCTCCGTGTGAATACAAACCCAAAGTGATTGGCTTTTGTTTTTTCGAAGGAGTGGGTGGGGAAGGTGCGTGACAAGCGCGTTTTCTCTCCTTTTGGGTTACTTGGCTCAGTCAGGGTGTTGGTGTGCATGGGTGTGTGTGGTGATGATGTTGGTTCCCAAAACAAAACCAGCAGCTGTTTTTACTGGCTCGCACACAAACCCATTCATCTGTTGTCATCTTAGACGCCTCCCTTTTCCTCCTTCGGCCGTTTCTTTACACTTTCAAATAAAGAAAAGAATTTTTTTTAAAATATAAACATTTGATAAAATCCTCCAAAAGGAAAATATTTTTTGTCAGAAATGATACAGCAGTAACACCTGATGAGACACCAGAATGCTAAAGTCCTTAGTGAGCTACTGGCCAAAATATTGTGCATTAAAAGGTCCTCTGGGTTTCTGTAAATATGAAAGAGTAACAGAGAGGGGAGGAGAATAATGGCGCACTGGCTCCATGGTGACAGGCGGAGTTGGCACAGCAATCGATGAAGCACAGCTCGTTGCAGTTTACAGCTGGTGCCACATCTGTGACCAATCGTGATTTGGCCAAAACCTCCCGTTGAATAATGGCATTCTGGAACATCCCTCATCAGAAAGTCACAAACGTTTGTGTAATCTGGAAGGCAGAGTGTGACTCCAGCGCGTTGAAGAGCTACGATGAATTTGAGCGTCTGGTAATATTATGTGGGAGCGAGCCCGAGGGAATTAAGACGAGAGGATGCATGAATACAACATGTTAGCATGAGCACAACTTAGAAAACAAAAGCAAAGGTTAAAGGATACTGATTTCTTCAGTAGGCTGCTCTTCATACAAAGTTGATATTAATACGTAGAGTGGATAAATATATTCACATTGCAGTTTTGATGTACTGGTGCAGTTCTGACTCACTTCTGTTCCTCCACACGCGACTCACTTGCTGCTATGACATTTCAGTTTGTTATTTCAATCACCCTCAACAGCTGTTATAAAAGGGTGGAATTCAAAGGAAACAGTGAATAACAGAAACTCATCAAATCAAAGCGTTTTTCAAATTTACTTGCAAGATATTCAGTGGAACGTGTTTCCACAGGCTCCACACTCCGACGACCAACCAAACCCTACTGGCTGCACCTGATTGGACGGACGCCTTTTGTAGGCTGTCTGCTCCGGGATTTCAAACCAGATCAATGAGGTGGCTTGTTTGGAAACTTTCCTTTATATTACGTAGACAGTTCAACTGCAATGTGTTGCTGAAGACAATCAAGGTGAGAATTAAGCCATGCAGTTGCTGAATCTGTCTTGATTTTAATTCGATAATGGTAAGTTTATATATATTCCAGGAGTTTTTGGAGGCGACGAGTTGCACTTGACGACTATGATTTGCATAAATCAGCCTATATTTCAACTTCACGCAAATGAGGAGCAGGCAAAATGACACCTCGTCTCTCATGATGCAACGCTACTTATTTCAAGGTGTAGCAATGGCAAATACTGTGCAGACGTACTATTACTATAACTATTACTATTACGGTGTCTTTCTTTGCAAGTTGCACTCACCCTTCCTCTGTCTTCCTGCACACACAGGTTGGTTTCGTGTGGATGGAGAGTTTTGTAATAAAGACAACTCAGTGTGGATGTGCCTGTGAGTAATCTAGCTGAGTCAGATAATCTGCTAATGTGGTTAGGTGTTAAACCCCCCTTAACTCCCAGTTTACATGCAGTATGTAATCAGAGTCCCTCCTTAGCCTCTCCACATGTGGCTTGGATCATTATCAAACGTGCTGTCTTCTGTGCGCTATTGTATGCAAAGTTACCACATGGAATGGTCTATTTACAGTGAAGTTAGAATTCTTCTTCATCAAAAATCCTGCTGCTCCATTCCTGTTATGCTTTAATTATACGGAACAGAAACAAAACAGGCCTTTTGTTTACATACAATTTTCAGAAAATCACATTTTTTCCGAAAGTGTGTGTGGAGGAATCAGATGACTAATCACACACATGCAACAAGTAAACAAGAGTCAGTGTCACAAGACTTACGTGCAGGCACTGACTGACCAACCACATGACTACCCTGTTTTTGTTAGACATGGTGTGTGTGTGTGTGTGTGTGTGTGTGTGTGTGTGTGTGCTTGAGGCTTAAGAGTCAATCCCTCCAAACAGGACTATCATTAACCCTTGTCCCGCTTGAAAGACCACCCAGTTGTGTGTGTGTGAGTGTGTGTGCGGCCTGCAGACTTGCATTGTGTTTTGTGTTATCTATCCACTCCAGCCTGTCCATTTATACTGCTAAGACAACAACTCCCCCCTCGAGTGGAAGAGAGGTGTGTATTATATCGTCATGGAAACAGAAAATGGAGGGAAACGTTGTCAAATTCAGGATAAGATTATGTTATTTTTTATTAAATGTATAAAACTGGAATATTGCAATGGCAACCTCCACCTGCCCTTTTGTTTGACATAAACGGGTCATCTTCGCGCCCTAATGTGACACTTCCTAGCTGCATTTTCCCCCTAATGACCCACCAGAGGGACACTTGAGGGGCCTGCATGCCCTCTGTTTGGCCCGAAGACCCCTTTGGTTGGCTATAATGCTCTCTGCTTGGCCAATATGCCCTATAGGTGGCCTAAGTTGCCCCTCTGATTCACCTATTTGGCCTTCTGGTCAGCTCAGGAGTTCAGCTCTGCTTTGGACAAATATGAACCCTGCACATTCATTTATTTTCGTCCCTTAGCCGATGCACAACACTGGGGAACTGGGATTGTAGCAGCTGCAAACAAAGAAGAAATAACCCTAACCCTAACCAGTATAATAAGGGGAAAAGATCAATAGAACAATAGAAGTGGTAAGAATAATAATGTGTGGGCGTCACATGAAGTTATGCCTCCATAGACTAGTTAAATTGCTCTTTATCTCCATGTCTAAGCAGACTTATACATGTAGTGAAGGAGGACAAAGTCTACAGTGCTCAGAAAGCTCAAACAAACTATGAGGGTGCTCTTTGGTAGGGAACACAGAACAAAAAAAAGAGAAAAAGCCAATGGACTTTATTTAGATGGTTATTTCATGCTGAATGCTTGTTAAAAATCAGCCGAGTAGCAACCCACGCATAAGTAGTTTGTGTAGCTACACATGGGTTGCAGTGCATGCATTGTCAGTGTTTGAAAGAATTTCAGGGTGAAATAACCATTTAAATAAAGGCTTTTTAGCCTCTTTGCCTTTTTGTCTTCTTTTGAGCATGTAATGAATAGGGGTGTGCATCTCTCCCTCCCCATGTTTCGATCAAGATACATGGGCTACATTACGATTCAGGGACGATACATTTTAAATACGGAACGATTTGGTGCGATGCGATTCGATATGATACGATGCAATCTGATACAGTTCTTAACATTTGTTTAATGGAGACATTCATTTCTCATTTTAAATTAAAATAAGCAATTCTATAAAAGTGGCATTGCTTACCTTACCACGTCTCGAAAGCCATCACTCAAAACCACACTGTAAGGTGTAAGGTTGCAAGTCCTTTGCAATAAAACGGGCTATAGATGCCGTGATTACATTGGACCACACCGAGTTGTGGCTAAGTTGTGGCTGGAAAAAGTCTTTAATAGCCATGTCGTTGTCTTGCGTGTTCTTGCTTGTGCTAGCTATAACGTTACTATAGTTTCACTGTAGTTTTATCCATGCCATCTCACCAGGTGAGTTTTCAGATTTGTCTTACATATGGCCAGACTTTTGTCCAAATTACCCTTCTTCTTATAAAATCCAAATCTCTTCCAAACTTTAGATTTCAGGTTAGCTGGTGCATTGTAAACAGTGTTGGAGTTGTCGGACATGGTGTTGTTGCTGTTCTTGTGTTTTTTCCCTCAGATGCGCTATACTCTCGCGAGAATCTCGCGTTGACCTTTTATTATTCTCGGGAGAATCTCGCATTGACCTTTAACCTTTTACAAGAGTTGATAGACGCTTTACAGAATTAGCAGCAAAGCTTTAATCAACTGATACATAACTTTAGAATCGGGCCATCGACCCGTTAATGGTAAATTTAAATTGATACATGGGTCCCCGTTTCGATGTAGTCACATTTTTAACGTTAAAACCGGTTACCTATTCGTATCAGTGAATCTTTACACCCCTAGTAATGAAGGCGTTGAAGGAATTTAATAGCAGTGTATTTTTTGCGAAATTAGGTGAATGCATGCAGATCAAAGAAGGGATAAAAAGGTAAGCAGGCCCTATATGTTGGCAATCTAGTAGTAATGTAAAGTATAGGTCACAGTGTGCCAGTTAATACATGCAGCAGCTGCTCAATAATCAAGATCAGTCTCCACAATTGTTTCCCTACTGCTGATGAAGTGAAAAGGGTTACCCCAAAGCCCTGGTAACAACTCTGGCGGCAAAAAGTATTGTATGCAGTGGAAAAGAACTGCAGTTTAGGGTACATCAATTATGGGTTCAATGGGTGAAATACTGAAAGTACTGGCGGAAAACAAGGTTATAGAGAACTGCATCACATGGTAAAGCTTCATTAATCTGAAGCTTAAAATCAGCAGAACAAATGAGCTTGTGGTGGACTACGATGATTTAAATATGGAAGCTGCTGCAAAGAAGCTGCAAATTCTAAAATGTGAATACTTTACACACATCTTCAGTCTTGACCGCATCTCATCTTCACCACAGTTGTAAGATGTGCGGCCAAATTACTGTCAACAATTCAGTATCCCACCAAATGTGAAATATGGTCACAGTTACCCCTTCTATCCCAGAGTTAGCTTGAACATCATGCGCTTCTCTTTTTTTTTTGCTGTTTTATAGGATCTTGAAACTGACCCCAACTGTTTTTTTAACTCCTTGACTGACAGCAGAGATTACACAGTTCACGAGTAGATTGTTTTCTTTTAATATGTTGATGTTGAACACCTTACCTGAGAATGTTGAAGGAAGTGCCAAAAAATACCTTGATACTTTGGGTCGGGATATGTTCGAACATGAAACAGTGTGCTAGTATGCTGCTGACCTAAAATCGTGCCTCAATATTTAGAGAAGCTTGCTTTGTTTCCTATAAACTACAAAGGTGGACCGCTGTTTCAAGATTTATTTGCTTTGGAGTTTTGGAGTAGATCTAGTGAGGACAGGGAGAGTATTTCCTGTCCACTTCCCTGACCCTCACCTTGATTTTGTGCTTCAGCATGACAGTCTTGTAGTAACCAGAGCACTGCGAGTCTCCTGCAGCTGCTGAAATGCACAAAGAGTCCCTTCTTGGTAACTTTATATTCATCACACTGGTCCTCTGCACGGGATATGTTCAAAGATGGTAGTAGAAAGAGCATTACATGAGGGCTTCAAGGGGCAAGCTCGGCTGCAAGACCTCAAGCGCACTCGCACACACACACGCGCACACACATCTTTCACACACATCCTTCACACATCCTTCACACACCTGTGCAAACTCTCCGTCCGACTTCCTCTCTTCAAGGAACACACATTTCCTGTGGGCTCACACACTGCCCAGTCTGTTCTCCAGGGCGTTGGCTGCTGGGCACTTGTTCAATGTGTACCCAAGTGTAATGCTTCAGTGCTCTGGGACTGGCATGCAGACAGCGCACACACTACATGGTGATACAGAGTGGAATCAAAGAGTGTGAGGGCAGCAACACATGTTTGGGTCATAATGAAACAATGTCTATAAGGTTGAGACGCTGCCCCTCCGCTTTAATTTGAAGAAGTTTACACGTTGTGACGCTAAAATAAAAAAAACGGATCCACTGTTTTTAAAGATGCACATTCACAATGCAAGCTTATGGGGAAACAGTATTTTTTGGCACCAGTGCATCACATGACGATCTAATTACACGGTTTTGCCACTATGAAAACTGGCTTCAGAGCCTGGTGCTACCCAGTTAGCATCCAGTCGACTGACTTTCAGTAATCTTTCAGGTTTTCCAAGAGACATATTTGTGCCACTGATTACTCTAATGGTACTTGACCGGTGAGGCTAACAACTGATGGCGGGGCTACTAGCTAATCAGCGAGAAATGTGACGTGAGTACATGTAACGTCCTGCAAACAGGAATACAAAATAAAACATAGCAGCTGAACCTGAGAATAAACTAATAAAGAGTTGGTCAAACAACAACTTGCGCTCTTCCAGCATGCGACACACTGACGCTGACGAATGACGTAGATGTGCTGTGACGGCGGAAAAAAAAAAAATTGGATCGGCCGGTGGATCTGTTTCATTTTACCGATCCCCGATCCAGCCGTCTTGTCAATATCGGAGCCGATATCCGATCTTAATATCGGATCGGTGCACCCCTAGTAAAAACATGAACCTAGTTCAGATACAGCAGGCGACAGTCTGGTCTGTCCTGTAACCAGCTTTATTATTTTTGCTACTTTAGGCGACTTTTTAGCTTAATTTGGTCTTCAGCAAGTTAAAGATGTTTTGAAATTGATTAAGAAAGATGATTTGTTCAGTCAAGACATTAATGCTTTTAGGCCATAATAGCATTATAATTTCCTGGTCCATATATGTTTGGAATCATTGTCCTACAGCTGGGGTCGTGTAAAATGTGTAAAACAGACTACAGAAGAGTGCACCTGTAATGGATGTGACATCTACAGAATACCCGTAAAACTAAAATTTGCCATTTGAATCCCAGTACTCTGTGATTCAATAATGATCCAGTGATCCAATTCTGAGCCAGAACAACGAAAAACACAATTATCCCACAAAGTACTGTTGTATCCACACAGCTGGGCAACTGGGAGGGCAGGGAAAAAGTTTGGCGGGCTTTAACACACTCTTGATCTCTCTCTCTCTCTCACACACACACACACACACACACACACACACTCACCACCTCCACTGTTTACACACCCCTCAGCAAATGTCTGAAGAACGACTCAGCCGTGAAATCTAAACTAAAGCCTTGTGTTGCGGACGACATCTCACTCAGCATCGAACCTACAGCGGTTCACACCACACAGGTGACACAACACACCATCTGCAAACACACCATGCAAAAGCAACACGCACCGAAACACACACACACACACACACACACACACACACACACACGCACACACACATACATGCCACAAAAACGCACTCATCACGAATCTGCAGTGTTGTGTGATTTGTAGCTTTTCAGCAGTTGTGTTGTGTCACTTGTGCTTACGTTTCTTGCTCTTTGCTATACTGAAGTGTTATTTAAATGTTTTTTCTGCTACTTTAACCTCTGGAGACAATCTGGTATTTCTACAATTATGACAAGGCTAAACAGCCGTGTATAAATTCCTCCATTTCTACTCAGAAGTCAGTATAAACAAGACTTTACCTCTAAATCCAGATGCAGTCAGCTCATTGAGTTAAACCACCAACAAACTGTTCCATTTGCCAGGCGACTGTGCACAGACCTTGAGATATTACCTGTTATGTACAGTATGTTTGACTATTAGTGTTAAATTCCACGGCACATACCATCAGTAACCTTTAAGGTCAGGCAACACAAGTCAATATTTCTCTTAAAGAAAAACCAACAAATGTAAAAAAAAAAAACTTATCCCATTTATTGACATAAAAATGATTAAATGGTTGTCATTCACTTTTGCCTCAATTTTTCATTCTTGATGTGTATAAATATATGGATTGTATATATTTACCTTGACCTAAAGTGTTGGAACCTAAAGTTTCAACTAATTGAAATTTAAACTATTATTTAAAAATTTTTAATTCATGAATTTCTGGACATTTCTGTTTATGAAGCCTAGGTCATTTTGAATGCTCACAAATCAGTACATTATTTTATTTTATTTTCAAACTAAATTTACACACAATGAACAATCTCCAAAAGAAGATTGAATTGGGTTGAGATTTGCCAGTGGACCTTGAGTCAAACTAACCAACAAAAATTTGCTTTCCCACTCAGTTTTTGAAGATGGATCAGTCGCTTCATCATGAATGATCTGGTGCACTGCTCCCTTAATGTTTTATTGTATTGTATCACAGTCTTATATTTTTCTGCACGCATTTTCTTGTTCTTGAGTTTGTACTTATATTTTCTCTTGTGTATTTGTTGTTGAGTTTGATGTTTTATGTGTTTTAAAGGCCCAGCTAGTAATGGGTATCGAAAATTAGCCAAGGTTATGAATGTTGGGGTGTGTGCCTATACAAATAAACATGAAAAAATATATAATCATAATGACTGTGTAAAAGATTTTTCACTAAAACATTTTGTATGACAACCCCTCCGCTATGATTGACAGATGTTTACGACTAACTTTGAAGAGAGGCAAAGACCGAAACGGAGAAAAATCTTCAATCTATGTTTTAAAGTAAAAATATAGCAGTTTGCTACCAAAGTATTGGAAATGGTTAACGCTAACTGAAACCCAACCGTAGACATGAGGAGATTTATTTTAGCATGTACGAGCTTCCACATCCATCTCACAGTATTTACCCGCCCGCCGGCCCTTTACTTCCTACTGACCAAGACAATCTCTCCCTCTGACCCGGCTTCTGACCTTTCCCCTTAGCATCACCTGCCATAAACGTCCAACGTTTGAACAAGGCATTCTTAGTCCTGGTGAAGCAACAATCTGTATCAGGAGGCAACAGCAGCCCTCGGGGAGTGCTGGAGCCGGCCCCCTCTCTGCTTTATGGCGCTCATTTAGTACTGCAAGCAACCAGAGTAATGTGCCTGATGTGTGTGTGTGTTTGTGTGTGTGTGTGTGTGTGTGTGTGTGTGTGTGTGTGTGTGTGTGTGTGTGTAGAGCGGTGATTTAAGGCTGGAGGCAATGAGTGTAGACCAGTGCTGGAATCCAGCTGGCTCCACAGCTAGCTAACCATCAACTAGTAATGAGTCCCTGAGACAGACAGACAGTCTGATAGACAGACAGTCTGATAGACAGACAAAAAGACAGATTGACAGACAGATACACAATGGCAGATAATAACTACAAAGATGGATAAAAATGAAACTTTAAAAAGATAAAAACATGAGGAACGGATGCATGAAATGTATCAAAATGGATGTGATATGTATAAAAGCTTGTGTAGTAAGGTTAACGCATCCCTTATTTTAATGTACATCTCTGAAAATAATGGACTTTTACTCTCACATTCCATTAATGGTAGGACTCAGAACTATTTGTTTATGGTCCCTTTTCATTGAGAGTTTTGGTTAAGAAAGGGAACCAAAACTGTCATTGTCTTGGAAAATTCAAATAAGATATTTCAAAACACTGGTCATCCAATCAAAATATAATAAAGACACCACAGCAAGATGCTGGCGTAACTGTGGAGAAGATAGAGCTCACCATGCACATATATTTTGGACATGTCCGGTTTTGAAACATTTCTGGACCAGGGTGGGAGAGGAAATGAGTAGGGTATTGCAATGTAGTCTTCCCCTGGGTCCAGAGCATATAATCCCAGGAAAGTCTCCCAGTCAGATATCTCTCACACCAAAAAGGTACATGTATAGAATATTAAGAATAGCAGCAATTAAACAAATAAGTAAAAAACTGGCTGAAACCAGACGTACCGCAAATAACTAAGTGGAAGGAAACGATCAAGGAAATTTATAACATGGAAAGAATAACGTATAGGATAAGGAATTGTTGTGATGTTTTTGAGTTGTTATGGAAAAGGTTCTTGGAAATGGATGAGCTATGAACAGCTTGAGGGCAACTAGTGAAGAGAAGGTAGAAGTATGTAGAGGTGCACATTAAGATATCCATGCATGAATCCTAGTGGACATTTGTACCAACACAAGTACACGCAAAAAATGTTGTCTGTCTTTTAGTTTTTTTATGTTTCTCATGTCTACTTCAAATGACTATTTGAGGCACATTGAGCAGGTGCCGTAAAAGTTGACACATAATATAGAGATGTAAATGTTTTTTTAAAATTTTTTCCTATACAAACTAAATGTATGATTATTTAAGTAAATGTCAACACAACAATTTTTTTGTTTGTTTTTTGTTTTGTTTTTGTTGTCTGTTCTGCCTGTTTCTTTCACTTTTCCAAAAATGGTGAATGAAGAGTATTAAAAAAAATTCATTGTCAATAACACCAGTATTATCTTTAGAGAAAGGAGGGCGGGGGTGTTAAATAATTAGCATTAAAAGGTTAGATGCCCTCACGTCCGTACACACTACACTGCTCTGCTCCTTGATAGGAAAGAAGAATTGCTATAAATTAGTTTCACACTCGGCAGGGGGCATCTGCTGGAGTGAGAGGTCACACTGCAGGAAACCAGGCACCAGGAAAGAGGACGTCATGACTTTGGTGTTAGTAAGACGGCAGTTTGTTTGTGTCCCAGCATCATTCTGGACATGAGTCGCATTCACAATGGTTGCCAACAACTGCGCACATGTTGCGGAAAAAAAGGCAAGAGTCCGAATCTCTGGTTTATGCACCGCTGAGCTGCGCTGCTTAGGCCAGCTTTGTCTGTTCTAACCTGTTAACATCAGCGCTGAAATGAAAAAGCAAGACGTTTGACCACATACCACTCACACAGGATGTGTGATCCACGCTGCAGAGATACGTGTGTGTACATAACAAAACAATGGGTGTAAGTGTGACTTTTAGTGCTTGCGCTCATAGACAGAAACCTTTGTCTCCTTTCAGTGTCTACAATTGATAGGCTACACTTACCTGACCACAAATCTAATGTAAATTTGCATCTTGCCCATGTATGTAGCTCAAATATTAGGAGGGTACATATGCATCATATGTGCTGAAACGCATGTGTGAAGGCGTGGTAGTGCTGACATTCAGTGTGAACCGAACGTTCAGCCAACTTCAGTGACAGCAGTCCTGCAATGACTTTGGGCATTCACACTGCATTTGCTTCTGAACATGGCCTCTCTAATGGAAATGTGTCCTGTATTCTAGAGTGATAGGCGTGCGTGGTTCTTTCATAGAGAATTCAAGCAAAACATCAAACAAAGGTAAGAATGAAAAGAGAACCTGACATGAATTGTAAGACAATAAAGACAATATCAACATATAGTGCAACCTTATATCTTTAATTGACAGATTTGTTTTGTGAACCACCGTCGGCCCATTGTCCCTGCAGGAGACATTCAATATGTGTCGGGCTTTGGTTTCCATTTACAAGCAGATGGTACGCAGAGAGTTTTGCAAGATGCCTTTAAACACATAACCTATACAAAAAACGCACAGACACATGGGTAACGTTTCAAAATAACTGTAGAGCTTTGATTTCGCACCACTTGGCTGTTTTAAATAATGAGGCATTATTGTCTCGCTACAGTGAATCTGTGACTCCTGCCAGGTGTCTGATTGTTCCGGTTCAACGGCTGTCTGATGAAAGCTTGTACTATTGTCTGTGACCAACGTTATCTTGAGGCGCGTTCACCCAAACAATTCATTGCCTCTGTGTAATATTAGAACACCTCTTATTTCCTCAAATGTATCTGACTTTTCTGCTGTTCTTACAAATACCTGTTGGGATGATTACTCTGGGTACTTGTGACCTGTTAACAACAACAAAAGCCAAATCACTCTGGCAAACCATAGATTGTGATCCATCATTTGTGCCTTTGTCTTGAACTAAATAACAGTACATTACAGTCATTTAGCACCTAAGTATGTTACAGTTCCAAAAAGTGACTATATTAATTTAGCGATGCTGTATTTGTCCTGACCACAACTGATATCCACTGGACATTTTGCACTGAACCAATAAATAAAATGAAACCTTTTGGCAAATAAAGACAATTTTGTTCAACAAGGTCATTTCCACAATTTAGCATGATTTCTGTCATATTCACCAGAGACAACAGTAGGCCTGATTTCACGATGATATTTCAAATTTCTGCTTCAGTCCATAAAGACATCATTTTCACAAATGAACTCTTGTCTGTACAACAAGAGATTGTCCAAGTCAGGTGTGTTCTTACTTACTGCTTTAGGCGAGGGGTGGCGCCTGGGTAGAGTACACAGGAGGAGGAGGACTCGTCCGTAATGATTTTAATCCTACAAGGATTTGGTCAATCTTTAATAACAACAAAGAAGTGGAAGGCAGTATACATACCAGCAGAAAAGGGTACGAAGAAGCTGTACTCCCTGCAAACTCATCGGCATGTCTACTCACCCGTATGTGAAAAGCTTGTTTAATGTCAGGGCAAACACTGCATTCATATACACAGTCTATATAACACAAGGGCAATTAGTAAATTTTAAAAACTAAGTTTTAGAACTAAAAACGGTCACATTCAGAAACTAAAATGGGAAACTCTGTTATCACTCCTTCATCCATACTTCCTCACAGGTTCACAATTCTCCCTTTTTTTATCCCAGTTTATGACATTATTTCCTGTTCCCTTAGTTTTAAAACGTGGGCTAGTCTTCCCCTGTGCCTTGTCCTCCTCAGTGAGTGAGAGATGAAGAGAAATGGAGAAGAGAAAGAATATTAAAAGAAATGTCAGAGAACCTAGAAAGAATTCCCATCTGTCAGGTACAGGATCTGTAGAATCTGCAACATTGCCTTTTCTGTCAGTCACAGGGGTCGCACCACGTCAAGAGGGTGCAAACACAGAGCAGTGGTGCGTACACAATGAATAATCAGAACTATCGGACATGAAAACGCTGCTGCATTTGTTCATTCTTTAAATGTCACCTGAGTTCAGGAAACACATACTTGACAAGTAAGCTTGTAGCTTTTAAAAGTGAATTCTCACAGATTTCAGTTGATGTAATGATGATAATAAAAGAAATGTTTGAATCAAACAAGACCTCTTTTAGGGTTTTGAGCAAATTTCGCTGGTGGTTCAAACGTAAAGTGTAAAAGTGTGGCCATTTCACATCTGCACAGACAATAGTGCTTGCATTGCTTTTTTTCTGTCCCGCAATCCACCCAACCCCCACTGACTTCCTTCTCTCTTTGTGTGTGTGTCCGTGTGTGTGTGTGTGTGTCTGTGTGTGTGTGTGTGTGTGTGTGCGTGTGTGTGTGTGTGTGTCAACATAAGTGTGTAGATTCTCCCTCCGCAGCACAAAGCTGCCATTGGTTGGCCAGATTTGTTGGAGGGAAAAAAAAGAGCCGAGTAGCAGGGAGAGTGAAGCCGGGAGATAGTGCTGACTCAGGCACTCGGCCCATTGTTCTCGTCGTCTCGTAACCCTACACCTCCCTGCCTCCAGCCAGACAGCCCATTGGCCAGCCACAAGTGCTGGAGCCAGGGGGACTGCGGCGTTAAACAGCACCAAAAAATCTTATCTCTTCCTCCATTAGTCCCACAATGAGCGAATTCAGCAGCCAAAATCACAATGGACACAGGGCCATTCAGGTTGCCATATCTCTGCTGCATCTTGACGAGTTAGAGAGAGGTATTTTGGTGATAATTGGGCGTTTTAAACAAGGAGTTCTACCTGATTTTCGTTGCTCTGACAGAAAATGCACATTTTGTAACCAGGCTTTCTGCATGTGTAGGCGTGTCACTTCTGTTTGTTGTATGAAAGCTCTGTGAGACCTTGATAATGAAGTTTTGTAGCTTATGCCAATGTTTTCCAATCTTTTTTGGCTGCGAGCCCCTAAAGCAAAACAAAGTCAATCCCTTATCACCAGTTGTATGTGTATCAGTTGTAACAAGTCCAGCCAAAGAGTTTATTTTCAGTTTTTCCTCTTTTTAGAGATACGAAAAGCAGAAACTCTCCAGTAACTCACAAGAAAGAGAGAAAAAAAACACTAGTTTGACTCGCAAAAATGTTTTCTGTGAGTCAATCATTTCCAAATGCTGTTTTGACACTTTTCACATTGATTCATGTTAAAACATCTCACCTCAGTACCAGGTACTTGACGTTTCTTGAAGGTATTCTGAGAAACACGACTGTATAATTAATTTAATAAAGACAACATTCGCTTTTTTTCCAGTAAATCTAACTACAGAGAACTAAGAACTAAGAATAAAATGAACAAATTTGCAGCATTTGTCATCTTATTTCACAGCGCCGTTACAAAGACAACCAAACAAACTCTCCTGAACTCCCTCACATGATTTCTACAGAGCACTGCCAGGCTTTTTAAAAACCATAAACATAGCACGCATTGTCACATACCACAGGAGAAATGTCTAGGCGGGGGGGAGAAAACACTCGCCATGGGGAGACAGATTACCAGGTAACAAATCAAGGCTCGATAGAGGAGAAAAGTGAGAGTTGAAGCGGTGCCAGTAATGGGATCCTCAGTTAACTAGGCCATTAGATCCTCGGGGTGATAAATTGTCTGTGCCTGCTACAGAGGGCTGAGTTTACCAAGCTGAAACGTGTAAGAAGTAACTAAAAACTTGGTTGTATAATAGTTTTTATGTCACTTTGCTTTCAGCGTATGTGTCTTTGTATTATGTTCACTGCTGCACTGACAGATATGTGTATTAAGTAACAGCACTGACAGGATTTCCTTGGTAAAAAAATAAAACAGTGACACCTTTGTTCCTGTTGAGCCTTTGATGGTATATGATTATGTGATCTTGACTCAAATGCTGTTCAAAACACGGATAAAAAAACACAAACAGCGCTTGTACAGAAAAGGTGATGAACACACACCAAAACATTTGTAACTAGAATGGCACTCGGTAGAGCGCATACCTCCATCAAGACCAAACACTACCCTTTAATTCAGTGGAGCCAAATCTAATAGGCTAAATATCTCATGAAGCATACTTAAATCTGCTACATCTTGGTTTTTATTTGGATCTGCATCAAATCTATGTTGTTGTAATGTTTTAAACATAAGGTATCCAGAGCGTATGGAAGCATCAATACTTTTGACTATTGTATTTCCTATCTTTAATCTGACTCCCATCATCAAGATACTTTTTTAAGCCTTTGGTACTCCAGAGCCACAGAAGAAACTATAATACCTCATGTGTGCAATCGATGAAGTACCCCTTTAAAACAATAAAGGACAAGTCTTAAATGAGACTCAAAAATTTCTCACAAAGTGGATCTTTAAAGATTTAGGAGCTAAACAGAGTGTCCCAGACAGAGCGGGCAAACAATGCTGAGGCACTGGATAGTATTGCTGTCTTTTCTGCAGAATGGCCTTATTCACTGTTGTAAATTGTTCTTGAAAGTACACTATATTTCTCTGAACACAGAAATAAAAGAAGTCGGTGAAAAAGTAAAAACTCAAGTGAAGAACTACCTTAAAACTGATCTTAATTACTGCCCTGCACTGAAAATGCATTGTTTTGACATTTCACCTTTGAACGATCAGCATGAGCATTCAATTCCATTACTATTAAGTTAACAAGGAGTCGATCCGTACCCTCACAAACAAAACAAAATAAAAATCTCAGCTTGTCCTCGAGGGTCATGCTTACATAAGTCTGCACAGGACAACCTGAGATAAAGGAAACGGATGAGTTCTTCTGTCATTGAGATTAGACCTGATACCTCGTTCTTGAGGGCAGGAACCAAGCAGCTACGCAAGTGTCGTCTTATTCTAAGAGTGGCGGTTGATTATCATTCTGCCAGTTTTTTTTTATAGTACAGCAGTTGGTTACAACCCTTTCACCTTTTTTTCAGGAGCCATAACCTCAGTTTTATTCTCCATTTGGCAGTTTGTGTGATTCTTAAAAGAATAGCAAAAAGTGTGGCCGAGGGAACCGTGAGAAAAGTAATATTATGAAGATGTAGAAATGTCCGCCCTCGAGCACTGCTCAGCCTACACGCATGTTCACACGGATATATCCACCCTCGACGGTGTTCTCTACGTTCCCAACAGTGAACACATCACATACAGAATCACAGCGATCCATTTCCACGCTCTCATAGCTGAGGCATTGTTTGCCTGTGACGCCCGACAATTAGCCGCTTTTCCCATGTGAGACAATTGATTCCCCTAAGCCCACGTTTATTAGATTCCGCCCTGGTTGTATGAATATGGAGGAGGGCTGGCGCTGGGGGCACAATGCCCTGCTCCTGTCCAAGCTCTGCACATCAAGCTTGGTCATGGATCGAAAATTCTGCCCACGGCCGCTCCCTCGAGACAACAAGGCTCTTTCAGCTGGCGGGGCAGCCCAGACTCTGGCCTGGCAGTGTAGCTTTGTGTATATGTGTGTACATCTCTGCTGGGAATGCCGGACCGTAAGTTAAGTGTTTATCCAGTAGCTAATCCAGTAAAGCGAGTATATATAGTATATATAGTATTATAGTGCCTGCTACAGTTTTGGAGCCATCTTCGAATTCTGTCCATTTCTTATAGATTACACAGGATTTGAACCCTGACTGACTTTGTTGTTGTTTAGCTGCAAATCGGCTCAAATAACGTGCACTGCTTGGATGGCGTCATTGTGTGTGATCTTGTAATGTCTGACCCCCTGCCGCTGATCGGTCATACAGTGTTCAAATACCTGCAAGGCTCCGGATTACAGGACAAAACAGTTAGAGCAGTGTGAACAGTAGAGCCATCGGATGAGCTCAAGCTAATGGTGGCAGGGCGACTGTTTGTTTTTCGGCTCCACTTTTGCATGAGGTTCAGTCACAAAGGATGAAATAACTGTGAAAAGACCAAGCTGAGCTAAATTTGAAGCCATCTGCTCCAAAAAAAACTCTGCTGATATCACATTAGAGTGCCTGCAAACTAAAGTGTGACAATGTCTGATCTGTCGCAACCAAAAGCTTGCATCATTTGCATTTATGTGCGGGGGTACAGTCAATTTTTCTCCTGTAAGCTGATTTCACCACTTAAAGGAGAAACCTGGTGTCTGTAATTGATGGTAACAGATTAGATAAATTCAGGTTCCACAGCTGGATTTGTCACGGAGAAAGCAGATTTACTTGCCTGAGTCCTGTTTGTGCATCACTGGATTTCTAATCAGCTTTCTGCATGTACACATGAAGATGGCGAAGGATTTCAGACAGCAGAGGAGCGCATTGAAAAGAGAAGCCACTACACAGGTCACTGTGTCTATGCATTCAAAGGCGAAACACAACAAAGTCTCTCTTAGTTGATGTAAGTCGGGTAATCTCACTGAAAATACAACAGTCTGTAAAACGATGAAACATTTGCGCTGCGCAAAATAAGGGCTGTAACCAGATGTATCCAAACCCCTAAGTAGCATAAGTGCATGTAAATACACTGCATGTATACTGCAGTCACTCTGCCCATTGTTTTCTTATTCTTCGCTTCCTCCCCCTCCTCATTTCCCTGTTTTTCCTGGTTTGGGGCGTACAATCAGCTGTCTGGCCCCCTTTTTTCATCCCCATGTTCTTTCAAAGAGTCAAAGCAGGGCCTCTCTGAGGTATTAAATATCTTTATTAAACTGCTGCTTTGGGGGCTCCCCCTCAGGCCCCCTGCCTCCTCCTTTTCTCCTCTGTACACCCCAACTATCCTCACAAACTTGGCCCCTGTCAGCTTCTCTTCAAAGGCTCCCGCCATGCGGCTTCTGCCAGCTACCTGCTGCGCTGCAAGATCACGCACAATAGCCAGCGCTGGTCCCCGCTGTGTTAAACCAGGCAAGCTCCTCTACACTCGGCTGGGCCACATCTGACGGGGGGACTTTGCCCAGGCGAAGTCCTCACGATCAGGGAGTTGAGTAGGACAGAGGAGGAGGGGCGGGGGGTGAGGATAGCGGGGAGGAGACAGAGAGTGGATTTCGTGGGCCAGCTGTGTCATGGTTTAGTGACTGCTATCAAAAGACGAGCTCTGGAATAACCAAGTCGTCCGTCGAGCACAAACGTGTGTGTGAAGGTGTTTCACACACACACACACACACACACACACACACACACACACACACACACACACACACACACACACACACACAGACAAATACCCACAGTCTTTAACAGATGGTTGCTACAAATTTGTACCGTCACAGGTTGGACACCCCTCTCTTTGGGGTGACTGCACACTGGGGCGCTCCTGACTTGCATTATGCTGAAGCTTTAAACCGTGACTTTCAGTCATTACAGTGACGTCACAGGAAACCACATGGTTAGCTGCAACAAAATATCAGAATACAGATATAGTAGCACTGAACTGTACCAGAAGATCGGTAAACACAACAAGCTGATTTCTGAATTCTGACTAAGTCTTTTGTTTCAAGCTATAACGGCACATTTTAGAGTCGCCTTTTATTACGCATCTGGGCACAAATCCCACGGCTTAATCAGCAACTAGATCAGCCACACTCGGATTATGTTGGCGATTAGAAATGATTAGTGACTGACATTGATTATAACAAATTTGTGTTTTTTTTTTAAATCTGACAGAAACAATTATTTTGTGTGCATGAAAAAGTCTTAAATTATGAACATCGACGTGTGAAAAACGCAAGTGTTGCGTTGATATTTTTGTGGTGTGTAACCACCTCGTCACTTTAACTCTTTGCAGTTTTTCTCCCCGTTGACTGACTGCTCGTAAAACTATACTTTCTAAGTAGCCTCCCCCCATGCTGCCAGTTGCAGTGCACTCTTTGTCCGCCACAATGTGAGGTGAGGAAACAAAGGCGCCATTGCGGACCCTGAGCTTTTTTTGGGAGCCTTCTGTCACTCAAACCCATTGTTGACATGTGCGGCACTAGAGTAGCCAGAGAAAAGGACTGTGGTTGAGCATCGGAAAAAGTGGGTGTGCCACATCTCAGTTTCTCTAGAACACAGAGTAGGCCAGACTGGTGCACCCCCGCAAAAAGTATAGCCATCCTTCGAGGTTTAGTCATGTCACAGTGCTATTACTCTTTAAAGCAGGCTTCTACCAACTAAAAGGGTAGAACGGCATGGCTTGGCCTTAAATCCAAAGTCTTTAAGTTCCCTTTCAAACACCAGCAATGAGATGCTATTCAGTCTCCCTGCTGCTGGAGTTGATCCTTTTGAGAGCAAAAATAGAAAAAGTCTTAATCACTTGAGTCTACCGCCTCTTCTTCACATGCAATGAGCGAGCATGTGAAGTCCAGCTGAGAGCAAAAAATTGCAGTGTCGTAGCAGGGTGACTGATGGATCGTTTCATTTTTGGGGCGCCGCTTGTGATTTCTCCTTCCTCAAATGAGGGCTTACATTTTTTTAGCAAACGCTTCTTTGAGGTGCTCAATCACGTGGTTGCTATTAGCCACTGAAACAGTTGTGGAGTGTAGGCCTTTTGTCAAACAGTCACCGGCCTCATTGACACCAATCAGTTCTTTCTTCAAGAGGTCTTTGTATTCACCCGAAATTGCAATTTCAAGGAGGTTATTTTGAATGTCATGGCTCATCTTTTTTGCATTACTTTGAAGCTCATGAATGCGTCTCATTACCTTAGGGTCTCCCTTGTGACCACGCAGTGCAATGCCTTTTTTTTTTTTTTTTGCGCAAAACGCCAATGATGACTTTCACATGTGCCCAGTTCCTTTAATTAAACTTAGGAAATCGCTCATGGTTGATTTTGCGACCTGACGCATGATGAAACCTTAGCAGCAGGATGGGCTTTATTGGCTTTGTGTTTTATACAACACTGACCAAGATGCCCCCAGTCTATCAGCCCTACTTTGCTCAATCTGTCCTCCTTGGCGTCAATGTTAAAGTCGATGAAAGGCATTTCAACGCTCTATTCTAGCCAAGTTATTGGTCATGTCATGTAACTGACAAACTCCTGCGGACAGATCTGTTGGGCTAAACGTTTCTGCGTCTTAATTCCGTCTCCGCAGGTGCCGAGGGAGTCGGACAGCGGAGAAATATCCTCTGCAGCTGTTGTAAAGGCTTGTGTCTGGCTGGTCATTAATGTGAGGGTGGCACAGGACACCCTGGCACACCCACGGCTACACGCCTACACCACCGGGGTGAAGGGCTCAAAGGACAATGGCGCTTTGTGTGAGGAGAGTTGGGACACACCCTCTTTGTCCTTTATCTCTACCTCTGTCTACATCTGTCTGTCCGTCTCAGATTTGTCTACACCTCTCTTTATTTGGATTTCTTTATCCAGTTTTATTCCTGCGTTCAAGTGTTTTTTTCTGTTTTTTTTTTTTTAGATGTTTTAGTATTCTGCCTGTCTATTTAACTGCTTACAACAACACCACAGCCCTGCATTAATGCAGAAGAGAAGTGTGTGATGTGAGGCAGTGCCTTCTTGAGGGGCTATTGCTAACATAACATGCTTGATAGTATCTCTCCCGAGCATCCTTCTATTTAACATTGAACTGTGCCATTTACAATCCCTTTTTATTGTGTGCGTTGGTTCAACATTTCATTCAATGAAGACTTATTAAAGGCTAAAAAGGTCTCTGGGCTTTCTAGCTCATTAGCTCTGTCACTTACGGAACAATAAATTCACAGTTCATTCAGAAAACTATCTGACTAACTATATCTTAACTGCCTTTGTGGACTACTGTTTTATATATGTGATGTTTACTCCTAGATAGACCTAAGAGAGCTAATAAAACTGGCAGAAGTCTTTGTTTATTTTCGTTGGACTCTCGAGCTCTCTGACATGTGAGTTTACACCGCTGTAGGCTAACTGTGTTGGGCTTTGCGCGAACAAAAGGTTAGGGTTATTCACCAGCATTGAATCTGACGCTGCAAAGTACGTAAGTTCATTGCAGCCAATCACAGCAACACTATTCAAAAAATTCTCCATTTGAAATGGTTATGTGAAAGCGTCTTTTATTAGTAGAGGTTCAAATTTTAAGTTTTGCCTCTTCTCCTCCAGTGTTTGTCCCACTTTTTCTGAAGTTCTCTTTCTTTTCTCTTTCCTGGTTGTTTGTTGCTTCATTGAGTTTGGTTTTCTACCTCTCACTCTACAGTACACACAAGTGGTAGCATTTGTTGCAACATGTAGGTACGGTGAGGTTTTGACAAATAAGGAAGTTAATTTAAAAACAATGTTTCACCGACATTTCTCAATATATTATCACAAAAGCAGTTTACTTTCAATTGAGACAAAAGGATTTACAATAAATAACAAAAAAAGAGATATTATATTGATGGGAACTCATTTATTCAGTAATTTGTTCATTAACTCCAGTAACAAAACTGTACTTGACAGCTGAGTAGAAAATGATCCATTCTGTTTTTCTGGCTTTAACTTCCCTGTTTCTCTACAGTCCTGTAACTGGACCAGTAGGTCAGCACGAATAATGTTGGGTTTTGTTCGAAGACCACGGGCAGTCTGGCTGTGTAGGCATCACAATACTGCCCTCTGACCCCAATGACATCATATGACTGGCTCTCGTGCGTCTTTCGCGAACCGAAGAGGTCAAGATTATTCAGTAGACTTTCAAACAAGCAAAGAGTAAGTGTCGAGGAGCGAGAGGCTCGGACAATTATGTGTGTTTGCTCTGAGAGGCACCGCTCTCTGTGCGTATGTGTGGTCGCTGACATTGTATGAGACAGCGAGTGTGTTCGTGTGAAAGAAATTTGTGTGGTGGGGTGTGCATGCATGTCTTATGACTTGTAACACTTGTAAAACCCTAAAATGAGTTATTTGTCTCTGATTATTATATGGCACTAATATTACGTCATGAGGTAACATCACTGGCGGCTGTTAACTTGCAACTTTTTACCAGAACATTTGCATTACTCGGGGCTGTTGAAATCCCAAAAATGTTACATTGCATCAGCCAACTCTGACACAATTTTGTAAGGTTTACTCAGTTTACAACTCACTGTTATTTCTGATAAGAGTGACTCCTCTCTTCTCTCATCACTCTGTTATCTCTTTTTCCACACCCCTTCATACTCTCTTTAGTTCTCTTTTCTCCTTTAGATGTTACTGCTTCCCATTAAAAATGTTTTCAAGGAAATACGACAAGAAAACAGCCAGAGATGGGTGAACTGTGCACTAAAGAAGCTGACTTATCTTCTTTGTTGCCATCATACGCAGCTGCAATTACATTTCTCATGATTTCTCTCTGTGCAGTTAAAATAACACTTCAAAAAAGTAAATAAATCAAAAGCTGCTGACTGATGAATGATACTTGCTTTTGCTTGTCAAAACCTGGCATTTCCGTCGCCCACAATGAAACCTGACCAACGACAGTGCAGTCGTAGTTTCTGATGTGTTATTCTAATAGTGGCTAACGTGGCCTCAAGATGCTAATCTCAAGTCGAGATGAGGAGCAGGCCACACAGGTCTGGGAGGCTTCAGAGTCAAATTGTCTTTTTTGCTTATAGGAAGATTCCTAATTGAGTAAAATGCACAAGGTATCTAAAGCCTTGTTCAGACTGCTAGCCAAAACCTGTTTTTTGGCATATCCAGATTGGTATTAGGTATTTGGTCTGGATGGCAGAAAACAAATGAATAGACAAAAAGAAGAAAACAAAAATCATGAAATGTAATTTTTGCAAACTGATTCAAAACTACTATTTTAAGAGGTCTGAACCTCTTTGACTTAGATTTCTGTAAATGAATCTCATTCCGGTAACTCTGATCGCTTATATCGGATTTCAAAGTGTCTTTTGTGCCAGTTGCAACACGACACACGACGTCAACGTAGAGACCAGAGTCACGCGAGTTAATCAGAGCGACTGAGCTTGAAGACAACACAGAGAAGAACAACCGCCCGAGGAGTCGCGCTGAAATAAACTGTCTGTGACTGTGACTTGACAGCATTATTGTTTGAAGAGCAAGATGACGGTTCTCCATTTCTTTTTTTTCTTTTATTTTTTGCAGCAGGTAAACATCACCTGAGTCTACGATCACAAACACGCCAGGGATCAAAAGTTTTTGTTAGTGCATTAGAAAATTGAAGAAAATATTGTTTGATATAAGCAGCCAGCTCCAAAAAGCTTGCTGTTTGATTATCAATTTAGATTTGTGAATACAAGATTTCATCAAATAATGGGCAAATTGATCATGTAGACCTGTAAAAACAGATTGAGTGAATCCAAATGATATTTTATCATAGGTGGAACGCAATAAAAAGCAAAGAATCAGAACATTAACAATAAACCAATAACACGAGGATGAGTACAATAACAGAGGAAAAGGTAGAGTTAAAAAGACAAGAAGGAATCTGTCATATAATAACACCTGCTCAACATCTTTATGACAAGTATTGACTGGAATCAGGTTCTGTTTGTACTGTGACATGTTTTGAAAACCGAGAGTCGATATGACTTCAGAAACTCTCACGGCAAACAATCCCTCCGAGCAAATCTCAGCTTTTGTCCCACCGTGTTTGTGTTGCATAAATGAAACTTATATGTTGGATACACGACTCCTGACCTGGAAACATGACACTTTGCTGTTGCTGTTGTTGTTGTTGTTGGTGAACATGAGACCGTATGGAGTCAGAGCAAATGAAAAGGCACCCTGGGTATCTGTGATGGCTTGCCGATGATGCAATGTGTTAGTTAAGAGATAAGTCATTTCCTTGACTTTACTTCATTTTATTGCTCACGTTGTTTCCTGGAAAGTCTTTCAACACCTGCAACTCAAGTCCATTCAAGAGGCTGAGGAGGAAAAAAGAATTGCTTGAGGTACATGTCGTGAAATAATTACGCAAAGATTTATTATGCAACTTGTACAGGCAAGTGTCCTTCTCACCCTGTAGAAATGTGAATGGACATGTCAGACGTTCACTCAAATGTCCAACTATTTTTCTTGACTTATTCAAGATGTTCCAATCTTCACTTTCAGTTTTCAGTCTTCACTTTCTTTATCACACTGATGGAATCACACAAGTCTTGCTCTCACCATAACCAGAAAATGAGACTTAATCTGCTTTAAGAGTTAAATCTGAGGGTTTTTTTTACAGAAAAAAATAAACATGTTTTTAAGGCAGATCAAATCAATTCAGAATGATTTAAGGCCAGAAGTTGGTGTTTTTCTCCTTGTAAGTAGTGGTAAGGCACACCAGATGAATTCAAAACATTCACAACAAAAAAAACAAGCAGAAAATGTGAAAATTAAGTCCCATAAAATGATTTTAAAAAACAAGGTTACATCTCAAAGTTTGCAAAGCCTCCATTGCTTTTGAATTTCACCTATTTTTGTATTTTCAGTTGTGCGGTTTTCACTTGTTTTTTGATATGTGTTGCACAAACACACACACACTGAGTTTCTACAAGCTCTGTTTCTGGCCAGAGGCACGAGGAGCTCTCAGAGTGGCTCCTCCTGGCCTCTTGAGTCAACAGGGGCAAAAGGTTAAAGGTCAAAACTGATTGAATGAAGCCCAAGAAGAGAAGGAGAGGAGGAGTGGTGGTGTAGGGGGAGGAGGAGGACAAGGAGGGGTGCAGGATACCGATGGGGGGGTGGAGGATGAACAAACAGCAGGGCGGGGGGGGGGAGATTTTGGCGGGAAAATGGGAGACGGACCTGGAAAGTCACCTCTCGCAGACAGACGGTGAGTCAGAGTCTGACACAGCCGACCTGCAGTGTCTGAATCACACTCACATGCTCATACACGAGCACCGAGCTCAGACACAGTATAAAGCCATGCACGCACGCACACACACACATTCTCACACACACGCACACACACACACACACACACACCTTGGAAGCCTACACACTCACACCAAACAATAGCCGTACCCCTCTTTGTTTGCCCCCCTCTTGCACACACCCTGTCAGATGATGTCATCTTTCTTTGCCGCTGCTACACAAGCATGACTCAACATCTTGTGTGTGTGCTTGCGCTTATTTGTGTCTGTGTGTGTGCGTAAAATTGACTCATGGGGTCAAGGTCCGCATTTCAAGCCTGATGTCACCTATGACTGACTAATCCTCTGAAACCATTTGAACAAAATGGGATGGAGGGCGGGAAGGAGGGGAACTTCGAGGGAAATTTCAGGTGTGTGTGTGTGTGTGTGTGTGTGTGTGTGTGTGTGTGTGTGTGTGTGTGTGTGTGTGTGTGTGTGTGTGTGTTTGCGAGGAACGAAACACCACCTTTGTCCCCCGCCATTCACACTCTTGCTACACATGCACATTACGTCACTCAAGTCTGGTTCAAGTCTTTAATTAGACACACAGACACACAGTACTTATCATGTTAACCTAAAGAAACACAAGCACCTTCCTCTCTGTCTCTTTCACAAAGCTAATAACGACTCGCCCCGCAGGTATTTAAAAGTGTGCAACCTCCTCTAATCCCATGCATATTAGCTCCCTCCACATATACGCACGCATTTACAGTCCGCTCACTTCCTTTAAATGAGCAGTGTATAAACACGTTGCCATCACCTCCACTTCGGTGAAATGATTAGAGCCTGGGGGCCAAATTAAACATCCCCTGGATCCCGGCCTGGGAAATGAACTCATAGCTAAACCCATGACATGGCCCACTAGACATGAAAGCCCTCATAGAGCGGCCCATTCACCAGAACAGGGCAATGGCAGAGTGGCACCGAGCCCGTGCGGATGTGGCAGGAGGGCGTGATGTCAGCGAGGTCTCTGCGCGCTCTGCCAGGCAGCGCGGCGGCCGCGGATCAGGCGAGTCGTTCGATGCCAACACAGGTGCGCCGAGGACACACACCAACAGTGACAGCTCGGCAGGGGCCTCCACAGACGTGGAAAAACGGGTTGCATATTTCACAGTTGTACATACAGTATGTGCTTCTGTGCGCATGGCAATGAGGATGTAATGTACACAACGTACTCTGTATTTAATTATAACGCAGTCTGTGTTTTTGTTACATTCAAGAGTGAAGAGGGAAAGTGGGACCTGAGGCTGCTGGCAGGAGGTACGCCTCGGGCTGCTGCTTTCAAAAATAAAACATCTAGTGAAATGTAAATAAGTTAATTTAGTCAAGCACTTAAAGCATTTCCATTTTCTGCACCTAGATACTTCTGCTTCACTAAATCTGGCATATATTATGCTTTCTACTCCACTTGGACAGCATAAGTGACTAGTTACCTCACAGGTAGTGGTTTTTCAGACTATCCGTCTCTATGCCTGCGTACGCGCCTGCCTATGTGCACTTGTTGTGCGTGACCAAAGTCTTCCACAGGGCTAGGCCGACGTATTGGCTGTAAGTTTTTAGCGAGCTTGTGACACGAACTGCAGAGAAAATGCAGCCAATATTTCTTACATGGGAGCAAGACATGATATGGTTAGCAACTAGCACAGTGATGTGCTGCACTTACAGTACACAGCCACTGAGCCTGCTCCTCAGCAGCTTGCTAACTCCATAGCACAAATCAAACAGGCCGTGACCCAAATAGCGGGTCAGCAGCAGTGACAGATTGCTGTACTACCGTTAGCACAGAGCACCTGAGCCAAAGAACAGAGCCGCGCTGGTTGCAACAGCCTCCCTCAGTGGTTAATTTTAGCACAAAGCATACAGCACCTGGGCCAAGTTAACCCAGTTTGTCCGGTCCTGGTACGAGTAGATGTGTTATAGTACAGCTCTGGGTTTCCACAAACGGCCACTATTAGTGATTATTAGCCTCTCCTCCATGTTTTTCATGAATGTCCGGACATCAGCAACGTTAACGTCATGATGTAAGTGTAACACCAACAGCTACAGAATTTTGCGTCACAGCGTCACGCAAAAATGTAGCACGAGTTCAAAATTTTCAACTCAAATATTGACGCTATCCACGCTTCTATCGCGTCAAAACATTAGCACAGCCTGGCCCAATTAGACACGAAATCTCTGTCTAATCGCGTGTTATCATTGACTTTGTATGTAATCTAGTCACGGTAAAAAAAATTTTGTTGTGCTTAGTCTGAACACAGAATTAGACCCAGATCACCCTGGTGGGAATACATGGTCCTATTTGGCCAGGAAGCGCCTCAGGACCCCTGAAGAAGAGCTGGAGGACTTGGCGAGTGAGAGGAAGGACATATGGGCTGCCTTGCTTAGACTAGATATAGACAAGTGGTTGAAAATTGATGGATGGTTAACTGTCTTTGCTATACTTAAGATATATTGTTTATGATCACCCAGCATACTAGATCGCCACACGCTCACTCAGCCAATCATAGGTAAGTAAAAATGGCTCTGCGTCAAACAACTGATTTGCTGCCTGTTATCACAAAGTGGTTGTGTCAAGGTTTTGTTTCTCAGCTGCCTATGAGTCTCTGGCTAATGATTCATAGAAAGTTATTGTTATTTCCATGTGGCAAGCAGCATGGGAAATATGAGGCTACAGAACAAAAAAAGCTGGTGACATTATGCAGCAATAAATCACCGCAGCACAACTGAACATAGTAAATGATGGGTTTTCTACAATAGCTCATCTGTAATTTGAGATAAATTACGACTCGAGATATATGGCATCACATTTAGAGGACGACCAATCGCTGTCCGATGTAAAGATGTAAGGATCCCACTGTTCCCCAGACGTACTGTGGTTGAAACAAGCTGGTTTGCGGAATCACCACACAGACACTACATCATGGTAACCAGAGGGAGGGAGCTTCTCCTCAAACATTGTGATGTGTGTCATAGGAAGTTTCCAAGGATGGGTGTATACATTTTCCTTTTTAGCTCATGATTCACACGTTCACACGCTCAGCTGGTGCCTTACTCAGTGATACAGTGATTGTGATTGAGAACGCTGAAGAGGAACTTTTTTCAACACAGGAAACAGCTCTGCCCTTCGTTCGTGCGACTTAATCCCCTTTTTTTTGTTAAGTTGAGTTATGGCTACATTGTGTAACATCAGTGGCGTTCACTGATTTTGCACAACAAAGTTTTGCTGTATAATTATTTCTGTGGCTCTTATCTGAGAAATTACCTCTGTACTGGTGACAACAGTGTTATCTTCACGTTGAGAATGCGACAATGATATGTTAAATATTGAGCATCTCATCCCAGGCATTTCTGCATTTCTGAGTCTGTGGTTAATTGCAGACCAGAGCCTCTGGAGGATAAACACAAGGAGTCGAGGACGGGCAGAATTTGTTTTTTAATTTTTAGGATGAAATGAGTGGATTTATCTCCATTGTCACTTCTCAACCTGTAATGTACTGTCATTATTTCGTTTTTGACTGCTGAATTGAGGAATGTAATATGAAAATGCAGTTTACCTAATGAATCTACAGAGAAGAAACAGGAAAAAAGAAATAACACTGGAGGATAACTTAAACTTAGGACTGTTTGGTCAGTGCTTACTTTGGTCAGAGGCTAAACTGAACACAAACAACATCAGTCCCTTGTTGCTCACTACCTTGCAGCCAATGTAGAGTGAGGTGTCTGCTGGGGCAAATAATCCCATGGTCAAGCTCAAGCAAATCAGGTGAGGTGAAATTACTTAGTTTAACTAACTAGGCTCACTTCGGCTTCACCCGTGCTCCAACTCTTTGCCTGTTTTTAGAGTCAACCACTGCCGAGATGGCTACGACCTGTACCACCCATCTGAAGGTTCATTTATTGAGGACTGAAGGTCAAGGATACGCCAGTATCTACCGCTCTGATTTGACCATTCACTCTTATTTTTCTCTTCTAATTCCCATAGATTTATGAGAGTGAAATGCTAAATCAGTGAAGTGCGTCTTTCAGCATTTCGACCACAGCTGCTATCTTGAAACAGGAACAGTTAACATCCAGTATGTTTGTCTCTAATTAACCAGGGAAGTCTCATTTAGGCTTGAGAGCTGTTTTGCAGGCAGAAAATTCAATCCTGCTAGAAACAACAGTAAGAAAGCTGAACTAAAATGAGATTTGCAACAAAAAAGAAGTGATTTACTGAAAGTAAAAGCATGAAGGCCATCTCTCACATATCTGCCCATACATTAGTGGGAGATTGCTCTGTGTAAGAAAAACGAAGCATTAGTCCTTTCAGCACGTATCATTCCACAATCACTTCCTCACCTTATCTTAGTCTTTTTTTCGTTCTAATCCATCCAGAGCTCGACCGTTTCACTTTCATCAGTGTTTGGTGCCAGTGGAAATCACCTATCTGTGTCGTTCTAAAGGGCACGACATATTTTATCATTTAATTCAGAGGTTGTGATTCCAAGGTGCTTTTATTAAGGTCAAGTATTATTATGAGCAACTAGCGACTACTTTCACAGTTTCCAGAGGAAGTGAAAGTAGTAGGCAGAGGCGGAGAATATGTTAAAACCACCGCTCAGCACATCAATAGTACATCTTATGTTCAATTCATCTAGACAAATATCAACAAAGTCAGAAAATAATTTGTATTCAGATCCTGTTTGGCTGAAATATTTTTAGCACTCGGTTCAGACGGTTCCACTAACAGGTGTGGTTTGTGAGCTTCGGGGTCAAGAAGGTCACACCGTGTGGACATCTGTCTGAGTCGTTTACCTCGCGTTTTCAGCCACATCGCAGTTTTTCTAGTAAAGTGACATGTTTGAAGTGCTTGTCCACCGCAGGTAAAAGATCCCTCCAGTGTTATCTCCACAGGTTATCAGTATGGGCTTCAGGTCGCATCAGTCGCCACCTGAACGCGCCCACTGCAGCCTTGACACGTATTTATCATTCTCTTAAATAATGGCCGCCTCGGGGCTGCTTTCACTCTCGACTTTTACTCTTTCTGTCTTTGCCGCTTTCCACCCTTTCATCTTGTCTTTCCAAACTCGCTCACTCTTTCCTCGCTGTCTTCCTCTCTCTCACTCAAACACACACACACATGCAACGCACTACTGGTTTGTGCGTGAGCGTGCCATTAGCGCAGCTGTGACACAATATGAGGAAGCATTTGACCTTCGACTCATTAACAGGAAAGTGCCCAAACGTGTGAAGCAGCAGCCCCACCAGGAATCTGCATCTGGAAGCTGCACGCGCCCACACGCACACACACACACACACACACACACACACATGAAGTGTATTATTCTTTTTGATTCAACAGCCCACATTTTGGAGGCATTGTTCGATCCAGAGTTGCTTGTTTGTTTGTCTGTTTTTCTTTTAGTGAGAACAATAGGTGGGAGGGTACAGAAATGGGTGACTATCTTCACCTTGACCACAAGTGTACCCCAACCTACACTGATAAGTAATGCCCTCCTCCTGAACTCCCAGGTTGAAGTGACACACGAACACACACACACACACACACACAAACATCCATCCAGGCACTGACTGAAAACAACACAATTTCTCTCTGTTAACCCTAACCCATCCTCTGTGTGTGTGTGTGTGTGTGTGTGTGTGTGTGTGTGTGTGTGTGTGTGTGTGAGACAGAGAAACTGATTTACCTCAAGTGTTTCTCCAGGAGCGCTTGTCACCATCACAGAGCGGAAATGGACCTCTACTGCCCCCTTCTGGTGTCTGTAACACACAACACAAATCATTTATTTATTTTCTTAATTTATTTTAATTTTCTTGACGTTCACCAACTCCTCATCTCAGGACAAGATACAAGAATCACTTTGAATTAGTTCTATTGGTTTGCGAGTGTAACCTGGAGTTCTTTAAGTCAGTGCAGAGTAACTGAACATGCGAAAGATTTACAAATTGTCCTAAGGTGAGCATCCAATTAGCACACATTAAGATCTCATTCGCCAATCAAATATAAATAATGAATTATTATATACGTGGGCTTATGTGGAGCAGTCCTACATTTAGATTGGATCAGTACTGCATTACATAACTCTTTTAGGGAAACCTGTACACATTATCTGTCCTTGTGACTGTAATCTCATTTGTTCATTTAATCTCAGGATTTCTATGAATGTTCATCTTGAATTATCCAAAAACATTCTTTGAAGCAGCATAGCGGAAAATGATTCATTATCATCTTAATCCACCTTAATCTGACCTTAATGTTAGCCTGAGTCTTTAAATATTTCTGTGAAGACATGTGATGAAAATGTTCACAATCTCAATGTGCAAACTTGTATTGGTCTTTATAAAGATAGAAACACAAGGTCACACACACACACACACACACACACACACACACACACACACACACACACACACACACACACACACAAACACACACACAATGAGCTGGATGTCGTTAGCATCAGTCTGCAAAAATTGAGTAACTCATTACAGTTATGCTGACTCAATAGTGCTCGGTGCTCTTTGTAATCACTTCAGCTACAAGACCACACCTTGTAGGTAAAGTGACTACACACACACGCACTCACACACACACTTCAGGAAATTAACCCCATTACCTTCACATGGAGTATGAAAAGTGCTACCAAAACAGCAGAGTCACCATTTCATACAGAGTGGCCTTTCACCGATACCATCCACACACAATCAATGCATGGACACACACACACACACACACACACACACGCCCAAACAAAGAGGCAGTTCTCTCCAACATGGGTGTGGCTGACCAGCAGAGGTGGGTTGCCAGACTGAGGTGGGTCTGTGTGTGTGTGTGTGTGTGTGTGTGTGTGTGTGTGTGTGTGTGCATCCTGCTTGCACATGTTGAAACAGATGAGGATAATGTTAAAATGATGCTGAGACACTGTTATCAAATTTACAAAGACAGTTCATTTCAACCATTCTTTGCATGTTGCAATATGAACATAAAAACAATCTAGACAAAAAACTGAAACAAAACAAAACAAAACACTATCATCCTTCACAAGGTTAAGCAAGTTGCTGCCCCTCCCCCCTTCTCTGATCCCATATTTGATGTTTTGATACAGGCAACCAGGTCTTTATGTTTCTGCTTTGAGAGGGCCAAACAAGTATTAAATCAAATTAAATTGATTGAGAAGCGATTGTTGAATTGCAATTTTTTGTACATTCTCTGAGCTTAGATATCGGCAGTAACACTTTGGAAAGAGACACAGTAAGTGCATGAGGTGTTGCAGTGAGTCAGGAGGCTTTACTGTAATGCAAACAAAACCTCCAGCAGGTTAATATCGCCCCCTGTTGGTGAGAGTGTGTAACATGAAACAGTTAAAATTGTCAACCTGAATTAACAGTTTACTAGATTACTAATCTGTAATCAAGGTATTTTAGGAGATTTTAATCTGTGATCAGTAACAGACTCCAGGTGAATCGTTAATCACCTGCTGAAGGCATACAATTGTTGCTAAAACTACAAAGTGTCCTAATGGAATTTAATAAATGTTTTCATCAAAGTGTAATGAGGCATAATGAATTTTTTTTAAAATAGAAAGGGTTGAGTTTTAATTGTTTTCAGTTTTAGAAAACAAAAAAAAAGAAGGAAGAGAATCTGCCTTTAATCAAACACAGGAAACACTGATAAACCATTATCTCTACTTCAAGATAGAAAATGATTAAGTTCACCACTTACAGCTTAATGGTTTAGTGTTGGCATGACCGGGAGAAAACACACAACCTACAATGACTGTGGGACTTTTCTCGCAGTCCAGGAGGGCTGATAGTAGAGGCCTGTATTTGATAACAAACACAAAGTGACACCGACGTCACCAAACACTGAGATTAAACAGCGGCCGACAGGAAAGAGCCGACACCTGACACACACAGGGGTGAGGGAAGAAGGAGACAGTGTGAGGTGGGAATGAAGATGAGCTTCTGTGTGTGTGTTTGCATGTTTATAACGAACCTCACTCTGTCGTTGTTTGGATTAGGAAAATGAAAGAGTCTCAATAAGAGGACTCCAGGTGGGAAACACTGAAGCTAGAACAGATGTTAGAAATACAGCATTCTACTTACTAAATTACCAGTAAACCAGTTTTCCTTTTTTCTTATCAATGGGTTAAATGTCTATGTGCAATTAGAAAGGAATCCCTTCAGCATATTTCAGTAGATGTGTTTGTTTTTATATAGTTCATAAGATGATACAAGTCCTTTGCACAAGATCATTGTGGTTATTACAACATCACTCTATAGTAATCTCTGCCACGGAGGACGTTTTTGATGGTTGGTTGGCTGATTTGTTAGTTGGTTGGTTGGTTTCTTTGTTGGTTGGTTTATTGGTTGGTTGGTTTGTCAGCAAGATTACACAAAACTAGGATGGAGGCTGGGTCTCTGCCCTACCTTAACTTTTAGTGTAGATCCAGAAAAAGGGATGGATCCAGGATTTCTCTCACTTTCTTAGATTGCCAGATTTCTCGACATTTTCGTTGATTTCTCAGGCAATAACGTATGGATCTTGTTTTTTTTTTAAATGGCATATTTAGGTAGCTGGCATTTAAGAGAGAGTACAATTTGTCGGGCTCCAAATACAAATGTGGACTTTAAGAGATTTAAATACGTTTTCCTTGAGGGAAGTCTTTTTTTAGCTGAAAGAGGTGACACACCTCACATCTTGTGACTGTTTTCACCTCCCATTAGCTCATAAACCTTATTTTATAAGGGTTATCATGAGGTCTACAGTAAGACAGTCTTGGTCTGATAATTTGAGTTTTTTTGCCTCGCTGCAAAATGTGTGTAGCAATATGTTCCCTGATCCCAGAAGTTTCTTCCCTCCACAGTCAAATTTTTGCATGTCCTGATTTGCTTATGGAGTGTCTGGTAAATAGTTTTAGTCTCACATTTCTGTGTTATGAATATGAAAACCCTTGCAGTCTGTCAGTCTTTGTTCTTTAACAAGGTTGACCTCACAAAAATAACAATAAGTTGTTCAATATGTTCCAGTGGCAGTCTAGAATAAATTATGGCAATATGGTCAGTTCACCGGGTCCAACACAATACGCTCATTAAAATGTACAATACAAACATCAGCACAGCTTTCCAAAGCCACTCAGTGCTCTGTCAGTCATCTGTCATCCATTGTTGTGCTCTTAATCCCACCATTGACAGTCCAGGTTCATTTCCACCATTGGGGACCCAGAATTAATCAGTGGACTTAAATTAGCCCAGGGCAATTAAAACACCCAGCAAATGGGTAATTAATTGACCTTGGTGGTCATTAAGCAATTCATGGAATCAATAAGGGATCAATGGTCACCAGCGACCTTTCATGCTCGGAGCAGATGGGCAGTGGCCACTTAGATGAAACAATAGCTGGATAACAGTGGAGATGAACTGATCGTGTTTTATTTACCGGACAGATGGATATGTATAGCCCCCATCCTCCTCCTCCTCCTCCTCCTCCTCCTCCCTGCTCATCCTCAACTCTCCCCCCAAAGGTTTTATTTTTAACCCTGAGGACACAGTGAATTTAAGAGCCTAAGCCGCTTGTTTTCTCCCACTTCATCGCAAGTTGATACTCGCAATCATCATCAGTCTTGCTTCTATAAAAAGAAAAACTCAGAGGGCAATAGTTGTTATTTTGATTAGTGCTCTTACTCAAAAAAAAAACAAATTATTATTTTCAAGGTTGATTAGTCTGTAAATAATTAACTATTAATTGTTTTTCTTTAAAAACTAAAGGCTCTACAGTTATTCAGTTTTCCATGAAGGAAAAAACAAAAAACTGTTAAAGTGAATCATGCATTTTGCTTGAAAACTCACCTAAATGACAAAACCATCACAAAAACAATAAAATCGTTTCTGATACATTTTGTCGATTGATTCATACATTTTTCAACTTTCAGCTCAAATCGTCTTTTTGCTGCCTTTACATCATTTAATTGCTTAAATTATTTACCATCTGAGTCCATATGTGTACACAAGCTCACAAGGTGGAAACAGTTATTATTGTTTGTGATTACGAACGAGTGTCCTTGAAGCGGACTGTCATTCTTAAATGTATTCATTCAATCCAACACTCTTACCTGTAATTGTGACATGTAAATACATTTTTACATTACATATACATTTCAGTTTTAATTCTTGCCGAGTGTGAATTATATTTAAATTCTGAAACTGATTTTTTTTTTTTTTTTTTTAATTTTAGAGCTTATGCAATTTGTATTTTGTAACAATAAGGAGTTTTGGCTGAGTGTTACATCAGCCTCCCTCTTGAACCGAGGTTTCTTCCTGACCCCAGAGTGGCCAGACTACATGAGGACAAAGGAACTCTGCTCTCTAGTACGTCCACCCTCCTTCTCCTCCTCCTCCTCCTCCTCCTCCTCCTCCTCCTTCTTCCCTCCTGGACTTCGACTTCTGCTCATTTAAACTCTACAGACTCCCCCCATCCCTCAAACACACACAACAACACAACCTCCACCCCACCCCCCACCCCGTACCCCATCCATCCTCTACAATGTCTGCAGATTATAGTCAGCCAGTGATGAGTCGGGTCCTGGACTGGCATGTGGAGACCAAGATGTGGATGCCAAAGCTTGGAATTGAGCTTTGGTCCATATACTGAATACCAGAGGAGCAGAAATGTAACTTTTTAAATCTAATTTCGTTTTTTTCTGTGTAATTTTTGACTTGTCACATGATCTATTTAATCATTTAAATTGTTTAATTCAATTTAATTTAATCTAATTTAACTATAATACATTTCAGATATAAATGTATCAAATATAGATTTAGTCTTTGGTTGATCATAACTTGATCATAGCTAGCTCTGTTTCTTTTTCCAAATCTCTCTTAAAAACACAGTTTCAGATTGGTTTTCTCCTGAATTGCACATCCTTCCTTTTTTATTTGTTTTAATATGTTTGATTAATTCTTATCTTGTTTTATTGTTGAATAACTGTATAAACTGTACTGTTGTTCTTTTTCATTTAAGTGCTATATAAATAAAGTTATTCTAGTTGTTATATTATAACATTATAATATTATGTTATTTCTATATGTTTATTTATTTCACCTTTTATCTCACTAGGTCCCCAGAGAGATTTGGCTGCCAAGGTAACAGCCGTACGACATCACAAAATATAGTAACATACAACATATACAACATGATATCCAAATGTCACAATACAGCAGAAGAATGGGTATTCAAACACAACGTATATAAACATAAAAATTTCTCCTTTGTCTTTATCAACAGTCATTTTTACAAAAAAACTAGAAATTAATTGAAGCTGGTGACATGCTTTATTTTATTTTTGTACTTTTGAAGTCATCTTCTCTGGATCTCAGACCTGCAGAGACAAATGAGAAGTAAATTGAAAATATATTGGAGATATTTTAGCCTTGGATTAACACATATTTACCATACTAATGGTAATTTATAGGAATATGTCACCTAGTTGAGCTGAATAGTTCGTTTATGTGTTTTTAATAGTTTTTGGACAACAATAGAGTTCTTTAACATAGATAAATCAGACTACGGCTTCTTGTTAAGCTTTGTTAATACCTCAATGCAGACACAGACATGGACAGCTGCAGACGTGCGCACTATACATACTACAGTCAGGGTACACCTGCCACACGTGCACACTAAAGAACACCATGACGACCCTCGGCAAGGAGAGCCTCTTTGTTTGTTGTGTTTGGCTGAACAAGAAAAAGCCACGGACAAAAAGACCAAAATGGAGTGTGTGAGCATATAACGAGGAGAGGACCAAACACTGAGAGGATACAGGGATACAAACCCTATGCAAAGTTCTCGCCATCTTAAGGGTGGGTGTTTATTTTACCAGTGTCTGTTTGTTTGATGGTTGGTTGGTTTGTCAGCAGGATTACACAAAAGCCATTAAACAGATTTCCATAAGACTCGGCAAAAGAGTGGATTTTGACCCAGAATTGAACCCCATTAACTTTTGGTGCAGATCTGAATAAAAGCACGGAGCTAGGATTTTTTTTATTCCTTTTTTTAGGAAGAGCATTTTCTACATTTCCGTTAATCGGTTGTATCTGAGTACAGTTTGGTGTGGATCCAAATACAAATCTGGATTTTTAGAGATTGGGACATTTCCATCGAGGGAAGTCCTTTTTCACCTGCTATATGGTAACAAATGGGGGGGGGGGGCTTGGCAGAAGTATATGCTCTAATGAGAGCCATTCTTAATTTAATGGGATTTGTTGACAAGGAAAATGTAGAAAAATTCAAGCCCCGTAAGCCAAGATGGTGGTATTTGATGCAAAAACTTGTCAAAGGCAAGGAACAGGATCAAAACAGTGTATGTGTGTGCATGTGTTTAAATGCATCACTTTGGCAGTGATGTCATTGTTGCTTGGTCTACCCCCACCCGACTCAGTACACATACATAAACAAACCCTCACCCTCCTCTCTCCCTGGCAGCACCGGCCAGCTGTCTCTCCTGCTGGTCTCAGCTGACGGAGTACGGGGGGACTGGGGGGTTACGAAGGAAGGAGGGTGGGGGTGGGTGGGTCGACAGCTGAGCAGATGCAGAAGCCCCTCCTGGGTTCGCCGGGGACGGTCTCTTTCCCAGCCACCCCACAGCCGTGCAGCTGCCCAAGGACCAGCTGTCCTGATGATCGCACCAAACAGACCAGGGACTTCCTCTCTGTGGTGGTTGGCTGAGGAAGGAGTGGAGGTGGTGCAGTAGTCGTCGCACTGTATGGACCAGCTGACACTCTGAACAACCCCAACCCCCAGCCGCCATTACTCCAGACCAAAACCATCTCCCCTTTGACCTCTGACTCACACGCAACAATGGTCATCAGGGTTAAACTTATACGTCGCAAATTAGACGTTGTCCAGGATATCAATACAGTTGTAGAGAACAAATTACAGCACAGATCTAGATGAAAGGCCTTGGTATACTTTAAATAATGGACATGTTGAAAGTTTTTATGTCTTTATGTTGTAACTTTAGATATCTTAAAATTTTCAATTCTATGATGTGACAACTCAACAAAAACAAATAGTTTTGTTGACGCAAAAAATGTCCTGACATCTACTTAAATGCATCCTGTGGTTTCTCACTTAGAACTGCTAAATGCCGTTACGCTAGCTGCATTTACATGGGGCCTAATATTTCGATTACAATCAGTATTAAAAGCCCAAACAGCACACAAATGCTACTATAAACGCCTCAATCAGAACAAAATTTCAAACAGTCACAAGGGGGTAGTATAAACATTTTCATAAACTTTTTACAAAATAAACATTGTCCCATGCAAATTATACAACCTGATTATTTTCTGTCTGCATTCTTTCTGCGTATACACACCGTTGTGACGTAAATGCTCAGTGACGTACACCTTTTTTTACCATCATTTCTATTTTTCATCTGAAATATTGTCTACGTGAACATATACAGCCAATTTATTTGAGTGTACAAAACAAGCAGTATAAATTTGCACTGTATCACATTTAACAGATGCAGAAATGATTGCGGGGCACTCACTCACTTGCGAGTGATGCAAAATGATGATGACAAAGTAAGTGAGAAGTAAGTCGGAAATCTCAATTTAATGATCATTAAAGAGTGAAGTGTTGAGTGTCATCATTCAAGGAGTGATGAAGAGTGGACGCGGCCTCTCTCTCTTGTGCAGCTGCTTCAAACTCAAAGAAGACTGATGTGACTGACGACTGAAAAATGTGGCAGTGTAGATGAGCTGTATCAGCAAATCTTTCAATGGAGTCATTAAGCAGCTTACCGCGTTTACACGAAAATTAAATTTACGTCATTAGAATTTTGCATATCTTGTACAAGCTCTCAGAAATTTTGACCCTTTTTTTTGACCCACTATAATTTCACTCACTTATAGACTCTGGCTTCACTCTACCCAAGTTTTCAGTGAAGTTATATCAGTGTAAGATAAGTACATTTGTTTGTGCTGTCAGTTATCAGTAAGGGCTAAGGTCAGTGTAAGGCACACATTAACTCCATATGAATGTTTATGTGCTGAAGCACCATTCCCTCCCCTTTAAACCATATATCTCATTTCTGTTGCACATTCGTAAAACTAATTATTAAAAACTAGTTTGACCATAATAGGCTTAAAGTATAAGTTCTACCCCACTTTGATGTCCTTGGTTTGCTTCTTTAGCAACTAAAAAAATGCAGCAATAGATAGGGATAGTATATTATGTCTGTAAAAGGAGTTCGACAGTATGACCTTGTCTATGGCCATATCTACTTTAGTTACACTTTATGAGTCCATTAGCACAGCTGGATAAACAGCGTTGAAGTATCACAGCAAATAAATTACTGTGCAGAGATGTGATGCCTGTCTCACTGCTTCATTCATATGGATTTAATCACCCCCGATAGGGTGTTTAACATTTCTTTTGTTATCATTTTTTCAGATTTTACCTGTGACACACATGCACTCCTACTTTATTCTTTAGTGTTATTCTTGCTCATTTGAGTAGATGATGTTCGGCCAGAAAAAAGAGGTTCTGAGGCACACATGTATGTTATCCAGGATCTTTTGATAAAGAGAGGTAGGGCACAATACATACTGCATTCGATAACATTATTGTCTGCACACGTATCCATGTATATACACATATAATAGCTTTTTGTGGTAGTGTTCAGTGTCTCTGCCCTTCCCGATGCAAGTTTGAGGAGGGGTGGAGGGCAGAGCAGAGAGCAGTGTCTGTGTGTGTGTGTGTGTGTGTGTGTGTGTGTGGGAGAGAGAGAGAGAGAGAGAGAGAGAGAGAGAGAGAGAGAGAGAGAGAGAGAGAGAGAGAGAGAGACAGAGGGAGGCAGGGGCCCCAGATGGATAATGGATGGGAAGTCATGCCACCGGTGGTAGATTGCGGGTCAGAGCTGTTGACACGACCGTCCATCCAGCTGACACCAAAATTAGATTACTCTGTAATTTCATGTAATGAGACTGTAAAATGAAATTAATGTCATGAAACTGTACATCAAAATTAGGCTGTAATTTCATTTTCTATTCAACAGCATTGCCTCTGAAGCCGTTCAGTGACTGGTGAATGCTCTTAAAATAGCAGTGAGACCATTATGGGATGTATGTATGTCTTATTATTATTATTATTATTGTCTTATTACTTTGAAAACTAAAAGTCTGTGTTATAAAGTGGAAGACAGAAAGGATCTAATGAAAGACACAGTAAAGTTGCATCATGGGAAATGTAGGATCCAGTTGGATCTTATTTTAATCAGTCTCTTGTGCAGTAGCAGGGGTATCTTTTATTTGTCCTTTACTTAAATTAAAAAGTTTATCTATATTCTTTGTTGCTTTTTTTTTTACTCTTGCTTTTCTTTTTCTCTTCCTGTAAAGCACTTTCGTTTTTTAAATGTGCAATGTACAATCATTCTAGATACTATGTTATACCATTATTATCAGTACATCAGAGCTTTTATTTTGAAGCAAACGAGACAAAATTCTCTTGATTTGTGATTTTTGGTCCATAGAATATTTCAGAGAAAAAGAAAATTAAAGAAAACGAATAACTCAAGTATAGTGCTGCTCTGTGGAAGAGGATCAATGGGATGACTTTAAAGCATGAGAAGCGTTTGATCATTGACACTGGACCAAACAAAGAGTCATATTGCCGTCCCCTCCTGCTCACTGACAGCCATTTTCCTTTTTCGCTTTGAGGTCTGCAGACCTCTCCTCCCCTTAGAGAAAAGTGCTGCATGTGCCATTGTGATCTGGTTTATCTCTACCCTCTGGGCAATGAAGCCTTCATCTACAGTAGAGAGGATTAGTGTCTGGATCCAGGCAAGAAACCAACCCTAAACACACTTTCAGAGGCAACCCCCAACACACACACACACACACACACACACACACACACACACACACACACACACACACACACATAGTGGATGCTCCAGCTGCCGCCCACTTTAAAACCAGGAGTCAGAGGGCTGCTGATGTGTGACGACAATGACAGGTGACAAAGAGAGGAATGGGGATGGCAGCTCACCTTTCTCTGTGGTCACACTGTTGGTTTAGGGGCTCCCGGGCCAGCGCCCGGGGCCTCCATGACGGATGGGCACAGCTGAGATCATCCTGGTTGGGGGAAACTGATCTAATGAGGGCCAAATAGGGGCACAACCTGACCCTGAGGACGTCCCGACCCCCGACAGCCTTCTCTGAACTCTATATGTTGTATTTACTCACTAGATGTCAGATATCAGTAGGTCAGTGATCTCAGAGGCATAAACGGTCTTTAAAAGCAGCACATAGAATTTTTATCGAAAGTAATTTATACCGATCAAATTATATTTTTTGTATAAATTCTTCCAGATTGATAAACCCAGAGTTTCTCCAGTCATGGCTCCAGACAATGACATTTACTTTCATATGACCAATATTTCAGTGATTTAAAGATTTCTATGCCTTTTCTTTCTGTTTTTAGAAAAATAAGACAATCTCTTCAACTGTGTTTACATGCACACTGGTTTTACACTGTTATTCAGACTATGACGAGATTCAGAAGTTGATACAGGCCATGTAGACATTATTCCATTTGGATATTCTGGATTAGGCCTTATGCTGAATTGTGCATTTTCAATTCAGCTATGTCATGATAATATGTAATAAGCATGTCATGTAGGGTAGGCTGATATTTTTCATGCTTTAGGAGGATTTTTCTGCATAGTGCATTCATAACATGTGTCTCAATCTGAGCTTCTACCTTAGTTGGCGACACATGTCGTCTCGTCTGTCTACGGTCTGCTCTGTGCGTCATGGAAGCACTGCACACTAACAAGCTAGCCAGCACCTTTTTAAAAGAAAAGCACACATGTCCGTTCAGAAAGGAAACACACACCTACTTAAAACATTATGAAAGACTTAAATATCTATAATGGTTTTTGTATATGCACAAATATAGCAACGTCAACCCTTTCAAGAAGCTGGTTGAGAGGATGATAAAAAAAGGTTAGCTGTGTTTGCGCTGTCAAACAAGTTGCTGTTATGATACAAGCAGCTCATCAGCTGTTCCAATTTTTTCATGTTTTTAGGTGATAAATGACACACATACATATTAGTGGACTATTCATTTTCATCAGCCATGTGAACAGCTTAGTAGGAATTTTGCATGTAGGAACATTTACATGTAGTCAGTGCGAAATGTTGCAGTCTTTCCCTTGCCTTAGCTCCATTTGGTGTTTTGGACGCTGCCACTTGGGGGGCGCAAAAGTTGTGTGAAGTGTGAAATTCGGGAGCACTTTAAGCCCCAAAATGTAAAATAAAAATGATCAATAAAACCCTAAAATGTAATGTAATCTTCCACTATTGTCTATTGTAGCTGAGGGATCAATTGAGATTGGCATCTCAATCGTTCTTTAACTCGTCCTTTAGGATGTATTGATTTCAGCTAAACATAAGCTAAAAATAAATATTGATGCAATTGATCTAATACAGGGCTCAGAGTAAGAACAATCAATCAGCAGATGGTTGGCAAATGGTGGACTCCGGTTGGTGGACTCTAGTTGGCGGACTGTAGTTGGTGGACTCTTCTCTTCTCTTCTCTTCTCTTCAGCTCAGCCCGGTCAAGGCTGCCCCTGCCCATGCTGACAGTTTTGCTGGGTAATAATTACAATCAAAGAAGTCAGATTATGGCTCTTTGTTGCCTCGTGTCGCTCCTGTCACCTGATTACAGGACACGGCAGGATCCTGTCAGCTGCCTTCAGGGACGGAGGTGTGCCAGCGAGAAGTCCTGCTGCTCTGTGACGCTTCTGTTTCAGGACTCAGACATCACTTCCCATGACTGTGGGGCCTGCGGGGTCGGAGTGACAAAATCTTCACCACCCGAAGACGCTGACTCACACCGGAAAGTATCATAACTGTGAGAGATGTTAGAGGATTTACACACAGAATGCTACAGGCCCCTTATTTTGACCACAGTAGCACATGACAGCTCTTTTATGATATACTTAAAGCTGCTAAATCACAGACACAGTCTTGACTCTGACTTGACTTGATGGAGATCATCCTCTAAGTGCATATCTGACAGAAGCCTGACAAATGTGATTTGTCCCCAGATGTGGTTAATAATTCATAAATCCTGTCTTGCCACCAAATTTTGACTTGGAACACAAAATACAAATAAAGCAAAAGTGTAAATCTACTAAAACCAACACAAGGTAAAAGAAACTGAGACACTTTATCAATATTTGCTGCATTGGTTTCAAATGTGTTGCTCATTTTACATAAATCCTGATGTTTTCTGTTGTTGTTGTCCTTCACGTTTTACCGTCTTACCATGACCCTTTGCAGGATTGCAATATATCTTACCTTGATTTCTATCTTTTTATAATACATAATGTTAGACATTGTCGCCTGAGACTGGTAGAGACTGCCAATACTATGAGTGACAGTCTTGTTTATTTAGTGAATTTAAGCTAATGTTTTAAACCAATGCGCTAATGATGTATTGATGTGAAAATGCTACATGAGCACAACAAAAGAACAGATAAAACTACAATGAGCTGCTTTTTTATTCAGATAAGGGGGAAAGAGTTACTCTAAATCAAATCTCAAAGGCGCCAATCAACAAAGGTGGTGTCAGGAAATGAAAAGAAAGTGACAGCATTGCATGGAAAGACATGGGGACAACTGTTAAAGTGTCATTAGGACCTCACAGGCAGACAAAGGACATTCAACACCTCAGCTGTCTGTCGACATGTGGGTGTAAGAGCCGGAAGCTGGCTGCTCATGTCGTCCAGAGGTGTGCAAACCACACAGAGGAAATTAAAATCCCACTCACCGCCAAATGAGAAAAAGAAGAAAGAAAGAGAGAGTGTTGGACGTCGTCCTCCTGTCTGATTTCTATTTGTTCTCCCCCTCATTTCAGTTTGACCAAAAGAAAGTATCAGAATAACCACCTGATTTACCAGAGGACAGAGAAAAGCTCTGTTTCACACATACAGCCCAGACCGGCGGTGCAAGTAGTCGCATGACAGTTGCACATAGGTGAGAAGAAGCTCTCAGGCCAGATGTTGGCAGTGGACCCCAGAAGATTACTGAGAGATTAGTCATAGTGCTGTGTTACTGAAGACCAAATCACACATTTTGTTTACAATCGCTTCCAGGGAGGAAAACCCTGCATCATGCCCTAGTTTACGTATTCAGCTAATTCCATTTCCTTTTTTGTGTCGCTGTTGTGTAGATATCAAAGACAATGGCAAAATGATATAATAGGGAGTAAGTACAGCAGAAATGTCAGATAGGGTGAACCAACATCTTTAACATTTATCTTTACAAGTTACAGTTCTGGCGGAAAACTGCAGGAGAAACAAACAAGTTTGCAGATTTAACAATGCAATTCAACCGCCAGTTTCCTACCGTGACTGTTGTTGTTGGTGCAAAATCACGATGATGGGGTCTATAAAAAAAACTCTCTATTTCTGTAAACTGACATCATCTGAGACTCTGCCTCCAGCATGTTGTTTCCATGGTCATATATCAGCTACAGAGGTAGCCGTGGCTTATAGAAGAAGGTTTCAGGTACATGTGAAGTCGATTTCTGTACATCTGGGCTAAAAACTTTTCCTGTACAAGGTTTACCTAATTGACCGCACCATTTTGAAATTTGCACACAGTATAAATCAAGATGTGAAGGAGTCTTTGGAACATGATTACTTGTAACATGTTTGTTTTGTATTTTCAGCTTGTTACGGGTCGAAATGTCAGGATGTCCAGTCCCACCCATGCTTGTTTTTTGTTAATCTATTTGTGTTATCATTGAAAAATTATGAAATTCAATATTGAAAAAATAAGAATGTGATACAAAATGCATTATTTGTTATAAGTACAGCATTACATAGCAGTTATCAAGGCCAGTGTAAAAAGTGCTTTACAACAACTACAAAAATAAAACACACAGCAGTGTATGAAGAAACAGGCTGGTGCAAGGAATATAAGAGCAATAAACCTTATAACGGTGGATGATTAAAACCATAAAAACACTGAGAATAAAACATGGAAAAAAACAGTGGCTCCATTAAGACAGAGTTGTTCAAGAAAAATGCATTGTTACTCAACAAAAAATAAATAAACCTATCAATTCAAACATTTATAAACTATATTTTCAAAAGGGATTAAAAAGAAGAAAAACAAACAGAAAAACCAAACCTGATAGAGTAAATAGTGAAGGACAAAGGGCGGGATAAGAGGCAAAGATGTTGTACAGGCAGGTGTTTGTGCAATATTTTACTATTACGATATTCTACTCTTGGGCTCCGTCCCCTAACCTTTTCCTGGCATTTTGATATTTTGCCTGTCCCAAACTCTAGTTGGAGGAGGTAACAGATGGAGAGACTTTTGCATTCTCGTGCAGTTGGAGAGAACAAGACAGCAGATGCTTTGCTTTTATTTTTTTACGTGTTCACTCCGTCATTTGAAGGTATGGTAGCCCAAGCGGGACAAAGGGCCAAGGCCAAATATCTTGGCTTTGTAGCGACAACAGCTGGGAGGAACAAACCAGGAAGTCGCTCCACTTCATTAAAGACCCAGCGGGAGAGCAGCAGAGCCTTTCTAGCTCTCCTCCCACTCTCTCCATCACTCCACTCCCCCCTCTGTCTGTCATTACACACACGACACACGCCTTCCCCAACCGGTAACTGAACATACGAAGAGACCGTTACCACCGCGAGCACAACTTTGCACTGTATGTTGTTTTGTTCTCATACTTTCATCAGTATTGATACTACTTCTGAATGAAACCACCCTGTAGTTTATGGTGTGTGGTACTATATCATGACAGAGAATTTCTCTGTGTTCCTGAGCATTTCCTCGGCAGGGACACGACCACGTAGGTAGAACATGGAAGTGGGTTATCAGGTTTTACATTTGTTATTTGGTGGCGACCTCTAGAAAGGAAGAAGTAGGTTGAACAAGCACAGGACTTTCCATTCTGGAGGCCGCTGTTTGTGTCCAGTGTGAAACCAAAGGTCAGTGGACTTACTGACATAGTGATGTTGCATTACTTAGCTAGCGTAGGTACCAGGGCTGTCACAATATCAAGTTTTTTACTACACAATTATCGTGGTCAAACGAATTCACAACAACAATATTATCTTAATTTCTATAGAGGATTTGAGAACAAATTATGCTATCTGTCTGATCATGTTTAATTTAGTTTACTGTGTGTTTTGGCTCGTTTGCAGCAAAATCAATCACACAGGAGATGGAGAGAGTCTGTAACTGTGTCAATGTTTTATATTTTAATAACATGGTTATCGTCATTCTAGGTGCATCACAACACTCCTAGTAGGACCTGATTTCAGTCGGTAGTGATTTCAGACCAAACCACAATGTTTTCCTAAACCTAGCCAAACTGCAGCGATGACGTTTTTATGAAAGTCTGTTACATATGTCGCTGATATGCTGCAGTGGCTTAGCTGTTTTGGGTATGGTGATATTCTGTATGTCATGCCTCTGCCAAAAAAGATATGTTTTCACCGATGTTCGTCGTTGTTGGTTCCTCAGCAGTACTTTCCACTAATTTTCAGAAAAGACCCTATTGATTTAATATTTAATGTTTATAATTGTGACATAGGGTGCTTTTGACATTTTGTTAGGTTCTCAGGAAATGATGCTCACATTTGATGAAAAAAAAAGTTTGTTTTAATGCTTTGAGCACCTCAAATGTAATTCCATTGATCTCCATTGTTTCAGGTTGGTGAACATGATTGTACAAAATCAAATATCTTCAGAGAGGCTTTCTACCTGTACTTTATATCCTCACCTTTGTACCTCCGGCCGGGAAGTTTAATACTATATACTGTATGATTCTCTGTGTTGTGTGTTTATTTCTAATTTTTAGCTAAAGAGATACAGACAAGCTCTCACTGTAAGCTCCTCTGATCTGATCCTCCTACAGTGTGAAAGTGTTCTCCAGAGCTTTCCAGCAGCTACACTAATCTCCTCCACATCCCTGCAGGTTCACAGCCACAGCGACTGAACTGCTGCATCAGGATGTCACCTTCTGAAAGTAGTGTTTCTCTCATGGTTTAGTACCAGTTTAGTTAGAACTTTTCTTCTTTTCCCCAAAACTGAACTTATTTCCTGCAGACGTGACCTTCCAACTTCAAGAAAGACACACAAAAGCGGTTATCACTAAGAAGCCAGTAGAAGTCCAAAAGACAAACACTGACCATCACAAACAAGTCATGCCCTTTTGGCTTCACTCGGACCATCGGTAATAGTCGCTCACTTCATGATTTCTTGTTTAGTGAGTGATGGACAGATCCCCCCTCAGCACCACAAAAGAAAACACCTGTTTGAAGCTGCCTAATCCTAGCCAGCGGCCCTGCTCTTTGGGCTCTCGGGGGCCCCGTCTAATCCACACAAGGGCACCAGGCCAAGGCCAGGACAGATTAGACCCCCATAATCCATCTATCCATCCATGCACACACACCTCCGAGTCTGCCCCCTATAACGAGTGTTTGAATCGGCCCCTTAATCCTCGGACTCGGCGGAGCCCTCCATTCTGCACACAGCCTCCTTCCCCCTCAGCCCAGACCTAATCTTCATGCATCCCCTTCATACCCACTAGCAGACCTGGCCCAGCCCAGCACTCACTGCCCCACCCCACCACACCCCACCTCCCTTTCCCTCCCCCGGTGGGGCTGAAAGCCCATTGATTTGTTGATTTCTCTTCCTTTGTCTGCGGCCGACCAAGTGTTAACGGGACATCCAGGGTTCGGGGCCCAGTGCCAGGACTTTTGGCATGGGAGATTAAGGTCCTGATCTGGGCATCTGTCACTGCCCAGTGCCCCTTCTCAATTGTGGCTCTGGGAGAGGCTTTTCCTTCAGTCATTTTCTGTAAAATATGTTGCTTTAACAAAAATATAAAACAACCAATACGACCTACTAAATGTTGGCAGTGTATGTTTCTGCAAACCATGGATATGTTGAAATGTCACATTTCTTTAGGTTACATTTTTCTTTATTCTGTGACAATGCTGCGCTCACGGTCTGGTTAGGTTTAGGTACAAAAACACTTGGTTATGGTCAAAAAAGGGTTATGTTTTGGCTACTTAACCTGCTTGACTCACTCAGCACTGCTGGAGATGTCCCAACTTTAGCTAAAAAATATCAGTACCTCCACCACAGTTCCCTCCTTTGCGATAAGAAAGTCAGGTCATAACCATGTCATGTGTGTGTGACACACAGTGCACTGTCACTGTTACATATATTTTCTGCTCGCTGTACGTAATTGTCAATTGAAACCCTGCATGCTGTTAAGGAGGTACTGTGTACACAGTTTACATGTATGCGTGGATGCATATGATCCACATAATCCTTCCACCCCAACATATACATATTTAATTTTTATACATACGTATAACCAAGTATTTGTTTCATTGCCCTACTTATTAATATGCTGTATACACTTATTTTCTTTGCACATACTGCTGTACTGTACTATGTTTTTGCATTCATCATTATTTAATCTTTACATCTGACTTATTTGTCAGAGTTCTGTTCTCCGTGTTCCTAGCAATATGTATATTTCTGTGTAAATAATGATTAATAATTATTAGTTTGTCTAAGCTTTGAGAATGAGAGACAAATTAATACTATAGAACACAAAATAAACACTAATAAACACAACACTAAGAATATAAATGATTCAACTAATCTGGTTAAATTTGCTGAAACAATAATAATAATTGCCTTGTACTGTATTTGACCCTTACCAAGCCACCCGTTATCACTGTTCATTAAACTAATTTCTGTATGTTTTTTTTTTTTTTCAATGTATAACTATGTTAGCAGAGGTCATTACAGAATAAAGAATCATCTCAATGTTATACTTCTGATCATATTTTTTATGGCAACTGTAACAAGTTGTATCTTTTATGAAATCATGAGGTAAATAACAAAATGATATACTATGTGAACTGTAGAGATAAAAATACTTAACAAATAATACCAAGATCAGAGAACACAAGGCGACCATGAGTAGACACAGGAGTTTACACAGACTGTGTCTCCATCTAGTGGGTAGAAAGTTTACATGCAAGCTGTAATCCATGGATTTCTTTAGGTCAGGGAGGTTAAATGTAATAATAGCATGTTATTTTAATAAACTCAATCTCAAAACAACACATTATAACTATATCTTTTGTATGAGATTGTGAGCTACAACAAACCTGAATTTAAGGCATTGTGTCACAGAAAAAAGTTACCTCCAAGTGAACATTAAATATATTTAAAGGACTTTATGTAATTCGATTGTTTCATACAATTATTTGTAATATTTGCCAATGGTGGCATTAACATACATACTGTTTAAAGATTGTCACTACTTTTTTTCTTTATTTATTTCTGCTCTTGTTTGTTGTCTGTGGTTTCCATTCATTTATTAGTCTTTTGAGTAGGAAGTATTTCTTGAACTGCATTTTAGACCATGACCTGTCACTGGTGGAATTACATTGAAAGTGTTGCTTATAGCACCATCTGCTGGTTGAAATACTTCAAGGTGGAAATGAAACATAACCAAGAAAGAATAACTTATATCCCAAAATATCGGACCATGTGGGATACAATGGAGTATAGAAAAAAAATACAAACATGTTTTGGGTTGTATTGCTTTTATTTGAATAAGGCACAAAACAATGGTGTTTTTATTATGACCTCACAGTAAAAATGCACTTTCTAAAACTAGCAAAACATTTTCATTCAATTTAAAGCACTTCCCTGCATTAAAAAAAAAAAAGTTTTTTTGTGCGTCATTTTTTGTGGCGATTACCGTACAATTACAAAATTGCACTACAGTATATCTGGACAAAGTGTACTGTCTCACTAAAAGAATGACCTAACTGTTAAGTCAATGACAACAAACTACAATAACTTTAGCTCATCTTTCAACAGCACCACTCACACTTTGTTGACTCATTCACATCGAGGTAAAAGCCATTGTGCTGATGGCTGTCAACATCCTTAGACAACGATTGTGCGTATTTAGCTGTCACAGATACAGCATCTACAAGACATGCTTGACTTAAAATTTGGATTCAGTATATTAAGACAAAAAAAAAGTCTTCTTGAAATATTCAAATATTTGATATATTCTTTTGTATGTGGCAAACCTTGTGTAAGATAAAATACAAGTTTAAAAGGATTTTAAAATCTTTAAATGAACATAATATGATTGTCAACATGTATAATGTGTAAACAGCTGCATTGGCAAGTTTCTCAACGTGAATGTCGAGGTAAGCAGAAGTGTCAGGTTTCCAATGTTGAGAATCTCGACTGAACAGACTAATTCGAGATTAGTTTGTCACACGGCAGCAGCCGGCTGACACCAACACCTTTAGCACACTCATTCTGTAGATATAAAACAAGGATGCAAGGTTAGCTCAATCTCATTTATCCATAAAACAAAATCTGTACATAGGAAAATAGAAAAAATATAGGAAAAAATGTAGAGACAGAGAGCTAATAATGCTCATTAATTTAAAAAAAAGGTATCTCTTGTATCTGTAAAAACCCAAAAATGACGACTTGTGGTCATGTTGATGTGAAGTAACGTCTAAAATCTTTTTTAAAAAGTTGAGGAAATGACTGCGTGTGCCTAAGAAACAGTTCATCAGCCCCCATACAATAAGAACCTCTTTTCTTTTTAACTTTGGGTATGGAAAGTTTTTAACAAATGAGAGGTAACATGTAAGTCAGTGAGCTTTATAGGTGCTTTTAGGAGGATTTTGTTACTGTTACTACTCCAATGATCAATAGTAGTGTGTAAAAGAAAACGTCAATAAAACCTGTCAACCTTATTTGGACCAGTAAATGAAGAATCTTTTGGTTTTGGACTGTTGGTTTGACAAAATAATGAAAAAATAAAGAGTTCTGGGAAACTGTGTTGAGCATTTTCTTCTGCAATTTTTTGACTTTTCGTAGACATGATTTGTCGAATATTCGTGAAATAACAAGCAGCTTAATTGATGAATAAAATATTCTTTAGTTGCAGCAGCAGCTCTTACCATGTAGTTGATGACGTTGATGTGGTAGGGGATCCCGCCCATCTCATCACACTTCTTCATGTTCATCCTCTCTGGATCTCCAGCAGCCAAAACAGGAGCGTCAGGGTCAGCCTGTATGACAGACAGCAGCAACAACAAACCACTTTATTTAATTTTCTTTCAAAATTGTACGACTGAGGGGTTGCAATCATTGAAAATCATCTACACATTTTCCCATTAGTTAATCATTATAACATCGCAGCAGTGGTCTCTACTCACAGGTTCCATTCCTCTGTGGATGGACAGCAGGTCTGACATCCTGTCGTTGAACCCGGAAGCAAAGTTCTCCGGGTTGATCGCCACGAAGCACTGACCCTGAAAGCACAAAATGGGTGATGACGACAGCCTAGAGAACTGACCTAATACAAACAGTACAGGGGAGCCGTGACATGCCGTAATATGGCACACGTCGGACTTATTGATCCTGCTTGTCTTTTAGATAACAGCGGCTGTTTCAACACATCAAACCTGATGCGTTTCTTTGCTTTGGCTGACATTTTACCTACTTGGTTTCTGTCCAGTTAATCATCACATTATTGTAATGCAACCTATTCACATTAAAATGGATCAATATGGCAGTACAGAACATTTTAAGAAAACCTGCCAGTAACCTTTGACTTAAAAAAGATTTATTTTATATGTAGGTTTTAGCGGCTGGGTTACAGGTAGGTAATTTTCAACCTACTTCTCAGTCTGTGCCATTTCACAGACAACAAGACAAGAGGACAAAGTGACAACAGCTCCCTTTAGGGAAAACAAGGATTAGCACGTCCTGTTTAGAACACAACACACATGCCAAGAAAAACAAACAAAAATGGGAACGTACCAGGTTGGCAACTCTGTCTGTTACTTTCCACGTGCGGACATGATTGCTGTATTGGGCACCAGCCAAGATGCCACAGAACACTTCTACCATCATTCCCAGACCGTAGCCTTTGTACCCTCCTGAGGGCAACAACACAGACATCACAACACAAACGTCAGTTGTGGACAGAGGACAGAGAACAAATGCTTTTTATCAGATGAGAGTGAAGAAAATGAAAGAAGAAGAAAATGCGAAACATGACAATTTGCTAATCGTTTGAAATATTCTCAAGAAAAGCAATAACCCACAGAATTAAGACTGAGCCCTCCCTTGTGATGCATCATCTCTCCCTGTTCTGCTGTCACTTCCTGTTTTCCATTTTTAATCTGAAAAAGTGTTACTGCATGAAAAAGTGAGTGTACTTCCTCCCTAAATCACATCTTTCCCACCACATATTCCAACTGAGAACCAAGTTATGTGGTAAAATTGTGTATAAGGGAACTTTGTAAACCTGGAGGGAAAAATTCAGAAGCAGGAAGAGCTCAGTCAAAATAAGTGCTCTGTCACCTGATATTGACCGGTCCTTAAATATTGACTAAATAAGAAGCACGTATTCCGAATTTTCTGTGGTAAAAAAAAAAGAAGGAAAAAAAAAGAAAAAAGTGAAACACCATAAAATCAGGCAGAACTTTCCTCCTTAACTGTTACACAAAATATATGTGAGGGTAAAGCATTATGACAAAATGACTCAGATGTCACTGCAGACAGAGAGCAGTATGCTGTCAATACTATACTTAATAACATGCTAACAGAAAGGAAGAAAAAAAAAAGCACCTGTGGCTTCACTGCCACCAATGGGCACCAGTCCTCCTCCACTCAAGACTCTCTTGGGGTCGGTGGTCAGTTTGCCCTGGGCGTCACAGCCCCAGCCCTCAGGGATGGGGTCTCCACGCCGCTCATGGAGCTCCACCTGTGCACATTAAACATCGAAACTTTGAATAAGCATTATACTGTTATATTGTAACTCTAAGTGAGCTAGCTATTCCTTAATCTTTCATTGAGGTTTGAGCCTTTTCAGTGCAGGCACACTGAAAACTGCATCATCAGCAGACCTGTTTGCAGTTCAAATTGGGGGAAGTTGGTATGCACATTTCCAGGTGGCAGATGATAAAAAAGAGAGTAGGACAGCATCCTGACTTGACTATTTAACATTGCCAAATGAATGGAAAGACGCCCTTCTTCAGCTTGTTCTCTTGCACTTTCATGATCTATATATACACAAGTGAGATTAATTATAAGCGACCGCAGCTAGCACAAGAATTAGATCCCAACAGGGGGAGCGATAACCTTTCCAAGCATAAGAAGACGAAGCATATCAAATCTCCTCACTCATCCCACAATGAGGGAATCCAGGAAATGTATCCGATACGCCTCCCTCTGGAGAAGGATTATGTCTGTAGAATCACCTCTCCGTGACACCTTCACTGTCTCTCAGGTAGCAGATAAAACCACACTGCTACCCATCCTACCTTTAGCCTTTGCAGCAGCTTTCCTACCTCACGCTACCTGATTGACAACGGTAGAGTAGCAGGCTTTGATAAACTACACCTGGACACCTTGGATCTGAAATCATGTACTCATGTCACTATAAGTACACAATACTGTATTTTATCCTATGTGAAAGGGTTGAAGTGTCTCAAGTGCAGGAGAGCAAGACTGCAACGTAGTCTTAATGACAGCAACACCAAACATGTGGCGTTAAAATAAAACAGCCCGACTGAAATTCCATTAATGCAAAGTTTGCTGGCTTTGAGGAAGTTATGATCTGTATGTCAGGCATCCCTGATGACTTATCAGTGCAAACTTGTTCTCACCTTTCCAAGTGCAACTGCTGACGTCGCCATGTCCAGAACAAAGCTGTCTCCGTCTTTAGCAGGTGCTGCCAAACTGATGGGGTTGGTGCCCAACGTGCACTACAAACAGCAGGTACACAGTATTAGAATGAGACACAGAAGTCATTTAACAGCTTATTCTGTAGGATGAATAATAGATTTACCTCTTTACCACGTGTTGGAACCACCAATGGGGACGTGTTGGTAAAAGACATGCCCTGTGGTATTAAGATTGTTACCAGACATACAATGAAAACAATCTAGGAAAACAGCACATTGACCTCCATGACTAAAAAAAGGACATCTAGTTTAAAATCTTTTAATATTCAAAAAGATTTATTTAAAAAGCTTAAATAACTGCAAATAGTTAGAATGAGTTGACAGACAGATAAACCTTTCACCCACAATCATGTTTTCCTTCAGAGCTTGCAGCGCGTAGTATCCGGCAATACCGTAATGGCTGGAACCTATGAGAGAACAGTGCCATTCACCAAACATTTGAATACCAAAGGCAACAGCGAGTATATTCTATTAATCCAAATCAAATGCATTGCAGTGGTTTTGGGTTCTCTCCTCCGACACTTAACTGCCTGTTACGTGAGCACTCTTCTAATCTTTTAATAGAGAAGATAATCCCTTTACGAATGGTGAACATTCAGTCAAATCAAATAAAGACCTGCAACCTGAGCATGTTAGCGTGACACATCAGTTCACAAGAGAACACTTGTTTATCCGTCACATTAATCATCAGATTTTCGACCGATGTCTTGAAGTGCTTGTTTAGCTGCATCACAACTTTTCCTTTTGGGGTTTGAGTGAAGCAGGACTAACCGCGTGCCACCACCCAGCCGATGCCGACCTCTTTGGCCTTCTTAATGGCCAGATTCATGCAGAAGTTTCCCACCACAGGACCCAGGAGGTTCTTCCCATCCACCAGTGCTGTGGCTGCAGTCTCCTTCTCCAGCACTGGCTCCCCGTCCTTTGCACAGATCCCCATCTTGATGTCCTTTACATACATGTCTGTGCAAAAAAAGGTGTAGAAGCAAAAGTCATACTTTAATCCACAAACACTCACAAGCATGCAGCTAAAGTAATCAACTTCCAGTCCTCCACCGACCCATCCTGTTGAGTCCATGGCTGTAGTGGCCCCTGCGGTCCCCCTCCACCAGCACCTCGGCCAGGCTGCGGGCGTGATGCTCTTTGGTACCCACAGCTGTCATACACCTCTCGATGAAGCCTTGCACCTCCGCCTTGGAAATCAGACATCTGCAGAAAGGTAACGTTTATAATCTGATTATCATATCCTCAATTATACCATTGTAGTAACACATTCAAAAGGTGAAGAATGTGTATTTTAGTTAATCATTAAGCATGCCAATATATTATTCCTAATGTCTGTTGTGAATTCTGTTTCTTTCTGACCTAATCAAAATCGATTTGCAAACCAAATTTGACTTCACTGACGAAATCAATTATGTCCACACAATCATTGACAGAACAGAACGGACGTGACTTTTGGCCCAAAAAGCAATCGCAAGTCCTGCAGGGCTTAACCCTTTTTTGCCGCACATTTTAGACAGGACAGACAGCCCCATGCAAATTCAAAGTCCATCTTTGCGACCGTGATTGCAAAACCCTTAACCATACAGATGATAGGTCATGACAGTAAAAGCTCTGCAGGTATTGCATTAAATTGTAACCGCAAGCAGAGTTTAGCATAAAAAAACTGAAACCTGTTCGTTGACGTAAAACAAATCAAGTTGAGCTGCAACAACACAAAATCTGGAATAGGGGTGCACCGATCCGATATTAAGATCGGATATCGGCTCCGATATTGACAAAACGGCTGGATCGGAGATCGGTAAAATGAAACAGATCCACCGGCCGATCCAATTTTTTTTTTTTCGCCGTCGCAGCACATCCTACGTCATTCGTCAGCGTCAGTGTGTCGCATGCTGGAAGAGCACAACTTGTTGTTTGACCAACTCTTTATTAGTTTATTCTCAGGTTCAGCTGCTGTTTTATTTTGTATTCCTGTTTGCAGGACGTTACACTTACTCACGTCACATTTCTCGCTGATTAGCTAGTAGCCCCGCCATCAGCTGTTAGCCTCACCGGTCAGCTGTTAGCCTAGCAACGCTAACTTTCAAACCGACGTACTCAATACTATGTGGGCTGTCCATCGTTGCTCCACCACAACCTCGGGGTTATTCACCACCGGGCTGCTTTGTCTCCTCCTCTGCTGCTGCGGTCTCCCCGGCTCGCAGCGATGCTGGATGGTCGCCCCCGCTGTGTGCACGGAGCCTCCAGACGCTAGTTTGTTTACGGACGGTGCTACTGACTTCGGGACTAGAGTCCCTCCGTGCTGAATGACAGGCGCTCCATTCATTCTTTGATTTGTTTGTTCCACTTTGTTACGTGTGTCCTTGGGTACCCCGACAGGCGCTATATAAATTAAATATATTATTATTATTATTATTATTATTATTATTATTATCATCATCATCATCATCATCATCATCATCATCATTATTATTGTTATTATTACACATGTTTACAATGTTCGGTAACTGTTTGATTATTTTGTCTTAGTTAGGAAAGTCTGGTGCCTTTAGTCCCTTTTACATGGTGGAAGGTATACAGTTTATTATTAATTCAACAACGGTATCAGATCGGTATCGGGTATCGGCCGATACGCTCAGTCCAGGTATCGGTATCGGATTGGATCGGAAAAAACTGGATCGGTGCATCTCTAATCTGGAAGACATCAACTGCTAGTCAAACTGTCACAGCGTCTATCCATGCTCAAAACATTCATTTCACAGTTTTGTCACAATTAAAGTCATCTGCATGGAAATCTCTCAAATTGCTATTGGTCAGAGAAGAATGCTGGGCAGAAAATCCCTCTATCAGCTACAGATGCAAATGGTCACATCACCACTGTAGCAGAGTAAAGATTGTTGTATGCAGTAAAGCTCTGCTGAAAATGAAAAGATGCTACCAAGGATTTGCAGATTTTTTTAAACTGATCTTTTGGGCACGGGTCACAATGACAAAATAATATGACCAGCTAACAGCCAAAGAAGTAACATGACGTTTATGTATTATATCTTGAAAAAGTTTTCAGCTATAACTAGTCAACTGTTTTCCTCAAAATTCCTTGTCCAGATGTAATTCATTAAATGTTCAACTGACTAATGAAACAACTTTGGATAACAAATATAGATTAATCATGAAATGCTTTAATTATCACTGATGGAACAGAACACACGCATCTTGATGAGGTCTCCAAGTTTTGCTACTCTTTAACACTGAACACATTAGGTATCTCTGCCTTCGTGATTGTCTCCCTTTCTCTACTCTCTTCCTTGTTTCCTTCACTATACTTTATTGCACTCCGTGGTTAGAAAACTTGTAAATTTTGGAATGCACCATAAATGGATCCAGATACTTGCTGTGGGTGAGCCAACTCTGGCTGGAGATTGGATCGTTCTCGGTTTTCTCTCCAAAATAACATTGTGTTCTCTACAAACAGCTGTGCTAAAGAAAACAAAAAAAAAAAAACTTCTGCACATCGGAGTGTTGGGATCTAGGTGTTTAACTGATAAACCCTGATTATAACGGTAAACATAGACTGAAGCAACTGGCTAAACTATAGAATCCACTATCCAACTTGCTGTCATAGCGCATGGTCATAGCTTTATCAAGAGTATCTGACTGTGAGGTATGCAACTGTTATACAACCTGTAAGATCACCAGAGCAAAGCAATTGAATTCTTGGACTTAATGCAGACCGATCGATTTCCTTTAAGAGGAAACAGTGAGCTCCATCCTTACTACAAACTTGCTGTGAGAACAACTTGTCTAATTGTCATATTGGTTTTCATATTTATCAAAACAAGCAGAATATAAAATGTGAATTGGTCCTTAGAGATGATGGTTTGCTGCCCTTATCCAGATATCCAGACAAGTTATTTCCCCTCGATTCCAAGTTTTTTATGCTAAGCTAAGCTAACTGCCTCCTGGCTCCAGCTACGAGTTTACCACCTAGACGTGAGTGTGGTCTTAATCTTCTCATCGAACCCTCGCAAAGACAGTAAAAAAGGTATGATTCCCAAAATGTCAAACTAGTGCTACTGAGGAACCCTCACACTAATTGTGCATTATTAAAAAACATTAACTTGTCCCTGTGAAATGGTTTAATGAACTGGACTCTTTATTGGTCAAATGTTAGTTTCTCTCAATACACAATATTGTCCTCATAATCATAAAAATAGGCAACTGCCAAGCTGATAGAGACACCACACAATACCAACAGTGTTATGCTATTGGCTCTCAAATCTTCTTAGAAGCTGGAACCAATGGTCAGAATTCTTAGACGTAAATAAAGCAAACATTTTGGACCCGACATTTAAAATAATAAATGCATGCATGAATGAATGAATGAATGAATGATTGACTTTAATCTTCTGGCTGATGATTTGGGGTTTTCCTGAAGAATCTGGAGATAATCCTCCCTCTACCTTATTCCATTTTCTTTTAGAGCACCAGATCCACTGGCAACAAAACAGCCCCACACCTCAGAAAACATTGATGGACATTGTAGCCAAAAAACAACATATTTGTTCCATCTGACCTCAGAGCTTTCCTCCAGAAGGTTTTTTCTTCATCCATGTGATCAGCAGCAAACTGCGGTGGCCCTTTAAGGTGCCGTGCCTGAAGCAGGAGCTTCTTTCTTGCACGGCAGCCTCTCAGCCCACGGTGATGCAAAACACGCTTGACTGTGGACACCGACACCTGTCTTCCAGCAGCTTCTAATTTATTGCAGACTTGCTTATTTTGTGATTTTTGGTTGACTCTTGACCATCCTGACCAGTTTTCTCTTAGTGGCAGATGACAGTTTGCGCTTTCTTCCTGATTGTGGCAGTGACACGACTGTGCCATGCAGTTTATACTCACAAACAATTGTTTGCACAGTTGATCTTGGGACCTTTAACAGCGTTGAAATGGCTCCCAGTGACTTTCCTGACTTATTCAAATCAATGATGTTCTCTTTTCAGCTCATTCTTAGCTCCCTAGACTTTCCCATTGCAGCATTTGTGGCTGAGTCTAAAGGGTGTATCAAACAAGCCCTATTTAAATGTGTCCAGAAAAGTCATCAGCTGCTATCAATCATTATCACTCAGAGGAGGGAGGACACACTACAAAGAAAACTGACTCAAACAACTTTCTATCTCATCAAAATTGGTCATTCAAATTGTTGCACGTATATTTCTGAGCCAGCACATTTGGTCACATTTTCAGAAGAAACGTAACGGATTCTGATTTGAATTCAATCTCATAAATGTTTTGGGTTTTTTTCTGTGACACAGTAGTTTGTGTTCCTCCCATTCCATCACAGAACAATGAGAGCTGTAGAAATCATTGGGATATGTAAACTTTTGACCATGACTGTGTGTCAACATGAGAAGAGAAAAGTTCACTTTATCCAGAGCAGGGTCTATCAGCTAGAGTTATTGATCAGATTCTTCAAAGCAGAAGTCTCAGCCATGCACACTATTCCCAAGCAGGTAAAACTTAGCAAGGGAGCTGTTGCTAACTTCCTCCACTTTCCTTTTGGGCAGACACCACACACACAATTTGATGATCTATGAGTGTAAACAAGAGGAAAGCAATCACAACTTAGTAGAGATAAATACAAAAGGAAAAAAAAAGAGTCTACACAGTCTTTTGGAAGGAGGGGTTAGATCTCAGGATGGTAACTGTCTTGACGTTCCACTACGTCAAGAAAAGTTTTTTGTCCTAACCTGCCATGAAGCTCATTCACACCCTAATACACCCTACTGTCCTTCATCCTGTTTTAATCGGAGCCCACACCGGGTCCCTACCTGCTCATGGTGACTGCTCTGCTTCGTGCTCCTACGGGTCAACAATGTCGCTCCTGGCTGTGATGCTGGCGATCTGCCGCTGTCAGTGAACTACAGAGACCCGGCCAACTTGCTCTTCAAGCCCAGGAGAGTTTGGAAACGCCTAGTGTTGTCAAGGTGTCCTGCCTGTTGTCTCTCTGTGGGCGGGTTGGAGGAGAGGCTTCAGTCAGGGGAGGGAGTCTTCTCTGCTGGCTCGTCAACACCCATCAGGCCTGTTCCTGGCTTGACAAGGTCATGGAGCTCCATGCGTGCAAACATTCCATTTTGGGGCTTCAGTATTTAACAAGATAGGTATGGCAACTTTGGAAAACACAGCTTGTACTGGCGGGTTATGGTCCCTGAGGAATTTGGCCCCTACTTTAGATCATCTTTAGCTTACTCAGCTTATTAAGGAATATCTGTATGATATCCCTGTTAAATACTTTTTTCACATTAGGGATGTGGTGCAACTGCATTGATTAGACCATGCTCAATACTTAAAAACACTAAAGATTTACCAACATTTTGCAGCCAGCTTCCTCTCAAACATTACAAAAAAGTCTTGTGGCACAATTCATCATCCTGCACAATAATAGCACAATAGGATTGTCTCACATCTGAACCACATTCATAAGGGATTTTATATATCAAGAGTTGCTGGCTGCAGATTATGTAAGAAAAAACATGATTGTAACTTTTGCCTCCGTGCATGAAGCTCCTTGTAATTATAAAGCCAAAAGTGGTGGTGCGTGTCTCGAAAGGGGACACATAGCTTTAGGCGAAATGACAGCGGTAGGAGCAGAGAAAACACAAGATAGACGGTTGAATCAAGCTTGAAACTGAACACCTACTGAAGACATGGATGACATTTCCATTTATTATAGTGATCATTTCAGTTGCTTTACCTTATTTCCGTACTTATTTTCTTATATTTGATGTTAAAGTGGCTAAAGATTTACCAAGGGTGGTTCGCAGGTCAATTTTGTAAGTAGTTCACAGACTTAATTACTTAAAGGTATAGGATTTAGGATATACAATCATACCTCATAAGGAGCCTCCTATATCTACAGAGGGAGCAGGTCATCTTCCACAGAGTCGAACATGTTGCAACACCATGTTTCTACCAACACAAGCTTATACATAAACGACTGAATGGGTCAATTGTCAACATCTCCCAAATCGTCACACGCCATTGTTCCCAAAAGAGACACATGTATCAGACCCGTCTTGTGAGGTTGCAGTCTGTTGAGATTGAGGCAAGAAAACTACTCAGGTTTAGAAAAAAACATTGTGGTAAAGGCTAAAATCATTAGTTTACTGCTGTACTTCAATACGTTAGTAAGTCAGAAGAACTCACCATTGAATTCTGGTTTGTCGATGGACACAAACAGCTGTCTCAATCTGAATCAAACTCCTGTGCTCGTTTAACCTTGTTTGACGCATCCACTACCCCCTCCCTGTACACACTTTTCACTCTTTATATTTTTTCAACCTTTAAATCTGTTTTTTTTGTTTTGTTTTGTTTTGTTAAGAGGACAGGCACGTTTTTCCTGGAGCTCAGAACAGACAAGCCAAAAACTGACTTAAGAGAGGGCCTTTTCTCCAGGTTTTTAACTCCCAGTTTGTCGTAATCTGCAACCACACCAGTAGATACCACTAAATCCGAAACACTGGGCCTTTGAATAAAAATATCAATACTTCACAGTATAAATCCTCTTTTACAAGTTCGGTTCTGCTATAAACATTCAATGTAGGTCAATGTACAAAAGTGTTGTCATCATAATATTGTTGAAGTGCCATGTGAATGAACTAAACAATGGAAAAAATGTCTGTGCAATGTGTTAAGTCAGTGTGACCTTTATGACACATTATTATTATTATTATTATTATTATTATTATTATTATTATTATTACCATTGTTATCTCATTTGGCATGTGACTGTTGATTTCCATTTAAAAAGGCTGGTTTGATGAGTAAGGAGTGCTTGGGAAAGTCAAGAAGGCCACTAGGGGTCAGGGCCTCCCTGGAGTTAGAAATGTGGCAACTGATCGAGATGTGGGCCGATAAAGACTTACCTGCACGTCACTTTCTCTGTAGTTTCAATACACTTTTACTAGCTATGGAACAGCCTGTACTTCAGCGTCCTTTAACCCAACAAATAAAGCTCTGGCAAAAGCAAACTTTCCACAGTGGGAAGAAAAGGATGGCAGTGGTACAGTTTTTGAAGATTGTTAATATGTAGGTATCTCTTTGATAATATAACTGGGACTTAACTTGTCCCTGGAACGGGGACAATCGTCTGAGAACAAAGGGCGTGGAAACCAGTTGCGCTACAATACTACTTACCCTTCATCGAGTTAATTAACCTCCTCAGGCTCTTCTGCTTTCCCGTTACATAAGGCACTATGAGCATTGATGTAATACTTCACCAACAGTATGGATGATTTTAGAGCTGCAGCCACCTCCTGTGTGGTCATTGAGGACATCTTGTTGTACGACATGCAACTAATGAAAAGACAAAAAAATGTGTTCTTTGGTACCACAACCTGTTTCTTATTAAACATGAAGAGCTGGGATCCTGTCAGTAATGAGAGAGGAGCCCAGAGGCAACTTGTGCTAGGAGGTGATAATCACAGAGCCGTCATAAAACTAGTTTAGACACAAAAAATGCAGCGTGTAGTTTACAGTTTCTGCTCCACGAGCTGTGTGTATCTAGCCCGTTGAACCAGGAGATGATTAGCCTTCATTTAAGTGGCAGTGAACCTGACATATAAATACATTGGGTTTCATGAATAATCCACTTTTGTAAATATCAACATGTCTAAACAGATGCTGTTCAAACTGAGTCATAGAGGCTCAAAGTTTGCGACAAATTAATGTTTCAGGAAGGATTAGAATGTCTGTGTGTCTGTCTGGTGTGTCCCTCTGTGCACACAAGCATGTGTGAACGTGTGTGTGTCTGTGTGTGTGTGTGTGTGTGTGTGTGTGTGTGTGTGTGCATAGTACAATGTCAAATGCTTGTATGTACCTTATAGTTGCTTAATTATGTCTGTATGCTACCAAATTGCCATGAAGTTTGCGGTGGATGCTCTTGGCCCTCCCCCTTGAGTATAATTCCTAATAACCGTGGCGATAGATTTTTGGAGTTTATTCTCTCATTTTTGTGTTCAGCTTGTGTTCAGGGTTACTCTTTCACCTCACTTGCTAAACCTATGTGGCTAACAAGCTAATAGTTGAGCTGGATAATGTAAGGATGATAATACTTGAACGTATTTATGGATTAGCTAATATTTTGCCATACATTCAATAACAGCTACCACAAAGATTTGTCTCTTAGAGTGACAGTCCACATTTTGCTTTTATTATTGGTAAAAGTAATCTCTTTTCCTTAAGTGGTCAACATGTTGATAAAGGTCAAACACAGAGGGACAAAGAAATATGCGAAACTGGAATACGTCAACTTCTCAGATTTCATCAGTGCAGGTAAGTTAAGTATGTTTTCGCTGTTCAAAGTAATTAAAAGGGAATTAATAATTGTAATTAAAATTATGCTTCAGTGCAGCATAAGTTTCTCATACCAGAAAATACAGCGCTAAAAGTGACAGATGATCAGGGCATAGAAGTGGATGAAGATGTCTTTCTAGAACTTGCAACAGTCAAGTAAGTGTCTTTTGTCATCTACAGTGATGATGGTAACGTGAATGTAAATGTATGTTTTATTCTTTTGTTTTGTTGTGAAGATGCTTTGAGAGATTTGTGAGCAAGTTTTGAACTTACTCAAAGCTGACAGTCCCTCCAGATCAGCAATAGAAAAGTTATTTAACACTATGGATAACTCTTTTAGCCATTTGAATTCTGAAAGCAAATGGAAAAAATATTTCAGGGAAAAATGGGATATAGTAGAGCCAGTTGAACTGTGCCTAGGAGTAAGGTATGATACCAGAAGAAATAGTAAAACTAGAACCTATGAGCAAGTTCCAATTAATGACAAATTCATATATATTCCCATACTGAAAACACTGCAGTTCATTTTCAAGAATGAAAATATTTGTGAGATAATGCAAACACGTACCCCGTGTGACAATTATGAAGACTTCTGAGATGGAAGCTACTTCAAAAGTCATCCTTTGTTTTCGAGTAATACGTTTGCCCTCCAAATCCAATTGTACGATGACGACTTTGAATGTGCGAATCCACTAGGTTCAAAAAAAGATACACACTGCCTTTATTTCATCCTCAGAAATCTTCCCACAAGGGTAAATTCTGCCTTACTGGACATGTATCTGGTGTCATTGTTTCATGCACAAGATGCTAAGAAATATGGAATTGATGAAATACTGCAACCCTTCGTCAAGGAATTGAAAATATAGAGGCTACTGGTGTCGCTGTTCCATTTGCTGAGGTTTCTGTTTGTGGCACTCTTGCACAATATACTGGTGATAACTTGGCTATGCATAGCATTCTTGGGTTCTCAGAGTCATTTAGTGCAAATTATTTCTGTAGATTTTGCTTAATTGATAAATCTTCAGCTCAGTCAGTTTTCTCAGAAGACGATCCACCAATTCTAAATGATCACCATCAGGGGCGCCGCCAGGGGGGGAAAGGTTAGGACGATTCGAAGGCCCGGCACTGACAGGGGGCCCTTTGAGACATGGGTAACCTATACAAGGGCCCGACTAGATTTTTTTTCATGGGGCCCAAAATCCCTGGTGGCGCCCCTGATCACCATTATACTACTTTGGAAGATGATCCAACATTACCCTCTTCATTTGGCATCAAGAGAAAGAGCATACTAAATACATTGCAATATTTCAGTATTGCAGAATACTATGCTGTTGACATCATGCATGATGGTCAATATGAGGTCAAATTGCTATTTGAACATTTCATTTCTAAAGAAAGCTTGTTAAATAGGATGTATGCTTGATGACTGTGGAGTGGAGGGAATGGAATAGGGCTAAATGCATCACAAATATATATATATATACATATATATATATATATATATATATATATATATATATATATATATATACATATATATATATATATATATATATATATATATATATATATATATATATAATATTATATGCAGAAGATATATCTGCATATCTTCACATTGATTCACAAGCCACTGTCAACCTCACAAACTGGGTAAAGTGTTATGGAGTTGAATATCGTGTTCTCCTCTTTGTTTGCACAGGCACCGATGAAAATATGCCAGTGTTTAGCAAAATAACCTCTATCATTTTGCATGATGGTGAATTTGTTTTTGTTTTGGCTGAGCATGAAACCTGTTTCCATCACCATTTCCATGCTTTCCAAGTGAGTGAAAACATCCTAGAAAGGTGCTGGCTCTAGAAAGGGAGAGATTAAGGCATTTCAAATGTTTTGATGCCCAAATGTCCTATGGATGCGATTCATGTTTTTATGTTGTGTCAGAGAGAGTTGTATTATTTAAACAACATTGTCCTAATGGAATCCACATGGCATTGGTTCTTGCTTTTATGTACATGTGTATGTACTATAATGACATGTTTTCAACATTTCTGCATTAGAGTCCTTTTTTGTAATCTTGTCAATTTTCTGTATAGTGAACAATGTTTATATAATGTAGTACTTTCATTTGAAGGGTTTATGAAGTATATATAGATGTGGTATTGTCCATATTTATACTTTATTGTATACAGTTGTTGAAATAACCTTTTTTTTTTTTTTTTTTTTTTTACTTATTTCTTGTGTGTTTTTTTCCTTTTTTAATTCTGTTTGACCACACAATTTCCAAACTGTAAGCTGCCCTGATTGCAGGTTGTTTTAAAGGTGAATGTTTGCTGTTACATGTTTACACTGTTACTGAAGACAGCAAAAATGTACCTTGTTACTTATGTAAGTATACATGCAGCATGTAGTTTTGAACACACTGTATGGATTTGTGAAATAAAAGACATTTGTAGTAATCAATATGGTGCTTTTTGTCATAATTTTAAAGTAATGTTTTTTTAAGTGTTTTGAAATATAAACTCCAGTTAGTGTTAACCATTAACTCTGTGAAAGAGTTCACATAAAAATTAACTCAAGGTGAGAGTTGTTTTAACTCTACATGGGATTAGTGTTCTAACTCCCACAATAGTTCAGTTTTCACTCCTTAAAAGAGTGAAAACTGAACTCCAAGAAAGGAGTTACTTTAACTCTGCCCTAGAGTGTTTGCAGTGCTGTGTAGGTCAATATTTTCTAGTACATGGCCATGAGATGTACTCAGTGTTGTGCCTTTAGATTTTTATTTTAGTTATTTCTTGTTTTGTGCTGAGGGCTCACTCTCCTAACAGTATTTGTCGTGTTCTGCTTCTGTTTCTGTTCCTGTCTCCTTTCTACAGCACCTGTGTTTCATTAGTTAATTAGCCTCTTGTGTATTTAGCCCATGTGTTTTCCACTCTTTCACAGTGGTCGCACTGTCTGCGTTTGCTGCTCATGTATTCACCAGTATGTCTGCCTGTGCTTCCCATTCATTAGCAGTTTACACTAGTTTTTATTTTGCTCCCTTTGGATTAGCTTCAGCTTGCTTTCTTCTGTTTTGTAGCCTGAATTCAGCTTTACACTTTTTAAGCTTGCTTTATTTTCCTACAACTTCCCTGCCATCCTGGTGTTGTGCATTTGGGTCCTCTGTTTAACTGTAATAGCTGATAATCCACCAAGGATGAAGCCTTTTAACTTTGAACACTCCATGAGCTTTCCTCCTGCACCACTGCGCCATCTTGTGTGCAATGTTAGCTTTGCACACAAGATACAGATAGTTCAACTAACAGGTATACAAGGAAATTCTGCAATATCAGAATTCTATTACTAAATTATGTCAAAGACACAATAGTTGAGTGCAATCATTTTGTGTGTACCTCAAGGGCTGACTTTTTCAATCACTTTATTAGAAGTGCTTGATTAGATCGATAGGATGAGAGCGCCAAGGGCCCAGACATCTGCATTCCCTATGTGTGAAAACAATGCACTGTTCTATTATTATTTTTGACTTGCAATTAGTTTTCACAATTGAAAGAGAAGTGACAAACAAGACAAAAGTGCAGCAAAAACCTGGAAAAGCACCTTTTTTAGTCTAAGAAGTACATTTGGCATCTCACTCTGAAATTTCCCCCCGCTTAAAGCCATGCTGGATTAAAACTTTTGCATGAACAAAATTTTTTCTGTTCTAGGCCATACATATAAATAATAAATGGGCCAATTATATTACTTAAAAAATAATCATGTGGCCAGAATGGGTTTGTAAACAGCAGCCAGTTGAGTAGGTCCGCTCTAGGGACTTCTTGGCTTTTTTGGGGCAGTACACTGTTAGGCACGACTGGTGTAGTCGAGGTTAGAGGGTTAAGAGTGACTGTTGAACCTGACTTGCACAACAGGACAAGTGTACGCCTTCCTCCTGCCTCCCCAGGCCTCAGCTGTACCGAACAGCTCCCAGAAAGCACAGCGAGAAGCTTGCGCCCGCCCTCCCCTGGCGAGGCCGGCCACTAGCCTGTAATTCTCCACGCCTTAGACATCTGTAAGCATTTCTCTCCAACCACAGGAGCAAAATAGAAAGTTGGAAGCTAGAGGCTGTGATTTGGGTGCGTCTAAATAAAGTTGCGAGCAAAGGAGAGGCTGCTAATATGATGGGAGTCCAGAGGGTGGGAGGTCCAGAGCACCCAAGTCTTCAAAGACCAGGACCAGGCAGCAGGAGGACAAATGGTGCCTGTGAGGGTTTTTTCGCAAGGACATTTAGATTTAGTGTCTGTATTGCTCAACGACATCTCAGTGGGTGTATTTTCAAATGCCACATGCGAGTACAAACTTGACTTGATCCTTTCTTGATTTGCATGTCTGCTCTCTACCTGTCTTTATCCCTGTATACTGTATGTCTTATACCAACTGTGCCAGACAAAGCTCATTCAGCTAAAATCCTAAAACTGTACTTATTCACGGTCTGTACATGGCAACTAACTACTGCATTCCGGACAACCCAGAACTTGAAAATATCCGACCTTCTGCTAGAAAAAGCTGGAATTCCTGCCTGTTAACTTGAGGCAAATCCATCTACTCCATTTTCATGAGGGAGCAGTGCTCTGAAGTCACACAACAATGGCAGCACTCATGCGGACAGGGTAGGATGTATTTGTATTAGGCTAGTGAATAGAACATTTAGATTTGTTATCAAGTGTAAAAGTCACAGTAAAAGAAAATGTTTATGTATTCAAAGAGACTGAACTGTCAAGGCTTCAATTGTGTGTACATTTGAAAAAGAGCCCATTTGTTACGGTCAGTTAAGTTTATGGTTAGTATAGTGCACCTGGAAAGATTAGAGGGCAGAAGTTGGAAATTTCAACTAGGATTTTACGACCTCCGACAGTGATTTGGAACGCAACCGAAGTCCCTGAAAGCAAAGCAATAGTATAACATTACTAACATTTCAGAAGCCCTGTTTTAAATCTGTGTTAAACATCACGTTATATCTGTGGATACTTATTCCAATTTCAGTCAAATTCAGTCTTTCAAATGCAGCGTCTCATCAAATGAAACACCTGCCACTTGTCTGGTGCATTACTTTACACAGATTTCTATGGAATTGAATTTTGCATGACATACGTCTGTGATGATGTTCCTAAAGGGAGGACCCAACAGTGCTGCAAAAGTCTAGCAGAACTCCTATAAATATCCATACACTGGCTACCAAGACCTTTCTAGGGTTTTAACCAACCAGCAAAGGGCTAATATATAAATGACATGTCCTTCCCAAAGCATGCACCATTTAATCTGTAATGATTCTCCAGACTGGGAGCAGACTGAGCGGAAATGAGCCGTCTCGTGCTCCTGCAGGCCTCAACATTGCTGCTTTCTCCTCTGTAGTGGTCTGCCTAGGCAGCCCTGCCTTACAACTGAGGGCACACACTTATACAGCCTCCTAAAATGGCATGTTCTCTATATATATGGTGCAGCAGCAGGCTCACAGCTGGGATGAGTTGTTGAGCTTCCAACATGCCATGTCCGTTCCCTCAGAACCCTTCCTAGAATGAAACATCTGTGAATCTGCACGTGCAGCAACAGAACATCTTCTCATCCCTGTATTCATGGGTTAGGATGCGTCACGATGTAGCTCTGCAGAGATATCCTGGCCTACAGGTGTTGTTGTCCAGTCGCAAGAAAACATGTTTCTTCAATACACACCCCGACAAATGTCACATCATCAGGATTTTAATAGTTTCTTTTAAAGGAATAGGAAAATTGTGACAGAAAATAATCATATCCCAATTTTTTGCAATATCTGTCAAAACTGTCACATATTGTGCAGCCAAAATTAAAACGATTTGGAAAAAATAAAGGCTTGTTTGTTCTTTGGTTTAATACGGAGTTAAGTATCTAGTTTATTTAGCTCACTCACAAAATGTCAGCAATAATATGATGTAAAATTAAAAAAAACAGCAAAATACTTAATGAGGCAAAAAATAGATGCATGGCGGAATGTAAAAAAAAAAAAAAAAAAGCTGTTGCAAGAATAAAAATAAGTGGCTAACAATGGGAGGTGAACGTTGATTGTCCTTTGTCAAGTGACTTCTCATCATCATGATATACAGACTTTGGCTCGACAGTTCTCTGTTCTCTCTGCTCTTTCTCCTCTTTCTATACTGACTGGAGATATTTCAGCTGTCATTATAATTTCCATCCCACATAAATACAATAAATAACTAATGACCTAGAGTAGCTGCTTGCTCAATCTCTCAACCTGGATTCAGCTCCTAGTCTTTCTTGTTCCCTCCTTTTCTACCTTAGGCTGTTCAGTCTTTGATCCACTTCACATCTCTACTGACCCTGTCTGGGAGACTGGCAAGAAGTCCCGCTAATACTGACATTAGAATTATGGATGCACTGATAGCATGTACTCATATTTGCTTTTACTGAATAACATAAACTTTGATCATTAATACAGGTCACTGGTCCAAAAGTTATACGCTTTATTAATCTCTGCGTGTATATCATTTTAATTCCTTGTTTTAGACTTTTAATAGCCGAATATCTGATACCAGTGCATCCCAAAGAGGACACTCATACAACACACAAACAAGGTTTACTTTTCTTTCTTGTCAATTAGGATTGTTTTAGTGCTGAGCAGATTTTAGGACCTGATTTTCATACAAAATTAGACTTATATCTTTATCCCTCACCTTCGACTGGCAAAATTTCTTTGGAGCCATTAATGTCAGTCCTTATCTGCTGAAACTTTTTTTTTAATTTTATTTCTCTCCCTTCTCCTCCATCTACCAGCTGAACAGTTTCATGAAGTTTTGGAAGCCGTCCTCTCCGAAGAAGTCGAAGGAGCCCTGGGACGAGCCGAGGTGGATGAGAAGGAGGACGAGCAGGACGACGGCCAGAAGTGGTATGAGGAGGTTCCAGCCAGCTGCCAGGATGTTGTACCACTTGGCCTTGTCTGAACACTCCTGGGCCATCTGCAGGTTTCCCTGAGTCTTCTGGTCCCTGGCCTACACGAACACATACAAACACACTCTCATTTTAGCACATGCAGCCATTGAAGGAAGCAACAGAGTGGTTTCAAGACCGCTTCAAGACGTAAAAAGCTTTGTCTTTAGTTGATTCATGTACACGAAGAACCAAAATGCTTGGTTAATGTCTACACTGATGTATACTGTAAATTGTGAGAGGAGAAGGGCAACAAAGGTGTATCATTATGTTCAGGCGTGTTTTTGTTTACAACCAGTACATGGCTGCTTGTCTATTTATTCCCAGTTTTTCCACACAGAGCACAGATTCAAGTTTCTGCAAGGGCGGAGTGATATGAAATCCTTGAACTGCATTTTGGAACAGACCAGCCTGAGTCTTTCCCCAGCACTCTCTAATTTCCGATAAGTACTTGCCCATTAGGAGGATGCCAATTACGCCATTTTTAACTCCTCAGACGAGCAGCCAGTCACTGTCTCTAATTTGAGTGCTGAGCCAATTCTGGGCCTGTGATTCAGAGCAGCACCCTATGCATACATATGAAAAATTTTAAAAGAAGATCTAAATGAACGGTGTGCACACCCTTTTGTAGTCAGTTTTTCAGAAACCCTTTTGCTCAGGTGGACACACAGTTGGTTCCAGTCTCGCTTTGCACATCTTATTTATCTTTGAGTCGTCTTTTTAACAAGAAAAGCTTTTGTTTTGGTTTACGTTTCCTGTTTCTCCACAGCTCCATTCCTGTGGTAAAGGTCACACTGACTTTCTTAAGCATTTGCCATCTGACCACGGGCAATAATATGTCCATTTAGGTTTCATCCATTTTAGTTAAGTTAAGATTTTCTTCACCCTTGCATCACTCTACCTGTTGTGCAAGTCTGGCACTCCAAATCCAGCAGTGCCAAATTCTCGTTTACCTTGGCAGAGAAGTAATGACTAAGTCATTCTTGTCCTTTTATAAAAGTAGATTTCATCAATTCCCAGTGCGGCATATGCCACAACATGACCATTGTTTTGTCTATGCCAACTTGGCCCACATTAAGCCTATTTCTGCATTATTTGGATCAGCAGAGAGGTATTCTTGCTGCAGATTATGTTGCAGCAGACTGTTGCTTTCACAACTATCCCCTTCTCACAAAGTACACTCCAGTGATTCTTCCTTGGTGTGTTCAAAAATAATAATCTCTTAAAACATCTGTTAATAAAACCGATTAAGAAAGGCTTTTAAAAGAAGTTCATATACTAATGTAAAAAAAAAAACATTTTCCGATGGCAGTGAACAATGGCTGCACCCTTGTGTTGTTGGACTGAACAGAACGGTTCAGTAATTGCCTGGTTATCTTAGCTTAAGCATAAAACTGTCTTTGAATTAACAAATGTTCTTACTTTTGACACCTCAGTTCATTTCTTGGGTGTTTCATGAAAACGGTCAAAACTCAAAAACATGAGAGATCATGTGATCTCACCTTGATGGAGTAGATGAGAGCCATGAATCCCAGGCAGCAGAAGTTAACATACAAGGTGTTGCACAGCGACCAGACGAGATAGTCCTTGGGAGGATTCTTGCCAGCGTTGCCCATGTTCACCACAGTGGATCCAGCCGGCTTGCGGGCAGACTTACAGTTGGTGAGTGGGGTGCAGTCTGAGGGGAAGTTGTATGAATGGTTGTCCATGGTTAAAGTTTAGACAGGAGAACTAGCTAGCCTTCCAGATGCCTGTGCACAATCCTTCTCTGGAACGTAGTGCCGCCCCCCCCCACCCTGTGTAAGAGGCTTATAAAGGCCAATGAAGAGGGAGGTGACAGGGAGAGGACGCATGGGCAAGGACCTTTCATATACAGCAGGTCTGTCATTATGTGGTCCGGCCCGAGAGACTGAAATAGAGATAGAGAGAGACAGAAAGCTATGAGCGAGAAGATGAGAAAGAGACGGCAAACAGATGCATGGGACGGTGCAGTCTCTTCCACCAAAGTACAGATCACCTCAGCTTTCAGAGGTTGTAGTAGTCTGGGGTAGGTGGTTGAGTTGGTAGCAGTGGATAGTCAAGACGGGGTTGTGCTGTTTCAAAAACCTTGAAGGTATTGAGGAGGAGTTCAAAAAGTGCTGTCTGCCAGAGGCCTTGAGGGACGAGTTTGTGATGTGGCTTCTTAGGGAGGGGGTGCAAAACGGTCATAGGTTTTGATGTCCGCAGCTACAAGACCTAAAATAAAAGTTCTCGCTAAGATCACCAAGCCTGGACATAGTTTCAGCTGAAACTGAATTTTATTTCTTGAAATTATTGTTATGAAGTAAATGTTGACTGCACAATGTAATGGCTTCAGAATAATGACAAAATCAGAGTTTTTAGATTGGTTCCCTATAAACCATGTTTTCACGATGCGATTTTGTTTGACACCCGGGACAAAATCTCCCTGGAAAAAAACCAGGCTGGCTGGCGATCCAGTCAATAGTGTTGGTAGCAGACACATTGGGCTCTGGGAAATGATAATAACAGGCATTTTTCCAGTGCCACTAATTGTGGCGTTCCATCTCCCCTTTTCCATCACATTCTCCGGACAACACCACAGTTGTTCGAATCATCTGCCCCCTCAAGTAGTTGGCAGTTTGGGCACAGGCAAACATCTCAACGCTAGCAAATGTTAATACTGCTAATGCTAGCTAACATTAAAGTCTAGCTAGTTACCCTTGGGTTGCACAGTAGAACTCAGCCATTGACCAAGACTGTTGATTGCTGAGGAAACATAGATACCATGTGATACCAGCGTTGGAAGATGAAAAATGTTTAATTTAGAAGGTAAAGTTGAAGACAATACATCTCAAGTCTTTCTCTCTACAGGGCAGGATTTGCTCAGTATTATATTTTTACATGCTTCAGATTCATTCAGTTACTCACACTGGAGTTTCCAAGTGCAACCACACTCTGCTGTTGGTGGCCACTGAGTATCCCCACTGCAGTAAATAGGGTTTAGTGCCTTGTGAAAGGGGACAAAAAGAATTTCTCATATTCTAACAGATTTTCATGCCAGCGCAGTGGGGACTGACTGACATTCACGTTAATATGAAAATCCTGGATGGTCAGGATTTTCAGGGAAGTTTTGTGTTACGTTTGGGATTTAAAATCCCAAGGACACAACAGGATGAATCTCAAAGGTGAAGCAGAATAATAACTTGTTAAATAAAAAAATACAAAAAAAATTAAAAACACATTATGGACAAGCAGCTGAATCATCTGAAGTCTAAAATGAACATTGGTATATTACAATTGGAAACACTCACGTTTAAATACAGAACAACAATGCCCTCTGCTGGTAACTTACAGAAGTGTGACTATGGAAGACTATCGTCAGCGTCAACGACAGTGATCTTTATGGCTGATTTTGTTTTTCCTCCTCATTGCCACGCTTAGTATGCTTGTAGGCAGCAACAGTGGGTATTGCAAACTGATGAGCTGTACTATCCTTAATCGTTTATCCTGGACTGAGAAGCATTGATTGTAGGTCTGAGGTTGATTCTGGTGGATATTTATTAAGATGTAGAAACAATTGGTGAGCCACAATGTATGTTACATTCTCCTCATGGCCGTGTTGTTGGAAAACTTTAAGCAGAGAATCCAGTGCAAAAGGTACATTTCCTCTCTGTGGTGGTCCATCATCTGATGGCATTTTGTGCCCGTCCTCATTTAATGTGATGTTTAGGTCATCTATCTCAGCAACCAAAGGAGTGCCACTTACAAAATTCTTTCTCTGATTTTTCAGGTGTGTGGAGTTCTACATCTTCACACTCTCTTTTTTTCTCCCTCTTGGCCAGATTGTATTGTACAGCTCCCTCCTACCAATCACTGTCATATGGGTACTCACAATGGCATCGTATTTCTGTCTTTACACAAAAAGTTATATTAAAAATTAAAATGTACAGTCTAGATAGCAATTGTAATCAAGATCAAGGCAGTTCTAAACCAAAGGGTTCAAAAGACAATTAACATCAAGAAATATACCAAGTGTAATGTAGCCTCAGGTTATCACTCTTTGCTCATGTACAGTACATGCAAGTCTTTGTGTAAATCATTTTTCATAGAGGAATATGTAGAGTAATGATGCCATGCTGCGGAGGCAATAGTTTTTTTTAAGACAGATAAAGATCACAGTACATCACAAGGATTGTGGTGGAAAACAAACCATAACGTCCAGAAGCAAATATTCCCAAGGGTGATGGTTAAGCCCCAGAAACCAGACCTTTAAGCAGTTACAAGAACTTTCTGTATCTGAGAAATGATGTAAGCATTCAGGGAGCATTCATGTGTCACTTGCCAGATGGATAATTATCTTCGTTCATCAAGTTAGAAATTAAATAAAATGTCTTAATGGCAGAACAGGAAAAAAAAACTCACCGTATAAACTGGAAGTGGTCTGCGGTGTGTTGCTTCTTCATTTGTTCAGAAGAAAAATTAGATATTATATAGAACTGAGGGGATGAGGGGTTTGGTTCAGAGTAAACAACAGATGCAAAGGCTCACTTGGGATCTGACTTAGCCATGAAGATAATCTGAGTCCAAAACACTTGCTCTTTATTATCATCAACCATGACAGAGTGAAGTGATTCCGTTTTAAAATGTATTGCCACTCTTGTTAAGATGTATTATTTATATGAAATGACATCTGGATATTATTTAGACTAAATCCTGGTTGATGGTAATTACTGATATTTCCGTATCGTTCTGCACACCAGCAATACTATTTACTAAATCAAGCAATTCTGAATCAAACAAAGAGATTCCTGTAGGAATGAATAAAGGAATTAAAGTGCTTTGTTGCTGTACACTTTATTTAGCTGCTTGATGCTTGAAGATGTACTTCCTGTAGAGCATTTCATTTATGGCTTACTTTAATTTTCATATAGAAATCTGTGCAACAATAATAATAAATTCATGCTGCTAATGCGATTATACTTGAATAGTAATGATAACTGTTGAACTCCCTGTCTTTCTTCCCAACTACATTTATACAGTACTGTCTCCCAAGATTAGACAAACATGGGACACGTGTACAAATTTTGATTGAAGAAAGACTGAAGGGGATCTATGACCTTTCTAATTCTGACAAATGATGTAAGCATTCAGGGAGCATTCTTGTGTCAGTCGCCAAACACCATGTTCTGAAAGCATGGTGCAGCCTGTATCCCCAACGGATCTGTCTGGCTGCCGTGCTCCCCATTTGGTGAAGGTCAGGGGCCGTTTTTTCATATCGGTCTCAAATTTCCCCTCTGCTTTGTTATTGTTGACATTAATCCAGGCCATCTCGTGAACTTCACCAAACACCTGAGTCAGTATGTTGTTCTCCTCCTCGTTCTGGGGCAGAGCCAGCTCTAAGCCTTGTTGGGAGCAGAAGTCGACGGCCCTGGAGAAAGAACCCCTCTCCTTGTAGGACACAAAGTACTTCTGACCAACTCTTCGGACAAAGTCGTAGTTAATAGCTAAAAAAAAGAAAACAACATGCAGCTAAATTTTAGTTAAAAGCTAAGAATTAGTAAAAAAAAAAAAAAAAAGAAAAAGACATTTGTTTTCCATATACATACAATATACATTTTCCCGCATATGAGGTAAAATACCAGTCTAAGTCTGCGTATTAATGCTACGTCTCACGCAGATCCGATGATCAAGAAAAACTGTTAAAAATAGAATTTTTACTATTCTTTACATGTTCATGGATTGCCCATTCCAAACAGAATGATTCATCAATACGGTTTCATCCTCATACAGATGATAATTGTGTCCAGTACAGCATTTCACTGAAAATATTAAGCTAATTCCAACACAAACATCCTATTCATATAGAGGCCTGTGGGATGCATATACTTCAAAAGTACACAGGTGACGATACAAAGTCAAAATACAATATAGTGGTGTCAAACAAAGTGCTATCCATCGGAGAGTCATAAATCACCACTCAGGTGCATTCAGTTCGTATGACACTCCCTCTTCAATAGGATACTTACCGAACTGTAACTTAACAATGCTCCTCTGAGAGGTTTGAACATCCTGTCGAGCAGGAGCGAAGGGATCTGGATTAAAGAGGGCAAATTCAGTTACCAGGGCTGCAATAATCTGGAGCTCACAAATGGGCTATCACTACAAATTAAAGGTTTTCCCTTTCCTTCATGATAACATACTCTGAGCATTTCATGCAGACGACATCGCACTGGTTTGTGTTACACTCTGCCACCATGAACATTTACTTTTGCTCAGGATGTTTCACAAAAAAGTGCTAAATTGATAAATTCATTAGCTGATTTCTTCACTTAATTAGGGGTACAACTTAACAACAACTTTCTACGAAAAAAACCAGACATGTGGCATTTAGTTATCTGATTAAAATAACGCTGCGAAGTCTATAGGCTATTGTATGTTCTATACACTGTATACCTCGGCCACACATAATGACTGCTCCAGGTGGTCCAGGTGATCCCACACGTCCAGTTTGTCCAGGAGCTCCTATCGCTCCACTGACACCTGAAAAGCAGGTAAAAAGGAAGATTGAAAATACCATAATAGAAAAATATGAACAAGAAGGCTGGATGGATGATAATCACAGACTACTTCATAAATCAAATTCATTAATCTAAGATGTTTAAGTTTGGCGTAACAATGGCAAATTTTTTTGCCTTATGGTAGACATCAGACAAGTTGAGTATTAAACCTTGAGCTATAACAGAAATGAAAAAGGTCAATCTTTGGGCAGAAAAATTTTGCTTGACATGGAATCCTTCATCAGTCCATCCTCATGAAAACCTCCACCATATACTGTTGCTCAATGGGCTCTTTGCACGTCAGCTTCTGCGTTCATGTAATATGGCTCACTCACTTCCAGTTGCCTAGAGATGGAGCTCTTCTACAGTCGATGCCTGACAGACCGGCCGAAGATGACGAGTAACGATGTCCATCGCATTTGTAAAGCGTCAGCGAAAGCCTCGAAGAGCAAGCTGGAGAAGGGATTTAGCATGTACGCGAATTCTTATGTGTTTGAATATGAAGGTGAGTCTCCTATACTTGTGTATAAAATACCAAATAATAGCAGGGGCGTTTATTTGTTTCAATCACTTAACAGACCAGGCGGCAATTGGGGACAGGCGTTTTATTCCTTCCTCTCAAAAATCCGGGATGAAAATGTCACAAACTTAGCCAGCTACAGCGTCTGTCCGAGGAGGACAGCAACAGGGCCAGGCTGCGTGGTGGAGGGAGGAAGAAGGCTAGCGAGGAGCTTGGGATAAACATGCGGGGATGAGTTATCAGCGAACGGGCACGCCACGAGAGAGGGTCCCGCAAAATGATCAGGGCGATGGAGATGGATTTTACGGTATGTCATTGTCTGCGAGTTGGCTCACTGTTTACTGTTGCAACCAGCCTAGCTAGCACCATAGCTTCTAGCTATCCCAACCACAAAGACACAAGTATAGGAGACTCACCTTCATATTCAAACATATAAGAAATCGCGTACATGCTAAATCCCTTCTCCAGCTTGCTCTTCGGGGCGTTCGCTGACGCTTTACAAATGCGATGGACATAGTTAATCGTCATCTTCGGCCGGTCTGTCAGGCATCGACTGTAGAAGAGCGCCATCTCTAGGCAACCGGCAGTGAGTGAGCTGTATTACATGAGCGCAGAAGCTGACGTGCAAAGAGCCCATTGGGAAAACAACTTATTGTGACTCATCATGATGTTTGTTATGGCTGTGGTAATTATTTACGGGCAGCAAAATAGAAAATCAGGTAAAGTTATATAAAGAGCAACCAAGTTGGCATAAGGAGGTTGACAAGGTGGATGGTAATGATACACAAGCACAGGACCTTCACCCAGGAGACTGCTGTTCATGTCCAGTTTGAAACCAAAGTCAACAGTAAGTTATTTTGACATACTTAACATACTACTAGATACTAGTGTAGGGAACTTAAGTGACGTTAAGTTACGTACATTACTTACATTCCTTTGTAATAAAGTTGCAAAAATAATGTTATAATGTACGTGTATAATCCAAACCACAATTTTTTCCCAAATCTAACCAGGTAGCTTTAGTGCCTAAACCCAAATTGCAAGGCTGTGACAAAGGTCTGGTATGCCTGTAGCTGGTACGCTTCAACCTTTATGTGGTTTTGGGAGTAACTGACAACCTATTGAGAATGAGGATGTATTGCTTTTTTTCTTTTTCACATATGTTGTGTGCAAAGTAGTATGTCTAATGTTAAGATGGTCCTTAGTCAGCTCAGCGTAGTCTTCATAGGGTGACATGTGAAGGGTGGCAGCAGGCGATAAACCATTCACTACTGCTTCACCATTGCACTTCTCTTCGTGGAAAAATGTGGCTGCTCATCACCCTGAAGACTCACCAGTGGAGGAAATCATTTCCCAACTTAAGTTCGATCTGTCCTCACATAACATAACAGGCTGAAAAACACTTTTGCTGTCACAATTCCCTCTCATGACCACGGATGAGCAAGTACACTGTTATCTGTATCTGTATCTGTATTTGCCCAGCCAGCGAAATGATTTGTATCTGTAGCCATACTTGAGGAGGTGTAAAAAAGTGACACCAACCGTCTGGACCTGGCACACCTCCAGCACCCGCTGGTCCAGGAAAACCAGGTGGCCCATTTGGCCCAGCTGGACCAGGATCTCCTTTGTCTCCCTTTGGACCAGGAGGACCTTGAAGCTGACTGTAGCCAATTGGAGCCATTAGACAGATGAAGCAGAATTGGACACAGAACCTCATCTTCTCAATGCAGAAGTGAAATCTACATGAAATAAAGTTGATAATGTTTCCATTTTCAAGCTCAATCTGAAATGGTTTTGTCATATTGTACAACTTGGTTAATACAAAGTGTGGGAGACAAAAAGTTGTTAATGTCACAGGTTAGACAGTAGTAATAGTTGCCACTCATTACAAATTATATGTTTCCAGTAGTTTCCACCACTTAACGTTTTCTATGCAGATACAGAGTAATGTTACTTAGAATGTGTCACTGACATTGATCTAGTAGAACCAGTTCTGATAATCAGAAAGAAACTCACCACATAGAAGAAAAGGGATCTGGATGTGCTGCTTCTTCACTGCTTTCAAACAAAAGTGGCAAAGAAAAAAGTTCAAAGTCTGATTATGTGAGAAATCCAGAGGAAATGAAAAGCAGGTGGAACATCTTTTTACAGGATATGACACAGAAAATAGAACCAGCACTTCCATCTGGCTGTAGTGACAACAGATTAATTCTGCATGCCTTTCTAGTCAAACATATTAAATCAGTTTCTCTATTGTTTTTAGAGCTTTTTTGCTGAACCATGCCAGTTTAGCATCTGTGATATTTCCTCCACAGTTGATGTATCAATGAATATAGAGAGTAGACTTTTCCAAACATGTTTTTTACTTAATTTATCCAGGCCAAAGTTTGTAGAGTACCCTTTTATTCATCACTTGTATCACTAATACCGTCACAGTGATGTTCCAGAATTGCAGCTGATTATCACTACAACCCGAGAAAAGAGGGTTTTAGTGCCTCACTCACTGGGACTATATACATAACGCATAACATTAAAAACCTCCATCCTCAAGTTGTGTTTATGGATCTACAGTCCTGGATAGAGAGGATAGTTGATTTCAGGCCACTGTGGATGACGTTTAAGTTTCCACAGTTCAGTTTCAGGATGTTTTGCTCTTCTTGTGAGATCTTACATATTGAGTGAATGAAATGAAACCATTTCAATGCTGTACACTTTATTGTGGCATATGATCTCAGAAGATCTCTGCATCATCCCAATGAAATAAGGACACCTTTAATGTCAATATTTTCAATTTACTTAATGTTAGCAAAATGAGAAAACACATGAGGATTAAAAATGTTTTAACAAGAATGAAGACATTATTTTTGATCTGATGTCACTATCTGAATAAAAAAAAAGACAAAGAACTAAGATAATACCAGAAAAGGCAATGGATACAAGACCTTTCAATAAGTGACACATGATGTCAGTTACAGAAATGTCTCATATGTGTGTAAATAGCAAAAAGCCATTGGTTTAACTGAGCAAAACAGCTAAAATGTGTCTATAAGGGCTTTTTTTGCAAATACAAGAATTGTATCAGATGAAGTGAACAAAAACCATTGAAAAACAACTTGCAAGGGGTATGATAACTTTCTACAACTGACAAATGATGTAAGCATTCAGGGTGCATTCTTGTGTCAGTCGCCAAACACCATGTTCTGAAAGCATGGTGCAGCCTGTATCCCCAACGGATCTGTCTGGCTGCCCTGCTCCCCATTTGGTGAAGGTCAGAGGTTGGTTTTTCGTATCAGTTTCGAAATTCCCCTCTGCTTTGTTATTGTTGACATTGATCCAGGCCATCTTGTGAACATCCCCAAAGAACTGTGTCAGTATGTTGTTCTCCTCCTCGTTCTGGGGCAGAGCCAGCTCTAAGCCCTGTTGGGAGCAGAAGTCGACGGCCCTGGAGAAAGAACCCCTCTCCTTGTAGGACACAAAATACTTCTGACCAACTCTTCGGACAAAGTCGTAGTTAACAGCTGAAAAAAGAAAACAATTCAAAATTAGATTTTGTATGACAAAATGATCTTTACTCAAGGTCCACTCATTTGTTGTTTTTTGGGGGAAGATCAAAGCTCTACTCAATGACAAGGGGTCCCACATTGGAGGGGTCAGATCTGGTTTCTGATATTCAATATCAACTCACTACAGTCACTATAGTCCCTTGGTGATATCGCACCTTCATATACACGTGTACCTTTCACACCGAGGTGAGACACTGCTCTTTAAAGAATCAGCAGGCCTATTACATGCTTTGGCATCAGACCAGGCGGAAGTACGTGTGTTCTTGGATTCCAATCTGTAACATAATACTACAGCAAATAAAAATGATGACCTCGTTCTGTCCTCATCCAAATGAGATGAATGGAGTCCTGTATGGCAGCATCTCACTGAAACTATAATGCTCATTTCTCCTTTCATGAACACACAATTTTCACACATAGAAAACACAACATGTAGAACAAGGAATCTAACAAAGCATTATCCTTTGAAGAGTTGTAATTAATCACCATACACATGCACTCACTTGGATAGATACTTACCAAGCTCTAACTTTGCAGTGCTTTCCTTTAAAGTTTGAAGCTCCTGGCCAATCGCATTATTAAGACCTGGATTAAACAGATTACATTACTAAGGTTCCACATTAGAGTTACAAGTGCGTGTGATAATGTCAATTAGTGGGGAATGAGGAGACTTTCACAAGTTGTAACCTCAAAGTTTTGTAAGATTGTCAAACTATGGGCTCATAGTTAAGGTTAAGTTTAACCAAAAGAGAAAATGAAGCCATTAACTTCTCACTTACAGGCCAATGGAAAGTCAAGTAAAGATTTGTATTCCACAAAACATTTCGGGGGCTCAACAGCAAAACATCAATGCAGCATTCTCCTAAACAACTGAAATAGATGGGGACTTTTTTCAAATGTCAAAAAGCAACCACCAAAACAAGCATTTACACACGCCCACTTGAGACAGTATGCTCTAACCCTGTCACAGCTGGCTGTTATTTTGTTTTTTTCATATTTCAACTTCGACTTCACTTGTTAAAAAGAATGCAGCAATAATGTTTTGCTGTGAAGCTTCAGAAATGTCATGTGGATGGCAAAACTTCACCTGACATTCCAATGGCATGCAGGTGAGAAGATAATGACTACATTATCATTTTTGGGTTTGGGCTAAGATGCCGTATACAAATGTTCCATGGTGTCCACTCTTGCCTAAAAACCAGAGTTTTCCTGAGCAAGAAAATAAAGGTTTTTGTACTTCTGCCACCAACTTCTTAACTGGTGAAAACAATTCTGTAAGAATCCATACATTTTATAATTCAAAAAAATAATAACCTCGACTGCACAGAACATGCGCAGTTGGTCCAGGCACTCCAGGTCGTCCAGGCGGTCCAGGAATTCCTCGAAATCCAACTGGTCCAGCAGGTCCACGTCTCCCTGTATAGCAGATAAGGAGGCATCAAGCATTACTTAAAGTGCATTGGCTCAGTGAGCAGCTCAATGAAGATGAAATGCTCAGTGGAAAATAACATTTTGGATAAATGAAAACAGACACAACTTTACAATTCTTAAGTCAGTCGTGGGACAGAAAGGTTTGGCTTGACAGTGGCACCACAGGATATGTCAAAGGGTTTTTCCTTTAGTGAGCATGAAATGATTTAGATATTTAAAACTGGTCCAACAAGTAAGACCAAAATAGATTAGGCCAGTCGTCAATGAGAAAATAAATTCCTTACTGGGTTTACATGCCAATCCACACATCACATAACAATCCTATAGGTGGCGCTAAGGTAAGACATACCAAAATACATTAGGCCAGTTCTCTATGAAACTGTTCACATTTGGTATTACCATCCATCCTCAGTGATCTGATCACAAGTGGGCAGATTTAAGTCGTAAGTACGCCTTTTGCGATCATATTTCATTTCTCTGCTCTACATGTATGTACCTACATCACTGGAACAAACTGATACACAAAGATCTTCATGTAGAACATTTGCCAAATCAAACAGCAGGCCGAAATAGTTAAACATTTGTTGTAGACGGCATTTCAAATTTTGGCTTGGCCAATCACCTGACTGGAGGCCCAATAAAAGGAAGCCTGACTGAGGAGCTCACTCTCTCTCTCATTTTGCATTTGGTCCTCACATTATACAAATTCTCTGGCAGACTTGGTTTTGCTTTGGATTTTTAAAGGTATGTGATGGGAGAAGGTAGTTAGGTAAGTTAGAGTGCCCTATACATGTCATCACGTAGTAAACTCCGTGTAAAAACACTAGTTTAGCGGTGGATAGATGCCACTCGTGTATCGTTTTGACAGTTGTTTTGAACACTCATTTTATTAGAGAAGACAGGTTTTTGTTTGTGTTTGGACTAAGAATTAGTATAGACCTTGTTTTGTTTTATTGGTTTAATTGCTTTGGCACTCTACCTCCCTCCTTTCCTTCCCACATTTTGTAAACCAAGTTGTGAGTTAAGTTCATCCTCATTAAAACATTTTTCTTTAACTGTTAATTTTGTCTTGTTCGAAGCCTTGGTTTGTCGTGTTGCTGTTCCCTGTTCTCCCTGGAAACTGGCAAAAAGACTGTATTTGTAAATTTAGACATGTTTCCTGACAGTATGTAATTTTTCAATTTGGTGTAAAAAGTGAAATCAGTTGAAACAGTGAGTTCCAACAGCTGCTTGGAGGCACAATGCCCTTTGGACACAGAAGCAGACAGGGTGGAGGGAAAAGGGAGGTGCCAGAAGTCAAACAAAAGATAAAGGGAGTTAGGTCAGTATTCAGGAGTGTTGGTGAAAATATAATGAAATCAATGTTACCCACCTGGAACACCTGGAGGTCCAGATGAGCCCGGCAACCCAGTGAATCCAACACGCCCAGACCACAAAGAATGTGGTCCAGATCACCTCCAAATGTGGTCTGATAGGTCGGATCTCAAATGCGTCAGCAAACTGGGGTGTTCACATGTGTCCTTAGATCCGTCCACCCAGAACGCACATTGACACCAAATGTAACCCCAAGTTTCATGCCAATCCACACATCACATTGCAAAACTATGGGTTATGTTTAGTGAAAGCTCCCTGAGTTTTCCAAAAGGGGGGTGTCAGAATTCAGATGAAATCAATGTTACCCACCTGGAGCACCTGGAGGTCCAGATGGGCCCGGCAACCCAGTGAATCCAACACGCCCAGGTGGCCCACGATCTCCTCTGTCACCTTTTGGACCAGGAGGACCTGGATGCTGACAGTAGCCAAGAGGTGCCATCAGGCAGAGGATGTAGAATAGGAGACACACCCTCATCATCTAAATGTAGAACTAAACTTTAGGTTAAATCAGTGACGGAATGTAAGCAGGTATATTCACTCATGTGCTTTATTTCTGTGCAATTTTGTGCTATATATATGTATATATATACATACATATATATATATATATATATATATATATATATATATACACACACACAAGTGCTCTGCTAAGTGCTACCTGTATGGATGAGTTTTTACTAACCAAAGTCATCTTTTCCCAGAATATATTTACTTATGTATAATTTTTGGTACTCTTTACAAAACTGCATGAAATGTATTTAATGAGTTTTCTATATACAGGCTGCATCAGAAATATTGTTTTAGCATTAATTAGGTCATAGTATATCAATAGTTTCCAGCTTGTACAATAGGCACAAATCAAACAAACTTTTTATGCAATTTTTATTGCATTGTTAATATCTACACTAAGCAAGGCATTAATGATGTTAATAAAGTCTGAAACAGCATCAGAAAACAGAAACAAACTCACTTATCAATGCGGAGTAACTGCTGGATGTGCTGCTTCTTTGCTGCTTCCAAACAGAAATAGCTGAGGAAACAGTTCAAAGTCAAAAACATGAGAGACCGAGTGCAGAGGAAATGAAAAGCAGCTGAAAACTCTGAATATGGGATATGAAACAGAAAAGAGACAAAAAGTCCCAAAGCCTTCCACTTTTTAACCAATGAATGTCAAAGCAGTGCCACAATCTGCTGTTAATACTCACTGACCACATTAACTGGAGAGCAGACGGCGTTATTGCTCCTTGGGATCAATAACATTTCCTCAACAATAAACAATTCTGCATTTTCTCACTCAATGCACAGGCTTTCTCAGGCTGAAGTGCAGGGGGCTGCATTAACAAAGGCAATAGTAAAAAGCAAAATAGTAAATTACTGTTTTTAATGATAATTGTATATGAAACATATAATAACAATAGCAGTGTTTTTTCTTGATAATTTTCATGCCCCAGATTAATATATTTAATAGTTCTCTTGTTGCCAAGGGCAATATTTATGGGCAAAGATTGGTTAGCAACCTAAATTAACAATCTTCTTAGCTGACTTGCTGTTTAAAGACTAAAACATCTGGAAACAAGCTCTGTTTTTTTTTAAAAAAAGGCACAAAAAGTAAGGACACATGTCACATGTACTCCAGTTTTCACAGTTTAGTTTCAGGATGTTTTGCTCTTCTTGTGAGATCTTACATATTGAGTGAATGAAATGAAACCATTTCAATGCTGTACACTTTATTGTGGCATATGATCTCAGAAGATCTTTGCATCAGTAATAATATCATGCTTATGATGCAATCCTTAATAGGGACTTACTTCCACCACAGTGGTGGTTTTGGGAAAACATCCAATGATTGGTTCCTTGTAATCCCCAACAAAATATGGATACTTTTAATGTCAATATTTTCAGTTGGCTTAATGTTAGAACAATGAGAAAATGCATGGGGGTTACATTTTTTTCAACAAGAATGAAGACATTATTTTTATCGGATGTATCTGAATTTTAAAAAAACACATAACTAAGATAATACCAGAAAAGGCAATGGATACAAGACCTCTCGAAAATAAATGTCTCATATGTGTGTAAATAGCAAAAAGCCATTGGTTTAACTGAGCAAAACAGCCAATACTGTTAAAAATTCCATGTCTAGAAGGGCTTTTTTCTGCAGTTTTTGCAAGACAAGCATTTTATTAGATAGAGTGAACAAAAACTTTACATTGAAACACAACTTGCAAGGCATATGATAACTTTCTACAACTGACAAATGATGTAAGCATTCAGGGAGCATTCTTGTGTCAGTTGCCAAACACCATGTTCTGACAGCATGGTGCAGCCTGTATCCCCAACGGATCTGTCTGGCTGCCCTGCTCCCCATTTGGTGAAGGTCAGAGGTTGGTTTTTCATATCGCTTTCGAAATTCCCCTCTGCTTTGTTAATCTTGACGTTGATCCAGGCCATCTTGTGAACATCCCCAAAGAACTGTGTCAGTATGTTGTTCTCCTCCTCGTTCTGGGGAAGAGCCAGCTCTAAGCCTTGTTGGGAGCAGAAGTCGACGGCCCTGGAGAAAGAACCCCTCTCCTTGTAGGACACAAAATACTTCCGACCAACTCTTCGGACAAAATCGTAGTTAATAGCTGAAAAAAAAAAAAAAATCAAAATTGGATTTTGTGCGACAAAATGATCTTTACCCAAGGTCTACTGACTTCTTTTTTTGGGGGGGAGATCAAACCAATACTTGATGACAAGGGTTGCCATCTGGTTTCTTTTTTGGTTTTTATTGATAATTCAGCTGAAGAACAGGATGAGAGAGAGGGGGAGTGACACACAGCAAAGGGCCCCAGGTCGGGAATCGAAACCAGGCCCACTGCAGCGAGGACAAAGCCTCTGTACATGGGATGCCTGTTCTACCAACTGATCTAAACAGCGCCCCCAGATCTGATTACTGACATCAGATATCCACTCACTACAGTCAATATCGCCCCCTGGTGATATCCCACCTTCACATACATGTAGCAACCAATAAATATAAGATTTCCTTTCAAAAGGTGTGGTTATTTCAAGTATACATGATGCTTGAATAATATTCAGTTAGTTCTCAAGGTTAATGTCATGTTAATGAGGTTAACGTGAACACAAGAAGTTAAAATCCATAAATAATTTACAGTTAAATATGTGCCTTTAAAATATATTTCATGGCTTGTTCTGTATGTTAAAAATATGTGATTATTTAAAGTGATTATTGTTACATTTGAGAAAGAATGACCTTGACCTGTCTGGGAAAAGGAAGGGAAGGAGGGAGCACGCACAGAAGAATGAGGGAACGGTGGCGCACAGAAAGACTCAGGAGACAGACCGAGTGAGAATAGTTACAGACTGCTGTATTTATCGTGTTGTTGTTCTTCACGCTGGACTGTCACCTGTTCACCGGGTAACAAGCAATCAAGCAAGTGAGTTTGGAAGTGTTTGGTGCAGACAGAGCGTGTGTTTTTTCGCGACAACATGAAGCTAGCTGAGTTAGCTTAGCTGTCAGCATCGTGGAAGAGACATTTCTCCTCTGTGTGGATGTCAGAGCCGCCACGGACCTGCAGAGCTTCAGCCAACATCACTGGGCTATGTCACTCGCTGAGGACCATGTGGTTTGGTGAGGCTGTGAATCCTGCTGCTCAATGCAATTAGCTGCTTCAGACGGAGAAACAGAAGAGATTTTCCTGAGGTAGGAGCTGTTACCGTCTAGTTTCTTCATGAGCTCCAACTGTGAACATGCCAACGATTCTAAATGCAAGCTTGCCCAAATAACAACCTAAAACAAAGAGTGCACCCAGGAAGAACAAACCACTGAAATTACAAGGTTAATAATAATATAATTAATGTTAATATTTTATTAAGTTTCATACAAGGATTTTGCCTTAATGTCATGTCATCGTCTGTAACCGTTTTATTCCTTTTCTGGGGTTGCAGGGGTTTTGCTGGAGCCAATCACAGCTTACTCTAGGCGAGGGCAGGGTTTTCCCAGGACAAGTCACCAGCTCATCGCAGAGCTGACAGCAGAGGCACATCAGGAGCAATTTGGGGTTCAGTATCTTGCTCGGCCCGGAGCTGATTTGAACCAGCAACCTTCCAATCACTAGCCGACCAGCTCTACCCGCTGAGCTACAGCCACCCCGAGGTTTTGCCTTAATGTGCATTTTGATATTTGTTAATACAAAAAACACAAATCAAGCTGAGGTGATGTGTGTTGTTGCCTGGTTTTTAACTTAATATGGTAAATTCCATATTTGTGTTTACATTTAATTAAGGGTAACGAAACAAAGAAAAATTCTGTCAGTCCCTGAATGTATTAACTTGAGAGTGAGAGTCGTATTAGTTACCCTGGACAGTTTATTTAGATGATGTCTCTTTTTCCACATGATAACCTATTTGAGTTTTAAGGGGATTAATGCTTTATTCATTGCCACATAAAGTGATTCCATATTTCACGGGCCGGTAGTAGGAGGGTTACATATACATGTATGTTTCACAGCTAGGCGAGACACAACTCTTTAGAGAATCAGCAGGTGTATTACACACTTTGGCGTCAGACTAGGCTGAAGTATGTGTGTTCTTGTATTCCCCATCTGTAACATAATACTACAGGGAACAACTTTCTGTCTTCATCTATATGAGATGAATGGAGTCCTGTATGGCAGCATTTCACTGAAACTATTATGCTCATTGCTTCTTTCTCAAACACACAATTTATACACATAGAACACACAACATGTAGAGCAAGGAATTTAACAAAGCATTATCTTTTGAAGAGTTGTAATTAATCACCATACACATGCACTCACTTGGATAGATACTTACCAAGCTCCAACTTTGCAGTGCGTTCCTTTAAAGTTTGAAGCTCCTGGCCAGTATTGCCAAAGAGACCTAGATAAACAGATTACATTTCTAAGGTTCCACATTAGAGGTTCGATTGTGTAGGGCTGGGCGATACGGCCAAAACTGTTACCAGGATATGTTTTTTTTATGTTGATTAATGTTGATTATCATCATGATATACAGCATATTTTAATAATAATAATAATAATGTTGAGTTGACAGTTTAAAGAGTATTCTCCGTAGGACAGAACCCAAAACAAACCAGAAGGTTAATTATGGTTTATAAAATACATTCATTTATTGTCAGATCCTAGATGACAATCATTCAACAGAACCTACCAACCTAATGGCTTCATGTTAAACACTGAATAAATAAAATGATAAATATGTACAACAAATTGCTTGTTTCAAACAATTCTAACAAAAAGAAAATTACATAACACATTACAGTACAAAGCTTAAATTGATTCTGCGCACAGTCAGGTGCTTCATCAAAGTAGTTGTGTTGCTGGCCTTAGCAACGATGACTTTTTATCAATCCTGCTACAATGGAGCCACGCTTTTGACCTCGGTGGCATTTTTTACCGGTTCGACGACACACACAACTACAGTTCACAACACAGATACACGTGAACCCCGTCTGTGGGCGTAACCACAAAACGTCTCTGGTAACCACGTATGTATTTTTCCTGCATGCCACAATCACGTGTAATGTAACAGCCAATCACCGGCAGCATTATTAAATCTTGATCACGTGATTAACCTCTGGGGCTTGGCACAGAAAGACGAGGCATATTTTGATACTTGGTACTACCGAAGCATTTTGGTCAGCGCCATAAAAGAACCGAAGTTCGGTACCCAGCCCTAGCTTACAGGCATCATATCTTTAGCGGTACAGTACGTAATTGCACTGGTTATGTCTTTGTATTACATTGGTTTCTTCTCATATGGGATAATGGCTGATAAAGCAGCGGCAACTGTTGGTTGTCGAAGTGAAGTTTGACTAGTCGAAGCAGTGGGGCTGGTCTGTTGGCTACTTGCTGACGCTAGCATGATAGCGCAAATTCATGCTCTTGGAGTTCTGTTTGGGTCGGTACATTTTGTAATACTGGAAGCGATTGGTGGTCGCCGACACATTTTGTACCTAATGCTGGTCTGTCCTTTGTCAGACTTCAGGTAGGAGAACTATTTCCAAATAACCGAAGTGGTATGATCTTTCCTCGGTACAATCTCTTTGTCTTTGTCAGTTTCTTTGCACTCGGTTTCTCTAGTCGGACCTCTAATTTCTTGTGTCGGCATGACACACATTCTCATGTATGTTTGCCTGACAACCACTCAGAAGTCAGAATGAGTGGTTGTGAGTGGGAGCCCCAGAAACATGCATCAACCACATGCATTTGTTTCTCTGCTGTGCGATTGGCTGTTGGTGTAATGTTTTCTAGGGAGAGGAAAACTCACTCAAATCAGCATAGGGGACGAGTAGATGATGACTAAAATTTTTTTTTTTTTTTTCATTTTTGGGTTTGGGCTATGTGATGCTGTAAACAAATGCTCTTCTGTGTTTTGAGGTTGTTGTACTTCTGCTTGCTGTGTTGTAATAAATGACAACCACCAACTACCTAACTGATGAAATCAATTCTGTAAAGAATCCATATATTTTGTAATTTAAAAAAGAATAATGATAAAAAAATACCTTGACTACACAGAACATGCGCAGTTGGCCCAGGTAATCCAGGTGGTCCAGGATATCCAAGTGGTCCAGGTGGTCCAGTAGGTCCACGTGTCCCTGTATAGTAGATAAGGAGACATCAAGCATTACTTAAAGTGCATTGGCTTAATGAGCTGTTCCATGAGGACAAAATGCTCTGTAGAAAATAACATTTTGGAGAAATAAAAAACAGACAAAACTTTACAATTCTCAAGTCTGTTGTGGGATGGAAAGGTTCGGCTTGACAGTGGCACCACAGGATATGTCAAAGGCTTTTTCTTTTAGTAAGCATGAAATGATTTGATGTTTAAAACTGGTCCAACAATTAAGACCAAAATACATTGAGGCAATAAAGTCCTTACTACATTAACATGCCAATGCCAGTTCTCTATGAAACTTTTCGGATTTGGTAGTACCATCCATCCTCAGTCATCTGATCACAAGTGGGCAGATTTAAGTACGCCTCTTGTGGTATATCTCACTTCTCTGCTCTACATGTACAAACCTGCATCACTGGAACAAATAAATACACAAAGAAATAGATATCTTCATGTAGAACATTTGCCGAATCAATCAGCAGGCTGAAATAGTTAAACATTTGTTTTAGACGGCATTTCAAAAAGTTAATAACCTTTCTCCCAACGCAACAAGTTTCTAAATTGACACCCTTTTTTAAGGGAGTCTGGGGACTTCATCATCAATGTGTAATTTATCAGTTACTGTTTAATGTATTTATAAATTTAGACATGTTTCCTGACAGCATGTAATTTTATTTAATTCAGTTTGGTGTAAACAGTGAAATCAGTTGAAACAGTGAGTTCAAACAGCTGCTTGAGGGCACAATGCACTTCGCATACAGAAGCAGACAGGGTGCACTTTAAACATGATAAGTGACAGGCTGGTGCAGCGATGCCTTGATAAATTGATGCTGTACAAGGAAAGAAACATCCTAATTTTGTAATTATTATTATCTAATGCAGAATTTGCAAATAGGCACCAATGATTTTGAATGTGCGGTAGCCATTTCACAAAGTTTTTGAGTTTCTCCTCACACAAGAACTTATAAAATCATACAAGTCTGGTGATATTGCTGTTTAATATTTGGTTGAAACAGACACAAGTGCATTCAAAAATATCTGGCACTAAACTGCTAATTGGCAGGTTAAGCGAGCCCAAAAGTGTAACAACGAATGCCTGACAACAAATCACTAGCTTCTCCGCGTTGTCCAGGAGACACACTGTCAAAAGAATGTGGTCCAGATCACCTCCAAATGTGGTCTGAGAGGTCGGATCTCAAATGCGTCAGCAAACTGGGGTGTTCACATGTGTCCTTAGATCCGTCCACCCAGAACGCACGTTGACACCAAATGTAACCCTAAGTTTCATGCCAATCCACACATCACATTGTAAAACTACGGGTTATGTTTAGTGAAAGCTCCCTGAGTTTTCCAAAAGGGGGGTGCCAGAATTCAGATGAAATCAATGTTACCCACCTGGAGCACCTGGAGGTCCAGGTGGGCCCTGAAACCCAGTTAGTCCAACTTTCCCAGTTAGCCCACGCTCCCCTCTGTCACCTTTTGGACCAGGAGGACCTGGATGCTGACAGTAGCCAAGAGGTGCCATCAGGCAGAGGATGTAGAATAGGAGACACACCCTCATCATCTAAATATAGAACTAAACTTTAGGTTAAATCAGTGACAGAATGTAACCAGGGATATTCACTTATGTGCTTTATTTCTGTGCAATTTTGAGGTATTTGTACATAATTTGAATATTTTCATTTCATGCCACTTTATACTCTACTTTTACTCCACTACATTTTGATATATATAGTGCTCTTCTAAGTGCTACCTGTATGGATGACTTTTTACTTACCAAAGTCATCTTTTCTCAGAATATATTTACTTATATATAATTTTGGTGCTCTTTACAAAACTATGTGAAATGTATTTAATGAGTTTTCTATATACAAGCTGCATCAGAAATATTGTTTTAGCATCATTTACGTTAATCAGGTCATAGTATATCAATAGTTTCCAGCTTGTACAATAGGCACAAATCAAACAAAACAATAAATTCAAACAAACTTTTTATGCAATTGCATTGTTAATATCTACATTAAGTGAGGTATTAATGATGTTAATAAAGTCTGAAACATCATCAGAAAACAGAAACAAACTCACTTATCAATGCGGAGTAACTGCTGGATGTGCTGCTTCTTTGCTGCTTCCAGACAGAAATAGCTGAGGAAACAGTTCAAAGTCAAAAACATGAGAGACCGAGTGCAGAGGAAATGAAAAGCAGCTGAAAACTCTGAATATGGGATATGAAACAGAAAAGAGACAAAAAGTCCCAAAGCCTTCCACTTTTTAACCAATGAATGTCAAAGCAGTGCCACAATCTGCTGTTAATACTCACTGACCACATTAACTGGAGAGCAGACGGCGTTATTGCTCCTTGGGATCAATAACATTTCCTCAACAATAAACAATTCTGCATTTTCTCACTCAATGCACAGGCTTTCTCAGGCTGAAGTGCAGGGGGCTGCATTAACAAAGGCAATAGTAAACAGCTAAATAGTAAATGACTGTCTATTATGGTAATTGTATATGAAAAATGATATAACAATAGCAGTGTTTTTTTGGATCATTTTCATGCGTCAGATTAACACATTTAGTAGTCATCTTGTTGCCAAGGGCAATATTTATGGGCAAAGATTTGGTCAGCAACCTAAATTAATAATCTTCCTAGCTGACTTACTGTTAAAAGACAAAGGCATCTGGAAATAAGCCGCGTTGAATAAAAAGAAATACACAAAATAAGGACGCATGTCACATGGAGGTACTCAGCCAACGTTGAAACCACATTTTCTTGTAACTCTTGAAACCCCATTCCCTCAGCATTTTAAGAGTGCTGCGCTCTAAAGAATTTAAAGTGAATTATACATGAAAAAAAATGATGACAACAAAAGTAAGACAGAGAACAGTGGATAATCAAAAGGGTTGAAATAATTGTTTGCACTGAATACAACCAACTTTTCTTGAGTACTTGTTATAGATATTTCATGTTTAAGAGGTTAATATGGAAAAAAAGAGATGCTTCAATTTTAAAGTGATAATTCGGACCAGTCAGTATCACAGTGACAGAAATCTTTGAAACAACCAAACATTCTGGGATTATGTTGAAGATTTTTGTTTGATGTTTGTATAATTGTATTTTAATTAAATTTTTTATGTAAAAATATATATTTGTTTGTTTGTTATAACGGTGACGGAAACTTGCAATATCCTACTGTTTGTTACACACATACTATATTGATTACAACATCTGACAAAGGTTAACAAAAAGGGAACCAAATGCAAGACACAGAGGCAAGAAGGTTAAGAGCAAGCTCCACTTGTCAAATACCGACTGTGTTTTTTTGGCGAGTTGGGAGTGAGACTCAAACATCTTTTTTTCTAACAAATTGCACCCTTAAGGAAAACTTAGACTAAGAGTGGTGTAAGAGAAAAAACGAAGCTCAATGGACTACTTAGCCAATGAAATATAGGTGCACTGGAATAAAGGTGGGAAAAGGACAAGGCGAGGAAGAGACAAGCAAACAGGTAAACCATGACACATCATTCTCTCACCCACATTTTCTCTGACAGATTAAGGAGACAATTTTGTCCTGTTGTTGTGACCTTTGTTACATGTTGGACTAAGGAACTGGTGGATCCTGCCCCTGTTTCCACTTTGGCTGGAGAAGTTCTTCATTTTTAAAATGAAAATCAGTAACAGATTAATATAGTAAAATTGTTTAAGTTTATACAACCCCAATATGGTTTGTTTTTGTAATTAATCAGATACCTTTATCACGCAACTCTTTTTAAAACAATTGAAAAGACACAGGCTTTGCTGACAGGAAAAGTGATTTTAATGATGAAGTCTGAAGACAAATTGTCTACAATATTTTGCTTAGGAATGAAAACAGGCATAACAAGTTACAAATTGTGCCAGGAGCATAAAGCAGAGAATCGCAAGTATAACCAAGGCCACAGCAGCAGACAACTCCATAGTATTTCAGCTGCTCGGTCTGTTAATGTATCTGTTCAATGTAATTGACCAAGGCAATGAGTATACCAATGATAGAAGAGATGATAATGATGGAACCAATGACCGTAGCCCAGATGTTGAGACAGCGGGCTTTGGAGGCGTAGTGTCGGGCACCATCCAAATCTCCAGCCATTCTCCGGTCTCTAGCCTATAAGGACCAAAGCACATTGATTTTAAAAGTGATCATGTCTACTCCAAGGGAACTTAAAGGAGAACTTCGGTCGATTTCAACATCCAGCTTTATTGCTTAAGCTACCCTTGACTTGCCAGTACCGAAGACGCGAACACTTTTGGTCCAAGCCTTACAGGGCTCCTTGAACCGAGAGTTAACGTTATTATTGACAGCTAACAGCATGGGGTCAGAACTTTACACTGTGTTTTAAGCATCTTAACATGCTCCAAATCTAACCCCAAAAGTTATGCAACAACAGCAGACACCTTACAACACAGCACTGTAGCGTGTATGACTCAACATGAATAAAAAAGTGGTTAAAACAGTGTGTTTGTGCAAGCAGCTACATGCCGGTTTATTGACATCCCGTCTTCCCGCAGTCCAAACTAGTCGATCCGTCGAGCATGCGCTTACTCCCTCACTGGCAGAGGAGGAAACTTGAATTTTGCAGACAAAAACGTATTCCAGCATTTTCGTTTTTCTGTTCATAACGTACATGTCCATGTTACAGCCTGTCATGAGCCATGAGCCTTACAATAGCCTGTTATGAGTCTATTCGCTCTGCACTGAGAGCTAACTTGTCTGCGCATGATTGTAGCTCGTACAGAGAGGGGACTCGTCAGTGGCGATGGAAGCTGTGTCCGAAATAGTCACGATGGAAAGCTTGTCTGATGTCGAAGTGGAAGACATCGACGACGAACCTTTTGAATTCGACGGTAGACCATATTTGTTCTAACCGGAGTATACAGATGAGGAGTTACTTGCATTAGTGAACGAGAGAGCTCTGCTCTCCTCTCTGCAAGAAGACGGAGACGAAGCATGCACATTAAGCTTGCGCGCTGTAAAACAAACAGATAGTAAACGGAGAAACCGAACACAAGAAGAAGAAAACGAAAATGGCTAGTACAAGGAAAACAGAAGCATTTGTGTGGACTGATAATGAGGTCGAACTGCTGCTGCACCTCACACTCAACTACAAGGCGAGTAAGTTGAAAGAAACACAAACACAAGCATTGAGTCCGCCGTTGTTGTTGTTGTTATGAGACGTCGCAGGGTTCAGAGGCAAGAGGTCGAGGGGTGGGGCGATGGCGTCATCGTTTCAGAAAGTATGCGGATTCGCTGTCCACAAGAAAACGGGAGGGATGCGTTTTCAGATTTTTCCACCCTGAGACCCGGTTTCAAAAAAGTGCGTTTTCAGGTGCTGCGTTTACAGGATCCGTGTGGACGGTCGGCCAAAACGATGCAATACATGTGCATTTCCACAAAAGAGCGTTTCAGTCTGGACGGCCTCTCAGTGTAGAGCGAATAGACTCATGACAGACTATTGTAAGGCTCATGGCTCATGACAGGCTGTAACATGGACATGTACGTTAGTGATGGCGAGATGAAGCTTCATGAAGCATTGAAGCTTTCCATCCAATTGGTTCACACATGGGCCGAAGCTTCATGGTGCTTCATTTGCTCTACTGTGCCATCAAGTGGACAATGAATGTAAAACAGGCAGAGTGACTATAATGACACCGGGGCTTTGGTGCGTGAAGCTTCGAATTGAAATGCTTAAATGATAATGCAAATAAACAAATAATATAGGCTACTCATTATTATAGTGTCTGTTTTTGTGATAGAATGATGACAGAGGGAAAAGCTGAAACAAATTGGGGAGAGGGTTGTGATGTGAATGTGTTACTCGAGACAAAATGTAACTCATACAATGAGGAAATTGTATTCATTTTTATTTAAAAACAACAACTTCTCCACTGTGATGGACTTCGGGCGGTTTCTTCTTTTTTTTTGTAAAGATTTTTTCTGGTCATAGATGCCTTTATTTATGACAGCGGATAGATTGGAGAAATGGGAGAGAGAGGGGCTGTGATATGCAGCGAAGGTGCTCCGATATGCAATAAAGGTGCTCCGCCCGGGATTCGAACCGGGGTCCGCTGCGTTTGTGACATGCGCGCAAACCACTCAACTACCTGTGCGCAAAGTACAGTGTTTTTTTTAAAGAATTTGAGGTGATGGGGGACCTCCATTGCGTTCGTTGCCCCTCATATTTCGAATCACACGCCAAAGCCGCAAACCTGAATCAGTCACGTGGGACAGCCGGCTCGCGAGGCTTCGAACGTCACCACATACGTCATCGACACAAGCCTCGATACGCGCTTCACAAAAATCTTCCTGGACTACTCGACACACGCTTCGAAGCTTCGGCACGGAAGACACATCACTAATGTACGTTATGAACAGAAAAACGAAAATGCTGGAATACGTTTCTGTCTGCAAAATTCAAGTGTCCGTCTCTGCCAGTGAGGGAGTAAGCCCATGCTCGACGGATCAACTAGTTTGGACTACCGGAAGACAGGGATGTCAACAAACCGGTATGTGGCTGCTTGCACAAACACACTGTTTTAACCACTTTTTTATTCATGTTGAGTCATACACGCTACAGTGCTGTGTTGTAAGGTGTCTGCTGATGTTGCATAACTTTTGGGGTGAGATTTGGGGCATGTTGAGACGCTTAAAACACAGTGTAAAGTTCTGACCCCATGCTGTTAGCTGTCAATGCTAACTCTCCGTTCAAGGAGCCCTGTAAGGCTCGGACCAAAAGTGTTCGCGTCTTCGGTACTGGCAAGTCAAGGGTAGCTTGAGCAATAAAGCTGCATGTTGAAATCGACCAAAGTTATCCTTTAAACTCATTATCTCCTGCAAATGCTTTTCATTCTTGCTTGTTGTGTTTTTATTCGATTCTTTTCACCTTCTTCCATCCGTTCTCCCTTTTCCAATACCCGCTGTTCTATCTTTGATTCTTCATCTTCAGAATTTTCTTCTTTTTTTTTAATCTTTATTCATCTCAAACTTGTATGTGATTTGTTAGTTTTTTTCCTTTATCATGTTTTATAATATCTATCTATCATCTTGATCATATAATTGTTCTCCAAATTATTGTTATTTTGGGCTTGGTAAGGCCTGTGTCTCACTTGTTTGCATACAAAAGTTGGCATAGTGTCAGAGATATACTTTATAGTAGATCATAACAAAAGATTTGCATGATTGATGGAACTCACCTTGATCGAGAAGATGAGAGCCGCCAGTCCGAGGCAAAAGGGGTTTGAGTAGACAAAGCAGTAGAGGGACCAGATGATGTGGTCCTTGGGAGGCTCAGAGCTGATGTTCAGAGTGGTGTACTGACCCACTGCAGGTCCTTCAGGCTGTCCAGGGAACCCATCATACCTCCCCTGCAAGGGAACAGGCTCACCTGGGTGATCTGCAGGATTCATCCTCAGATTAACTGTGGTCTGGAGCGCAGGCTGGAGGGAGGTGCACAAGACCTCAAATATCACTGTAAGTGGTGATTTCCACAGAAAGACAGTGTTGCAAACGGAAATGACCTCATGGGTGTTGGCTGTTTGTTTGACTCAACAGTTTCCCAATGATTTACAAAACAGAATTTGGTAAGGTAATATTGGCATGCCCCTTCATGGCTAGAAGCACTGACCAAAGCCTTGCAAGAAGGCCACTCATGTATGACTACATCTGTTGTTCTGCCAATTGATCAAATTTCACATTAACATAAAATATTTTTACCCAATCAAAAGTATCTATATATAGGGCCTGGAAGCATGGGTGAAAAATTCAAAGTCATACTTGAGTAAAAGTAAAGATATTTTGTTAAAATATTAATCTGGTAAGAATAAAAGTCACCCATATGAATAGTACGTAAGATAATATCAGCTATTTGAGGAGTTTTGCTCAAGTATTAAGTAATTTTCTGGCAAAAAATGTACTTAAGTATCAAATGTGCAAGAAAAAGTACTCTATCTGATATTCAGCATTTTTCTGATTATTAGAATCCTTTTTTCAACCGAATGCTGATGAAGTACATTCGTTTAAAAGCGTGATACTCTGATGCAGTCTGCAACCTGCAAAGTTACCAGTAACTAAATAAATATAATGAAGTAAAGGTACAGTATTTTCCTCCAGAATGAAGTGGAGTGTAAGTGTAGTGCAGTATAGGTTAGCCCTAAGCCCAACCGCATGTTCTAAATAGGACTAAAAGCATTCATGTTTTCTTCCAGCGGACACAAACGAAACAATCTCAATCTCAGATTAAGGAGACCGTTTTGTCCTGGTGTTGTGACCTTTGTTACATGTTGGAGTAAGGAACTGGTGGATCCTGCCCCTGTTTACACTTCAGGTGGAGAAGTTCTTCATTTTTAAAATGAATATCAGTAACAAATTAATACAGTAAAAATGTTTAAATTTATACAACCCCAATATGGTGTGTTAGATTTTGTAATTGACCAGAAACCTTTATCATGCAACTCTTTTTAAAACAAGTGCAATGACACAGGCTTTGCTGACAGGAAAAGTGATTTTAATGATGAAGTCTGAATACAAATTGTCTACAATATTTTGCTTGAGAATGAAAACAGGCATAACAAGTTACAAATTGTGCCAGGAGCATAAAGCAGAGAATCGCAAGTATAACCAAGGCCACAGCAGCAGACAACAAAGCTGAGCATCTGGCTGGAGCGGCTCTCTACTTCTCCAAACTGAGGCTGCGCTGATCGGTGATTACGGTAGGGAACAGACCGACCATAGATATGTACTTTATATGACCCCACTTCAAAAAACCCGAACTATCCCTTTAACAAAAAGGGAACCAAATGCAAGACACAGAAGCAGGAAGGTAAAGAGCAAGCTCCACTTGTCAAATAACGACTGTCAGTTGTTTGACAAGTTGGGGGTGAGATTCAAAAATCTTTTTTTCTTACAAATTGCACCTTTAAGGAATATATTGAAAATCAAAGTAAACCAGAATGTGAGTAACAAAATGACATGAAACAGAAAAGAAAAATAAGTAGAATCCAGGGAAATAAACAGTTCTACAAAAAGATGGATGACAAACAATAAAGCCATTGGGAACATATCCAGTTCACATGGAATACGAGAGGAATGAGGAACAGGGAACAGAAAGAAAACAGAACAACTATGACACGTTATTCTCTCACTCACATTTTCTCTGACAGATTAAGGAGACCATTTTGTCCTGGTGTTGTGACCTTTGTTATAAATTGGAGTAAGGAGCTGGTGCACCCTGCCCCTCTTTCCACTTTGGGTGGAGAAGTTCTTCATTCTAGAATGAATATCAGTCACAGATCAATAGTGAAAATGTATAAAGTCATGCCAGTGTTTAGACAACCCCAATCTGGATCGTGTTTGTTCGATTTTGAGAGTAATGAACGAGACACCTTTATCACGCACCTCTTTTTAAAACAATTGAAAAGACACATGCTTTGCTGACAGGAAAAGTGATTTTAATGATGAAGTCTGAATACAAATTGTCGACAGTATTTTGCTTGAGAATGAAAACAGGCATAACAAGTAACAAACTGTTCCAGGAGCATAAAGCAGAGAATCACAAGTCTCACCAAGGCCGCAGCAGCAGAAAACTCCACACTATTTCTGTTGCTTCATCTGCAAAATCTGGCATGTTGTAGTTTGTAAACGTACAGGGCAAAGAGTATACCAATGAAAGAAGAGATGATAATGATAGAACCAATGACTGTAGCCCAGATGTTAAGACAGCGGGCTTTGGAGGCGTAGTGTCGGGCACCATCCAAATCTCCAGCCATTCTCCGGTCTCTAGCCTGTAAGGACCAAAGCATATTGATTTTAAAAGTGATCATGTCTACTCCAAGGGAACTTAAACTCATAATCTCCTGCAAATGCTTTTCATTCTTGTTTGCTGTGTTTTTATTCGATTCTTTTCTCCTTCTTCCATCTGTTCTCCCTTTTCCAATACCGCACTGTTCTATCTTTGATTCTTTATCTTCAGAATTTTCTTTTTTTTTTTTTATCTTTATTTATCTCAAACTTCTATGTGATTTGTTAGTTTTTTTTCCTTTATCATGTTGTATAAAACCTTTCTATCATCTTGATCCTATAATTGTTCTCCAAATTATTGTTATCCTGGGCTTGGTAAGGTCTGTGTCTCACTTGTATGCATACAAAAGCTGGCATAGTGTCAGAAATATACTTCATAGTAGATCATAACAAAAGATTTGCACGATTGATGGAACTCACCTTGATCGAGAAGATGAGAGCCGCCAGTCCGAGACAAAAGGGGTTTGAGTAGACAAAGCAGTAGAGGGACCAGATGATGTGGTCCTTGGGGGGCTCAGAGCTGATGTTCAGAGTGGTGTACTGACCCACTGCAGGTCCTTCAGGCTGTCCAGGGAACCAATCATACCTCCCCTGCAAGGGAACAGGCTCACCTGGGTGATCTGCAGGATTCATCCTCAGATTAACTGTGGTCTGGAGTGCAGGCTGGAGGGAGGTGTGCAAGACCTCAAATATCACTGTAAGTGGTGATTTCCACAGGAAGCCAGAGGACCTCATGGGTGTTGGCTGTTGGTTTGACTCAACAGTTTCCCCAATGATTTACAGAACAGAAGTTAGTAAGGTAATATTGGCATGCCCTTTCATGGCTAATAGAAGCACTCACCAAAGCCTTGCAAGAAGGCCACTCATGTATGACTACATCTGTTGTTCTGCCATTTGATCAAATTTAACATTAAAATAAAATATTTTTACCCAATCAAAAGTATCTATATATAGGGCCTGGAAGCATGGGTGAAAAATTCAAAGTCATACTTGAGTAAAAGTAAAGATATTCTGTTAAAATATTAATCTGGTAAGAATAAAGTTCACCCATATGAATAGTACTTAAGATAATACCAGATATATTAAATAGGACTAGAAGCATTCATGTTTTCTTCCGGGGGAGTTTTAATTTTCTCTGTGCACACAAACGAAACACAGTTAAGTTCCCTTGGAGTTGACCATAATCACTTTTGAAATTGATATGCACACCTTATGGATAAATGTCTACTGACAGGTGCAGCAGTTAGGGGACAGTACTTTGGGGTTTTCTTATGTTTTATGTTAAAAATACCATTTTAACGCCAAAAGTAGTAGTTACCAGGAGGCTCCAGCAGGGGGAGCCAACAACTGTTGAGCTGCCGTGCTGATGTCTGGCTGTATCAATTCACTCCTTATACACATGATCTGAGGAAAGTTTATCCCTGCATTTTTCATTCAAACACTCTAATTTCCATGTTTTCTCACAATAAAAAAAAAAAATTGAGAAACGTAGCAGAATATCCTGGCTTAACATTTCTTTTTCAATAGTTTTCATAAGCACAGGAGAAAAAACACTCAAACATAGAAAATGTATCACCAGCAAGAAAAAAAATAAGAATCATCTGACACTGAGCATTGTGACAACATCGACATTGAAATGGACTGATTTCTCCTGCTGGTGAACTAATGGAAGAACTTTGTCACACTGTGTCGGGTGTTAAATGGGTCCTTTACACTCGTGTGTTTTGTTGGTTGAAGTTTGACATTGGGTTATAATATTTTCTCAATGGTTATGGTTGATGGAATATTAGTAAGAAATGATATTGTGATATTGAAACTTGTGTTATCTCCACTTAAAACTTAAAAAAGCACTGCACTTAAAAAGTGAAAGTGCTCCAAGTATACAAAATCTATCAAATAGACTTAAAAATACAATTAACAGAAGGCTTATATAAATAAAAATGTATGTATGTGATGGATATGACCTCATGCCACAGATTTACACAAGTTTATGCCAAAGGGTGAAATGTTTTGCACTGTTTGAAGAATTCAAGGTAGAATAAAATTATCTGACGTAAGAATGCAGTTCCATTTGACTTGTTTGTCATTTTCATTTATTAAGATGTCACCAGAATGCAGGGAATGCAGTCCTTGAATCTCAATTTTTTTTTTAAGGACAGGATGCTTGGAACCCTGCATCGGTTTTAAAATCCTCCCTATTCTTGGGGTGTCAAGGTTGACAGGTCTGACTATTTGACTACAGCCACTTTTCTTTAGTCAAGAGTCATGTTCTTTATCCCACATTAGCCAGCTTAACTTAGTATCAGGACAGTCACTTTACTTTATGTTTAAGATAAGGATAATTTATCGTGTTAATCAGATTCAGCACATTCGTAACAGTAAAGAATTTTAAAACAACTTCTCACCTTATTTTAGAATATACAGAAACAGCACAAAAGTCTGGCATTCATCTAATATGTAAATAGGTCAGAACCCAGCTGTGGCAAAGATGCATCTCGCAAGCCCTAATGCAACACCCATGTCTTTGGAAAGAAAACTATAAATACTTTTTAAAAAAAAGCACTTGAACATTTGACACAAAACACAAAACTATTATTTTATTCATACCCAGGTTAATTAAGCTATATAAATGTGTAGTACTGTATCCAACATTAAATATATCTTATGCATCTGTCACTTTCATATTATTATTTTAGCCTTATACTCATAGTTTTATTTTTGGGTGAAAGACTTCATGATAGCATTGGCTAATCAATTCATTTCATAACATAAGCTCACGGATCACTTCCTGTCTTTACGGCTCAGCCTAAAATGATTCAAATGTCTGCGCACACCCAACTCACATAAGCCCCTCGGTACTAACGTGTGGGAGAGAAGCAGCTCTGAAAGTGTGCCAGGGGTGGCTGCTCTCTAGTAAGAAACTACTTTGGAAACATTGACTTATGTTCAGAAAGAATTGAGTCATTGGGTCACATTACTGGGGCTCATACGCTTGTTTTAGAGCTCAAACGAGCTGAAATAAAACATAAATTGGCTCCACACAGCTTTTCTAGTGTAAACCAAGTTGTGTCAATTGTAATACTATCGTGCAGTTGATTGAATTCAAGTCAGTGAAATGTGCTCGCACTTATTATTCAGCCTACCTTTGGTGTAAGCTTTAGGAATTGATCGTGATTAATTTTCTATGTTTATTAACCCCCAGTGAAATGAAATATCCGCCCTTACATGGGAACACTGTGAAAAGGTAACTATGGACAATCATACTACAATGTACATCTCAAAGAGTTATTAAATAGCCAAATTATTTATGTATTTATTTTATTTGCGTAAGTATGAAACTGTTTTAAAATAATTGAGACACAGGCTTTGTAGATAGTATATTTCAATTTAATAAGAACATCTGACATTCAAGCATTATTGCAGAGAGCAGTTAAGGAAACATTAATGACTCCATTATTTCCATTTCAGACTTTTGTAGCATAAACGAAAATGTATTTCTTTTCTGCTCAATTATTTAAGTAAGAAGGTATACAAAGTTATGATTTCTGCCATGAGCATAAAGCAGAGAAACAAGCCAGGAGACAATTTCCAGTCACCACCTGTAATAGGAGTCGTAGGAGTTTATTCATCCGTTTAGGACTATGGCTATTAGAACAATGTATACAATCATTACAATGAGGATTGTGATGGAGACCAGGACAGTGGCCACGATGTTGAGGCAGCGGGCAGTGGAGGCGTAGTGTCTGGCACCCTCCAGATCTCCAGCCACCTTCCGGTCTCTAGCCTGGGAGGACCAAATCACAACCATTCTTAAAAGAAATTAATGCTCAACATCAGGGTAATTATGAATTGATTACTGATCACGGGTCCAATCTCATAATTTTGTGCTAATCCCTCAGATTCTCGAATGTGATAGCTCATCTCCTTTTTCTATCCATTCTCTCTTTTCCCATTTTCTATCTTCATCTTCAAGAATGTTCTTTTTCTCATCCATTAATGTTTTTCCCTTTTCTTATCATTTGGAGTTTATGGTTTGAATAGCATTTTTTTTTAAGTATTAAAAACGTCTAAAATCATAGATAACGATATTCATCATCCCTCTAACTGTCCTCTCAAAATTCCTATCATGGTCTTGTCGAGGGCTGTGCCTTCGTCATTTTTCAAAACCAAACAGCACATCAACGCTGACATTTTCATTAAGACTGAGAAGGTTGAAATAGTCAGTAAGTCTAAATAATTTTGGTGTAATGCTCGACTCCAATCTCAAGTTTCAGTCACATGTCAAAAGGGGGTAGAACTTGGCAAAATTTTAGAGACTGTCTTTTTCGAAGGATGCTGCCAAGACATTTATACACACTATGATTCGTTCCCATATGCCCTATTGCATGGCAGGTTGGGTACAAGCTGGGAAAATGTATTTAACCACTGGAATCTCTGTATAAACATTTTTGGACCAAAAAAAATGCAATATCGCCAATGTAGGATTTCAGACAAGCATCATCTTCTGAGCTTTGAGAACTATTTTCAAATGTGTGTCTTCTGTATAAAATCTTAAATGGTTTAGCACCACCTTCATTACGTCGTTTTCTTAGCCTTTGCTCTATAAAATCCACAAGATTGCATAACTGTTTTGTTTGTTTTGTTTGTTTGTATTTTTACCTTTCTTGATGTGACAGATTAGCCCATAAACTCACCTTGATCGAGAAGATGAGAGCCGCCAGTCCGAGGCAGAGGGGGTTTGAGTAGACAAAGCAGCAGAGGGACCAGATGATGTGGTCCTTGGGGGGCTCAGAGCTGATGTTCACAGTGGTGTACTGAACCACTGCGGGTCCTCCAAGCTGTCCAGGGAACCCGTCATACCTCCCCTGCAAGGGAATAGCCTCACCCGGTTGACCTGCAGGATTCATCATTGTCATCTCAATTGTAGTTTGGAGTGTGCACTGCAGGAAGGTGTTCAGTGGTGTGTGGGGAGTGGTGTGTGCTGATTTCCTTTTGAGGTTTGTTTGTTATTTTTGGGTGGTGGATGGGTACGTGACGTCTGCATCCTTAAGAAAATGTCCTGAAAAGTTTGTACGATCTGTATTTAGAATATTGCTCATCTGACATATTTCAAGTCAACTGAAAATACTGGGAGTCACTTCAGATGATTTTTAAAGTCCACATTAAAATCAGTGTGGCAACTAGACCAGAAACTGATGCCCGTATGCAGGGTGCAAAATTGTCCACCAGTCTAATGGTGACTGAATGTTTGAATTTTACCAGCCACTCATTAGATGATTGTTTTTTGACACTTGCATATGTTATTACTTCATTTTTTTGACAGGTTGGATACAAGACTGCAAGACTCCATAAGAATCTTAGTCACACTGACTCAACAGTAAGCCACTTTTATATTAAGTACATAGCAACACCATACTTGTGGAAAACATTGTCCTAGGGTTCCTACACCTTCTTAAAAGAGTTCCTAGGGACATTTTGTGCCATTCAGTTTTTTTTTTATTTTCATGCCATTTTGGCTGTGTTGAATGAATAAAACTCAAATTTTCCAAAGAATATGATTTTTTAAGAAATTTTAGAATAGTCATCTCAGTTCCTTAAATTAGCTTAAAATGGCTAAGCTACGCAAAAAAACCAACACATTCGTTCCTAATGACAAAAAATGTCCCATTGAAAACCATTGAAAATGCGATTTTTGATCCCATATTTATCTTATCATAAACTAATGCATTCATTTATGTTAAGATTTCATTTTGGACTACTAGCCTTTAATTATTTTTTTTATATATTTGTCCACCAGATGGCACTACTTTTCCCATTCACAGCATGCAGCAAAATTACACACTTTTTACTGTTTTCTGCAAGGGTGCCTTGCTGCTCAAATGATTAGTGTGTGTCGCTATTGATGTTGGATAATGTGTGTGTGTGTGTGTGTGTGTCCAACTTCATGAGTCTTTTCTCTCAGAAGGCCACACTCTGCGTTATAAACTAATTCAATAATAAAAATGATGAGTAGCACGAGAACCAAAACAAAATTGGACTTTGCTTTGGTTCTAGCTCAGGTTGTTTATGCAGGTGCACTGCAGCCATGGTAAGAAGTATGAGCAGTAGTCCAGGAGTAGTCATTTTGGAGATGGCAAGACAATGCAGCACACGGGAGGCTCTGAAAGTGATCATGCCCTCATAGTGCGACGATGGCTCCTTACCATCCTCCGAGGACTCTGAGGCTGACACAGAGGAGGCCTCAGAGGTAAAAACAGACCAGCTGGAGTCAAGCTCTGACTCATCTGAAGAGCTCAGAGCCACACTTGCACAAATGGGTCTGAAACAAATGTCCATCAGATGAACCTTGCAAAAAAGTGGTAAAACATTTATTTATTGATGTAAATGTGTTTTCTGTACGTAGGCTATGCTCCGAGGCAGCGCTGCTCTTTCTGTCCAATAACACACATGAAGCTTAAAAATGCCATAGACCACATAAAACATATTAAGCGGCAATATGTATTTAAAAGATGTTCAAGCAAACGCACATAGTTTGAAACAACATTCAAAACACACACGGGCCGGCCAGCATCACAACTAGGCATAAAGTCCGCTAGCTGATAAAAGGTTTAATATTTTTTCATGTACAAAAGTCACTGTTAAATCCCCAGTTTGTGGTCAGTTTATCCAGATATCGCCTGTTAGGAAATTTGCTCCGATGTTTGTTTTAGGAGAAATAAAGAGGGAGCAGCGACCAGGGACTAGTAGGCTACATCCATGCTACCGGCACATGTCAGAGGCAGTAGCCGGTCTACTGAACCGATAGCCCGGGGCCGACGCCGTCGTCTTCCCGCTGGGGATAACGAGCCAAGTAACTTTATCCGCAAGTTTTTAGAGGTTTACCGCTGGGTGGTTAAACTCTTTATAGGAGATTAATGTTGGCCTCATTGATTAAATCTAACAACTGTGGCAGTCGCGTTAGTTAGTAGGTGTAGGTGAGAACAACGAGCGCCTCAAAGCCGTTGTTTCGTGCACTTGTTTTCATCCAGATAAGGTGCACACGCCTTAAAGAGACAGGTACATTGCCTCGCCCCCCCCCCCCCCCAACAAAAAAAAAATATATATTTTTTTTTTATTGCGAATTTACACAAATCACACAAATGACCCATTTGGGATCCAAAACGGCGAATTTCGCCAAAAGGTGACAAGTTTGCACCCCTAAAATCTATTTGCTCTCAGAATGATTTCATAGTCAAAAAAGAGATGTTAAAGTCTGTGTGTTCCACAGTTGACAGTAACTCATTACTGTCAACTCATCATAAGGTCACAAAGATCTTTAAACTTGGCAACCTCCAATGCAGAACACCACCTGTTGAAATGTTTAGTTAAATCCTTTGCAAACTCAACATGTGACTGTTTCTCAGACTTCCTCCAGGACCTGAAACGCTGCCGATAGGCCTCTGGTACCAACTCATAAGCTTTCAAGATTGCCTCTTTAACAGCAGCATAATTTTGATTTTTAATTTCATCAAGCGCTGAATACGCTTCTTGAGCCTTTCCTGTCAATACTGATTGCAACAAAACTACACGGTCAGCCTCAGGCCAACCTCTCACATTGGCAACACGTTCAAAAAGGGAAAAAAACGTGTCTGGGTCTCTCTCCTCAAACTTGGGTACTAGACGTAAATTGCCCACCACGTCAAACTTTTTCATACTTTGTGAACTAGAGGCTATAGAGTCTTCTGACCAGCCAGCACCAGCATCACCCGATAGCTTACCTGCCTTGATTAGATCTAGTCGGTACTGCTGCAACTCCAATTTCTCTTTTTCAATAGACCGCATTATCCGTTCCTTTTCTATACCCAATTTATCTCTCTCCATCTGCAACAGCAACAGCTCCTTTTGCTGCTCAAAAGTCAACGCTACTGCAGTAGAACCCAAACTCGCAACATTGCCACTTGTAATCTGCAAAACACCATTTTCAATTAACGCAGCCCTCAATGACCCCTTAATTTCTTGCTTCAACCGTTTTTCTCCAATGTCGACGTCATAATGCTCAACGAGCCTCAAGAGTTGCTCCTTTGTGCAACTATTCAAAAGTTCATCTGACGGAGACTGAACAAAATCAGTAACAGTAGCCATAACAAAACAATCTTGATTCCTGAAGTGCAGAAAAAAAAAAATCGAGCTTTCCCACTAACTACCTAACCAGAAACTTACTAATCTCAGCCCTAGTCTTCATGCAGTTACTTACAGCGGGTATTTATGCACTAAAAACCACTTGGACCAGCAAGGCAACTGTAAAAACAGCGACCTCTTTGAATCCAGGGATGTGCCCCCGAGACAACCGCTCTAACCGTTTTCACTGCAACACTATCCAGATTTATGAACAAATCCCAAAGGGGAAACGCTCCTTCATCCTACCAGAGAAAGCTCAAATTCTAACATGTGCACAACAAACAATAAACACTGTCTCCATGGCCCTCAATTTCCAAGACTGTCTCCAGCCCTAACCAAACTCACAACCGACCAAAACTAAGCAATTAACCATACAAAAACCCAAACCAAACCTATGCATACACAGACAAACTGATCTCCATAAAAACAATAACCAAAACTCCAGACTATTAGGCCTCCCAAAACTAGTACTTAGCAGCTTCAATACCCAAACTACCACCTCAAGTCCTCCATAGAAAAAAAACACTAATTTGCTCTATTCTCCTTTAAAGGCAAGCCCCAAACCTTTAGTAGTGCAGATTAGCGTACGAAAGGTGACAAATAGTACCAGTTCCAGCAGACTATCAACTACCAACTCAACATCAGAAAACAAACTTACCAGGCAAAGAAAATCAGAAATTGGATGGACGAGCCCCCATTTTGTCACAACCTGGCTCAACAGTATGCGACAAAAGAGGGAGACCACACATAGTCTGTAAATAATGCCAAATGTTTTAATTAACCAAAGTAAATAATCAATATAATTAGGTATCAGTTGTCAGTATGTATGCAGTGTCTGTGTGTGTGTGTGTGTGTGTGTGTGTGTGTGTGTGAGTGTGAGTGTAAATGTATGTAGGTGGAAACAATATCGAAACAAATAATAATGTCAGTCGGTCGGTCAGGGCAGGAGAGAGTGACAGGATCCTGCAGGTCTAATTTATAGACACCTGAGCCCAGCCTGCTCAGGTGTATTGCATCACTGATGGCATAGCTCCTCCCACCAACCTCCTGAAACAAAATAAACACAGCCAACAGACGACAGAACAGGACCAACCCCAGGGTCATCACACAGTGTTGAGGGATAGGCCTATAATTGTAGCCTAAGGTTAAAGGAAAACTCTAATTCGTTACATTGGCTTTGATTAAGTAATCAGAGGTTATACTATTCTTGTGTTCTTAATAGGGTAACTTGTACCAGTATCGAATTACATGTCCAAAGTAACCTTTCCGTACTGGAGCCGAGTGCTGAATAAATGGCACACACTGTTGTGTGGTCAACGAGAGAAAGTGTCTTTTGCTCCTCTTAACATATTTTCCACAATACATTAAATTAATTGGTTGTCATGATCCAGCCCAGCCAACCATTACAGGCATTTTGGAAATAATAGGCTACTCTTAGCTGGACGTAGCTCATGTATTGGCTGCGACTGCCGAAGCATGTGCCACTGCCACGCTAAGCATGAGGCAGAACACCTGCGTTACGCCCGTTTATTTCTTTAATTGTACTGCGGAAAGTAACAGTTCAATGTAGCAGCTAGTCCATCCTAGCCAATGTGGGCGTTCAGAAAGAGGTAAACCGCACATATGGTAGGCTATCTCTGAGCTAAAGAAAAGCCTAAGGTGGTTCGTGACATTGTTTCCGCCAACAGCTCAATTTTTGCAATAGGCCTACAGCTGGGCTTTTTCTTGTCAAGTAGCCTGGTTTTTAATACTATTACTTGACACATTGTTCCTTTATTTTGGGTATTTTTCACATATAAACTGACTGACCGATATTGACTCACCTTTCAGGATAAAGTCAGCTGACGAGCGGGCAACATACGAACATCAGGCACTCATCAGCAGAAATGAAGTTGTAAGGGTCACAGCTGACTGAGGCCATGCTGAGGTCCCCAGAAGATGAAGCAGAATGTCTCTGTTGAAATAAAATCAATTCTTCCTATGTAGCCCAAAGTCACATGACACCCTGACTCTTCCTGTTGCACCACTAGCTTGTTAATTCAGAATATAAATCAGTCATACTATTTTTAACACACTTCATCTAATGTCAGTTTAATTAGTCCAATACTTTAGTAATTTAATATTTATGAACAAATATGTGCAAAAATGACAACATTCCTATTGGCCTCAGCTGCACACAGTGCATTTAGAATGTGACACTGTCACTGAGGGCTTGTTCACACGACAGTATACTGCTGTGTAGACACTAAGCAAGTTTTCTCTAGTGTCAATGGAACAATGACAAAAATTAAACAGACAGCAAGTGAGCAGCAACTAAATTCTGCAAATTTTTGAGTGTACTGTTCATCCACATTTTTCTTGCATGGTGCAAAAATTAAAAGTATTTAATCTCAGGAAAACTGTATTGATGTCTCTATGGTTTAATTGGCTGCAGCTGCATGTTTGATTGACACCTCTCCTCACACACATTCTACCACTTCCTGTAAATGGGAAAGATTGTCATATTTGTCTAATCACTGTCACGCTGAATGAAAGTTGTTAGGAGAGGTCCACAAAACATTACTGGGGCTCATACGCTTGTTTTAGAGCTCAAAAGAGCTGAAATAAAACATAAACTGGCTCCACACAGCTTTTCTGGTGTAAAACATGTCTTATCAATTGTAATATTATCGTGCAGCTGATTAAATTTAAGCCAGTGAAATGTGCTCGCACTTATTAATCAGCCTACCTTTGGTGTAAGCTTTAGGAATTGATCTTGATTAATTTTCGAGGTTTATTAACCCCCAGTGAAATGAAATATCCACCGTTACATGGTAACACTGTGAAAAGGTAACTGTGGACAATCATACTACAATGTACATCTCAAAGAGTTATTAAATAGCCAAATTATTTATGTATTTATTTTATTTGCTGAAGTATGAAACTGTTTTAAAATAATTGAGACACAGGCTTTGTAGATAGTATATTTCAATTTAATAAGAACATCTGACATTCAAGCATTACTGCAAAGCAGTGGCGTGCACAGACTTTTTGAAGGGCAGGGGCGAAAAGAAGGGCACTTTAGCGCACGTTTTGGCTTCCAAGAGGGCACTTTAGCGCGCATTTTGTCTCCCAAGATGGCACCTTAGTGCGCGTTTTGGCTTCCAAGAGGGCAGTTTATCATGTTTTAACCAGCCAGGAGGCAGTTTAGTGTGTTTTGCCAAACAAGAGGGCACTTTGGCACACTTTTTTGGTTCCCAGGAGGGCACTTTAGCGTACGTTGTTCAACAATTGAGCCACAAGGGGGGGCGAGTGCCCCCCCTGCCCCCCCCCTTGTGCACATCACTGCTGCAAAGAGTATTTAAGGAAACATTAATGACTCCATTATTTCCATTTCAGACTTTTGTAGCATAAATGAAAATGTATTTCTTTTCTGCTCAAGGATTTAAGTAAAAAGGTATACAAAGTTATGATTTCTGCCATGAGCATAAAGCAGAGAACAAGCCAGGAGACAACTTCCAGTCACCACCTGTAGTTGTAGGGGTCATATGTGATGGATCTGTACACCCTCTCCGCCTGTACGGCTACAACAATGATTACAATCATTACAATGAGGATTGTGATGGAGACCAGGACAGTGGCCACGATGTTGAGGCAGCGGGCAGTGGAGGCGTAGTGTCTGGCACCCTCCAGATCTCCAGCCACCTTCCGGTCTCTAGCCTGGGAGGACCAAATCACAACCATGTCTTAAAAGAAATTGATGCACATCATCAGGGGAATAATAAATTGATCACTGATCACAGGTCCAATCTCATAATTTTCTGATCGTCTCCTTTTTCCATCCATTCTCTCTTTTCACAGATGTATAGGTTTTGTATGTTCTACCTTTAATTCTTCATTTTCAAGAATGTGCTAGTCCTTTTTCATGTATTTTGTATTTTTTAAAGCATTAAAAACATCTAAAATCATAGATAACAATATTCATCATCCCTCTAACTGTCCTCTCAAAATTCCTATCATGGTCTTGTTGAGGGCTGTGCCTTCGTCATTTTTCACGTTTTAGACAAGTCTTAGCCTTAACATACCCAAAACAAAGGGGATGTTCTTCTCCAAAACCAAACAGCACATCAACACGGACATTTTCATTAAGACTGAGAAGGTTGAAACAGTCAGTAAGTGTAAATAATGTTGGTGTAATGCTCGACTCAAATCTCAAGTTTCAGTCACATGTCAAAAGGGGGTAGAACTTGGCAAATTTTTAGAGACTGTATTTTTGAAGGATGCTGCCAAGACATACACACTATGATTAGGGTGACCATACGTCCTCTTTTACCCGGACATGTCCTCTTTTGGGGGGCTGTCCGGCCTGTCTGGGGGGAGTTTATAAAATGCTTAAAATGTCCGGGGTTTTGAGTTTGTGTAGCGCGCACTTTATCTTCGCATCACAGACCATTGTATTTATCATACACGTTAAACGGTTCATTTGGAAACACACTCTGAGAGGCGGAGTTCCACGCCGAACCCCGGAACGTGTATTCATTCATTATAAAACAGTGCAGCGCATCAGAGCTCTCTGCTGCTCTGCCCCTCCGCTCAGTTCGAAGCAAAGCCACTGACGCGACGCACGCATGCGCTGTCTGCTGATGAGCGAAAGAAAAGGGAGAAATGCCGAAACGCAAATGCACTTTTACAGACGAAATGCGGAAAAAGTACCCGTGTTTTCGCCAGGGTCGTGAAAAATGGGAAGCAGAGTGTACTGTCTGCAAAGCTGGGACGTATGACAGACAGACAGACAGACAGATAGATAGATTTACTTTAATGATCCCAGACTGGGAAATTATTTTATTACAGCAGTAGTGGGTCCGCAAATAAAACACTTTGTACATAACATGAATATATTGTTTATAAACGCAACTTTGTGTGAGTATTTTTCAGTATCTCCAAGAGGCCTGGTTAAGTGCCTTTTTGGGAATTCAGAATATGCGTTTAACTGAGTCAGAAGCAAGTAAAAAACACTCGACCTGACCCGAAAAACCCTCAAAATTTTGCCACGTAGAAGTGTCCTCTTTTTGGGGATTCAGAATATGGTCACCCTACCATATGCCCCGTTGCATGGCAGGTTGGGTACACTGGTAAAATGTATTTAACCACTGGAATCTCGGTATAAACAAAACTTAAAGGTTTTGGACCAAAAAAAATTAAGTATCGCCACTGTAGGATTTTAGAGAAGCATCATCTTAGGAGCTTTGATAACTTGAAACTATTTTCAAATGAGTGTCTTCTGTATAGAATCGTAAATGGTACGGCACCACCTTCATTACATCGTTTTCTTAGCCTTTGCTCCATAAACTCCACAAGAATATCTTCAACAGATTGTTCTGTACCCATCTGTTGCATTGCCTCTGAGCAGTCAGCTTTCTCAGTGAAAGCCACGACTCAGTGCAACACTCTGCCAGACAACATGAAGACATGTAATTCTGTCAGTACCTTCAAAAACAAACTGAAACATTCTTATATCACTGCATTTAACTTGAATAAAATTTTGTGTGTGTGTGTGTATTTTGTGCTGTGTATGTTATAGTACATGCAAATAGACTCTGAGCTAACTCTGGTACAATGCATCCAATGGCAACATTTGTGTTTAATATTGTACATGGGCCCTCTACAAATAAAGATGAATTCAATTACATTTCCACAAACCATTTGGCCTTTTCATTAACTGTTTTATTGCTTTTCTTGATGTGACAGATTAGCCCACAAACTCACCTTGATCGAAAAGATGAGAGCTGCCAGTCCGAGGCAAAAGGGGTTTGCGTAGACAAAGCAGCAGAGGGACCAGATGATGTGGTCCTTTGGGGGCTCAGAGCTGATATTCACAGTGGTGTACTGAACCACTGCGGGTCCTCCAGGCTGTCCAGGGAACCCGTCATACCTCCCCTGCAAGGGAAAAGCCTCACCCGGGTAACCTGCAGGATTCATCATTGTTATCTTAACTGTATTTTGGAGTGCACGCTGCAGGAAGTCGTTCAAGAACTCAAATGTCTCTGTGATTGATGTGTGCCGATTTCCTTTTGAGGTTTCTTTGTTTTTTTGGGTGGTGGAAGGGTACGTGACATCTGTTGCACGTGAAATGAAACTTAACGAAATTGACACATTTGTCTATTTTCACAGTTAAAATAAAAAATACAAAATAGGAAGCAGAGCACCATATTTCTTTCTCCCTTGTATCTCAGAAAAGCAGCAAAACGACTACCACGCAAACTGTTTAGTTCATCTGAACCGCTGTTGCTCCTCCAGGAAGCAGAAAGCCGACCACACTGCAATGGAACATGCTCAGTAGGGTGACCTCAAGTATTCATCAGCATCAGCTTAACTGTTGTTTGGAGTGCAGGCTGGTGTGCAAGAATTTCTGGTAAATGTCACTTTAAACATCGAACCACATTTGAAGTTTCTGGGGGTCGGCACAGATCGGATTTTTCTACTGAAAGCCAGTGCAGCATAACCAAGCTTACCACACAAACATGAAGAGTGCATGAGTTCTTGTCTATTTCGAAAACTTATCATAAATAGTTTGCAGCAATACTTTGAAATTAGAACGCTGCTTTGACTCGCATTAAAATATCCTTCACATTTGTTTTTGTTTTTTATTTGAATTGCCAAATTTTTCTAAGTAATAAAAATAAATTTTAAAAATAAAATAAAAATAAATTGCAGATAGGAAGCCACTTCTGACCTCTTTTTTAGTTCAGACATTCATAGTCCCCAGAAGATGAAGCCGAATGTCTTTGATGAAATAAAATCAATTCTTCTTATGTAGCCCAAAACCACATGACACCCTGACTCTTCCTGTTGCACCACTAGCTGGTCATAGTTTTCATTAAACCTGTAAAATATCTCAACATCTACTGGATGGTTTGGCACAGGATTTAATCTCAGGAAAACTGTTTTGATGTCTCAAAAGTTTAATTAGCTGTAGCTGCATGTTTGATTGACACCGCTCCTCCCACACATTCTACTACTTCCTGTAAATTATTATTATTGTTTAAACCAGCACACTTTCATTTTGCAGCTTAAGTATAGAATGTAGTACATACTATAATATGTAGTATGGATCTTGGACACATCATTAGTGTTCTTTTTCTACACACACACACACACACACACACACACACACACACACAGGAAACCCCCTAATGTCAAACTACATCTGTTTTGCTGCCATTTCATCAACATGAGACATTTTAATTTCGTGTGCAGTCAGCTCTGTCGCATGTTGATTTCACTTCACAAACTATAATAATGGATCCATGAAGATGGAAACACACAAGAGAATAAATGAAGACAAACTAAAGCTGCTGATTTTAAGTGGTGATTACATTTTAATTAATACAGGCACTAAATACACAACTCATGTATAAGAAATTTGCAACTGGAACATTAATAAAAAAAAAAAAATCAGTTACATTCAGGTCAAGAACTTTTTAAGAAGTTACAAACTAACAAAAAAAAAAGCAGGTTACATGGACAGTTCATGGTGGACAGTGATAAATGTGATTGGTGCGTCCTGTTGAGGATCTTTGGGATTTCTTCCAGACTTAAAGTGACCAACATGATATATTTCAAATTCGACTTGAATCTTACTTATCAACAAACTTTGTTAGAATTTGTGACGTGACATTTAACCTCAACAAAACCACAACGTCAAGTCAGAACTTCTTAGTCACTATAGATTTAATGCCAGTTTACATCATCAACTAATGAGTGTCTAATGAAAGTGAAATATCCTCTACAGATAAATAAATTAGAGAAATTAACTCAAATACCAAATGGAGAAATTCCTAACAGATTCTTTCAGTTTAAGTAATGTGTACTTGGAAGTTTGAGGATATGAAAAGGCACTATGGAGTTTTAATTGTGGTGAAAAAACAAACAAACTTGAAACTTGACCCCCACACGGAAACAACTAATAGTGAGACTAACGAAGCGTTTCTCATGATAATTTCTATTAATATCATATTAGTAAACTGTTTTCATAATTACTGTCTGTGGTGCATTTTAATTTTTCGATGGTTCACTCAAACATGAGGAACACTAGCCAAAGCTGATCACTGCCCAAAGTGAAAACAAAAACACGAGTATTGGCATAGTGACAAGCCAATTCTTCATAAGAAGTCATGGTATTTTACCAGCTTGAACCCAAATTCAAGACTCATGCAGTATGTTATTTGAATGCTGACTGAGGACATTTTAAAACAGCTGGATTTGTTTTCTTAAAACTTAAGCTTAAGAGAATTGTTGGATCATCACAACATAGTAGTGCACACATATAACCTGAGGAATTATCGGACACAACCATCACTCATCACAGCACTTAAAAGCAGTTTGGGATAACTGATTGATTGCAATAACATGAAAATAGAACAAATTACTTTTAAATAACTTCAAAGGCTTTAAGTGGTAAAGCACTCAAATTTGGCATGATTCTGGTTTAACCAATCAGTCATCGATAGACCTAACATGCCACTGTGGTCAGTGCATTTTGATTTTTTGGCTGTTCAGTCAAGAAAAATTTGCATTGTGGGGTTTTATCAGACATCAGTAGCCTGCTGAACATTGTTAGCTTTGAGGATATTGAAGAAAATCAACTGTTTGGTTTGCCTTAATTAAAAATGACCCAACCCCAACCTAAACACTACACGGTTAGCATTTCAGTCTCATTGCGGTCTGTAATTGGAAAGGTAAGTCCATTCTTGTTACTGATAGTTATAGTTACAATTAGTGCATTTGCTCTTACACGAATGAGGGGGCTGCCCCCAGTGGACATTAAAGGCATCACATCTTGGAGGACGCAGAAATGGCGGAGGCTCCTGGACGGCTGTAAACACGGACATTTGTGCTCTGACAAAGACAAAGTGGAAGGGACAAAGAGAGAGTGAGAGAGACTGTATTAGTTTTTATAATGTACAGTATATGCCGAGCATAGTGAAAAACACACACTGGTCCTATGAGCAAATTCTTCCATTTCAGCATTTCATTCCACATGTTCTCACCATTAGGCATTGGTACTATTAGAGAATGTGTTGAATTTCCAAATGAAGCAACTGAACACTGACCAAATATTTGGAAATTTAAAGACATTTAAAAGTAACTGATGATGATGAAAAGTCTGAAAAACATGTTTACAAAATCAAACATTCCTCTGGGGAACATGTCTGTCTGTGCCAAATTTTGTGGCAATCCATCCAATAGTTGAATATTTAATAGTCAATCAAAATTGAGAAATGTCAAAATCATAATTGTGTGGGGGAAAGTTATTACAGAATCACAAGTGCAATTAAGATTTGTTTTCTATGGACGAATGGATAGATGGATAGATGGATGGATGGATGGATGGATGGATGGATGGATGGATGGATGGATGGATGGACTGACCACAATGGCACTTTACCTTTACCTTTTTGGCCTCTGCATTGTACTTGTTGAGAAGGGCCTGGACCCTGTTTCCATAATCCGGATGGACAGCCTTCAAGTTCTCAACCTGCATGAAGAAGCCAGACAATCAAACTTTAAGCAACATTATGTAGAAAACTTTGTTTATGCCCCCTCCACACTGTCATAAATACAAATCCCAGGTCTGTAACAATTTGTCAGATGTTATGTAGGTGCTAACTCTGAACAAATCTCATTGCATCATAGAAATGTGTTGAAAATCTGTATCTTCAAGTAAACGTGTGTTACACTGTGATCCTACCCTCTCACTGAAATTACACAGTGCAGAAACAAGTGGGGGGAGCAGAGTGGCTGAGACTGAGACACCATCCACCCTTTACAATGCAATTACAAGACGCTGTACCATCAAAATTATTTTTAATCTGTTATTTTAAAGCATAAAAGTTCAATAATGTTGCTTTTAACTCCCTGAAAATGTATGTTCAGCTCCTTACTGCAAAGTCTCTGCAAAGTTAGAGCCATTTTTATTTTTAATAATAGATTTCTGTACTGCTTTTTGCTCAATGGTTCTCACTAGATGAAGTGAACTCGGGAAAAGGTTATTTAATCTGTGCACCGATTATGATTTAGCAAAATTTCAGTTAGAATCTGATGACATTTGGTGGATAGTTTGGTGGATAACTCTAGAAAAAAATGGATTCGCTCACTTTTAGTGTCAAACTGTTAAAAGACACATTTTGTATTATTTATTAACTAATGGTTGTATTTTTAGTTATGTGTTGTTAAAGGAAAATAGTTTAGAATTAAAGCCAATTTTTCATGGGCTTTAAAGTTCTGTGTAAAGTGAAACTCCAGCCTGACCACCGTGCAAAGTGATGTGCAAAAACTGAGCAGTGAAACTTTCAGTTCTAACAAAAGGCACAGTGGTTTGTGTTATTGTCGGTTTTGGATCGTTTTTGTGGGTGTGAAAGTTGGGACAAGAGATGCATGATGGTACAGACATCCTGGGTCTAGATTGTTAGCATGTTAACCCCCATCAATGTGTCTATATGTAACAGGAAACATCGTCTTTGACAAGATGCCAAAACTGTCCTTTTGTAACATCTTGCTAAAGCTTAGTTGATTTTTAAATGTTTTTTAAAAGTTTAAACGTTTAGCATATTCCCTTTAAAAGTTTCATTATCGGTAGTGCACTCTGATCCTACCTTTGAATCTAAAAAGAACTTGCCTTGCTGTTCACCCACATAACCATGTTTCCTGACTACTGGCCCACTGGCACATTGGGTACTCAAAAGGGTACATTCTGTGGTTTAACACATATCTCTACCAAACCACTTTTCATCCATGTTTCTTTTTTGAACTTTTTCCCCCCTTTTTAAGTTTTTAGTTAAAAAACAAAACAAAATATCCACTGGTTAATAATGCATATCTCATTTCAAGATAACTCTTGACACTGCTCATTTATTTTAAAAACTCCACTTTTTTTATCAAAGCATTACAGCATCAAAGGGAAATTTAATTAAGTCTGTTGGTAAGGTAAGGTAAGGTTATGTGGACTCACCATGCGTTTTTGGATGAAGAGCTGGGCTCCCTTCAGGGCACCTGCCATGTTCTGGCAAAGTCTCTGGCGCTCCTCTTCGTTCAGCACCTGGGTGTAGAAGGCACGGACCTGCAAGAAATCAACAAATAAATAATCAAAATGACATGTTTAACTCCATTTTATATAGAAATTGTTCTTTTTTTTGGGAAAAAAAGAACATTATGCAATCGGCGATCCTATATCGACAGACCAATCAGTGCCCTGTTGAATTCTGTAATGGCAGTAAAAATATAACCTACTGCCCCCATTTTCCCAGAAATGTGGACAATAAATTCTTCTTTGCATAACTGCATTTCTAAATTCAATAAGGCAATTGACTACTGATTATCATGTCAGTCTGTATGCTAAAGCAATGTTGACTGACTTAACTTGAAGTAACTGAAGTTGCTTTATCTGTCTGGTGCAGATAAGGGAGCTGGAGAGCCAAACAACAATTCTGTCTGTTTGTCACTACGAGTAACACATTTCACATACAAGTAAATATTCCAATATAGACATAAACATATTAATTAGTGCAGCTTTAGAATAATATTAAAGGTGCACTATGTAGCTTGTTTAGCAACAGTTCAAGTAACTTCCTGATGGGCAATATTGTCTTTTTGTTCTCACCTCACCCTAAACAAAAATCCAAGTCTGTTTTGCTCGAAATGTAAAACGATTTAAAAAGTCATGTTAGATCTTGCAAACTGATATTCCTTGTATCAAGACCTCTGTCTCTGTGAATAGGCCTGAAAAAACCTGCATGATGCACCTTTAAATTGAAGATAGAATGGTAGATAAATGCTTTCAGAATAATCAATCCATGATACAAAAAATAAGATTACATCATCATTTTGAGATTAGACTGTATCTTTGTGGTCACATTTAAAAAAGGAACCAAATTATTATATTATGACCATTACAGGATCAAGGAAACAAATCTTTTAAAAAATTCAGTTCAGTTGAAAATGTATTTTGCTAACTAATTACTTTATTATAATCTACCATATTAACTCTTCCCTAAAGAAGAACTAAAAGTTTTATTGTTTTTGATTAAATGAAGAAAGATGGAACTTTCCCCAATGTGACATAATATCTTAAGTTAGGAGAACCGTCCCCACATCTCATCTCATTCAGAGGTTGTGCTATGGATCTTTCTCTCTGTCCTTACTAAAGCAATTAGCTTATCACTGTATATGATTTGATAATGTTGTATGTTCAACAGTGTTGTTCTGTCCGAGTTAATTTAATATTCTGTACTGTCAGGAAGTATGTGAATACTCAAATCAAAAAACACACCTATTTAGCTCTTGTGGGCACAACAGGCTTGGCTGTTATCTTTACCTGTGTGACATTATCTTCATCTTCGCTGTTGTAACGTGCCACATCTGCAGACACCTGGAACTTGGACTCCACAAACTGAGGCTGGGTCTCTGGGGCACTGAAGCTGTTGGGAAAGTAGTTTGGAGCTCCACCTAGAGGTCGGACAGACCAAACCCTGGTGAGTTGGCTTTACTTATAGTGAGTAAATCTGATCTGTAAATACAATGAAATGCCAGACAAACTGATCACTATGGTTTCAAATACGGCATGCTGTAAATGCTGTATAGTCTGCTTCAGTTAGCTGAATTCAATACATTTTGGATGGACTTGAAAGATTTAAAAACACTCTCATATAACTGTTCTTTTTACTTTTTCGTAATACAAATATGATGAAAGTGGCTCATTTTGTCCAGGCATTTGATACAGTTCAAATGGTGACATCTGTTGGCCAACCCTTGCTATTGCACTTGTATGGAGAGATAAGAGGATAGTTCCAAAAACTAGGACAGTTAGTAGAATATGATTGGTACTGCTGCAGTCATTTACATTTTTTATTCAATAAAGCTTGTTTTTTTTTCAAAAAACAACCATTCTGCCTTTCTTGTTGAAATGATACTTACTTTGACAGGTCGATACTGTGTTGTGTATTCCGTGATTGTAATGATTAGTCATTAGAATCGTGCATGTTCTATCATCACCTCAACAATTTAAACTTTAGACAGGGTTGCTCTTCCCCCACTGAAGAACACTGTGGGAAACACCAGTATGCCAAAACTAGAAAGCTGTGGATATACATTATATATACTAAAATCATGATATTCTACAGATTATTCAAAATAAATTGTTGAGCCATGTGTCCTGCTTGGACAGTAAAGCATTTTGGTCCATTCTTGTTATCGTAAGCACAAAGAAACGCAGAAACAGGCACACAGGCCGGACTGTGACTTACCTTGGTTGTCAAACATGCACATCGGACCATCACGCTGGTAGTTGCTCACACGGGCCCTGAAGGGGCAGTTGACGGGGAGCTGCAGGTAGTTGGCTCCCAGACGGTGACGATGCGTGTCCGGGTAGGAGAATAGACGACCCTAGAAAAAAAACAAGGCACAGCATTGTTACAAAGTAGGTCTCTATACAGTCAGAGAGTCAGATCACACTACGCATGTTTTCAGCCACTTTTTCACAAGCTTTTAGTCCATCTTATGTTGTGCTGGAACAGAATTAAAACATTTAAACCTCACCATATGACCACACTTAGATGCCTAGACATGCTTTACCAGGACAGGGTCAGAGATACTACTGGTATATATGAAACAAATGTTTTTTTTAACGTAATTTATGGTATGCATGCATATTTTCAATAGAGCTATTAACCTTTTCCGATTTAATCTGACTTGAAAAAAAACGAGAGAAAGTCAGTTGAGGTATTACCTGCAGCATCTTGTCGGGGCTTGGCTCAACGCCAGGTGGCATGTTGCTGGGGTCAAAGGCCAGCTGCTCCACCTCTGCAAAGTAGTTGACTGGGTTCCTGTTCAGCACCATTTTGCCCACAGGGATCAGTGGGTATTCTTTATGTGACCAAACCTAAATGGGAAAACACCTTAAGCTGAAAAGTAACTCACTCAACTGCGAGGTAGATACAACAACACACCAACATTTGTCATCTACGTAAAGCTTTTCTTAACATCAGCTCAATTCTGATAGGTCATAATTCACACTCCAAAGCAAAGTGATATAAACAAGTCTACCAAGATCGTAAACTCAACACTCACTCTGCACACTCTATAAACTATGCTAAGATAAATGCCATTTTGTTATAATGGCTTGAACATTGTTATTTTTATCGTCACCAGGCCACTGCAATAGAGTTCTAACGTTTTCCAGGTTGGATAAATGTACAGCTCCTTCAACTAACTCCACTTATCAGTCGCCACGGTTTGTTAAAAGAAAAAAAAACTTTTAGATGAGTTATTTTCCTATTCAGTGATGGATAATAAAACAGTGTAGGGATGTGATACCTTGGTAAGATCAAAGGGGTTGAACTGGAACTTCTCAGCCTGCTCAAAGGTCATGACCTGGATGTAGAATGTCCAGGATGGGAAGTTGCCATTGGCAATGGCGTTGAACAAGTCTCCAATGGCATAATCTGGGTTGGTGGAAGCTAGCCGTTCCGCCTCCTCCACTGTCATATTTTTTATTCCTTGATCAGTCTAAAAGACATGCACAAAATACATAATAAAGCAATGCAAAAAAAACAGGAGGTGGATCTATAAGTGGATTAAGGGTTCAAACAGACCTTGTAGTGGAACTTGCAGTAGAAACGCTCACCATTGGCATTGACCAGTTTGAAGGTGTGAGAGCCGTAGCCGTTCATGTGACGGAAGCCATCAGGCAAACCTCGATCACTGAACAAGAAAGACACCTGCCCAAAGGATAAAGGACAAAATACACAAGATTAATAGTCCTGCAAATTTTTGTGTACCAAATAGTACTTATGTAAACCTTAAAACATTTACAGCAAGAATAACTAAAATAAGGTAAATCATTGCAAGAGCAACAGTACACTGCAACACTATTTGAGAATATTTGACAATTGTAATCAGAAATGGTCACGTCAAATGCCATCAGCTACCTGATGCAGACTCTCAGGCCTCAGGCTCCAGAAGTCCCACACCATGTCGGGGTCTTTCATGTGGGTTTGGGGATTGCGCTTCTGGGAGTGAATGAAGGACGGGAACTGCACAGTGTAAAGAGGGAGGTCAGTGTGATGTTTTGCACTTGATCGATATTAATTGAGAAGGTGGTTATTAAACGTGTTAAGGTTTAGTTTCCATGTGTTTGTTTATGTAGTAAACAAATTATTGGCTTATTACTGATGGAACTACAATCCGTCTCTTTATTTATTTACATGTTTGAGAAAATAAAATATCAGACTCTTGCTCAATTTGTGGCCCTTCATGAACTGATTATTGCAAAGCCACTTTGTGCTCATACATCACCTGCAGTACACCCACTCACCAGCAGGGCGTCCCTGATGAAGAAAATGGGGGTGTTGTTGCCCGTCAGGTCCCAGTTGCCCTCCTCAGTGTAAAACTTGACTGCAAAGCCTCTTGGGTCTCGCACAGTGTCTGCTGAGCCTGATTCCCCAGCTGAATTACAATAGGAGATAACATTTCACTTGTAAATTAATAAGGTAACAGTTCAGAGTAGATTAAGGCTTCATTGGTTTGTTGATTAATCCATATGCAGATCCATAGGACAATAACTGCTGACTATTTTGATGATTGTTTAAGCCACTTTTTAAGCAATAACATTTTAAATTTGATAGCCGGGTTCTTAAATATGAGACTGATGCTTTTGTTTGTCCTACACTGAAATAATTTGAATATCTTTGAGGATTACTAGTCAGATAAAGCTAGACGTCTTTTATTGATCAGATAATACATTGAGGAATATCAGTAATCAGCACATAAATAGATACTAAAAATAATTGTTAGAGTATTGTTCAAGCTATTCTGACCCAATGAGGCTTAAAACTCACCATCAGAGCTCGAGTTTGAGGAGAGTGGATCTGTCTTTGTATGAGCGATCTCGGTTGAAAAAATAAGTGCAATTTTCCAAAACACACGTGAATGGCAAACATTCAAGCCAATGACTGTGTCAAACTAAAATACTAGAGTCACCACCCATCTGCTGATCAGAGATATCCAGCGTGGTACCACTACAAACACTCATAAAGGGAGCTTATACTAAAACTGCAAGAGTCCTGCTTTAATTTAAAAAATATATTATTATTTCTGCCCAGAAATATGAATCAAAATGTTACAAGTCATTAATTAAAGATCTTTGACAAGTACTCTTAAAAAATAAACTTTTATCTAAATACAATATTTCTATATTATTTTGTAAAAGTGCTCTGAAACTTCTGTCACACCACACAATTTCCTATAAACCAATTTCTGTAATGCATAATCCAACAATGTGTGAGGAAATAAATCTAGGGGAGGTAAGAATACTTTGAACTGATCCTCTGCTCAAAACAATCCTATACATTTTTGGTATTTTAAAAAGGATATTCCGTAAACAAAAAGGTTAGAAATTATAGTTAACACATGACATTGTTTTTCTTACCCACAGTGGAGAAGCGGACAGCGATAGGTGTTGTCTTGCCGACATGCTCAAACAACTTGGCCTTGCAGTAGCGGGTGATGTCATGTGTCACCTCAAAGTAACCAAACGCCCCTGCATCGTGAAGGAAAGGTGTTAAAATGGGTCTTTGTTTTGTTCACATATTCATATCTGCTTAGTCATGTCTGGTTAAAACATTTGCAGTTGCCTGCTCAGACTAGTGTTATTTCACCATGCACTGGAAAGATTGCAGCTCCCCCTAGAGAAGGCCAACAAACACAGTTTGCTCAATATCAGCCAACAAGACTCTGACCCTGATCTCAAAAGCTTGCAAAGATTATGTTGATTAAGGTTCTCAGTCATGCAGGTCACGATAAATCTAGGTGCTGTATCGTAGGGAACTGAATTTGTGTCTGTTTCTTGGACTGAAACAAGTCCAATTGCCTACGATACAGCACCTAGACTTGCAAAGATTAGCATTTTATTGGACCTAATCCACAAACAAGGACAGGTAGCTTTCGCGTTTTATCGACTTTTTTGTCACTTAGTTCTATTTACTTTGCACAAGTAACTCTTTTGACCAACTGTGCACCGCAGTTTGATCTTTTTTGGATAACTAGAACTAGTCTGAATTTTCATCAATGCTTTTATCAAAATGTTAAAAATGAGTCAGACTATTATGCTCACTGAGAACTCAACCGCATTTCTCATTAATGTAGTTTTTTAGTCTGAGACTTAGTTTAAAGCTTAGACAAATAATCTAAAAACTAAAGAAAATCACTGATATTGATTTATTGGTCATAAAAAACCCCAACTGTGTTTATAAAGTTTGGGTTCCCCTCTTGGATTGCGCAAAACCTCACTTGAGAGTGTTGCCTGCACACTTGACCTTGACCTTCCCTGAGAGTCATTTTAGCTTTATTTAGTGTGTTTTTTTATTGACATATTATGTTTGATTAGTATAAATGAAACAGTAGTACCCTTCAATGCGTAATGTCAACATGATACAGACAGCATAGAGGTGACACAGAATCAGCTACACAGAAGAGACAGATTCCTCCGCAACCCTCACCTCCCCCTTTGGCATGCACCACTCTCTCTGGGATTCGTTCACGGTCAAAATGGGCCATCTCATCTGTGAAGACCACATCCTGAACCAGCAGAGGACCTCTCGGCCCTGCAGTCTGCAGGTTCAGCTTGTCCCCAACGGGATGGCCAGCCCCTGTGGTCAGTGTGTCTGGCCTCTGTGTAAACAGAATTCAGGAAACCATGTTAACCATGTTAAGCCAAGTGCTTTGTGTGCGCAATCTAATCTCGTGTAACACAATCTAAATTTCAAATCATGTTGCAAAAAGAGCATACTAAAAGTTGACTATGATGGCTACTTATAATTATTTTATTTTTCATACATTTGTTGATTTTTTCTCAAATGATTGATGAATCATTTATGGATAAATGGCTGTTAGAAGATGAAAGCTCCCCAGGGGGAATCTTCAAAGGTCTTGTTTTATAAGCAAACCCAACAAAACACCAAAATATTTAATCTGAAACAAAATAGAACACAATAAGAAGCAACCAGGATCCAATTTTGAGAAGCCAAAACTAGCCAATATTAGCAATTTTGGATTGAAACAAGAGAAAAAAAGAATTACGATTGCCCCAAATTCATTTCCACCTATAAACTAATGCTTCCAATTGTACCATTTAGAAATCTCTCTGCTTAGACAGTCTGTATAACAAATGAGTTGACTAACAGTTTGTGGAAGGGGAGCACACAACTGCACACATTTTCTGCAAATGGACTGACAAAGGCCTATTTAAAGTGCAGCATCTAAAGTACCAAAACTACCAAAATGTACCTGTCCCCCCTTTGATTATTTTCACAGCTGAAAAAGATGCAGCTGATGCAGATACCAATATCAAGGAAGTAATGCCGATATGCACAATGTTGGCATTGATTCCCTCCAAGGAGATTATCAAACACTTGTGACAGAAAAATGTACGGGGGGCAGGATACTTACAGATCAACAATAAACTATGTGGTCTAAAATGACAGCACTGCTCTGAAACAGCAAACAACGCAGGAGTCTTTTTCCGCCTTATTATTTCTGAAAGAAAATATCATATTTGTACATATCGGATACACCGATGCTGATATAGCGGTTAGATCATCATCAAGCTCTATTGTATTATCACAAAAAACACCCTGGAAACCTGCACTGGTGTTCAGCCAGCATAAATAAAACAGAATGAGACAAGTTATGTTAAAAAATCCTAACGTTAATAACCATGCAGTGGTTGGAGATTTGGAGAGACTTGGACTACAATAAGGGTTACTTTATGTGATGGCAGCTATTTTCTCTGATATGCCGTGGTTATACAACCTACAAGGGTGAAGTTCAACTACAAACATACCTCTGGTCAATGACCCACTCCATACCCCCATACTACATGAGTTCTACTCTCTCATTAACGCTGCTTGCGTGTTTATTTTGTGACTTAAAATGTCTGGACATGATTGTTGCGAACTTTATCTTACGTCTTTAGCATGTATACAGTTAATAACTAGCTAACGTAGCTAGTTATTAACTGTTTGTTAGTGAGCCCTTTGCTACAATAACAACTACACACGGTTTGATAACACGCATTTAACAGTACTTTACGACTTTGAAACGTTTTATTTGCACGTCTTCAAAGTCTGGTTTAAATGTCGAACGCTAACTAGCTCGTCCGACAAGCTAGCCCTTAGCTTTAAGGTTTTGTCGTTGACGTTGTCTCTTTACCTCAATCGACCTCTCACCCATTTCCCCCCACCCCCAAGTCTCGGGCTGTGTTGCGCACCAAAAACACTGCTTCATATTTCGAGCATCTACAGACCTGCACGCCTCTGTTCTCCTTCCACATCTTCATTTGATCGGTGGTTTTATCTCTGTTGTCAGCCATCTCGACAGGTCAGCGCTGCTGGACGTTCGGACCGCACACACAGTTCAGCAGATGCTACGGAGAAAAGCGTTATCTTCTGATTCCAATGCCTGAAATTCTTCCTGGACTTTGCTCAACGTGACTCCGCCCCTCTGCGCCCCTCTCTTCTGATTGGCTGAGAGGAGAAACTGACCTACTTTTTATAGAAGAGAAGGAAGAACTAGACCAGATCCCTTATTGTACTTACATAATATAGTCCCTACATTTTTCTAATTTGGTTATCATTTAGTGCACATTATATAAGTACATTACACAATCTACTTTTACCTCTAGTCTACTAATTTATATCCAGAAAATCACTTTTGATACTTGAGTCCATCTAATATCAGCTACTAAGACTTTTACTCAAGTATCGAGTACGACATGCTAAATTCTCACAGTGTTTTCACAGAAGAACCATATCTCAGTGTAATGGACCCCCTTTGCACATGATCGTGACCTACACATTCCACCTGCAATTCACCAAGATGACTTTTGTTTATCCAAAAACAGAGCAGTGTGAGACATCTTTCTTTCTCCCCCCTCTCAGATTTCAGCAAGTCCAGGTCTCTCCAACAAGACAAACAAGTGGTCAGACAGTTACTGTTGAATTGCTTTTATTTTAAACAGCATTCACACAATACACTGTATTCTTGAGGCACATCGACATCAAGTGCTAAATAATTCATGCATGGTCAATGTAGGCTACACCTTTGTTGAATCAAATGCAAATGCTGATTGTAAATGAAACTATTGCTTTGTTATTTGGCACAGTAGGAAAAATTGTGTGTTACATGACCACATGTGTGTTATTTTTGGATTGATTTTCTGAGTGAGGTGAGGAATGCAGGTAGACAGGAGACAAGAGTTTGTTTTGCTTGAAAAATAAAACAAAAATCACAATGCATAAGGCTGAAGATGCTTTTAGCATGTATTTCACATGATAATTCACATTCAAAAGTTACAACAAAACAGCACATTTGCACAATGTTGTAGAGAATATCTCAGGCAGATATGTCACTTTGACACTTGGGCTTTTTACAAGACCCTCATCACATTACTTCACTTTTATCCAAAAATCTTTTCAGCAGCAACACCATTCAGTCTTCAAACTGCAATGTGGCTGCTCTTGTTTAAACCAGGAACATCTCCAGTGCTAATGAGATAGTTTGCAGGTATCCCATGTTAACATGAAAGAAATGTTAACCCATTTACAGGGGTTAGTATACTTCACATGACAAGTTAAATTCCCAGAGGTTTTTTGATAATAATTCACTGATCAGCAATGATATTGGTGTTAAATATAGTGTTCCATAAATGACGTTTGATATTTACTAAAGTGTGATACCATGAAAAACATGATTTGCACCCAGAAATCAGGTGGGGAAGTGGTAATGAATGTTAAAGTACACTATTTACACCGTTAAATATGCGTATGCAACTTGTATTGCATTAATTATGGTAAAAATAGAACAATGCAATATGACATTTAAATGCTATTTACATCTGATTTGGCCACCCTGTAACAACTGCTACAGATTACAATTATTTCACCTGGATAAGAGTACCTGGATTTTTTTTTCAAAAGCACAATAAATACAGAACATACCAAAACCTCTATTATTTATCAACCTTAATGTTAACAGATTACACAAGCAAATCCAATTGAGCTAGCTCAACTCGGCTCTAACACCGCTACGAAATCAATCAAGTAGGTGGAATCGATGACTGGTTTGAAAGGAAGAATGAGCGTTTTCCTGAAAGAGAAGTGATTTCACCACTCCATCCAGTCAGTTATTGTCTAGACAGCTAGAACAGGCTACAACCAGAGTAGGCACCATGCAGAGAGGGGGCCACACCTGACAAGGCCGGGCTCGTTTTGTTACTCAAAATTCTCTTCAAAGTCCAAAACATACATTTCTGATCAAAACTTTCCAAGGAGGGAAAAGGTGTCCACATATTCACAGCCTTAGCCCAAATCTCTAGCCAAAGGGGACAAGGTGAGACGCACACCTTTTTAAAAAGCTCATCAGATACTAATACTAATACTAGCTATGCAATGGTGGCCCTGAGAGCTCAACACACTGCAAAATTAAAAAACACACACAAATAGAGAAAACGTAACTAAATTAAGAAAATATTTCTACCAATTTGACAAATTGACAAAACATGCACAGCATTCAGACAAAAAGCTGCAAAGTGAGGAAAAGCAACCAAATACAAAGACAACAACAAGAATCAGTTTCTGGGGGAAGGTAAAAAGTAATGCACACAGCTGAGACACACTTTTGTCCTGCACATAGATTCGAACAATTAAAAGGTCCTACATAAACAAAAAGATACAACTTAGCTTGTTAACGCATTTGGATATGATTTGTGTATTTACGGCACATTTAAGCATTTGGTCGTGTTTTCATTATCACTTTGTGTAGTGAAATTAATCTGATTTCTTAACCTTCAAAGAGAGGGAGAACTATTTTGGGGGCACCTGCATCTCCTGAATTTAGTTTGTTTCTCCTACTCTATTCTAGCATTCAGCATCAAGTGCCATAAATTACTTTTTTTATCAGGAGAACCACAAGTGTCAGTTTGGCTCATTAAAAGTCTTAACTTTACATTTGTTCTATCTGAGAATGGATGAATCTATTCAATTTAATTTAATCTAGGTGTGTTCAAAGGAGTTCAGAGGGTAGATAAAAGGGTTGTGAAATCACAACAGAGGACATTGAAGCAAAGGTTGCTTTTTTTCAGAGAAACACATTATCAACATAACTGGCTTAGTTGTAACCCTTTGGACATGAGCCCAAACCACACGTATGTGATACCACTGAAATGACGGCTTTACTGTGTTGTTAAAGCATATGGATAGGATCATCTGTTATTAAAGTTATTAAACAATAGAACAATAACTATTATTAGCCTCCACCTGCTCTCTAGGTCTTAAAGTGTTCATTTGCTTGTATTTTGTCTATTTGCAGGCCTTTTCCTGAAGTGACAATAGACACGTTTTTTTACTTTAACTCGTCATTCTGAAGTAAATGTTAATTGCACAATGCAATGGCTATGGAATAATGACGGCATTGGTGTTTAGACTGGTTCAGGCTGGCAGTCTTTCATGGCTTCATTACAGACTAAATTAATAATTAAACTCATGTTATCCCCTTTGCTGATAGTAGTTATTCAGGTAGCTACTCTAACAAAAAAAAAGGGCATTCCAGTTGTCTTTGCAACAGCTGTACCAACAATAGTCTTACTTGGAATTGTTATGGGTTGTCTGTTTACAGTTTAATTTACACTGCTGAGCTCTCAGGGCCACCATTATATGCATTGCTTCCTCCTAAATGCCACCCTCCTCCATAATGCAACCGAGCCAGAATGAAGCTGAACACTAAAGACATAATTGATCCATGGATCAATGATACACCCTGTTTATGGTCAAACACCGGCTTTCAGGTTCACTCCCCCTTACATGGAGATAAGGTGTTTACTCCAATTTGTTACTCGGCAGCAGAGCGACACATACCACACACACACTCACACACACACACACACACTATCCTCCTGGGGGCTAAAAACTCTTATCTTGCTGAAACAGCGTAACATATTGGCACCAATTAAGGGGAGAGGTGAAAGGAACGTGAAGAAGCAAGTGTTTTACTTAAAACAGGTCGGGTATGTACGGGAGCAAAGAGGGCTAGATCCTGCGCAGAGGGTGCCACATGGACACAGGCTTCCTTAGAGTGGCCAACATCTGGTTCCAGTGGGTGATCCCCATCCCGCTGGCCTCTGGGCCGATGATCACGTGACCCAGGTTCTCGCCCCTGCCGTCGTCCGTGGTCTCTGCCACCGTCACCCTCAGGGATAGTTCCTGCAAACAGCGTAATGTGGTTACACAAGCTGCTGTGTGGGCATGACTCAGCATCTTCATTTACAGCACGGGTCCTCCAAATCAGTTCAATCAATATTTGTTACAACAGCATGTTTTATGTTTTATTGTTTTTGGCATTGGAACCTCTTCCATTTTTCACTCACGTTTGATTTTATCACTGTTTGGCTCATTTTGTAAATGGTGTAAGAAATGTCGGCCTGTAAGCTGACTTTGTAGAGTCACTATGGGGTCTACATTTGTGGTTTTCAGGGAAATGTCTTGACAACTTTTAGATTGATTGCTGTGACATTTGAAACAGGCATTTATATCCCATGTGACTTTTTTCTCAAGCGCCATCATTAGGTCAAAATTGGACCTTTTCCAAGACTTCGGTTCACAAATCAGTACCTGCCAATGCAGTGACATTCCCATCAGCCTTAGCTTTGCTATGAGTTTAGTTCGAATAAGCAAATGTCAGCATGTTGATATGCTAAACTAAGATGGTGAACATGGTAAGAAAGAACATAAACATGCTTGCTTAACAGCATCATGTTCGCATTATCATTGTGAGTATGTTTGCATGCATGTTTGCTTACATTAGCATTTAGCTCAAAGCCCTGCAATCTGTAGCAACAGCCTCAAAGTCCCACTGATGTGGATGTAGACTCTTCTGTGTCCATGCAAATCTTGTGCTTTATTGTATTCTAAACTACATACATGGTTAACACGTCGTTAGTATCCTAATTATCATAAGACTTGCTGTTAATTCTATAAAGTCTATTTAAAATTTTATAATTATCAGCTGCATGAACGCAACTCTTCATGTTCTGTTTGTTGCTTTTAATAATTATATGTACTGTTGTTAAATTTACTACACGTAAAGCTGGTCTATTATTCTGTTTTAGTTATCACATTTTATCTTTCTTATCTTTTCCCTTGACCTCAATTCCGATTCCTCATTCGAGGCGTGTTTGGGTCACAGTCTTGAGTGTCACCTGCAGGACGAGGGACGGCACGGAGAAGATCATGGCTTCATTGAAGATGGGGTTCGTGTCGTCCCTTTTGGTGGAAGTCTTCTTCTTGCTGATCTTTCTGCCGTCTTGCAGGAGATAGACTTTGACAAACGGATCTGATAATGATAAGGAATTAATATGATTACAACCGCGTTCTAGGCTTCTAAATCCCAAACCACACAAGTAGAAAAACACAGACACCCCCGCACACATTCAAAGGGGCATACACTAATTTCGTCATTAAAGAACAATTACTTAGAAGCTCAGTCCTGTACACACAATTAGCTCTGTGGATGATGATGACGATGTTTCAGTAGGGGACCTTAATTACTCCAATGTTACAAGAACAAGACATTTAAGCTCCATCTGCCTTTCTGGATGAGAGTAAATGTGTCTCCTGGGAGTTGACATTAAGAGTGTGTTATTACTGAGTCAGTTGGTATTGTGTACTATCATGGGATATGATCGATATTAAAATATGTGCACATATTGGCCATTAGAAAAACAGACACCCTCATGCAGCAACCGTTCACACACAGCAATAAAACATAAACAGCAAAGCAACAAAAACATCTCTGACCCGCAGTGGTCTTGCTGTTGGTCCACACCAGGTTCTTGCACTTGGCAACGACCACTGTGAGGCGCTCTGCTGTCGGCAAATAGCTGAGAGACAGCAGAATCTCCCCAACGGCATCCACGGCCTGCAGAGTCACACCGGAGCAGGACAGGCGTTAAAATATTACAACTGGTCTGGGCGATGCTTTGAAAGTGCTAAATGCTGCTAACTAGCTAGTAAGCTTAGTTAGCCATACAGCTAGCAGTCATATTAACTGACTCTGCCTGGCCTCGGAGCTCAAAGCACCAGGAGAGTGTTGATTTAACTCAGACTATCCCCTATTATTTCCTTATGTTGATAATTTAAGTAAATCTTTTTAGTGTTTTAAAGCAAAAATGCACCTTAAAAGCAGGAAACAGATTGTGAGATAGAAGATATTAGGCAGGCATGTTGTGAATTTAATTTCAATCTAAGAATAAATTGTTAGTTCATCATTCAAAGAACGAATAAGGAAAAAAGGATTAGACTAATCAAATCATCTTCATTCATTACTTTTGAGTTTTATGGGCATTGTTTAAATGCAAATGTAATTAGTTACATACAATGGCTTTTCATAATTGATCATGATCAATTGATACATTTAGCAAACATCGTAACAGCCTGTAATTATTCCAGCGGCACACTCCTGGCTCCACACCCGCACATGCTGTTCCTGACACAGATGATGTGAAACAGACTACAAGAGTCATTTTGTTGTCCTATTTTAATGATCCGTGCTGTAGTTTGATAGTTGGCTGGTTTGTCAGCAAGATTACACAAAAACTATTCAACAGATTTCAACAAAACTTTGATGGAGGATGGGTCACTGCCAGAAAGAGACCTCGTTAATCTTTGGTCCCGATCCAGATTAAGGGAGGGATCCAGATCTGGATTTTGCTCACTTTAATTAACATTCTGAGATATTTATTTTTTTCAATTTTGTCAATTTGTCTGGTGGCTGGTATGGCTGGTATCCATTAGTGGCACTTTTGCTACTTGTAGTATATTTTGCTAATGATTTTGAGATTTTGAATGAAGGCCTTTCAGAATCCACCAACCTTAGAAACCTGATATACCACACGTGTACGTGCAGTGACTGATTCAGCCAGTCATAAACATATTTTCTGGGTATATACAGGAGCATAAAAGAATGTCATGAAGTAATTTTTCATCTGATTGCATTAGTAATGATATATCACAGCAGATAATCTGTAAATCTATAAGTAATCCACTTTGATTCATAATGATCGAACACAACATGTAGTTCTGCTGAATGTCCAGCAGAGGTTCTCAAACACTACCATGCTTTCTTACACATTATACAGTATTAAGATACTTTAGTTCACTGTGGGAGGCCGTGCTTGTCACACTGGAAATGTGCCTAAAATCTGTATTTCATCTTATTGTATCAAATAACAGCCTATGACACATCACATGTATTGTAACTAGGGCTGAAACGATTCATCGAGTTACTCGATTAACTCGATTATAAAAAATTACTCGAGGCAAAAACTCTGCCTCGAAGCCTCGTTAAATTCCTATGACGCGCACTATACGCGCAGGGATCTGATTGTTCCACACGGACCATTGTTCAGGAAGCACACCAGGGCGTCATACATTTTGAATTTAGCTGGCTGGCAGCTCTGTATTTGTAGTGATGTCGTGATGCGGTTTGACGAGATGTGATGTTTAGCTTTGATGTTTTTAACCTCTTCAACCCGAGCTGCGCATGTTGCATTATACACCCTGTAAGAGCATGCTAACCATGTAGCAACATATTAATGCAGCACACCAACTTAACGGGAAGAAGCTCGGCTAAACGCTCATGATAATCATTTTCACCTAATCGAAACTCAATTCCGACACCAAGCAACTAAAGAAGCACATAGAAAAAACACGCTAATGGCGCATGTCCGAAAAAATCGGCGTTAGCGAGTACGCTACTTCATGCTAATGCTACATACAACATGTCATATGAAAACTGGGACTCTACAAATTACAACGGTATATGTCTCATCACTCTGCGCCCAAAACTCACTGAAACAACCGCCGAAGAAGAGCACAAATAAACATCACTTTATACAGACATGATCATGAATTACGTGTCACATTGGCTGTTTTGTGATTATAAACTCTGTTTGGAGGAGGCGGTGTAATGCACTCAATGTGTCTGTGTCACTTTGAAATGATTCCTGACAGTTCAGGTGCAATCCTTTTTTTGTAATGTTGTATGAAGAAAACAAAACCAAGGCAAATGGCCTTTACTATTTAAGTTTGTATTCACAGTTTTACATGTTATACATGTTTTACAGTAAGTTGATTTATCCGTATTGTTGTTTAATTATTGGCACTGGCACTTAATAAATGGGCACAGTTTTGGAGCCAAATGTTGGAGTTGGAATGAATACCTCTGTTTTTTTTTTTGAGAAATGCTTGATCATTTTACAGCCACATCATTTTCGTTATGCATTACTTGTTTTGGTTGTTTAAAAACGCAAAAAAAAAAAAAATCCGATTACTCGATTAATCGATCGATAAAGTGCTAGATTAATCGATTACAAAAAGAATCGATAGCTGCAGCCCTAATTGTAACCCACCTTATTAACATCTTGTAGGTAGAGCCAGGCATTGAATGGCCTGATGGTCAGGTCCAGGTCTGACAGCTTGAGGTCTGCTACCCCGGCACTGATGTTTCTTTCATCAGCATCAATACCAAAAGCGGCGAAACGCAGGCTGTACTCCTCCAGCGTGGACAAGTCCGCGGGGATGGAGTAGCGTTCATCAAAAATCACGGTGAATGCATTTGTCTGGACCTGTGAGGGGTAGGAAGTAGTTGAAAAGGAAGGGAAAGGAAAGGAAAGGAAAGGAAAGGAAAGGAAAGGAAAGAAAATGAAAGGAAACAAAACGAAAAGAAAGTCAACACACAGGATGATCACTTCAGTTTGAATGCATAGTATGTCATTTCGGTCTCTGTCTCTTAGTCAAAGCTATAACAAGTAAACAGAGTTTGGTGACACCATGAAGTAGTGTGGGATCGTGGGAGTTGTTGTCTTCATTCTTAAACAACCACCATCCGACACAACTCATAAATGTTGATGGAAGAGGTTACATATTCGAGTTTTATCCACGTAACTTTTAGTTTTGTTCGTCAACTTGCGTAGGTCTAATTGCTTTTAGACAATCTAACGCGGAAATGTTACAGATTATGCCAGTAAGTATGCTGATTGCACCTTTTGACGAATACAAAGATATTGACAATAAAAACATTTTGGTTGCGATAATCAGATCAATCAAAGACAAGAATCTGACCTTACAAGAAAATATGTAATGTGGACTGTAACGTCTGTTTGTCCTGACTCACTTGACTTTAAGACTCAAGCTGTCAAGCACAAAATGACTGAACACTTTCATTACATTAGATGATTACTGACTGAACTCTGAAAAACCTCAGGTCCCCACAGACTTAATGGATCACAGTTTTTTCTCTGTCTCTCACAAAAATGTCACATGAAAACCTCAGACAAAGCAGCAGGTAACTATTATCAATCTACTTGAAAATCTATTGGCAGGAAAATAGTGAAATCTAATTATGTCGGTGCAATTTCAGAAATATGTTAAAGAAGTGTTTACAGTAAAAAACATTTTAAAATGCAGAAGAGCTGCCATAACTCTTAAGATCTTTTTCTAACCCTCAACTGATTTATGTGGTTAAAGCTAACTAGACCATAACAACGTAAAATTAAAATGTGAAGAAATGTCAAGTGTAAACATAAAGAAATGTTAGGTTTGCAGAAAGGGACAATTCCAACATTCATTCTGGTGAGTTTCTTTTATTTTTCCTTTTGTAATTGGCAGCCAAAACCCTTCTAGGACAGTTTGAAGATAGTTTGGCCTGGCTACGAGAGCACACCACGCCTACTCCTGATCATAGTGAGATACTCAGCTGCCACAACCAGAGTTCCCAGCATTTCTTGTGCAGCGAGAGCTGATTTCAGGAGATCCGATGCTAAGAATGACGTTGTGCAAGGCGGGCAGAAGTTACCAGGCAACTACTAAACGTGGAGGGGAGAGTGGATTTAATAATAGCCCAGGTCTTCACACCAGTGTTTGATCTTGAGGTGTGAAATGCGATGAGGAGGATTCCTGCTCAATATCTCTGGAATTACAGCATGGCTTTCATACATACACAGTCAAGCTGAATAAAACAAAAGCGTCTGTTGTGCGAGGTCAGCAGGAGTTGTTTTTTTTGATGAATCAATAACTCACCATATGTTGAATTCACAATAGAAAAAAAATTGTGAATTCAGAGCACGGGGTCTACGAATCAGCTTGCAGGCCTGACCTTGGATTGTGTGTTATGTCAAGCAGCTGAATAGCATCACAGCCATAGTCCAACACCTACGGAATCTGGAAAAGGCCCCACTGCTGCTGCTGTGTGAACATCTACATACAGACATAAAGCATCCAAAGCAGACAGTATCTCTCTGCCACCCCAACACAGGCCTGCTATCCATCCACAACATGATGTCGCCTGTCTGCAGTGTTCAGCTTATTGCTTCGGGGGCAACAGTAGACTTGTGTGTGGTTGAAATGAGGCAATAAGAGCTCAGAGGGAGGCGTGTGTGTGTGTGTGTGTGTGTGTGTGTGTGTGTGTGTGTGTGTGTGTGTGTGTGTGTGTGTGTGTGTGCGTGTGTGTGTGTGTGTGCGTGTGTGTGTGTGTGTGTGTGCATGTGTGTGTGTGCGTGCATGTATGCGAGAGAGCTACAGAAAGAGAATAATGCCCAAGCATTATTACAGTCCAAACAGGAGCAAGAAGCAGTGACAACAAAACATGGGAAGGTGAGGGGGAAAATAGATGACATAGGGAGCGATGGACAGGTGAAACAACAACAGAAGTGCAGGAGACGAAAATGAGCGAGGGAAACCAACAAATGAGAAAGAGAGAGGGAGAGAGAGGCTGTCTTGACTATGAGGGCGAGTGGAGCTGATGTCAGCATTTCCTTTGCTCCTCACCGCTCCTCGACATTAAAGAGAGCAAGCCGATAAAGCCGCTGCATCAGTGGCTGCTCGCATTATTATCACACCCAGCCTGAGCACATTAATACACTGAATAACAACGTGCTCAAGTGAGGGGAGTCCCTGTGGTTCCGCTCGCTGTCGCCCGTCAGCCAGCACAAACTGTACAGAACCACGGCCCCATGAGGTGCGATGCTGATGACTCACGACCAGGCAGGGATTAGTCAATTCTTTTCTGGCAACGTCTCGCTAAGAGCAGAAGGCAAGTGGCAGGTGGAGCAGATGGAGGAATGTAAGTCCTGTTCCTTTCCTGACAGAGCAGTCAGTCCACATCAGATTTAAGCTTTTTATGAAATTGTTTAAGGGGAGAATGCCGGGAGAAGGCAACAATCAAGACACGTGTCTGCCAGAAAAATAAAGGCATTAATGATGACAATAAAATACTCATGAGACAATAAGAGAACATTTTGACTTACTATTTCAGTTTTTCAAGTCATAATAAATTGCATTGTGCTTCAGAAGAGACATATTTATAGTGAGAATGAAATAATCAAGATATTTAAAGAGACCAATTTAAAGGAAAATCCACCCAATAATGAAAATTCAACCCACAGCTGATGTAAAGTCAAGAAGTTTCGTAGCCCACAAAACATTTCTGGAGCCTCACAGGAACAGTGCAGCATCGTCCTGAACACCTGAAGTAGATGGGGACTCGTTTTAAATCGCAACAAAACAAGTGAAAACAATAATCCAAGTCCCTAGAAAGCCCAGAGATTCCACATTGATTTGTAGAGAGGTTAATTACATCCCCTTTTCTTCACTGGAGCTGTCAAGCTAAAAGCGTTAGCGCACACCTTACAGTATATGAAGTAGGTACACAAGTTACACGACCATGCATTGAAACATCAAATGGCATAACGTGCAGAATGATAAAGCAGATTAAGATAATGTGTCTTAAGAATTTGTGTTCAAAGGACAGATTTAATAACAGTGGTGGAAAGTAAATATACAGTGTTTTACTCAAATAGTGTAACTTTATACTTCTACTCTGAAACATTGTTCTTTTGACTAAACTGGTGACCAACATTTTAAGCTCAGTGAACAGAAAATCAATTCTCACTGTAAGGATTGTTACATAGCTCATCATTAAAAAAACCCAAACCTGATGGCACATGTCATCATCATTATAACCTAAATTGCAGGTAAACAGGCTATATTTCAACCTGAGTGATGTGAAAGTCAGTCACATCTACTCCTGATGAAGCGCAAGGATGTGAAATCACCCCTCCAGACTACTTCCAGCTCCCAGGGGGATCGCCACTCAAGCAAATGAAATGGGTTCTTCCGACAGACAGGAAAGGATTGGCTTGTCGGGCTCCAGGATCAAGCCTCTCATCCCGTGGGACGAATCACTGTCTGTCTAAAATTCAGCCAGGGCTGAAATCTTCAACAGAGTTCAAGTGAGCCAAAGCCAAAGCCCCAGAGCGAGAAGGCTTCACAAACTACAGAGTTGCTGCTCTACCGCAACGTCAGGAGCGACTTTTATCTTCAGTCCTCTGCCCAGGTTTAGTTGTCACGTCTTAACTGCTAATTAGCCATCTGAGAAACCGTTCCTTTCATTTATTTCCCCTCAGTCCGGATCCTCTGCTCTATTAGCAGCCTAGTGGCAATTATGCTGAACGTCTGCTGTCTGCTTTTTGTACAATAATGGAAGCTAACGAGGAACTGGTTCATCTTTAATGATCACAAGTTTGAAACAGTGAAAAGCTTGCATTAACTTTCCATAAGAATAACCATGTATCTACACACTATAGTGCTGAGGTGAGGATCTGCTGATGATCTATCAAAAACCTTTTGGACTGTTGGTGTGACATTTGGCCTTGCAACGGCTGTTGTAGACAGCAGTGTTAGACTGTCAGAATACAATGTGTGTATCCTTGAGGTTTAACAGAAGTCCTTATAAAACATTTGCAAAGCTGATGATTTGAACAACTTTTTTCCCCATTGTTGTTTGCCTGGCACATTCTGTTACCACCACCTGTAGACTTGTGCGCATGCTTGAGAGAAATCAATTGGGAACCAGTTCAAAAGTGCCACACATGCAGGTACAATTCCCTGCCACTGACACCATCTAAGATACATTTTGATGGTGCGCCGAAGTCTGTTCCACAGTCAATTTATGTTGCCCCCCTAAGAATTGTGTTTCCTGGTCTGCCACCCGTCGGTGCTTGGTTGGTAGTGGTTGGCAGATGGTGCACATATCAATAGGAAACTGACTTCAACACAGCGCAGGGACAAAAATAGGTTAGATAAATAAAGAATGAAATTTTAAATGCAAATACTTTATCAAACATGTTTTATGGTAATTCCAAACTAAAACAAAACTCAACACTTAACTTGCTTTTTTTTTTTGTGAACGATCTCTCGCCCACCTGTGGTACCTTCACAACACTCCAGGGTGCCACGGCCCACAATTTGGGAATCAGTGCCCTAAACTCTACATAACTAACCTTTAACTTAGATGGGCACATCTCTGTCCAACAAGTGGAGCCAAGTTTAAACCTGCTATGATGTAACTTCCTCGGTTGTGGACTATTGTTTTGAAGCCTCAAGACGAAAGGATTGGGCTGCAGGATACGCATTGCTAGACTGGATCTGACTGAGAACCGGAGGACACATTGTGGAAGCGGCTTGTTAATCACAATGTAGCCATGTCCTAAAGCGTATGTTTTATATTTGACTCCAAATGGGACCATAATTTATAAAAATGAACATCATGCTGTTTTGAAGAGGACTTAAAACTAGGAAATGAGCCATACACTCAATAGTGAACTGTTTACTGAGGTCCAGAAAAAGCTATCAAGATACAATTTTAGTATTTCCGAGCTCAAGTCCAAGTAGCTCACCCACATCTTATCACTTCAGTGTTTTTTTCTTTCAATCATTCTGAAAGAAAAAATAACCCCCTATAATTCTAAATAACCCCCAAAAGACAAGAAAACTACAGCTTCCTTACCCTTGTGATTCCCACATTGAGCTCCTCTGGCCCCAGTGAGACTCTGATGAAACAGCCGGGGAAGTCTCCCTCCTCCCTCTCCAGCAGATCTTTGCCCTGGTGCAGAGTGATGTGGAGCATTCCCGTCCCCTGGCCTAAGTGCCTGGACGGCTCAAAGTCGAGCGTCACCTCCAGCTGGCCGACCGTGAAGTCGTGGCCGAAGTTGTTTGCGATGGAGGAGATGGAGCTGAGCGAGTCGGTGGAGATGGATCGGTTAAGCTGGGCCATGCCAGTCGGGTCCAGCTCCCTGCTCATCAGCTCCAGGTGGCCCAGGTCCCTGAAACCGTCCGGGGTGTCGCCCAGGGCCAGGCTGGGTTTGCGGCTGGAGGTGGTGGAAGTCCGCCGGTGGTTGTTGGCAGCCACACGCTTCAGAGAGGAGCAAAGGATCAAGAACATTTTAGAAATTTGATTCAAAGTGAACTGTTTCAAACATTAGAAGAACTCGGTTGATACATTATCATTTGCCATTGAGGCCCAAGACCCAAGGTCGAATTGAAAGCGTACAAAATAAATTCACCAAAAACCTTCAGCCACAGGAAACTTTTCTTTGAAATCTGCAGCCATCTGGAGGAATGAAAACCTCTCCACCCTCATGATTGCTCATCACTTACTCCAACTGAAGCTTAATTGTGGATATGAACTTGAAAAATATCTCTCACCTCCCTCGCTGATGGGAAAGTTTTACAGACATTTTACACTGATATTTTTCTGAAGATGTACCTTCTGTCTGACTTCTGAGAAGGAAGTTCCATATTTTTCTTGTAGGTATCGATAGTCAAAGTTGGGGAACGGCGACGGCGCGGGGAAGGTTCCAGATTTCCACAACTTCCAGATGTTGAGCCCTGCCACTCCCAGCAGCACGAAGAAGCCCACGAGGTAGATCCCCACCTCCCACCCGGGTGGGTTACGCACCACTGAAACAGACACACAAGAAAAGTGCTTAAAGGGACAGTTCACCCCAAAATCAGACTTATTTTTCCTTATACCTTTTGTGCTATCTATACATCTAGATTGCTTTCGTGTGAGTTGCTAAACTTTTGGAAATATTGGCCATAGAGACGTCTGTCTTCTCTTGAATATAATCGGACTAGACGGCACTCTGCTTGTGGTGCTCAACCCAGATAGAAGTTATAAGATAACTGGGAAACCATAGTATGGGGAGCATTTGCTAATTGGGAAGACGTTGGCAAGAGGCTGAAATGTTGACGTCTTCCAGATTAGCCAACACCCCCCATGCAGCGTCTTTCTAGCGTAACTCATGCATGTCTGCGAAAACATATGTGTGCTACTGAAGAAAACAAATGCATTTGAAAAATGAACAGCGATGTCTCTGTCCGGAAATCACGGACTGGAGACTCGTGGTCATGACAGCGTGTAGCCTCTGTAGCCTGGGACATTAATGTTGTCCTCCTTGGCTGAGCTGTACCATTAATTAACTTGAGTAGATGCACACTTCTTTCTGCGCTGTGACATCATTGGCAGGTGTAGTTCAGTAGAAACAAAGTAGATACTATAAGGAACTGTTCACAGCAAAGTCTGTGAATTATCTTGAGTAGCCAGGTCATTATTTCTGAAAGGAGACGTTACTGTCGAGTTTTTAAAACCCAGATGAAGGCTGATATCTCAAAAACTTGTCAATTCTCACCAAAGCAGAGTCGGTGAACAGCACTACAGGTAATAGGGAAATATGTATCTTTGCCTAAGGTTTGCACTCATAACTGTATTTTATATTTGATGAGGTTTGAGCGCACAGTTTGGGACAAACCCAGGACAGAAACCCAAGACCAGCACAAGTCTTAACAAGCTCACAATCACTGAGCTCAGTCAGCCACTGTTTCAGGCCTTGTCATTCAGCACTGAGCGCTGACATGGCTTTGTTGGACTTTCGGGACGCATAAAGTTTTATGTAAATCAGATAACACTTTAGAGACAGAATGTGGCAAAAAGTGACAAACAAATTGAAATGACACTCTGAATTAAACATCAGAGCGTCTCATGTTTCATCTGAGAGAGGGATTATGAGCCTGCGCCGAGCTGGCTTTCTCAAGATGAATTGCTTCTGTGGGAGGACTTTGACAGCTTTATCTCCACTTTTTAACACAACAGATAAGCCAATTATGGGGTAAGTAAAACATTTTTGTAACATTGACTGCCTTCAGCAGGAGACGAGGCCAGAGGTGATGTTAAGCGTGTGAATAAAGGTGTCAAAAGCTGTCAGATAGACCTGAGAGGTGACGAGGCACAACCCTGAGTAAAACTCCACAAAGCACCTCTTAGACTGATGCTCATATAGTCACAATGGTGGATAAAATCACAGCTCAATTGCCACACAAGATACCCATACAGAGGGGATTTGTAAAGGGAAATGCGAAAACAGTCTGTGACCAGTGTAGTCGACTCACCACTCAGATGGTAGCCTGATATATCCCCACTTTGAGGCGAGGACATGGTGCTGCAGCCAGCCTGGAAAAAAACAACCAAACATTAAAATAACAATCTGTTCAAGCGGCTTTTTATGTCAGAGTCCAAACAAAATAAAGTCGGACACTCTGCAGTTGTTATTCATCAAAACAATATCAAATATTCAGCTTAAATAACCTTTTCAAGCTTATTTCCAGTAGCGAGATTAAAAAAAACCTTGAAATTCTCACCGTCCACAGTCTTTTGCCTTCATCATGAATCAGAGTAAACATGGCTCAACTAACCAGCTTTGGGCCACAGCTAAATGTACCCTGTGTACCTAGTGAATCCTGACATCCACTGTTGCTTCAGATTGTACAACTGCAACTTTTTCACATATGCAGTAGTACTTCCAGACTTTGATGTTTAAAAACAGTGGATGTTCTCTATAAAAGATTAACTTTAGCTGGCATTAGCCAGGCAGCTACCTAGCAGGGCCTTGTGGAAGACAACACAGAGAACACAATCTGCAGACAGTCACACTGAAATAAACTGTCCAGCAGCCCATGCAGATATGTTAGTGATGTCTGGACTTGGATCTGATCATTTGCAAATATTAGCACGTACAGTTGGTCTTTCAGGTTTGACAAAAAACTGAGAATATAGCCTTACAGTTTTTGTGGTTGCATGTTGACATCACACTACCACCAACGCTACGCTACTTCAGTCTTTAGAGATAACAATCACTATTCGTAAGACAAGAAGAGGCTGCTCGTCAGGAAAACGTAATGCAATTAAGGTACAATTCCGGAGAAAGACAGCTGATAGTTTCTCATTCCTAGACTGTCAAATGCTCTTCGACAACCTTGGAATGTTGTGGGTACATGTGTCGGTATTGATGACCTGGGAATGTGAACAATCAACTATTTTACACATTGCACCTTTAAGTGTTTGAACAAATGAGCACTGCTGTCATTTTTTTCTCCAATTCATATTGAAGAGGAAGGACAGATTCAGTGAAGGTCTCAATAAACAACAAAATAAAACAATATGTGGTGTTCCAAAGCCAGTTTGTTTCACAGAGATTAGGTTTTAGTGCATTAACATGTGCCATCATTTGACTGAGACTGCAAAGACGGTAAGAGATGAAACAGTGGATATTTGGTCCCTTTCCTGTTTATAACAGAGCACAGATGAAATGCATTGTACATGTTAAAGAAATAAAATCATTCCCCGAACCTGTTCACACTATAGGCTTCTGCGTGAACTCACTGTGACTGCAGGAGCATGTAGCCATCAGCTCAGTTTAGTTTACAGAAAGAAATCAATGACATCTTTATGGTTCTTTCTTCAAAATCACAGATGCTTTTTTTAAGAGACAAAAGAAAACAATATTTTCCTGTGAACCTCTCTTCCGCCGCAAAGTGAAAAAAAAAAAAAAAGGTGGGCGCTGGTGTGTGACTCATCTGCCCCCCCCACCGCCCCAGACCTCCCCTCCTCCCCCTCATGTTGGAATCTCCCCATATCTCAGTGGCTCAGGGGAAACGGGAGCATTACACTAATGATATAGAAAAAGGGCTGGAGGAGGGTTGGGGGTGTGTGTTGACTCAATTCTGCTGAGCGCTTTGCAGACCACAGCCATGCAGGCCAATTAAAGTGGCTGACGCAGTGCAGGGCCCACTGACAGCTGCTGATGTGCCATTAGCAAAGAAGCACTGAGCACCCTTGCCACCCCCCCCCCCCCCCCCCCCCCCCCCGGCTCGGCCCAGTGTCGCTCAGGCTCAGTTTATGGTAACCTATGGTCTGGAAGAAGCCTCACAGAAGACGAAGAGGAGGAAGAGGAAGGATGATCAAGGATGGGAAGGGAGAGAGCAAGGGAGGGGGGGGGACAATGCTTCAGACAGATTTAGTAAATAACAATGAGGCAGCGTGGGCGCTCTGGTGCCTCGTGGGCTTAAGGAGGCAGGATACTAACAATGAGGTCCGTATTGCCTGAAATAGACAAATATGTAAAAAAAAGGGAAACACACTGACTGCAGCTTTCTAAAGACTGTTAATCTGAGTTCAGGGCCAGTGCATTTGAGGAAATGACGTCATTTGATAAGTTAAAAAGGCAAAACTAACCTCTTTTTCCCAATTTATCATCTTTTGCCATCAACACAAGCCAATATCTTTAAATCAAATATATTCATTAAAACAGGTTATTTAACATGATCGATCACACAAATGTATTTTGGGATATGGTCACTCATTTTTCTTTTATCTGCTTTATCTGCTTTTGATCCAACCTTGATGCACTCCCAGCTGAAGCATGGGCTGTTTAGCTGGGCAAAGATGGCTGCCAGGCGAGAGACCGGTGTTCAGTTCACAGTTCAACATTCGTAAGCGTGAAACCACTTTATACTTTTAATTAGACATCGGGACACACAGCTGTGTTTGTGGCATCAAAACAAGGATTTCTAGGACCAGACGAGAGAATTAGCGGCAGCGTTTGCCATGACAGAAGCTGGTCACTGAAAACATAGACTTTTTCTTACCCTAAGCGTTTTTGTGCCTGGCCATTGGCACAACGCTGTCACAACATGAAATTGAAAACTGAACCTAAAAAAACATAAACATTGTAGAAAATGCACATTGCCAACATTTATCCGGCAACTGAGTGTTTGTGGAGACCAACTGTTTTAGTGAATCACAATTTTTAGTTATTCAGAACCTCAACAATCTTTCCTTGTGTCCCTGAACTACAGAAATATCCTCTGGCAAACAAGGGGATCACAGCTCCAGCAAACTGAGCAAACCAAATCTTAATAGGCTTCAAATTTTGACCACAAGATCAAACACGAACACCAGTCAAGGCAGAATCTGAAGGAAAGAATTTGAAAATTAAAAACTTTCTGCAAAACTGACCCACAATTTCAAGTGTTTTTCCAAATGAGTTAAACAAGTCTTGGTCAACAACTCCACAAAGCCTTTTTCTGTGTACAAAAAAGTCTTTCCACTGCAAGTCATGACCCAGATTACATCAGTAACCTTGCGTCACCTGTGTCTCGGCCAAAAAGCTGCACTTGCACACACCGCAAACACCACCGCCGACAGCCATCTGTGTGAGGAAAAAGGTCTCCAAACCACCAGATAGTGATAGTCTATGTTTGTCATTCAAAAAGGGCGACCGGAAGAATCGTCCCATCAGCATTTTCTGACAACACTTTCGGATGTGAAAAATTGACTACTGGGGACGACTGCTAGCGCCAACAGTGCTGGATACAACCTAACCACCAGGGCCGCACATGATTACCAAAGGACCCCGGCTGCCGACTGCCAGCAAAGAAGGTAAGAGAGTTAATGTAAACCTGAGAAGAGTGAAAGCAACGCCCAAATTTGAACAAATCCTAAATATGATCAAACTTACTGTCGGGAGATGGGCTTGAAATGGAAAATAAAAAATATGTTCACGATCAGACTGGTATGAAGGTAAACATCCGTGCAAATGACACCCATGCAGACCAGAGGAGCATTCCCCAGCCCGCCCTCGACGGAGAGGAATATAATCAAGCCTGTGACCTTCGCTGCTTGTTATCCCATCTCATTCCCATTTCCCCCGTCACCGGCTGCCACATAAAATCTAAGCAGAAGTCCCTCAGACTCCTGTGAAAAGAAAGACGATACGAACAGTTTGTGTTTTTTAAACTGAGGCAGAAAAAAATCAAAAAAAATTTGATTCTAACATAAAGGGGAGGAGATCAATATGTGTGTCACATTTAGATCACAATGTCTTCTTCTCATGATGTTGACAGTCATCACGTGTCAAGTGATATACTGACTATCACTTCTGTTTTCTCCCTCAGATTGGAGGCTTTCCTGCTGCTGACAGCTCATTAACATATGGCTGTGAAACGAAAGGTGAGCATTATAAATAAAAGCTGTTCCACCCATGTGTCATCTTCATGCCCACACGAGCTCAACTTCTCTAGATTTATCTCGCCGGTGCTGCAGGGATTTTGTCTGATAACATTCCTCACCAGTGGCGGTTCTAGACCAGTTTTAGTAGGGGGGCCAGGTTGGGGCTGGCTTTTTTGTAAGGGGGCACATACAACCCAGAAAAAAGGATAAATCCCTCATTCAGACAAAGCAGTGTTTACAATTTCAGCAATTTTGATTGGGAAGTAAACTGTTGAGACAATTTATCTCTGCTTTTTACCTTCAGAACAAAATAACTGCAAGAAATCTGTTCTTGTGTTACTGATGCAGACTCCCTGTCAGGGGGGCCACAGGGGGGTCCAGACTCAGAGTTACGGGGGCACTGGCCCCTGTTGGCCCCCCCTAGAACCGCCCCTGTTCCTCACGGAGCCTAAAAAAGACGGTCTTCCTCGGGTGCACACTGCGAGCAGTTGCATGGAGGGACGTTTTTAATTACCCAGATATGCATGAAATGAATATCTTGTCACAATGTGTGCTTGCGGAACAGGATGTGATGAGCGTTAAGTGGCATGTGAATAACGCGATGGAGAACAGCTTGTGAAATTGGTGAAATACAATTTTCCGGAGCAGTAATGAGGCTGCCGATGGAGAAATCAACACAAAGGGGGAAAGTCAGAGTTAACAAACAATGCCAAAACTAAGACAAGACAAAGGCATTTGGTTCTTCTGCATTATGGGCTGTAAAGTTGGGTGAATATCTCAGACGAGCAGGCTTAAGTTGCCGGGAAGACTTTGAAAACTTTCCTCAGGATTCAGTTGTGACTGTGTGTGGAAGTGCACTGGATACCTCCAGCTCGGCCGCGATGAAATCCATCTGGATATATCAAATCTACTCCATCAATATTGGCCTTTCAAGGCTACGGCATCACATCCATTTAAACGGAGCAGAATACAGTGTTGTCTCACCGATCTCTGTAGGGGGAGGCTGTATAATTGGTTCAGGCGGCGGAGAAATCAGATAAAACAACTCATGCATTGAGTTGGCAGATGGGGGCTTTTCTTTGGAACAGTTTTCTTTACTGTGTGCTTTCAACCTTGTTAGCCAATAATCCTATCAGCGTACAGGATGTCGAAAGATTCCAACCGTTCTGCACTCGGGCCCACCCACAGCGACGTCTGCACCCCAGTGGGCTCTTCCCGAATCTGCTTCACTCATACCAACACATCTCTCTCTCTCCTACATTAACACACGCAGAACGTCTTCGATATAATCCACAGCATTGTTTTACTAACAGTCGGTGGTGGCTCCTACTGGCTACCGTTTGGCTAGTGACTTTAGCTAGAGTTTGAAGACTTTGCTTTGCGCGGGCACAGGTGTTCCAGAAGAGGTGGGAGGAGACTGGACAAGAGATAAATATGAGTTTGACGGTGGTGAAGGAAAAGTGGATGTCCACGACCGATTCGACTCTGAGCAGCGCCCTCCAGTGGTGGCAGTGCTTTACGTCCACGCCAACGTGAAGCACGCATGGACACGTCTGGTCAGTGAAGGCTGCATATCGTTTGAAAGGGACGTATGCATTTTCATACTTTCAGGGAGTACTGAGCCAAGTTAACTCACACAGTGAGAGGCATGCAGACATAGTGAGCATCCGTACCAAATGCGGGATCACATTCACGTTATGTGCTTTTTTAGCCATCAGGAGATGGAGGGGATAGTCATTACATTGTTATTTGGGTCTCAAGCATTTTGCCAGATCCCTCCTTTTTCTTTATCCTGTCTTTACTGGCATCATGATTTGAGGTGTGTGCGCTGGCATAGTAAGGAAATTCACTGCAACATTAGCTGGGAGTTAGTTTAGACCACTACATGTCTCTGGTCATAAAATGGCCTCTACCAGTTTCAGGCGATGGGGTTTTCATTCAGAGACAGGCTGCGTTTTTATTTGAAGGAGCAATTTTACTCAACCAGGGAAAATCGTTACCAGGCAGCCCCCGACTGCACTCAAAACATTTTGCTTCATCAAAAAAATCTGCTTGTGCAAAGACCTTGGTGGAAGCTGAGATTCATTAAAAGGGTAATGCTCGGTTTTTGCAGTTTTGAGACGTTTCATTGTGTTCTTAGACACACAGATATAAATCCTCTTTCATACTCACTTTCTATTTTTGACTTTACCTCTTGAGCTCCACAGCTCAGCGAGAGATCCCCTCCTTACAGACGAGAAACACCACCCAATCTCTTTCAACTGGTATAACTCTATGAGGTCGATCTCTTTTAAAGCCCTACCAGTGCTGGAGTACTGGATTAAGTGATTTTCTAGTGTTTCTTTACCTCCAGAGGCACAAACGGAAAAAATATTGGTACTATACGGTCATGTTCCCTCTATATAAGATGAAGGTTTTGATGCTCTATGTTGCCTTTTAAGCTTCTTTGCTTCTTTGATTTCTGCTGCAGGGTCGCCGATAAAAGCCGATGTGACGAGGGAGGGAACAAACACTACGAGGCAGCCTCGTGTCTGCCTCCCGCTGAAGCAGCTCAGACGCAACGACAAACCCAACAGAACCCGTGCAGAGAGCAGCAGGATCTGCACACTGGACGTACAGTAAATATACCACAGCTGCTGCTGCTGTTTGCAGCTAACAGCCTGGAAGAAAGACAACAAGAAATACACTCTATTGGAGCTGCATGTTAAAACAGGGCTGATCAATAAGAACAGACACACTGATTTATATCTACACACACACACACAGAGGGGGGGGGAGAGAGAGGGGGAAGAGAAACAGAAATAAGAGAGGTTAGATAAAGATATAAGCGAGACATAGATGAGATAAAAGAAAGAAGGACAATAAAGATATGTGTGCCTATGTTGAAAATAAGAAGCAGCCACTGGGAAGAAGAAGAAGAAGACGAAGAAGAAGAAGAAGAAGAAGAAGAAGAAGAAGAAGAAGAAGAAGAAGAAGAAGAAGGCTGAGGGAATCACAGGCCTGTCAGCTGCTCTCTTTCTCTGACTCTTGCTCGCTCTCTCTCCCAACAACTGATCAATCAGCTTTGCTTTTAATCTCGCCCAATGACTCATAATCAAATTAACTGCCTCGCTGCTGCGCTGAGTGAAATGGCCAGATATAACACTGCACAGCAGTCTGTAGAGGCCGGGCAGCAAAGCAATTTGTCTCTCTCCCCCTCCCTCTCTGTCTGTCTTACCTCCTCAGATATCTGGCTTTTCCACGCCAGCTACACTTCGACTCTCCGGTTCAGACGGCTCATTTTGGTGCATGGTTCAGGAAACGTAGCATCACACAGGCTGGCGCCAGCTTTGAAATGTCAGCAGCGGCGCCAGCTGAGACGGGAAGGACCTGCATGCTGCAGCCAATCAGCTCAATCACTCAGGGTTAGAACAACAAACCCTGAACTCAGATTTTCTTTGGCACGGCTACTTCACTTCTAAAACCTGCCGAAAGTGCAGTCAATGTAGGGAAACAACAGAAATGTACTCTGACGTCTCTGCAAAGATGGTTTATTGCACTAGACTAGTCACGCTGGCAGCTCTGTACATACTTTTATGATGAGTTTGAACCAAGTGAGTCTGATGAAGAGCTTGCACCGCAATAAATACATCATTTTCCTTTCTTTTTCCGTTTTGTTTACTTATTAGATTACAAGATAAGCAAACTCGCCACTTGCACACATCTCCCAGCTGAAACTACGGGGTTACCGGACTATCACCTCTTGCAGGACAAAGCTGCATTACGAGACAGGACAAGCCGCCGCTAGCTGGTTAGCATGCTACTTTCAACGATGTTCCTTCAGACTCTGTCAATGACTTGACTTCAATTTGCTGCTTTCAGATCAGTTTCGATATATATTTTCGCCTGCCTATCGAACCAACAGTTATAAGGACTTGATTCTACTTTGTAAATTATAGCGCTTGCAAGTCAATATAACCCAAAATGGACTTAATGGAAAAGGTGTCTCGGATTGTTTGTGCTCCGTCTAGTGTGATTATCCAGTCCAGAGCTACTCACACAACGCTCAAAACCGGAGTTTGATTTGCCTCAGAATATGTGGAGGTTAAATATTTTCTCTCCGTCTTTGCCAGAGACAGAGAAAAGCTCTTTGTGCAGTTTGTGTAGAGCTTAGGAGGAAAAGCCTGCTGATAATCCACAGAGAGGACAAAACTGCACAAAAACAACCAGACAAATGGAGACCGGAGGTGTCTTTGGTTGAATTAACGACAGAATAATAACACAAAATAAAGTTCTTTTGTCTTCTTTTATCTTGATAAATGACGACGGAGCCGGTGTTATTTTCCTAAATCAGCCTGATCAAGGTTTCACACACGTGGATGCGTCACATTACAGCCACAGTCTGCAGGGTAATTAAAGAAGTTGCTGAGTGTGGTCCCATTTATTTCCACACCTGGATGGCCCTTTTTCATGCTGCCGATTTTTCATCACTTTTCCTAATCTCAGAGTCTCAGTCTCCAGCCCTGATATCGAAGCTGAAAAGCTAAATCATGTGTGATCGTTGACCCGCACCGCCACCAAGCTAACTCAGTACAACCTCGCAATTAGGCTGATACAGGACAAGGAAAGCACTTAGCACCGCAGAAAACGTCTGTCAGGCCAGACTTAATGTTTTGGAAAAAGGTTCCTTCACTTTCAGTAATGTGAAAGTGGGGGGAAGCCTAAATTCTCCAAAGTGGGGAAGAGCGGTGATTTGAAGCCAAGGTACTGCTTTATTGATTTACTACTGAGTAACTGCAGTCACGTCCAAAGGTGTTTGGACAGTTACACATTTTTTCCACTTCCTCTTCCATTAGTCAAAGCAGACTATTAAGTCAAATTCAGACCTGAGTTCCCTTCACATTTTGTGTAACGCCCCTTCATGCTGCTGAGTTTGCATTCCTCTCAAAGTGGACGCTAGTTATTCTAGCTTGCTAACCGTAGTGCCAGCTGCCTCGCCCATGTCTTATCTAACCCTAACCAAACGTGTGGATTTCTCTGGCTTGAACGTGGATGGAAACATTTGGCATGATGTATGTACAAAACTCAACAAAATATCAACAAAGGTCGAGTTGTTTTTAGACAGTTACATTCAGAATTTTTATAGAAATTATTATATATCTATATACATTTGCATTTCCGTTGGACTTCTTCTTAGAGTTATAGGGTTAACCCTTAACCCTAACCCTAACCCTAATAGGGTTAACCCTTACCCTAACTCTATTTTTAAAGAGTTTAAAGAGCATATATATGCTCTTTAAACTCTTTAAAAATATGTTTTTTTTAGCATATATTCCATCAGCTACAATTCTGCAACGTGTTTCGGGAAAAAAAACATGTTGAGAAATATGCTTACTTGCTTTCTTGCCAAGAGTTAGATGAGGAGATTGATGACGATCTCATGTCTGCATGGTAAATACATGGGCGGGCCCGGCAGCCAGCTACCTTAGAGAGCGTGGTGTCATTTTCATTTAGTGAGAATGAAATCAAGTTAAAGAGTTGCTATGTTGAAATCACAGAGATTCTTCTACAAATTTGGTGCCGGGGGGAACTATTTTCCGCTAGTTTCCTGTCTTCATGCTAAGCTAACCTAACCAGCTCGAACGTTTTTCTTGAACATTTCAGATGCAACAGCAGCATCAATCATCTCATCAATTAAGCATTTCGCACAATGTGGAGCTGTCGCTTTAAGAAAACGCTCAATAAAGCAGCCAGTTTTATATGTTGCCAACACTGCTTTAATGCTGGATAACTTCTGGGAGTCTCAATCTCATAAATATGATTCATCTTGCGACGCTTCACTTTACGATTCTCTCTCCAGCCTCCAGCTGCATTTCGCGGCGTCTCCGGGAGAAGTGAGCAGTATTTGGCAGCAAACTGCTCTGACCGCAGGCGTTTCTCAGTAAAAATGAGTCAATTCATTATGTGATCTGTTCTGAAGATATTAGCTGTGATACATTAAGGTGCAAGCCGGCATTCTAGGCTTAAGAAATACCATTCTGATTATGGGAGCGGGCCTGCAGGCGTTACAGTAGACTCACACATGTCTCCAGTGTTAAGTGCTCTCAGTTTTCTTAATGTAATAACACTTTTCCTCCCAGGAGTTCAACTGGGACACAAGGAGTGTGTGTGTGTGTGTGTGTGTGTGTGTGTGTGTGTGTGTGTGTGTGTGTGTGTGTGTGTGTGTGTGTGTGTGTGTGCGTGTGTGTGGAGGCTGGGGGAAGCCCATGACAGAGAGCGAGAAAGAGAGCCGGTGTTAAACGAATGGCTGAGATGATTGCGTGTGCTGGTGGAGGAATTGAATTCTGAGCAGGTCGTATTTCAGCCCGGCGAGGAGGAGGCGTCCCAGTGACACACACACACACACACACACACAGTGACTTCACACAGACCTCCAGCATCATTAGAAAGCTTCGGGCAGCCAACTCAGAGACTTTGAATGTGAGATCGTGTTAGCAAGATTGAATTTGAACGAGTTTGAAATATTTAAAGCAAAGCTGAGTATGTTTTTTTGTTGTTTTTTTTTGGGAGTGAACCTTCCTTTTTTGGATCCTGAGTATGTTTCATCGTTTTGAAAATCTCCTCCCACACGTCTCTTAACTGTTAATTGACGCCGAAAGCTTTCCGGCTATTCACAGCTTTTTTTTTTTATTCTTAAGATGGAACAGAGAGAGGAAGCCAAGAGGGAGATAATTAATCAGAATGGGATGAGAGGCTTCAGGGCGAAACGGTTAAGAAGATCGAGGGACAGTCGGCCAACTTTAGTGACAGTACAACAGCAAAACAGCTAACTCTGATGAAAGTGGAAGGAGCATTTCGCCAACCAAACACACCGACCGGTAAACATTCTCTGCAGCACCTCATTGTACGAACACGAGTGTAAAGCAATATGCTGCATCTTTACAGGTGTGCTTCCCTTTTCAGAGTGTTCCGTTTGAATCAGGGCGGTCACGTTACCAGATTTTTACGTCACGATAACGATACTTTCACCAAAACAAAATGCAAGCAATCAAATCAATCTTTAATAAATGGCCCTCGAAAAAATAGTCTGTGGAGTTTATAACTGTAGGCAAAAAGGAAAAAAAGTGCACTAAAAGAACAATTACTATCAAATACTCGATTACTAATAAAAAGGCAACCAGATGAACTCTTAAAATCAGATGTTCGGGGCTGAACACCTTCGCTGGATGTCTTTAGACGGTATTATCGTGTTAATATCACGGTTATCATGAATATCGTGATATTGTGACACCCCTCATTAGTAACAGTGTTTTAAAGGCCTCAAGTGGTCAAACTATCGAATATTTCATAATTAACAGCAAAAATAATGAGGGGCACCCCAGTGGTCCAGAGGGTTAAAGCACCCTCAGTGGGCTGCAGCCACCATCGGTTGGACGAGCGCAGGGATCCGAGTGTCGTGTCACTCATCATCACCTCTCCACCATCGCCCTATGTAGAGTGTTTGATTCGACAGCACACGTAATTAGGACTACCGTTGATCAAACTTTGTCAAAAGTGACAAAGCACGCTGCTGAATCATTGGATTGTTGGATTTGCACTGATCTCTGACCACATGCCCAGTAATGTTCAACACGATCAGATATCTGAGGGGAAAAACAGTGTTACTTTGGTATTTGTAGCAAAAACTCAGGAGTTGAAACTGAAGCACACAGTGAAGCCAGTTTGATCTGTTTAGCCCCCACAGATGACAAGGTCTCATCAACAACCCATTCGCACTTTGCAGAACATTAACTCTCAAAGCGACGGGAACCCAGTCTGACATGTTTAACTTCAGTATCCAAGGCACAAAGATCAAGATCAGCTGTAAAGAAGAAGCGTTGACTCCCTTCTCCTGACTTTTACCTGGCCTCACTTTGCACCACATCCCCTCAGCTGCTCATCAAAACCCCGCACTAAGTTTTTTTTCAAGGCCACAGTTTGCAGCTGGAGTTGAGCAGAGTGGTGCTGAGCGGACAGCTCCCGCTGCTCGGGGCTGCCATTTGTTTTTGTTTTCTTCTTTTGTTTTTTTCTCCCCCTCCTGTAACCCCCCCGGAGCCGCCGAGCATCAATTCACATCAATATCTGGGTCGACTGAGAGGAAAGAGAGGATGCCGTGCCAGAGGAGCCATCCCGTCTGCTGCTGCTGCTGAGGATGATGATGATGATGGGGATGATGATGGTGCGTTCACAAGCGCAGCTAAAAGCCTTACACGCTTTAAATTAATCCCCTTACTGTCAACAAAGAAGCAGAGAGGAGGAGGAGGAGGAGGAGAAAAGACGCATGCAAGTCCCAGGTCTCGCCATGATGCATGTTGCGTTCTGTGCACAGGAGCGCAGCGCCGTGTGGCCAAACGGCCTGAGTGAGCACGCATTTCTTACCCGGAGTTTTCTTTTTGGTGCAGTAGGGAAGAAGGAGGAGGAGGAAGAGGAGGAGAAGGAGGAGGAGGAGGATGGCACACCAACTCCACCGCTCTCCCTTCTTCAGGCGCCTCTCTCCATTCAATGACACCGGTGCCGGTCCGGTCTGTGTATCCCGGGGTGGTGCTGGTGCTGGAGGAGGAGAAGGAGGAGGGGAGGGAAACGGCGTTCACACTCCTCCCGTCTCTCTCAGCGCATCTGAACGCTTTCAGCCCAGCTGGATGGAGGGGAGATGAGCAGAGGGACGAGGAAGAGGAGGAGGAGGAGGAGGAGGAGGAGGAGGGTTTATCTTCCACTCGGAGGTGTCCGTGTGTTGTTGGTGCTGCTGCTGCTCGCAGGAGTCTGCAAAGCTGCTGTTACAGGCATTCTTGTGTGCTCAGCTCAGCTCCGACCGACCGACTGCAGACAGAGAGTCCCACCCCTGCAGCGAAACTTCCACCGCCGGGCCGCTCGATAACACGACCACCGCCTCCTCCTCCAGGGCTCCACAGCAGCAGCAGCAGCAGCAGAGGCAGCAACAACAGCAGCACACACACACACAAACACACACACACACACACACACACACACACACACACACACACACACACACACACACACACACACACACACACACACAGAGAGAGAGAGAGAGAGAGAGAGAGAGAGAGAGAGAGAGAGAGAGAGAGAGAGAGAGAGAGAGACAAAGACACACAGAGCCTGGTGTTACGCAACTGTGGGGAGACTGGGATGAAAGGTGTGTGCGAGCGAGCGAGCGAGCGCACCTCAGGGGCACCCAAACTTTTCAAGTGAGCCTGACTCCCACAGAAAAAAACCCTCCTTACCCCCCAATTCTTTCTGTCCCAAGAGAAAAACCTCCTCCTCCTCATCTTCCTTCTCCCCCCTCCCTCTTCATCATCATCACTTTCATCTGTTAGGGATGATTCAGTGTGAAATTACATAACTGTGTTTACAGGCGGTGGGCAGAGTGCAGCGATGACACCTCTGATGGCCAAACTCTCGCTTTATAACACAGAATAATATATATATATATATATATATATATATATATATATATATATATATATATATATATATATATATATATATATATATATATATGACTATCGGTCGGCCTCGAAGAAATTCTGGCAAACCATCCGGCGCCTCAGGAGGGGGAAGCAGTCCTCCACCAACACTGTTTACAGTGGAGGTGGGGAGCTGTTGACCTTGACTGGGGACATTGTCGGACGGTGGAAGGAATACTTCGAGGATCTCCTCAATCCCGCTGACACGCCTTCCATAGAGGAAGCAGAGACTGGGGTCTCAGAGGTGGATTCATTCATCACCCAAGCCGAAGTCACTGAGGTAGTTGGGAAGCTCCTCAGTGGCAAAGCACCGGGGGTGGATGAGATTCGCCCTGAGTACCTCAAGTCTCTGGATGTTGTGGGGCTGTCTTGGTTGACACGTCTCTGCAGCATCGCGTGGCAGTCGGGGACAGTGCCTCTGGACTGGCAGACCGGGGTGGTGGTCCCCCTATTCAAAAAGGGGGACCGGAGGGTGTGCTCCAACTATCGGGGGATCACACTCCTCAGCCTCCCTGGGAAAGTCTATTCCAGGGTACTGGAGAGGAGAATTCGGCCGATAGTCGAACCTCGGATTCAGGAGGAACAATGCGGTTTTCGTCCTGGCCGTGGAACACTGGACCAGCTTTTCACCCTCCACAGGGTGCTCGAGGGTTCATGGGAGTTTGCCCAACCAGTCCACATGTGTTTTGTGGACTTGGAGAAGGCATTCGACCGTGTCCCTCGTGGCATTCTGTGGGGGGTGCTCCGGGAGTACGGGGTCGGAGGCCCTCTGTTAAGGGCTGTACGGTCCCTGTACGACCGGAGCAGGAGCTTGGTTCGCATCGCCGGCAGTAAGTCAGACCTGTTCCCAGTGCATGTTGGACTCCGGCAGGGCTGCCCTTTGTCACCGGTTCTGTTCATTATTTTTAAGGACAGAATTTCTAGGCGCAGCCTCGGGCCGGAGGGGATCTGGTTCGGGAGCCACTGGATCTCATCTCTGCTTTTTGCGGATGATGTGGTCTTGTTGGCTCCTTCGAGCCAGGACCTCCAGCATGTCCTGGGGCGGTTTGCAGCCGAGTGAGAATCAGCACCTCCAAATCCGAGGCCATGGTTCTCGACCGGAAAAAGGTGGCTTGCTCCCTCCAGGTGGGAGGAGAGTTCCTGCCTCAAGTGGAGGAGTTTAAGTATCTTGGGGTCTCATTCAAGAGTGAGGGAAGGATGGAGCGTGAGATTGACAGGCGGATTGGTGCAGCGGCCGCAGTAATGCGGTCGTTGTATCGGTCTGTCGTGGTGAAGAGAGAGCTGAGCCGAAAGGCGAAGCTCTCGATTTACCAGTCAATCTACGTTCCGACCCTCACCTATGGCCATGAACTTTGGGTCATGACCGAAAGAATAAGATCCCGGATACAGGCGGCCGAAATGAGTTTCCTCCGCAGGGTGGCAGGGCGCTCCCTTAGAGATAGGGTGAAGAGCACTGTCACCCGGGAGGAGTTCAGAGTAGAGCCGCTGCTCCTCCACATTGAGAGGAGCCAGCTGAGGTGGCTCGGGCATCTGTTTCGGATGCCCCCGGGACGCCTCCCTCGGGAGGTGTTCCTGGCATGTCCCGCCGGGAGGAGACCCCGAGGAAGACCCAGGACACGCTGGTGTGACTATGTCGCCCAGCTGGCCTGGGAACGCCTTGGGATCCTCCCGGAAGAGCTGGAGGCAGTGTCCGGGGAGAGGGAACTCTGGGTGTCCCTGCTCAGGCAGCTACCCCCGCGACCCGGCCCCGGATAAGCGGACGAAAATGGATGGATGGATGGATGGATGGATATATATGTATATATATATATATATGTGTGTGTATATATATATATGTATATATATATATATGTGTATATATATATATGTGTATATATATATGTATATATATATATATATATATATATATATATATATATATATATATATATATATATATATATATATATATGTGTATGTATATATATATATATATATATATATATATATATATATATATATATATATATATATATATATGTATATATATATATATATGTATATATATATATATACACACTTGTATTGTATATATGATTCAAACGAAATAATCTGAAAAGGGTAGCACACCTAAATTCTAATCAAATCAAAGAGGCATCGAACGTCTCATCAACCTACCAGACACAAACTTGTAAGTAAGAACTGAAGATGCCATTTCTAATACAACATACGTCATGTTAATAAGTCACTTTGGGTTGCCAGGTTGTGTTTCTTTTGTTGGTAACCCCAAAGCTCTTAAAAGTGCACTTCAGTAGTTTTGGTGAAGAAGAGAAAGACCACCTTTTTTATGTCTAAACAAGCTAAATGAACAAACTGTCTTCTCTCCAAAGGACTTATAGGTTTATATGTGGCGGACCCTTCCACCTTTCTAGCTTCAAACCGTTTTCTGAGGACCTTATTTTCCTCTGAGGAACAGCTTGTTTCTTCAGCAATGGAAATCTCCCAGTTTGTTTTGTTGACTCATTAATATTGTGAATATTAAAAGTTTGAGAGTGAATGTTGACCGAGTGACTCTACCTGGGCAGTAACCCCGCCGTCAACCCAATGTCAGCCAGCCCTCCCACGACCCTGAAGAGGATTTACAGATAATGGATGGATGGATGAGTGTGAATTTCTTCTCCAAAACTGCACAGTGCCCCTTTAATTACTCCTGTTGTTTAAAGTGCTGATAAATCATTTATTAGCTATCAATGAAGCCAATGGTTCAAATTCCAGGATAAAATGTAATATGATGCGCATCGTGCCATGCACACAGAGTAGTGTGCCAAACCCTCATTGGCTGATAAGACACAGAAAGTACAGATGCAGCAGTCAAACAGTTCATTACATTTCATTTGATTCCGGAATCACAAATCATTCTGCGAGCTCGCCGTTCTCTCCTGAGCTTGACAAAGAAAACCAACCAAAGAAACCGGCAGAAATGGAGGACATTTGAGTAAAAAGCAAGTGTCTGAAATCGTCACAGACGGTGACAGTCTCAGCTCACACAACAAACAAAGTCTGTCCTCCTCCGTAGTGGCACTAAACCTGCCGGTCTCCGAGGGTGACGGTAATGTTCCCGAACCTAACTGTGCACATAAGGATGACTTTTGTTTAAATCCTTCACATAAGGTTCTACAGTATAACAAAAGCTCATCATTAGTGCTTAGACCACAAATCATCAGACCATTTTTCTTTATACATGAGAGACATCAGCCTCAGTCGTAATATATTGACATGTGACCTGTGACTGCAGTAAACTCCAACCAAGTGTTTTTTTGTTTATTTTGTAACTAAGCCTTTCCCAATCATAAGCACAGCGCTGTCACAACATATAGACAATAGAAAATTGAGTGGAAAGAAATGTTGGGTGTTGGGTGAAATGTTGGTGACTGGGTTGCATTAGACACTGTCTAAATTACTGCAGGGGTTTATTTCTGTGAATTTGTCTGCCTGGCATCTTATAGAGCCACTCGTCAGGTGAACGCAAACATTGTGAGGGCCCGAATGCAGAAACGCACAGGAATAACAAGCTTTTAATAACAAGCTGAAAATCCAAAAATCATATGATACAAAAACAAAGACGTGCAGAACACCAAAAAAACAAAAGCAACTGATATTGAGACACAGGTGAACACAGAAAAAATGTGGGAAATCACACAAAGGGAGGAAATGAAAAGCAAAACACAACACACGGGGGGGGGGACTTCAAAATAAAACAGGAAATCACAGAAACACAAACCGAACCATGACACTGCTTGGCTGAGTACAGTTTTCCATATTAAGCGTCTGGTCAGCTGATGGTGATGATGAAGCACCCAGCTGAATAAGTGAGTGTACTGCTGTTTTCATTGTGTCTGTCTTCTATGACACCTACTGTATCTCTGCCTGCATCTTCAACACACCTTTCTGCAGTCATCGATCAGCTGCGCGACACGCTGCTGACAGAGATGTAAATGAAATCTAGCGACAGAAACAGCTTCTTTAATCTTTGCTGACACTTTACTGAACATGGCTCTGTATAGCCTTTAGATAGAGCGTGACCTAAATGATTGAGACTCTTCAGCAACATGCGTCATGGTCCCCTGCTGGCCCCTGCAGGATGTGCCCCCTGACCCCTGGTTTGACCTGCCTTGACCTCTTTCAACTTGATTATTGGTCAAGCAATGAATCATGATACAGGTAATAAACCTACTGGAGCGTCACTCTGGATCCATACTGACGAACATGAAGATTACTGCCAACAGGAAATACTCCTCCCAGAAGAGACGACAACACAGATACTGTTTTTTTTTCCAACTTAAAAGAGGGTCAGGTAGATGTACTAAACACTGATGAGTAAGTGGTCTCTAAGTAGTACAAGATGCAGTTACAGCAAAAAATGCTCTCTGGAAAAATGTATTCTTGATTCTTTTCCTTCTTTAAGCGGTGCCCATGGAGGATCCTGTTTTCTGTTGTCGGTTATGATATTGAACGGTGGATGAAGAAGGAAAAACAATCAGAATTTAATGAGATCAAGAGTCACTTTTGTTTGCAAACTGCAGCACACGAATGACACTAAACCTATACAGAGTAAAGTAACAGAGCATCCTCATACGCCAAATGCAGTGGATGGATGGATGAATGGATTTCCTTTCCTCCTTTTCAGTCACAAAGATAAGAGACAAGACGATGTGAGAGCTGAGCAGGACACATCATGAGATAAGAGTATAATCTCAGTCTGGACGGGATCATCCCATCTGAAATCACTGTTTCATCAGCAGAAAATCCTTCTGAGGCTTTTTCTTGTTCCTATTCATACAGCATGTCTTCATAGACACACCAGACTGAGCACGGCATGAATAAAAGTCATACAAACATCATAATAGTCGGATTATTGGAGGTTTCACAGCAGGAGGCGGCTGCATTCCTGCGTGTCTTTGCCTTTTGAATGTCCCCATCTGGTGGTGGATTTGCTGCAATGACACAGAAGTACTTCATGTTCTAATAAAAGATGTACATGACGCCTACTTTACCGAGTCTGTGCATGACTCAGAACTATGATTTCCAAGTTCATAGTGTTTCAGTGGGCCCAAACACTCATTTTTAGCCACTTGACCATCTATTATTAAAGACGAACAAGACAAAACAAATGCCATTGTGCATTAGTTAGAAGTTGGATAAGATTATTATTTTGGATATTTTCGACCCTAGACATTACTCAGAGCCAGTAAATACTGCTCGAAAGTCCCAATTATTGTGATATAGTATAATACAGTTGCTAATAACCTCACAAAGTCCTGTCACCTTACTTGACTACATTCAGGCTTCTCCAATATAAGGATTTGATACCTTTCTCTGTTTTACAGTATTGTAAACTGAATATCTTGCAAGTGTCAAAGCAAGACATGTCACCTGAGGCTCTAGGGAATGCTGATGACTACCCATTAATTTATTTGCCTGTTAAGAGCCGGTCGCTGTTTTGTGTCTCTGTTCAATAATTAACAGTGTATCTCTGCAGAGAGGTCTATTTGAATTCATAACAAAGGCGACGGTTGAAATATTCGTTCAAATGTGTTCAGTTGTTCCAAGTACGTGTTACTATGTCCGATGGCATTATAATGTAGGTAACATTTTTAAATAACATATAATTAAAGGAAAATATATATTATATTAAACTTCAATTAAAGGTAAATTCACTGTCAGCAACAATGAAAGGCTTTATAAAACATTTATTTCGCAATTATTTATTCTTAAGTTGCATCTGTTGTTTTTTATACTTTGTAAATGGTTAATAAATACTGTGAGATTCATCTGTAAACATTATTTGGATGGCCTTTACAACATTAATAATCATTTACAATTGCTTAATAAACTGTTGGATGACTATTAATTAAAGTATGATTAACTAACTGTGAGGAAATGTGCTTTGGGGCTGCTGTTTGGCGCTATGAGTAAATCAGAGTGCATCTTTGAATCTTATATCTTTAAATGTAATATTGTGAGAAACATCGATCCGTGCCGAAAGAAACATCAGACTTTATCATGAGGGATTTAATTATTCACTTTAGAACTCCCCGTCTCTATCTTTAAGAAACATGAGCTCCTCTGAGATCAAGTAAAAAAAAAAAAAAAAACTCATTCAAACATTCAGATCGCAGGTTTCTCTTGAGTTTAAAAGATTTGGTTCATGTTCCAAAACCCGGAGAAGATTAATATGTTCCCAGTTTGGTCACTTTAAATAATTTAATGGCTCATTAGCAGCCCAAAGTCTGTGGACAGTTCTTATTTTGCTGGGGAAAAAAGTGATGCTGCACCATCAGAGTTTCACAGCACAAGCTACTCTTAATCCTACAATCAACTCAAGTTCGTACTGAAGATATTTACATTATTTATTTATGCCGGTTTGTAGTTGTTACCATTAATGAAGTGGGTATTGCAAGTATTGAGAGTTCTCTAGCAACTGAGGTAACATAACTTGACCAAGCAGAAGCACAACGTTGTATAACATCAGTATGATAACAGTGTTTGATCATATTTGAAGGTAATCCTGTTGTTTTAATATCTGTAGTAATTTTGTTGTTCTGATTAAACATTCACGCTATATTCCAAAAGTAATCACTGTTACAGTGTTCAGTGCTCAGACTCATTAAAAGATTGATTTTCTAGTATCCGTGCCCACTTAATGCAATCTCAACTCCTGTGGGGGGCGCCAAATCACAAAAATGCCAATTTTTACACAATCAGTAATTTGTAGTTTTTCTCCCTTGGAGGATAAAATCAATAACTCCACAACATCAATAACACAATGGCACAGAGTGTGTATATATAAAAACATATATTTATTGTTCTGTTACTGTTGGTTAACTTGATCAACAATAAATGGCGGCAGGCCAGCAGACATACTGTACACAAATTACTAGAAAGCCTAAGAGAGCTTCTGTTTTTCAGTTCAGTGGCAAAGAACAATGCGAAGAGAAAAAACAGAGTGAAGACAAGAAAAATAAACAATATTCGCTGCAGGCCGCACAGTTGATGGATGTATTAATGCTGTGTTCAAAGGTCATCCTTCAGCCTCTGTTCAAAGTGGTTCATCTCCTAAGCAGATAACTTTACGAGAGGGGTAAAAATACTGTACATTGTTCTGTAGATTAATGCTCCTTATCATGTGGTTTGAAGATTAAAAGATCTTTTTTCATTTATCCTTTTTTTTTTTTAGGACAGTGATAACTACCCACCGCTTTCTTCCCCCCAAACAAGCGAGGTTGAAGAAAGTCAAGTAAAGCTTTAAAACATGAATAAATGATATTTAAACTCTTTAAAGACAGAAATAGAGGTGCTCCGTACTCGACAAAATAGTGTGTGGATTAAAATAGATAACGGTTATATATATTTATACTATATATACTATATAAAGGCTTAAATCTCTAGACACAAGGACAGCCACCAGTGCCGTCTACACAAATTCCTTTAGTACACAAACCCTTTAAAACGCAGCAACAAACTCACACCTGTTTGTCTCATTTTCACTCCGTGGACCATTAAGTCTTGTATTGTACATCTGCAGCAAAACGATCACAGGATCCTGATCCCAAAAGTACATTTATACCCCAATGACAAGCTGAACTGCTGTAGCTTACAGATATGAAAAGACAAACTGAACCAGAGCAAATCAGAGTAAACTTGTGAAAGCCTTCTTGTAGTGTCAGTTTGAAAACATCGTCCGCCCGGATTCTGTATCAAGGGAACAAACTGCAGAAGACAGAAGCACACAGAGTCGTGTTTGGTTCTGAGTTAAAAGATGTGTTGGAACATCATAGCCACAAATAAACCCACATCTAAATGTTTACAGTTGCTTATTGTTTTTATAGGAAGTTGAGGCTTGTGCTCATATATTATGTCCACTAGCTGGTTGATACTGATCAATGAAGCAGAATAAATCCTTAGAGTGTCAAGCAGAGCATCAACGCAGGGTCTGTCATCCTATTAGCAGGATAACAACAAAGAGGACGGGGAAACAAGGCAGATGAATGGAAGGAAGCAAGTCTCAGTGGTTGAGTTTCTCCTCAATGCTGTGGTTGATTATTACACAAAAGAGTGAAACAAAGTGGTTCAGTTGGAAGATGAGTGTGTTTCTGAAGCCGTCAGATCAGAGACCAGGTCCAAATGTCTGTTTCAGTCCAGGCAAACCTTTACATTCCACACGCTGCAAAACAAGTCAAATCCAGTTCCTTAAAGTCAAAGGAACCTTTTCTCAGTCTGTCCTGCATCATCGCGTCCTCGGCCTCCATCGAGGAGCGCCGATTTTCAGACTGAATGTGCAAATGTCATCCGTAACGCAGAACCGCTCGAAAACAACTTGACAAAAACAACACAATAGACAAAGAAGAACTTTTTTGCAGTCCCTGAAACATCCCGTCTCCCAGTTCTTTACATCGAACTTGACTTTGTTTCTAAAATTGTAGGATTTAACTGAAATGAATCAGTTTATGTGCCACAAAACTAATGGAAAAGAGGATTAGTAAAAGACTGCATAATGTCATAAAAATGTTCATAAGCCATTACCTCCAAAGGAAACAACAAAGATACTAATTGCACATACTCCGACAGCCAGGGCAGTTGTGTCCCATTTTAACGGTTCTAACCTGTTATTGTAACTGTGCTCAAAGCCCTGTGCAAAAGTCTTGTCTTAAATAATACAATAAAATTTAATGGTGTAACTTTTGTTAAACTGAACTCCAGACTGGCTTTGACATTTCACTGATTAGAACCAAGCCTGAGCTGTAAAAAACAAAAGTAAATCTAGTTACTGTAATCATGTCTGACTGCAGTTTGTAGTAAACTTGTAAAGATTTTGTGGCAGATCTTTGGCTTCACTTTTGCATCAGTCTAGTTTAAAAAAAACAAAACATATTTCACCGTAATTACATTTGATTTTGAAGGACAAATCCATCAATGGTTAGAAAGTCTGTTCTGACTGTTCCTTTTTTCCACATTCCCTAAACGTCTCCTTTTAGTCTTTTGAAGAATTAACTGTTGCTTAAAATACAACACTCTGTTATAGTGTGAGTTAGATTCCCATCTCTGATACTTTCTGAAGTTCTCTCTCCAGAAACTGAGGACATTAAGGGGAATCTTTAGATGAAAATGTTTGTATACAATATTTATGCGCAACACTTTCTCAAATGTATTTCACTTGACAACGCCTCAAATGAATCTCTCAGACATCCGTCTCGCAAATCACATTGGATATAAAGCTATCACAATTCTGTAGTCTTACAGAAACTGGCTGAAAAAAACCCATAAAAATATGAAATTTCCTCACACGTCATAACACACATGAGATGTGCGCAAATGAAGAAACTGAAGATGAACTGGACCAAAAAGAGATGTCTGAAAAGTCACTGCCAACTTCTAATGTTTCAGTTTGTCTTGGACTGGGTTTGACAGCCGCTTCATCTGCCGGACTCTTAACCATCCCACTGTTGTTAATGAGTGCTAAGAATAACCCTGATCATGAAGCCTGGCCTGTTAGATGGGAACACAGCCTCTCGCTCTCTGGATTGATTTGCCCATGAACGAAAGACAGACATTGCACAACCAGATGTTTAGTTTTAGGTGAGCACTGTGGCTGCTGCAACAACAAAGCTGACTATTAGCTCACATCACACATTAGCGTCGGCAGACGGACCACACCAGGGAAGTTGGATCTGTTGCCATAGTAACAGCTGGGAAGAGGAACTCAAAGCGGTTGTGACTGAGTCAGGTGGAGATTGTGTGCTTGATGAGTTTGGTTCTGTGCTGCGTGCGCTGGCTGGCTCTGGTTCTGAGGATGTGGCTGTGGCTGCGGCTGTTGCAGGATGTGCACCACCCGGCTCAGGGTGTCTGTGGTGGCAAACGCCAGGTATTGGCAGCACAGCCAGTCCTCCAGGCTCACGCCGCAAGCCGTGTCCAGTGAACGCTCGGCAAACTTGATCATCATCAGAGTCCGCTTCAGGTCCAGCCAGTTCTGGAGGGTGGCCTCGCGCTGGCTGGCTGTGGCCCCTGACATGGGGCCTGTGCTGCTGCAGCCCAGCGCCTGGAACAAGTCCTCACGAGGGCCCCAGAGCAGACACTGCAGGCAAGCCCGGGCCTCGGACATACGGATCCTTTCAGAGGGGTTGACGGTGAGCAGTAACCTGGCCAGCTGCTGCAGACCCTGTGAATAGAGCGATCTGACAGGCAGCGGCGGCAGGTCTGCCCAGGTGTACTCCCGCTCCTTCAGCTCCGGTGTCTCCTCGAATGGGTTTGGTCGGTGAAGCATCTCATAAATGAGAATCCCTGTCTGGAACTCGTCACACTTGCGGTACTGAGTCGCTGTGACAATTTCTGGTGCCAGACGTGACTGGTCGCGCAGCGTACCAGGGTCAGCGGCCATGAGAGTACTCTTCTGTTTGGCTTGGGAGAAGTTGCTGATAATGAGGCGGGCGGGGCAGGTGGCGTTGGCGGCAGCAGCAGCAGCACTGGCGGAGGTTGCACCAGAACTGCTGCTATTGCTGTTGTTGTTGGGCTCAAGAATGTCCAGATTCCAGGGGTTGCCAGGATGGCAGTGGACCAGCAGCAGGTTTTCCAGCCGCAGGTCACAGTGGGTCACATGGTAAGGTTTCATGTGTTCAAGGCCAGAGCACAGCTGCAGCAGCAGGAGACACACCTGACGCTCGTACAGCTCCGGGTTATGAGTGTGTCGTGCCACGCCCTCTCGGACAAAGTCCGCCACCGTCTGGAAGGGCACCTCACGTGTGATGACCACCACTCGGCTCTTCAAGCGGCCTGCAGTGTTCATGTGACCTGCTGTTGGGGTTTCATCTAATTTACCATTTGAAGCTTTGGAGTCTGTTGTCTTGGCGTCAGTCTTAATCTCTTTCTCTTTCTCCTTCTCCTTCAGCCCATTCACATCTTCCTCCTCTTCCTCTTCCTCCTCCTCCTCATCTTCTTCCTCTTCCCAGGGCAGCAGGCGAGAGGGGACATCAGCCAGGAAGTGTCCACAGTCTTGCTGGATGTTGAAGTTGACGGCCAGGCTCTGTCTCACTGCAAGGCTGTGGAAAAACTGCTGCTGGGTCTCCTTCACTTTGCTCCGACAGATCTGGAGAAAGATGAGAAAGACAATGTTAACATCCATATAAGAAACCTCATACTATGAAGCAATGTGCAACTTCTATTTGTATGCCATGTTACCTTTTTTGCTACAAAGGAATAAGACATGTCAGTCTTTAAATATACAGACAATACTTATCAGTAGGATCTTTTGAAAATAAAAACTTACCCTATGTGCCATAGTGCTCATTGTTGTTCTGTGTACATTTTTACTACTCCCATTACTTTCAACACGGAAACTGTATTCTATTTTGATTCAGTCCAGTGTACACTGTTACCAAACAAATGTTTGTTATTGTTTTTGTTGCTACCACATTTTCCCCTTCTAGTCCTGTCCGAGTAGCTTTTGCTAAAGACCAAAGTGCCCAGATGCATTGGAAATAGTCATCCTTTTTAAAAACAGGCCATATATTTGAGTTTTGCGTTAAAGATTTACTCTCCAGTGAGGATAAATGGCATTGGGGATGAGATACAGAAATGGGAGGGAAGTCTCAGAGCACTGAGGGGCAGTTTGCTTTTTATATACTAGGTCGTTCAGTGTGTTGTCTCTCGCCACTTTTGAAATCAAAAGTTTTTGTTTTGCTCTGAACAGTCACATTTGAAGGCTAGGCGGAGAGCCGGCCGTCGGAGAGACAGTCTCTCCTGGAAGACATTCAAAGTGTAGCACTAAGTTGCTCACATAAAAACGGACAGAAATAGTTTTGTAAACAATGAAAAATGCAAGCGAGACAGAGAATATCAAAATCTGCATCCTTTCTCACCTGGGCACAGCTGAGGCACAGTTCATGGTGTGACGTGTGTGAATTTTGGGGCAGATACAGAACTGGTCAGATACTTATTTACTTCAGTTTTCATCTTTTAAGACTTTAGAAATCCTTATAAATCTTCCATTGTGTGATATTAATGGACTTCTTTTCATTTTAATGAAACCAGACCAGCAACAATCCCTCCCTCGACTGCTGTGGGAGACTTTTGGCCAAACAGCAACCTTCAGCTACACTGGCACAAACTAAACCATTTTAGCAGAGAAGGCACAGGAGGACTCAAACATCAAATGTGTTTTCTGTGTCAAAACTCCCTGTCCTCTCTCGAACATTGCAGCTCAAGGCGTAAATGATATATTGAGCAGTGAGAAGAAGAGAGAAAGACTGCAGGCTGTCAAAGACAGCAGTGATAGCGCTTCTCTGACTGTTAAACCACAGTAGCAGCCTCTGTAGCTCTCTGTCTTTCTGCACTTTGATCATTGCACAGATAAGAGAAGCAGAATCAAGGATATGATCGGTCTCTGCAAACGTCACAACATTCAGTAAGGTACCAACAACGTGAGAGAAGTCGAGGCATAACAAATAAAATAAAATAAATAAAAACTAAAATACATTCTCGTCACAATGTGTATTATATAAAATGCTGGCATCACTTGTCTGTGATTTCATCAGTATTCTTTTGAGGTGCGCTGCATTTTTATTTGCTTCTATATGAAAATGTCATTGTGCAAAAGAAGGTGATGAATTCATGCACATGGTGGCAGCTATGTATATAAAAACAATGCAATTTGTTTAAACAAACGTGGACATGCTGACTCTTATGTGCTGCACGTAAATGCAATTTCTTATTTCTTAAAAATCTTGGATTCAAGTTTTTATTCTACAAATCGATCTAGAGTTGGGCTGTACAGCTCTACTACATAAACCCACTTTGAACAGCATAAAATCATCATCATCTACAAATGATTACTGGCTAACTCTCTCTTTCAAGTGAGCAACTCTTGATATAAATCCTGACATGGCATACGTATGAAAGACTATATAAAACTGAAACGTTTTCAATTATGATTATAATATTATTAATAATTATGATGAACTGCATTCCACTGTATTATTTCATAAAAAAAATATTAGCATATGCAAAACAAAAGATGTTTTGTTCATTTTTACAGAGTAACTACACACCCAGATTCTGCTAGCTCCCTCATCCGTGTGACGCTGGGGGAAAGAAGAAACTACTGTATTGTAGCTGAGCTACTGCAGCAACTCAGAAAGGCTAATGTTAAAATAATGAATACTATCATCATGATACCATCACAATAACAGTCAACTAAAAGACAATAACAATACTGATTTATGCTGCTCTTTTTGACCTCAGTGTTTGAGCAGCATGAACATGTCTTCAGTGTAGTGCCCCCTCTACACACACCGCCCAGACGTGTGTGTGTTGTGTGTATTACTACTACTACCTCCATCAATTCACTTTATTACTTCCATTAAGGCAGACTTTAACCTTGGTGGTGCTTGGCATAATTTATGCACCATTTATTGGGTTGTGATGAAGCACTGCAGCAGTGTTTTCCCTTCCAGACCCACTGTGTAACTCTTTAGGAATGTGCATGTTTACTGGTTTAGGCATGTTGGCTCTGACACTACAACTGCCTACTGATCGTTCTTTAAGGCATGCTTGTAAAGTTGCTGGTTGGAACACAATTACAGGAAGTTAATTTTCTTTATTGTTCCATCTTCTTTCCTAAAAGCTGACATTTCAGAGATACTTTAAGGCTTTAAAACTCAGAAATGCTTAAGGTGGATTATGAATAATTATCACTGCATTAAAAATATCACAGCATGTAAAATCTAATTTGCAGGAGGACCAACTACACTTATGGGGGTTAAGGAAAGCAGGAGCTCAACTGGGCCATATTAAAATACAGAGTTGGGTAAAGTTTAATTGCGCCTGTTCTCTTCTTCTGCTCCTGGTTGCCTTATTTATGGACGAGCATCTTAAAAAAACAAGACTTTATCATGAGCCTGCTGCTCATACGAAGGCAAAGCTTTGAAGTGCTGTGGAGAGCAGAGAGTTTCATATTCTGTGAATAATGTGACCTTCATCCATATCTGCTTTGTGTTTAAGATCCAGAACTCTTCCGGAAAGCTCTGAATGCAGGACTGCAACCCATATATATATATACATATATACAAAAACAAACAAAACCCTAATGCATGCACACACAGGTTTCATTGCACAAGGTCGTGCCCTGAAGGCTCAAAGTTTAAGTGCCAAAATTTCAGCACAAACACTGTCCTCTGCCTCGGCTGAGGGGGTGGGAGGCGATTCCTCAACATAAAAACCAAGTACAAGGTTTCATAAATCTACAGCAAGGACAGAAATCACCAGACTCCCCATTAGTCTAAAAACACATCATGATGCAGGGGTAATGCAAATCAAGAACTCGAGAGAAAAAAAGAAGAAAAAAACATATTCACACTAATGAACTCAAACTAACAAAATGCTGAAAATAAGTTTGTTGCAACATTTGCGAAAAGGGGACTGTATGAATCCTCAGTATGAACTGAAAACTGTGAATAGCTTGTTTGGAAAGAGGGACAAACTAGCCCAGTCAGTATTTCAGGATTAAACACAATATGAGTATTTAAAAAAATACTTGTAATTCAATGCAATGTATTACTAAACATATTTAGAGGCAAATTAGATTCTAGATTTTTAGATTCAACCAATTCAAGGAATGTAATCATACAAAGGACAGATGTCATAAACAGAGTCAGATGAAGCTATTCTGATTATTGATTGGGGGCTCTGGCTCAACAGGTAGGTCATCCATCAGTTGAAGGGCCTGTGCTTTGATACCCAGTCCCTGCACTCTACATGTCCAAGTGTCCTTGGATACTGAACCCACATTTGCTGCCAGTGGCTCTTCAATGTGTGTGTGAGTGCGTATGAATGGTTATCGCTCCTTAAGATCTGGTGGCGCCTTGCATGAAGGCCTCTGCCTCCAATGTATGGATGTGTGTGTGTGAATGGCTGAATGCTGGCTCTCAAGCGCTTTGAGAGGTTAAGTCAATAGTCAATTGAAGCAATAAATTCCTCAGTGCTAGCTAACTTTGACATAAAAAGAGAAATGCCAGCAATACCCACATGTACAGGGATGCATTTATTATAGAATGTATCCTCCTTCAAGACATCCTCTGCACTTATATGTTGGAATGCCAATGTCACTTTGAGAAATTTAGCTAGTTTACAAGCAAGAAAACAAGTTTATCTTTGTGAGCAGCAGCATGCCCCCTAGCTATCCAGAGGCTAGATCCAAGCTGAAATAGCTTGTAGTTCTTCCTTAACACCACATCAGATTTTTCAGCAGGAGAATGCCGCTTTCTAGGTCCATTTAGCACACACTGAGGATTTTATTGCTTCAATTAACTACACTTACCGTTAACATTAATCAGGCAGCCACATTAAAACTGGCAAATTCAGGTGTTAAAATGCTTGTACTACCTTTTCACATCAAGTTGTGTTGAATAAATTAAACTTGGTAGGTGAAGTAAACAGAGTGGTAATTTTTTCAGTAAACTGTAAAGGAAGCAGAGCCAGATATCTCACCTTGATGGCATAGTTAACCAGTGGGTCCTTTGCGTAGGAGGCAGTGTAGTATACAGCATCCCCAGCCTCACAGCAGGGCTTCCCAGTCGTCAGTCTGAAGTGGGACCAGCTGTCTGTGCCAAATCTCAAGTGATCCTTTTGACCAGCCATGAAACGGTCCTCGCACTTTGTTGCCAGCTTTCGCAGTGTGTCCGTGTGGAGCCCCCGGATCCTTCCCACCACCTCATCCCAGCTGTCTAAGCCTCTGTACAGAGCAGGTCTGTGGGATTTGGAGGCTCCTCCTCCACCAGCAGCACCTCGACCTGTTGCCCGACCCCTTCCAGCCAAAGACTCTGTACTCGGATAGACCCTCTTCTCTCTGCCCGTGGTGGCACCAGCTGCAGCAGGTGAAGCAATGAGGGAGGACATGCTGTTTGTTGGCCGGCCCTTGTTGGTGGCTGTGGTGGCTGTTGGCCTCTCCAGGGAGTCACCGCTCTCGTGGTCGTGGGCTCGATGAGGCTCTGAACTGAGAGAGGAGCTCTGACTAGCTGTCTCCCAGGTGGAATCCAAGTCGTAGTAGAGAGGGTTGGCCACACTCAGGTTGGTCCCCCCTGGTTTAGCCTCAGCTCGAGGTCTCATGGCTCCCTGGGCTAGCTCCTTGCCTCCAAGGCTGGGTTCAGTGCTGGAGCGAGGCACAGACTTCTTTGGTAGTGGTGGTGGTGTGGCTTTCGAAGCTGGCTGGTCAGCAAGGCTGTCCAGGTCGATGGAGGCCAAGGTATCGTTGGATGCTTTGATGTTCCGTGGCTGTTTCAGTGGGATCATGTTGGCTCTGGATTGACCTGGAGGAAATGAAAGATATTGCATGAATCAATAAAAGTTTTAACACCACTGAACAATATCCAACTGGGTGGAGAGCATAAGTGATAGAGTTTAAACAAGCTTGTTTTATTGCAGGTTATACTTAAACAGAGAATATAAATATGTCTCACATCTCAGTTTATACCAAGAAAAATGAAAATTGCAAAACATGAATCTCTCTAAGAATTAGCCGTTGCTATTCGCAGGACAATTCAGGTTCCTATATTCTTTTATCAATTTTCCTCTGGGCCTCTGCTATGATTCAGGACTTGAAAGGTCCTTTTTGTGGTTATAGCTGCCCAGCCTGATTCGAATGGACTGATAAAAGGGACCTGTAAAAGTTAAAATGATATAAAAGAGCAGATATTAGTTTGTCAGCTGTTTGGAATTCTGATTTCACTTTTCTTAATATTGTTATTCTTTCTCTTTCACCACCATCATCCCCAGAGCTCCTTGTATCATCAACATGGCGTTTCCAGTCGCCCACTGGCATGCTGCCTCTCATTAAGATCAGAAGCTGACACGAGGTTGTGTGCTGCAGCACGTGAGGAAACTGGTGCCCCTGAGGTAAATTCAAGCCAGAGAGCAGGACAGCTGGGCACAAGTCGTCCCTCCAACTATCCAGCTGCCCGGCTCAATCTGCAGTTCTGTGCTGCAGTGAGGCTTAAAGAGGCAGCATGGAGTCATCAGCGGCACAATGTGACCTTATTTTCTGGGATGGTGGTGGAAGGGAATTGGAGGGTTGAGGGGTTGATTGGACTCCCTCGATGTTCTATGGAGTTGAGGACCATGGAGGCAGACGGGTCGGACACGTGTCTGGCAAGAGGAAAGGAACAAAGGAGTTGTGCCGCTTGCATGATGGGAATAAAAGAGCCTGGTAGTTTAAAATGGGTGGATGTGCAAGGTCACAGACGACCCTACTGCGTGGCTTCCAACTCATCAGGGAATACCCCAATTTCCTAGATGATCAAGATGAGGGGCTGAGAGGCCGAGTGTTATAAGATGATCTCTTTCAAAGTCACATCTTTGCCAAATGACTGATGAATGTCCCCACAGTAATCTACTTGACAAACCGTTTCTCTTTGCACAGTACAAATGTTACTACTGCTACTGATTGCAAATTTGTGTTAGACGGTATGAGTAACTTGTCACGTGTGTGTCGCTCTGCCATCAGCTAAGGAAAGCAGAAGCCTTAAGAAAGAGCAGTCAGGACGAAGTAAATGAGTCTTGGTAATCCTCTCTGGAACGGGTGTATTTAATGTGTTCCTCCACCAATCTGCAGTAATCCATCCAAGAAGACAACAGTCTCCCTCGGCCACTAGTAGGGATCTTCTATTTCAGCAATGTGGCCGAGATGTAACTAAATTACATAAGACTGACTCAATAAAACAACCTGCATGGAAGGATTTATTAAACCTTGTAAATCTTATATGACCATATGGCCTTACAACACAAACAACCTGAAATCAGGGTTGCAGCGAATTAGAATTTACTTTACTTTTAAATGTGCCAATAATTTGATTGATCTATTAATCTATTAGTCTGTGACAGCTTAGATGATTCCTTCAAATGTTTTCTTTTGTCTGATAAAAATAGCTGAAGATCACTTTACAATATAACACCCTAACCCCTTTCTACCAAATTAGCTCTGGTTCTTGACTGTTTTTATTCAAAATTATTGGAACCTTATCCTATCTAGTACACCGACCTGTGTTTCCATCAGCTTTGAGTAGAACCATTGCAATCAAGGATGCATTGTCAACAGAAGGCAGTGCAAATTGCACAATAGCCTGTAGAATATGACAAGCCCACTTCAGTTCTCACTTCTGGTTATGGAAAACCTGCTACTGTATCTTTGGTTACAGCTCGGTGCCAACCAATGGCTTTCAAATCAATTTTTCTTTCGTCCAATTCCTCCAAACTGCTTCAAATAAGGTGTGCAAACCGAAAGTTCACATTGTGACAATATTCCTATTTTAAGTCACCAATAAGTGTTTCAGAATAGTAATAACAATAAATACAAAGTTATTTTCTTTTAATTTAAAATAAACTGCTTTTAAACTAAATGTCATTTTACTTGTGTGCCTCAGGAAAGAAAACAGTTGAGAATCCCAATCACAGCAAAATCTGTTCAGGATCAAAAAACCTGACCGCCTGTTCTTCCCGTCTCTAACACAGAACCTGATGTGTCTGAAAGAGCTATTTTGCTAATGCTTTCAATTTCCTTATTCAATTGTGGGTATCATTACATGCAAACTGTCATATCATCATCACAGTCAAACACACATGCACATCTGTGACCTCTCAGATAGGCAGTTGCAGTAAAAATAAAAGCTTGTAATAAGCATCCTCTAGCAGAGTTGAATTAATGTATTCCTTTCTCTCCAAGTATACCTTGAAAATAAAAGGAAATCATTTTCTAAAATACCATATAAAAAGATATTCCACTTACAGTTTAAAGATCAGTATCCTCCAACATTTGTTTGTGAGGACATGAAGGAACTTGTTGCCATAGCAGAGCGATAACAGTTCAGCCATTGTGCTAAAATAAAACTACATCCAACACTGTAACAACAGGAGGCGACGGAGGAGGTGGGGTAGATTAAAGAGGAACAGAGAAGGGGAAGGAAGTAAAAGCAGTGGAGTGGGTGGCTACAGAGGTGCTAAAAGTGAAGGGAAATGACAGAGAGGTGAAGGAGTGAATGGGGGGACACCTGATAACAGAGAGACAAAGAAATGATGAAAACAAACAGAGAGATGAAGAGGAATAACAAGAAAAACAAGCCTACCTCAATTCCACTAATATCTCAAAGTATTTAGGTAAACGTGGTTCAGCAGCGGTGAAACGCTTTTCTCTGCTTCCATCTCTGAGAGTCTTTGTGGAGCCACTGTGCCAACAGGCAAGCTCAACGCTCCCACCACTACTAGTGCTTTCTCACTGAGAGAGGCTATGAGCGCTCTGCCTCCTACTGCCTGATGCTCTGATTAAAACACAAGTGTGTGTATACTGTAGCACCAATGAGAGAGAGAGACACTTATGCTCTGCAAAGTGAATGTGAATCTCCACTAAAATGTGTGAACGGAGAGCATTACAGAAGCCGAAATTGGACAGCAGAGGGAGCGGGGGCAAACCAGTTCTATTTCTGTCACTCTGACAAGTAAAATGGAAACGTCACATTCAGCAGCCATGGTATTGATCTTGAAGGCCACACAAACACGCCCTCCCAAACAAAAATTATGTGCTGTACTGCACAATGTTTGAAGGCAGACGAACACAAACAAAAACACACTACTGCCTTGTTCCTCATTAGCAGCGTGCAGGAGAGTAAAATTAGGCAGCAGGGAGCTCATCATGTGTTATCCAGGGAGCTTTTACAGTAACATGCTCACAATATATCAATCCAGAGTGCACACACACACACACACACACACACACACACACAAACACACACACACACACCCTTACACAACTTTAAAGAAATCTAATTAGTGCAACAATGTAAGTAAAAACACACAAACACTTCCTTTTTCAATCCGATACCAACAACCAATAATTATCTGCTTCTCCTGTTCAATACCAATAATGGATGACTTTACATTTTTGTATTGCTAAAATAAGCTCTTAACCTTTCAGGGCTAGGGCTTCCTTCTCTTTTAGTTTATTGGTGGATCGCAAACCAACTTCTGAATCTGAATATGTAATTTCTGCACTTGTTAAATCAATAAAAGCAATTTGGCTTCATGATAATGACTCTATTTATTGAGTAAAATTTCATTATAGCCAATAAATGGTTGATAATATATTATAATTGATGATAATTAAATAACCGTTCAAGCTAATGTGTAAAGACACAGTAAGAAATCTCAGCAGTGCATCTGCTCCACAAACCCACACTCTCCAGCCTACCACTTTGTGTTTCAATTTCTTTTTGTTTCACACACACACACTGCTTGATCACGGCGAGATCCTTTCCCACCCACAGAGAGCTTTGTGTTTTAAGCATCCAGCTATGTTTTAAAAGAGTGCTTCCCTCTCTCTTCCTCCTCTTGTTGCTGCACAAGTCTGCCCTTGACTCGCTCGTCATTCGACCACCAGACTGACTAATGTCTAAAGTTGAAATGTCTCGTGTCAACTACCGTCAAAGTGGGGACTGTGACAGAGACGCTTCATAATTGTCATGCTTGAGCAAAGTAATGATGCAGTCTGCAGCAGTGTTATAAACCAGACAGGAAGTAATCGGGACTATTTGTTTTCTCTGCTGAGACAAAGATCTTAAGGAGTTAATCCCTTCAACTGGTCTCTATTGCCGTATTGATTTAAAAAAACACAGCAGTGAGCTAGCAAACTTAAAGATAATATGACTATTTTCTCAGTCTTGTTTACACAATTTCACTGAAGTTGTATACTAGGATATCAAAATACAAGATAACAAATACAGAATTGTACAATTACCATACAACATAGATTGTGTGTTTGTGTCTGCTATTGTGATTCTACTCAATATTTCCATTTAAATTGTAGATCTTAGGTTACACAACTTGTCTTTATTATATATTTCTCCTGAAAGTGTCCTTTATTGTGTGAAAAGAACAAGCGAAGGAATCAACTCATTCAAGCTGTGGAGTTGAAACTTTCATTCCATTTCCAGGCCGTAATTCAGTTTAGCATAGCCAGATTAGACAATCATGAGTTTCGAGAGTAAAGACAGCATAATAATTAGTGCCAGACATGAGGATAAAAGCTTTTATGAAATTAATAGCAGTGCTGCCATCTGTGAATGTAGTTATTAAGGTAACCCTGCTCCAAACTCATCAATCATACCAAGTATGATCTTCAGGAATACAGCAAGAGCAGGTGATGAAGGTAGGGAGACAGAGAAGAATATAAAGATTGTGATTCAGATGAAAACATAGAAGTAATCTGTTGATTAATCTGAGTGAGTGGTCCCCTCTGTGTACATTTCTGCATGTCCAACAAATGTGCTAAAGTAAGTGGGCCTGATGAGAACTGAATAGAACAAGCAATGTCAGGGCAAAGATTTCCACCTCAAGCTGAAATAACATATTTCAAAATAGTTCCAAGATGCAGCCCATGGGTGACAAGATGTGTCGAGATTTTGAGCTCAAGCTGTTGCAGCACGGAATAAATTATGACTTGTCACATGTGAAGCTGTGCTGATGCTGAAGAAAAGGGAAATCAGCTATTTAGGAGTGAAGTGCAGACACTGAGGACTGACAGATTGCAGCAATATTCATCCACTGACTCCAGTTACAATGAATATAACCTTCAAACAGAGAGATAGTATGATTCTTTCTTTTTTGTTTTCTTAAAAGAAACATCTATGTTCTGTTTGATAAAAAACAATAATAAATAACAGTTTAACCATGTTTAGCAGCTCTGCAGCTCTCTCCATGTGTCTTACTACTTATTTTTTATGGAAGGCATATTCTGAGCTCCAAGAGGTAAATTACAGCATCTTTTTGGTGGAGGAACCTAATACAGAGGCTTTACGACATAAAATCTTGGTGAAAATCAGTTGATGCGCAAAGGTTTGGCATTTGTAGAGTGAGTGGTTTCAAGATTAGCAAGAAATTAGTCCTACCCAGAAGGATCATGCCGATTTGGACAATACAAGCTCATAGACTTTGTGGTACACCCACTTACCTGTACAGCACAGTAAAGTACTGTGTTTAAGTACATGTTTAGAGCAAGTTGCAAGATATTTACAGCACAAATACACAAGAAACCAACACCTGTGGTACCCAGCTTACCCAAGTTGCTGTAAGTGGCACTGCATTGGCTGGAGGCGGTAGAGTGGGAGTGATGGGAGTGATTCCCGTCCTCGTCTGGCTCTCCAAGGCTGGCGCTGCCCTCGCTGGCCGAGGCTGGTGTGGTAACCTGTTTGGCATGGCCATCTTCGCCCTCCCCATGCACAAGCCCCAGATTCACTTTGGCAGGCAGGGAGGTGGCACTGGGCAGCTCCCGATCCCTGGTACCACTGGCACTGAGTGGTACCTGGCTGCAGATCACAGAGAGAGACATGCCTCGTTTACTTATGAAAATGTGGAAAACTTGCTTCATTAACCATCTAATTAAATTTGTTTTCTTTCCTTTGTTTGTAATCTATCATAATATTTTCCCCACTGCTTTGAAATGGTTCTGTATCCTGTCAATGATACGGTTTACTTCTGTGTGCAGAAATCTTCATGACAAGTCAGAACTGAAGAGGATGATGATACTGGGCTCTATTGTGGAAGGGAGCAGAGTCGGGAGATGATAAACGAGCTCCTATTGATAAGACTACAATCTGTCATAGTACATTTTGTCTATGACGGATAACTCTATCTTACATCACAGGATATGAACAAAGCACACACGTTTTGATTTGGTCAGTTTTTCCAGTCTCTTGAATCACTCTCTGCACCACCTCATCAGCTCCTCTCGTTCTCCTCAGCAAGTGAGGAATTAGAGGCAGCACAACTTTAAAAGTGGGGCTTCTGAAGGCTGATTTGTTTCATATGCAACTAAAATTACGCCAGAAGGAAGGTGGAAGAAAATGGCAGACCAGGTCCAAACAGTGTGTGATAATTTGCTCTGAAGATCCTTCCGTGATAGTAAGTTGCTTTAATGTAAGGTGTGATAAGATGTGAGATGAATATCATCTAAATCTGCCACAGCAGCTTGATCAAAAGGTGTGATGATAACATGACAGACTTTAATGCGATTATTAGCTGCCAGTTTTTCCAAATTAATTTTTCATCAGATACTTAACGAAGCTGTAGGGACGTACTTAGGCTTTCTGGTCATAATGAAAAATAATGAACAATGAATCTTACCAAGAATGAAAAAAAAAAAAAAACAACAGAATTATAATCTCGTCTCCTGACGGATATGTTTAAGGTGTGACAACACTGATGCAAACTGTCACGAAGAAATGTATGTGAGCATTATAGAGCACGGCATAATAAAACACGATGCCCGTCACCTTTATGATTTGTTGCGTTTTATGTGTCTGTTGTAATGCGGCTGTTGAGAATGACTTACAGCAGATGAATGCATAATGTTCCCTACTGCAACAGCATGCCATATACTTCATAATGTACTGACAGAAGAAATCTGGGTCACATCTTACAGTTACTCAGGGTGTGTTACTACTTGAGACTGGAGATTGCACAGTGACTCCAATCACAGTGTGAAAGCCCTGGGGATGTTATGAAGAGACCTGTCATATACTGTAGCTCTTGCTGCCAGAGATGCGAGGTGTACAGGCAATCTGCCACATGTGGAGCTTCTGAAGGAAATGACAAGTCCACAATTACCCATGGGGCCTGAGTGCATTGCCTTATTATTGTACTTTAAAAAGGTATTTTCTGACATGGCTGACATGGTCAGAAAGTTATCATTTAAAGTTTTTGACCACGAATAGCGCTATGTGCAAGTGGGTTTGGTTTTAGACCCTACTGGGGTACAAGGTAGTTTCCTGATATGACTGTAAAAACACAAACACAGTATAGAAAAACTGTAGCTGCACAAAAACAAATAGCTGACAAGGAGCCTTTCCTTTTAATTTAAGTTAACTACAAGTCACAACCTGATGTTTTTCCACAGTCACCTGGGTAACTGTGTCTTCCAGCTCCATTGAAAAGAACTTAAACAGATGGGATTTCATCGACAGCCATCTGGGATCAGTCTGCCCCTCTGATCATGGTAAATAATATACTCAACGCAATACTGGCTGCTGCTCTCTGATCTGATAACAGGTCAGCTGTGATCTTTCAATGTGACCTGTGTGAGACATTACAGCCTTAGGCCACCTGGGTTGTGACCACCCAGGTTGGGTAACATTCTAAACGACTGTAGATTTAACCCCTATTGTATTACAGAAAATATTAGCTGCATAGCTCTTACGCATGAGGCTGGTCCTGCCAATTTCAGATGTTGTGGTGTTGTTTTGTTTTACCATTCTAGCACTGCCTATTTTGGGTTTGAATCTCCGTATCATTTACCTTTCCTGTCCTTCTGCTGAATAATAAAATTTAAAACAAACTTAAACAAACTTAAACAAAAAATGGTCACAAAGAGTTCACAGAGCTGGTTTCATTGCCACAAGTGTTGTCATAGGTGGGGCAGCTTGGCAGTAATACTTGTATTATGCTGAATCAGGGGTCATTTCCTGTGATTACACATGTTGTCAAAATGATTAATGATTTAGGTGATCCTTGGAAAATTCCCTGTCAAGAAAAAGTAAGCTCTAGACAGATAACGAAACTCAAAGAGGGCTTTGAACAGCTGAATGTTTGGGACATCAAAGAAAGGAATATCAAATCAAGTTTAAAATTGTACAGATTAGTATCTAAAAAATGCTAGAACTGAAAAAAAACATGTTTTAAAATCCTATCCTTTGTTCTGAGAACAGGTATGAATCATCAGAACAAAATAATCAATCACAACAAAGACATGTTTGGGCTCCGCTAGGTTTCAATTGAAGGGTGACTATCATTTTCTCAAAAAACATCTCAGAAACACAAAACAAAACTGGTGCAGACAGTCTTGGAACATGGATTCAAATACAACGAATGCTTACCTGTAGTCAGTGTTTTTTTCTTTTTTATAAGGAACACAAGTATTTTTGCAATCTTTTTACAGAGATAGAAAAATGAGCACTTTAAGAAAACACCCAGCTGCTCAAGTGTCTGTCTCTACCTTGGGGCTCTGTGTCTGAGGAGAGCATCAGATCTGACATGTTTATGATCTATCTTTGTAGAGCATAAGCCCCATGTCTCTTATAAAGAGAGTTGATCAATAGCCTCTGAGTTGCTCAGTGCATTACTTTAGCAATTTTTTTCTTCCTTATTCTGTCTACATGAAGAGATTTCATTACGTAGTTCTGGTTTTGACTAAACATGGATTTTGTACCGTATCTTATACATTAATCCTACTCAACCCCAAAGTAATAATGGATTACAGCCAGCTGCAAAACTATCACAAAGTGGCACTAAATCATAAAGAAGAAGTCTCTAGTGCACACTGTAATCCTGAAAACAAAACATCTAGAATGGATACACACTTTGAGCGGCCCTTAACACAATAAATACCTTTAAGGCTGCTACACAATTCAATGTCAGGACCTGACTTGTTCAGACAGCACAAAGCTGCCTCAGTGCATTTCACAGTTTCTTGGATATTTGTCTCAAGAAATTAACAATCTCTGGTCCACAACACAAATCATATAATCTTAAGAACCTCTCCTCCCTATTAAGTCAATATGACTTACATGGCTGGATGGTCACAGATATTTACAGAAGTGAAGGAAAGAAAAGGGTTTCAGTTCTTACCCACTGTACTGGCTTACACAGTTTCCCATGTGGAAACCTTGAATATAAGGCAAAGCTGAATTCACATTTTAGGTAGAGCAGTGAATGCAGACTGGCCAGTCCCGAAGGATCAAAGTCTTTTCCTGTGTATGTTCTTTCCTTGTCTTCTTCTCTTTCTCTCTCTTTGAATGTTCCTACCTGTCTCAGGTAATGTGTGTTCACCAGAGCTGAAGAGCACGCCCATGTTAGCCAATAAAACTGCTTACAGTCAAAAGAACCTGCAGGGTTAACCCCTTATCTGCCAATCAAATACCAGGTCTTAAGAATGACCTGTATGACCACTTCGTAACATATCTATTTGTCTGGGAAAGTCCAGGGAAAGTTGAAGTTTGAAACATTAAAGTCTTTTTACTTATAGCACAATACATTTCCATCAAAGGTATGTCATTTCATATAGAGACAGACAATATTACTATTTGCCAGCAATAATTGTGCAAGAAAGGTGGACTAACAATGATTTATGGGATCATGAATTAAACAACAAGGATCTGTTGAATAATAAATAACAAATTTGAGAAACTGCTTATGTTGCAACAAATCCTATTTGTTCAGAAAGACTTTTAAGTGCCAGTATTTTGCAGGACAGACTTGAACAAAAAGAGCAGACTAGTTATTTAAAAACACTTCCTTTCCCTTCAACATGAGTTTTAGAAGCAATGTGAGGAATTCATTTACATTCCACAAATTCTTTCTCTAATCTTTGTCACATCTTCTTCACATCACCACAGGAAGATAAGGCACCAAGTAACAGCTATTTTCTGTTTTTGGGTGAAGTAAAACCATGTGCCAATGCCTCAGATAAACATAAACAAAAAAGACAGTGTAGTGACATATTAACCTACTGAGCAACACACAAAGTGAATAAAAATAGTTACTAATTGACAAGTTCACAGTGAAAGCTGTAAAGGGTAGGGTCACGAAAGTGGTTTGTAAAGACAGTTGCAAAGAAAATAAGGCACCGTACCAAAGGTGAGGTGCGTGAAAGCATTGAAGTGTGACAGCTTAAATTTACAAATAAACCATTTCTTGTGCTAAATGTAATGCTGTTCAGCATTTTAATGTTGAGAAAGCTGTTCTATGATGTTCGTTGGTTAATATGAATGGGCAACATTTAGCAGAGGAATGCTGCAACAATTCATCTTCATGCTGACATCTGTTCCAGAGACTAAACTTTGTATTAGCGAGTAAGATATTATACTCAACATTGAAGTTTAGAAAGAACAAACTATACCAACCATATCCAATTTTAGTACAGCGTTACCTAAATAAGCCATATTAACAGCAAGCCTTGCACATACTTGACTCTTGTACTCCTTGTTATAAAGTGTGAGAAGAGACAGGAACTTCTGGTAGAAAGAAGAGATGGCAAGAGCTGAAGCTTGAGGAGGAAAGAAAAAGCAGGGAAGCTAGAAAAGAGACAGAATGGGGCCAAGCTAATGACAGAATGGAGGAGAGATATATCCAAGAATCTGCAGTGCTTCAGGCTCAAAGGGAAAAATGTGGAAGAAAGGCATGGAAGAGGAGCAAAAAATTGCATCGAACAGAGAAAATGATGGTGGAAAGCCAAGTACCTTGAAACAACCCAGAACAAATGGATAATGTGGGGGTGGTTGGGATACAAAAAAATGGATATGATCAATGTAGGTCAAAGTGTAACAGATCAGGTAAGAAGACCAACAAGAACATCAAAAAAAGTTGCTCCCGTGCTAAAATGTATGTGGGTGTGGCATTAGCAAGGTAAACAGTTTCACAGTGATTCTCCTACTAATCAAGTGGGTTCTGTGGGATGATTTTTTAAAACAGATCAGGATGCTCAACAACAATTTCCCTCCTGAATATACATCGTACAAGTCCAGGTGCTGCACAGTCTCTGGTTTCATTTAGTTTTCTGTGCTTAATTACACATACATCTACACAAAATACATTGAAATTTGCTCAGAAAATGACATGAAAATCCAGTAAGAGGTAGTAATGATATACTGTAGGGAGTACTTAGCTCAAGCAGTACTTTCTAACTCTGGAAACTTTTTCTTATGCTTGCCGCCAAGTCACGACTTTTATGTAACATTGACCAATTAGTCATTTCACACAGACTGAAAATATACCACATCGTGACGCAACTTAAGATATTAGGAAATTACTATTTCTAACCAAGCTATTGTGCCAGGTGCATCAGAATGAGTCGGATGATTCATTATTCAATCATATACTGTAGAATTTTTTTCTTTTTTGGGGGGGGGGGGGGTTGTTTTTTCTAGGTCAAATGATGTACTTGATGGATCTGCAGTTCAAATCAGGGTTTCTGCAGGTTTGAACAAGTCACATTTAAGACTTTTTAAGACCTTTTTAAGACCATTTTGAACTAAATTTAAGACCTCCACGAAGTATGAAAAAGTAAGGAAAAATGCAGTCCAAGAATAATTTCAAAAATAACCAAATATTGCCATTCACAGACCAACTCAAACAATGAAGAATGGAGTGAGTGTGTGTCAGGATTATTCTAGTTTTTACTTTTTCAGTTAGTTTTTTATTTCAGTTTAGTTTTAATTAATTTAACAAATGATTAAGTAGTTTTAGTTTAGTTTTTATCTAGGAATTTAATTTAATTTAGTTAACTATAATAGTGTGTGGTGTGTGTGTGTGTGTGTGTGTGTGTGTTCCTGTGTGTGTGACTGATGTTTAGCAACAGTGTTCAAAATCCAAAGCACTTCCGCTTTCAACGTTGGTGTTGAGCTGAAGGTTTGAATGTCGCTTGACTGCGAGACGGCGTAGAGTTCAGGTCGAGTAGAACTGGATGAACTTGGACCCAGAACTGGTAACAAAGGCGTACAAAAGTGTGTGATAGCGTGACTTCACTGGACACTTTTAGAAGCTAACTGGTGTTTTTCCAATTTTGTGTGTGACACAAACAGAGTTTTCACACCAAGTGTGCCAAATTTGAGGCTCCTCTTGCAAGAGCATACACTGCGCTTCAAATTATAACAGGTACAGCTTTTAACCAACTAAATTCTGGTTGTTCAAGCCAACACTTGTTAAAGTTACACTTTCCCATAGTTGTAGCAGATTCCGCAGTCGAATTCTTTCCGGAACTGGCGAAGTGTATGGCGATAAATTCCGACTGGGCTGTTGGCAAAATGCCACTTACGTTCCTGGACGCGTCAGAAAGAAGTACAACACACAGAGAGAGCTAACTGTGAATCTCACCAACACATTTCCCCAAAGCAAAAAAAACAAAAAAAAAAAGGCAAAGACGGAAACAGTAAATGAATGTACATATTTACGACTTAACTAAATGTAATTTAAGACATGTTTATGAAAAATATGTACATATTTAAGACTTTTTAAGGCCTAAAATTGAGATTGTCAAATTTTAGACTTTTTAAGACCCCACGGAAACCATGTCAAATGTAATTTCCTGTTTTGAACCAACAGTACGCTTTTAAATATTGGGCTGGAACAGTCATTAACACAAATGGATTGGGAATGTTCTGAGCGTATTATCCATCATGAAAATGGTTAGTGATTAGTACTTCTCATTATTAGCAATGCTTTCCGTATACAGCTCCCCTGATGAATGAGTCTTTGTTTGGCCACTGCAGCGTCCACTTGCCTGATTACCATCTTAGATCATCTCAGGGCACACAAACAAGTTTATAATTTAGGGCATAAAATAGAGTGTATCTGACACATCTGGGTTATTTTTATCTGGCACCATTACTAACACTGTAGGAAACTTACCCAAAGACAAATAATGAACTTATAATGCAAGAATACAGGGACTACACTGTCAGTAAGACTGATTACTGTGAGTGTGTGTGCATATGTGTTTGAAAATGACCATTTAATACAATTTGAGATGCTAAAGGGAATATGCCAACTAAAGCGTTGATTTAGAGTAAATGTTGAATCGACTGCTGTTCAATGACTTGTAACTCACTGACTTCTTGTCCTGAAGAGAGAACTGCTGAACACAGAGCTTGCTGTTCAAGTAATTGATGACATTAAGGAAAATACCACATAGGTCTGTACAGTCCATGGAGTCAGCTGGACAAGTGGGATGTCCAGACATGCCAAATTAGGATCAAACACCTCTAGAATCTGTGATGAGGGATCTGTTAGATGGAGGAGAAGCACCCCTGGCACTCTGGAGGAGCAGCTGGCAAAGGTTGAGGACCTTTATTCTGAGTTTGGTCCAATGAATGCTGGCATTGCATGCAAAATCATTCATTAGACTAGCGAAGGGTGACATACAAGGAACATGTGGGCCCTTTAAGAGAGTCCTAAGAATTTCACTACGGGTCTTAAAGACAAAGGCATATGAGAAACCATTTTTACAAAGCATTTTTACAGCAGCTCAATGTATCATTCACCTCATTAAAATCCATGCAAAATTGTTTTGGGGGAACAACCTCTCATTTTAGGTTAATGTTTCTGCAAGAAATTAAAAACAGCAAAGCTGGGCCAAAATCCTACAGGTCTACTCAACAATGTGCATACATACGTAATGATAAGATGACATTTGTGATCCCTACCAAATCCCCAGAGACACATTGACTATAGCAATGTCAATTCCTGCTTTGAGATTATCTGAGAAAAGGGTTTACCTTAGCATCTCATGTTTACTTTTGTTTGATTTTGTGATCTCTGTACTCACCTGAAACCACATTCATGTTTAACATATTACCGGATAAACCCTAGTTTTAAACAGAACCTTTAATACTATGTGCAAATGTTACAGGCTTTACTCTGGTAACTCTGATTATGCAATGGTGTCAGAATCTTGGACAAATACCTGAAGTCCTTGCTGATGAGATCACATCGAGTGGTGTGTAAGGGTGGTTGTTCTGGACTCAAAGGTCTGGGTTCCTTACTCTCATCAGGTGTCAGTAACGCATTTTCTCTGCACTCCTCTACTTGTAGTTCTCCTTCTCCGTCACCAGGAGTGCTGCCACTTTCTGGTTTGTAGGTGAAGATGATTGTTGGCTTCTGGGTTGGATCCTCTGGTTTTGCCTCGGTGAACCAGTGATGCTGTTGGACTGGTGGTGGTGGAAGCATGTGAATGACTGTTCCATCAAGTCCAACAAGCTTGCCTTTTTCCTTCTCTCTTTCCACTCTCTCTCTCTGCTCATCCTCATCTTTCCGCCGACGAAAGAAGCTCTTAAAGGAGATCCAGCGTTTGGGTTTGGCGCTATCTGTTGAAATGCGTCTTCCCTCTCCACCTGGACTTGATTCACCTTCACTGGGTCGTACAGGGGAACTGGAGGCTGAACTCTTTGTCCAGTTGCCAAAATGTCTCTGTAGGATGTTGGAAGCGTGATAAGGGGAAGATGTAGATCTTGGAGGGGGGAAGGGAGCATTGGGCTCTGAACGGGGGCTCGAGAGGGGGACAGCAGCAGAGGCACTCTGGGATTTAGACAAAACTTTTGACGGTGTGTCCTTCTTGGGCTTGGAAAGACAGCCATCAGTCGTGGAGAAGAGAGACTTGGGTCTGGTGAGAGTCTCCTTCATGGCGTCAGGGGGGAGGGCATAAAGCTCCTCAGAATTAGGGGTTTTGGCTTGTGCTGAAGGGGACTCTGGAGGAGACTGGGGAGGGTGGATGGAGGCCACAATTTGTAAAAGCACAGCACTGGCCTCCTCTTTATGGCTTAATGCTGCCCCAGAAGCTAAAGCTAAGTCTGTATTATCATCTTTACTGCAAGTAGCATCTCCACTTGTCTTGCAAGTGCGTGTAACAGTGTTGGCAGAGGGGCTAGTTTTAGGTAGGTTTGCAGTAATGGCAAGAATGGCAGGTGAATTTGACGATGTACTGAGAGAGAGGGCCCCAACTGTCGGGCTCATCACAGTGCTTGTCACAGTGCTTGAGTCTATAGTGGTTTTAGGTTGTAAATTTTGTGCTTTTGACGCTGCTTCATGTGGAGCTTTAGTCTCTTCAAAAGAGGCTCTCTCTGATGTGCCTCTACCAGATATAGTTTTCTCTGTTGAGGAGGACTGGACACTCTCAGAGGAACCAATCTCTTCATAAGTATGGCTGGCTACCCTACTACTTACTCCTTTTGGCTGCTGCAGTTCCCCACTGAGTCCCAAGAAGCTCTTGTACACAGCTAGGTTGTCATATGCACTTGGATTGATTACAATAGGTACCTTAACAGCATTCTTAGAGCTGCGGGCATAAGCTGGCTCATCTCGAATAATAATAGGAAAAGGAGGCATGCCTGCATTATTGAAACTATTAAATTTGATCTCTGATAAATTGGGGGACTTCACAGGTACAGTTCGGGATGAAGACAGCCCAGCAATGGGAGAAGTGGGAGCTGACTTGTGACTGCAGTGCGGAGTAGGGACGGAGGGGCCATGATTAGTCCCAACCCCTAGATCCACTTTAGGTATCTTTTGGCGAGGACTTGTGCTAGATGTCCATACTTCCTGGTAGCGTATGTTTCCTGATTTCTTTCGGGATGTACCTGGCTGCGCTACAGATGTTGGTGATGTTGGCATTACAGGAGACGTTGGAGAAACAGGGGAGGCTGGAGAGAGGAGCTGACCTAAAGGAGTGCTACAGAACGATGTAGGGCTGGAAGGCATTGACAGGTTTTTGGGTTTTGGAGTAGAGTTTGGAATCTGTTCCTCTTTGTTGGCCATGGATGCTGACACATCCACTACAGTGTAAGGCTTACAGATCAGAGATTTCTCCAAATTCACTACACGGTATGGTTTAGCTTGCTCTTCTGTGGGACTAAAACTGATAGTGACTGGTTGACCTGGAAGGGCCTGGGGCATTGGCATGCCTTCTCTGCCATCCTGATCTTCTAATCTAATGGCAAGGACAGCCTTGTGTGTTTCAGTCATCTTGAGAGGACTCAGTGCTCTGTGGATAGGCTCCTTTTTAGGAGATGTGCAGGAAATAGGCACCTTAGAAGATGTGGGAGACTGCAAGCCATTTCGCAGAGCACAGGGAGCACTGCTCCCACTGCTGGAAGTTGTTCGAGAATCCTCTGGTAAAGAAGACAATGATTCTGGAGAAGTGGTAGATTCTGTATTTGATAGGAAACCGCTGCCTTGCATGTCATGGGACCCATAGGGAAGCAGAGCCCCATTGGAGTCCATGGAGGGGTATCCATTTAAGATCTCATCATAACTATCATCATAGTCCACTGCACAGATCCGCTGTAGTGAGCGGTTACGAAGTGGTACAGTATTCCACTTTTTCCCAGCAGCAAAGGGTACTGGAGACAATGTAGCAGCGCGGAAATTTGCAAATCTTGGTTGGCCTCGCATACGTATCTCCATGGCTAATAACTCTTCATCACTTTCATCCCAGCTTTCATGTTCATCATCCTCATCCCTTTCAGTCTCTTCCTCCTCATCTTCATCCTCATCATCATCTTCACCTTCACTGGAAAACTCTGGGTAGCAAAAGCGACCACCCTCTGTGCTGATGATCTCATTGCTGTCGCTAAGGGATACCCGTTTTTGAGCAGTGCTGCAACCACCACTACTGCTGCTTCCTATGGCCAGACAGCTTGAGGCCGGAAGGCCTCTCTCCAAAGACCGTCTGTATGAACTACTGATTCGTCCCCAAAACAAGTCTTTGGAACCAGAAAGGGGTGAAGGGTTAAGGCCAGGGCCCAACCCAGCAATCTCCTTTAGGACATCTGTCAGTCCACTGTTGTTATTTCCACTTGGGGTCCTTGGGCTTAGTTGCCCATAGCCCTCAATTTCCTCACTACCATCCTCTCCCTCGTTGTTGTTGTTGCTGGGCCCACTGGGCCTCTTACGGTTCAGTCCATTGCGATTCCAGACTGTGAAGGCTGATGTTTTGCCCTGCTCTATCACATTTGGTGGTCGTTGAAGGTTGCCGTCTAAATCTAGTGCTGCAGAGGAGCAGGGCAGCATCATAGTCGGCTTAACAGCAATGGTTGGCTTTTTAGCCACCGGTGGACGGAAGTGTCCTGAACGGGCAGACACACTGCCAGCCCTCTGGGAGTTGGTAAGGTCAGGGTTGGCTCTGGCCCCAGCAGGGGGTGGATTCAGTTCACGAGTGGTCGGAGGCCTCTGCTCAGGAGGCTTCCTTACACTGCTTTGTGCCAGACAGTGCAGACTCTTAGGTTTGAAGCAGTTCTTGCACTCGCCTGGTTTCCACACATGCTCTGTGAAGGTGCTGCAGGCGGACATGGCTGCTGGTCCAGTAAGGCAGCCTGCTGGGTCAGTGAACAGGAAACCTCTCCATGAAGCTACGGGTCACAGGTACTAAGGGTAGTACAAAATGATGAGCACAGTTCAAGCCTCAGATCTGGGGTTTAATGGACCTAAGAAAGAGAACAGGAGAGAAAGGTATAAATTAAACTCTTCTTTTTAATTTGTGTATTTAATCTTAAACATTCAATTAATTTAATTGTGATAAATACTTCACCTAAACAAAATGCAGGGAGTGGTAAGAAACTAAGCATATAACAAAGTTCAACAAAAATACTGAATCAAGCAAGAGAAAAAGATCCAATTATGCATTTTATCAGACACAGAGCTGCACAGAAGTAAAGACAATTTAGTGTGGCAAAAAGAGGAAAACTGAAAAATAAGCTGTGCGAGACAGTATAAATTGTGTGAGACAGTATAAATTAGGAAGGCAGTGCTACACTGTCTCCATTAGGTGGCAAACTTTCTCTACCAAGCAGCCAATCTATCCTATGGGACAGTCTTCGGTCTCCCCCTTACCCTCAACTGGTCATGTAAGACTGGAAAAGCAGAGGGGCAGAAGTGAAGAGGATTAAGAGAGCTTATTTCTGAATTGCTGTTCTGTGTTGTTGTTGGCCGTTTCAGCCAGGCTTAGGTGAGATAAATAAACTGATATTGCCATTGAATCAAAACCTCAATGTCCTAAATCCTATGAACTGGATCACTTACATGGGAAATGGAAATCAAAAGTGCTTCAGCTGAGTTCACATGAACTGAAGTACAAATGAACAAATTGCAAGTTTGAAAGAAGGGCAACAGTAAAACATTTTTTGCTTGTAGTTTTGGCTTTATATTCCAGCAAAGTAGATTTGAAATTCAAAATTTAAAAACTGATTGTTTGTGGGTGCTTGCCTGCATCAATACAGAACAGTCCAGAACAAGTTACTGTTCCTGTACGCAACTGCAGGACAATTCAGCAATGATCATAACCATACAGGCAAAGTTTGTAGTTTTAGGCCACACAGAACTATATTCTACACATTGGATATGAATGTACTAAACCTTGAATCCGGAAGGTGGCACAAAGTCCCTCTTTAACTTCAAATCAAATCTGTATGAGTACATTGCCAAACAACAAACAACTCCTTCTTCTGCACTACATATAGGCAATAAGATGTCAGCAATCAAAATTGTTTCAGATGCCAAGTAAATAATGTATGTTTTGAGTAAGATACAAAAGCAAAAGGTTTAAAAATGACCGCTATTCAGTCTTTGTAAGAAAACAAAGACTGACATTTTAAAACTCAGGCATAAGCATGTCCTCAGGTTATCACCACCAGCACATATCAGACACATCCTGTTTTCTGGGCCTGCCAGGTCACACTTTGTGGCATTAGGAAACCACATCCTTTTACATTTTTAAAATCATGCAGTGTGAAAGTACCCTATTTTAAAACTTTTCCAATTTATCACGTACCAGAAGCCCTTGGAAAAAATGAGTGGCGTGCAACAGTTTTATCTGTTCGATTAATGTGCAAATACAGGAGTAGCTCTCTAATCTGGAGATGTTCAAAGAAGGGAGAGATGGGATTGAGACTCTTTGTAGAGCACTTGTTAGCACACTTGTTTTTGTTTAAGCCCCACTACAATGCAAATCATGAATCTAATGGAGCGGGCAGACAAAGGAAAAACCATTAGTATTTGCTTTATCCCGATTGACCTCTCCACTGTCTCTCAACCAATTACAACAAACTCTTGAATACCACATTAACATCAAATCCATGGACAATAAGTGGTGTGTGCTCAAAAAACCAATTAAAATCAAGCGTTACATGAACGCCTGTTTAATATCACACAGCAATCTGTGTGTTACATAACCTGATACAGTTTTCAAATAATATCTACAGCTGAAGCCTGCTCCAGGCAAATCTAAGAACAGTGTTATATGATTAGACGAAAGACACAATTATAAGAGTAAACATACAACATTGAAAACCTCGAGTTTTATCTGATGAGATAATCTATACACATGTCTGAGATATCTCAGAGTGAGGAGGTTAGTTCTTATATATTTTTTTGACATCAGATGATAAATCAAAAAAAATAATAGACACAAAAACATTGCACAATGACTTCCCGAAGACATCAACACACAATAATTAGAGCACAGACTGGACCTCGATGATGCTTTATTGTAAAGACTGTCAGTTGCCATGAAACTGGAACTTTCCATAAACCAAATATACATGCCTCAAACTGCCTCACACTTCACATGCTTGATAAGAGTTCTAACTAAAGGCATCTACATGCCCATATTTATCAAGTGGTTCATCAATCCAGAGAAATCTTAAGATCTTTAAGCTAATCACAGGACGTGACATTGATATTATTATTCAGTGTCTGGAAAAAACGAAAATCCAGAGTAGCGTTGACTGTCTAGTGTCCAGTAATGCGGCAAAGCATGGAGCTCAATTGAACACTATATGCTTATAGACACTAGCTTTCCATCCCTTCACCTCAGTTATAATTTATTAACAAAATGAATATTACATTATCAACAGTATGTGTGATCATTCTGTCCTTTTATGGGTGGCCCACACCTGCATTTCATCAAATAAATCTAGAGCTATGACTCATTACCGGGCTGATATTGACAGGGGCGGGTGAATCCGTCTTCTCATCCATCTAACAAGGTCATGGGTGTCAGATCCTGTACAGAAGGATGTTACCATGACAACGCCCAGTACCTGCCCAGGGCCAGACACAATGAAGCAGGAACTCTTGAATCAAACTTTGCTGATCAAGCCGTATTCGGCGGGGGAAGATTTATCCTGTCACGCCGCACAGGCTGCATCCTCACAGGAAACAAAGGCTGTAATTCAAACAATCTTGTCATTATTGTCAGTAATGTGACACACCTAAGAAGCACTGTACATTTCTGTGGCAGACTTTCCAAACATAATGGAAAACCAATAGAACAGACCAAGATAAAATAATTACAGAGTCCAACATGCCTGTCGCCCGAGATGGTACCAAAGCAGTATTTTGCTCATTTACAACAACAGCATCCAGAATCACTTTCTCAACTCCAGGCCCTGTCCTCCTCAAAACACAAAAGCAAGATTTAAGACTTTGTTTTGGAACGCTGTAATGCAGCTGTTCACAAAAGGATGTTTCATATGTGGAAAAATAGGACAGCAGAGAAAGGCATAAGGTAGTGGTTTTAAAAATGATATTTTAATATTTTTTTGCACATTGAGATCTACTGCAGACAGACTTCCATTGTAATTTCATTATTTCTTTCCTGACAGACAGAGGAAGGGGTGGCATTTCCTTTGAAATTAAGATAAAGCCTCCCTTTGTGTTTACTTTCTTCAAAGCAGATGGATGGAATTATGAAAAGCAGCTTCCAGGCTGAATTCTAATATGATAATTCCGTTTTTCACTCTTTTGTGTTTCTGATCACACGTCTGAGAGTCAAGAAATCTGATATATATCACATACACTCTTCCACCAACAGGAGTCCCCAGTGGCAGATGTGACAGCATATTTTACTTTTTCTCAGCCACTATTAAAATTCTATTGTTATTTTGATTTCATTTCTCCTTCCCTCCACAGTGGTCGTTGAAATGACACTTCCTCCACTAGTCAGCAATATTTACTTATGTTTTAGTTTCTCATTAAGCAAAGGGCAAAAGAAGCAGCATGCTGTTATTGACAAGACCCCACAACATTTAATCTAGGACGACAGTTATGCCTAAAGGACACCAGAAATCGAATTTGCCAAACAAATCCTCCCATACCATGGAGTCCGATGCTTTTTTATTCACACAGCTCACTGTGCGAGGCACATCATTAAAATATGATAGCTCCAGACACCAAGGGGGGAGGGGGGGAGTTCTCTGAAGAAAGCAATCCCTCCTGCTTATGTAATCGCTTTTGTCATTTTAGTTTGAACATGAAAATGATTCTATCTATGGTTATACTCACTCCAATATAAGTGTTCCTACTCGTGGCCATCAGCCAAATAATGGACTGCTATTTTTGTGTTGCTTTCATTACGTAACAAATATTACACAACTGAAATATGATGAATTACAACACAGCAAATCGGTCTCAATAAAAACACAAAACATTTTCACCACTAGAAGCGGGATGTGTTGGATAAACATAAAACATGTGCCACAAAAAGCACACTCAGAAAACACAATATGGAAGAATTTTTTTTTTCTCCTTAAGTGATTGGGTTTTTTTTCATGATACTGCCAGTGTCTTATGGATCCAGTGTGCTTGTCCACAGTGCAACTCTACAGCATCTTTGATTACAGAGATATGAAGTAGCACCAAGATGCAACTCACAGGGGTTTACTGGAAAACAAGGTGCAGTCATACATATTTTTTCTATTCCTTTAGATTTCTGCTTAATCCTTTGCCACCAGCTTTCTCTGACTTAACTGTCAAATATTAATTTCAAATGTACAGCATTAAATGAATAGTAATAGCTTGACACAAACCAGATTTTACATTCCATTGAATTTCTCCAGAAGGTGAAATGCATAAAAACATACAGGCTCTGGTAATAGCAATGGAGAATAGAAAATAAAAAGACATCGAAATGATTAAATAGATATCAGTTATTTTATGCCAGTTTTGGTTCGCAGTGAGCCTGTGTTGCAGTTATGTGCCATGTCTTTGCTTTGAGATAATTGTCATTCCTTCTGGTGTGTCAAAAGGTCATCTACAGCATGACTGAGAGGAACGACAATCATGTTTTACCATTCAGCACAAATACATAGTGCGGCTCTAAATACAAGGACTACACATGGAATTGAGTGCTTTTGGGTGTGTATGTGTATCGACTCTCTACATGCATGAGAAAGCCTGTTCCCTTAAGAAGTGTTTCAGTGAACTATGATACATTTAGAGAATAACATGTGCCTGAGTGAATTTGTAGCATTAAGCAATATTTAGACAGGCTGTTTATGTGTAACTGCTGACAGAAAGAACACACTGACATGCACACAAATGCTTCTTTCTGGAAGAAGTAGCTGTAAGAGGTGAAAGGAGAGGTCACAAATGCCTCACTAAAGAGGCTGCACTCAATATCCATGTCGTTAACCTCAGCCGCCCAAAAGTCTGCTCTCCTCTTCTCTAATGCTTAAATATTTCTCTCTGTTTACAAAGACTCTTCCCTCTCATCTTTGTTTTGTCCTACTCTATTCTCTCTCTCTTTCAAAAATGTTCTTTGTTGTTTGTCTTTTCCCCTCTGGCTCAAAATTTCCCACTCTTTTCTCTCTTCATCTCCTTGTTCCTTCCCACTCAGTTTTTTTTTTCAGGCTGTTTTTCTTCAGGCTTTTTCTCACTTTTGCGCTCTCCTTTGAGATATGTAAATCTGCCTTCCCTCTGCCCCTCTATGCTTCAAACGGTGCTTTCAAAAAATGACTGTCAGACTTAGATTGTGCAAACAACCCCAACTAAAACCAAAACTAGAAGCTGACCACACAAAAATTGAATCATAAAACTCTATTACCAAGCCCTGACAAGAAAGCATACACCATCAAACATAAATATTGTTAATGGCAAGAACAAGCCTTGACAAATCCATTTCATTATGTAATAACATTTGCATGCAATTTCACCTTGTACTGACACTTGCAGTAAATAACTACAATATCAAGCCTTGAATTTGGAACAGCGACCTGTTCACCCTAAAGGACATTGGAGACATACAGAGGATTAGAGGGCATCATTTGGCTTTTCTGACTGAAAACAAAAAAACAAATACATGAATACTGTAAATCATTTATTTTGTCCTTTTTTCACTTCATAAGCTGTTTTGCTGCTTGCCCTTGGCTACATAACATGGTTTGATCCTTGGCTTCTCTGGTCCAGATATCATATTGCCCTTGAGCAAGCCAACAAACCCCTACATTACTCCTGATAGTTAGGTCCTCACCTTACATAGCTTGCTGCCATTGATGTGTGAGTATTAGTGTGCAAAATGTAAAGTGCTTTGGCTAAAGGCGCAATATGAATGCAGTTCAGTCCATCCATAAATTGTAATGATTTTTGGAGCCATTCCCGCAGCCACTTTAGCTCTAACTTGTGTGTGTGATGCACCGGTACTCCATGCACACACATCATAATGTGGTAATTAGCAAACTTCTCGCCATTGAGATTGACCTATACTTGGGAATTTATACTTGCGATTTAATTAGGGCGTCAGCTAATGATTATTTTCATAATCAATTACCTTGCCAATTACTCTCTTAATAAATAAACCGATTGTTTTTTAGAGAAAAGGTCAGATTAAAACTAAATAAATAGACCCAAAGGTGACATATTCAGATTGCTGTATGTTTATAACCACAAAACATTGAATTTACTTGTCATTTATGAAAAAAAAAATGTTTAACGTGTTCTTGAAAATGGTCTCATTTATTTATCATGATAGTTGTGGATACATTTTAAATCAATTCAATAATCCTTGAACTTCTATAATTTATTACGTCCCACCTGGATATTTCATTGTTTTGATCTGCTCCTTCTGTTTGCCCTGTTAAAATCATTCCATTACACTGTACCCAGCACTTCCTGCATTATTTTCAAATTAAAAGCCCTCTAGCATTCCAGTGGACAGAGACCCTTGATTTCTTAACCAGGCATTCATAGTAAAATATTTGCAGGAATGTGCTGTTGAAAACTCATTGACCTGCAAGACTCACATACGTGGGCAAGATGAACCTTCGCTTCTGTGATCTTTTCTCCAGTTTCTCTCAGTCCAATCTGATTATCATTTTGACGTCAACCCAAGAATAAGGAATTATGTTGAATTGTTGTTGTGAGAAATAAAAACAAAAAGCGTCACAGTTGACATGGTGGACTGTTGTGCTGCTGCAATTCATGAGCTCATTATGTTCCTCCTAAGAGCGGCAGAGTCATTTCCACAAGTTAATGATGAAATTCAGTATGACCGGTATTAAGCCTCATAGCAAATTTGCTTGAAAATGTTAAAATTTGTCCAATCCTTTCCAAGCTAAGGAGGTTTTGTTTATCTGTGTATTCACTTGTTGTGAGTATTCCCATCTGTGCTGTCATATATTCTGATTTGTGGGTAAGCCACAGGACTATGTAAAAAAAGAAATCTCACAGCTGTATAAAGACAACTGAGGCTGCTGGCTTGCTGCACATACAACACAACAAACATGCACACTCAGGGATTCACCCCTAGATGCATGAATAAATCTTCTATTTGATATAAAAGGCTCAATATCCAGTGGTGCCAATTTGGTGGCTCTCTCTTAAAGACAAAATATCTGAAAACAACGAGCGAGTCCCACAGATGACAAACACCACACAAACCAACAATGCTCTTGCTCATTCAAAACAAAGTCAGATATGATGGGAGGTTCCAGAGCTGGCTTCTGTTTTTCTGTGACTGAACTTGCTGGAGCAGAGTTAGCTGTTCAGATGAGATGCAGCGTTAGCCCTCAATCTGCGACCATCTGCTACTGATCTGATAGCAGCAAACACTGTCTGGTTTAGTGCCAGCCGAGATATCACACAACACCTGCTGCTTGGTGCCACTACCACCAAGACACAAGCCCCAAGGGACTGCCAAGTGAGACCCAGACTTGTGCTGAGATAAGAATAACTTCTGATGAGCAAGTGGTAGAGTAGAAATGTATTACTAAAAGCTACCCTACTGAGAGTTATGCATAAAACATGTCCCACTGTGTGTGACTTTTTAAACATGAAGAAATGATTCAAGAAATCAGTTTAGTATTCAGTGAACCGGCCCGGTCTGCCATAAAATGAATGCAATCACTGTGCAAGAGGAGAACAGTGTGACTACTTCTCCATTCAACCCCCTAAACAATCACACAGCAAAGATAAATAAGAGGCCACATTTTCAGGATTCTTTTTTTTAATTTTCAAATTTGAATTTAATTGAAATGAATCCCAACCCAATTAAAGTTAAGAAGAAATAAATATGCTTAGTAGGAGTTCAGGTAATGTTTTCACAATAGTTAGCATTCATAACAAAGAAACAACAACACGCATTTACTTTAATTGCCAGTGTTACACATCACTGTTACACCGAGGAAAGTTTCTTGAATATCAAAAGCCTATTTTTTTAAAACTCCAAAACACTCCTTTCATCTTTTTCATTCACCCTATCCACTGAGGCCTCCCTCATCACTTCCCCCATCAGTTATAGCTCAGTGAACTGACATGCCAAACAAATACTCATAGTTGACACTGTTACGTCCAATGTTTTGTCAGGCATATGCTGTGTGCTTCTGTTTGACCTGAACATCTGTAGTTGTAACTGCGTTTTGGATTTTAAAATGTTAGAGAAGTTTTTATGTGATCAGTGTAGTGGTGATCAGTAAGCTAGCCTTCACACGAGCTCTCTGAGGGTAATTTGGCACTACCAGAACGTTCTAATTTACTGGTAGGCTAATTGTTGATGCTGAATTAGTTTACTTTCCATTATTTTTGCACCTGTGTTTACGTTAATGAGGTTATTACTGTGTTGTCTTCCTGTTAGGATTTAACGGTGTTCTTTCACTGTTAATAGTTTTGTTATGTAACTGTATGAAGGACAATGTAGTAGGAAGTCATTTTTTCAATAACTTTGGCATTGTGTTTTAGCAAATACAACTAAGTTACAGTTTGGTTTCCATGGCCAGCTCCTGTCTTAAAACATTATTACTAGTGTGTCTACCTTGCTGCACAGCTGTGCAGCTATGCCTAAAAGAAGGGTCATAAAAAAGTCTAATCAATGAAACAGCAGTGTTCAAGAGTGATTACAGGACCAACACATGAATTAAAACATTAATCCAGAGGAACCAAACACTGCATCTTTTATCAACTTTCTGAAAGTTTAAATACAAAACATAAATTGGCTGACAAAAAAAGATAAAAGGTTGTTACCTTCACAAATTTAAATGCACACTATTGTGCCATCTGTATACAATGCATGTAAATGTCGACAATTAAAAACATTCACAGAGGACAAGCTATACATTGAGAGACAACACAAAATAAGACAGTGACCAGTGAAGAATAAGAGACAGAGGAACAGAGATGTAAAGAAGTGAAGCATCAAAATCAGACGAAAGCTCACGTTGAGATTTTCGACTCACGTTCAACCACACTCACCTTCTCCACAGAGAGGCAATGTTTTTCCCCTGAGAGAAGTCAGTATGCTGAGGACAAAAGCTCATTTCACACCCAGAGCACGTTCACAGAGAGGGAGTTGAGCTCACTGCGCCTGGTACATAATAGGGGAATAACTGAGGCTGAAAGCTGAAGCCATAAGGAGATTGGATATGGGATTTTCTGCTGCTTTATGGCAGAGGGCTTGAATGATAAGACAGCCGTGGCAGTGGGATAGACAAGAGCTGGGGAGATATGAAATAGGAATGAAACTGCAGAGAGAGAAGACGGGCAGTGGGCAAAAGCTGTGCGTTGTTTATTAAGGCAACAGTGAGCCTGTGTGTGCCACCACAAGTTCTTCAAACAACAACAAACCATCATTTATTCTTATGGTGTCATATTAAATGATTTCAAGATTTTTGAGGGGATCCAAGAAAAAGGGGCCAAGAACCGCACACTGCACTGCTGTTAGCGATATGGCTATCACTTTTTTATTTTTATTTCTAATACTGCGCTTAATGATACTGTATGAATAATATCTATGGTTTTATGGTCCTGGTGCCACCAGCAATAATGAAAAAGCTTAATTTGTATATGGTCAAACCTGAGTTTAAACCTTTTTCCAGAATCAGATGGTGTTCGAGAGAAAACTAAATAAAAGAACATAACTTTAAATAAACACGTAAATGGAAGGATTTCTTATTTTCACTTGAGTATATAGGACCAAAAATGATGCTGACAAAATACACATCTTAAATCATAAATCTACAATAAAAAAGTCAAAGGCACCCCCGTTCTACCTAGTGCAGATTGACCATCAATACCCAAGGTTGTTGGTTCAGTACCCCATGCCTCCCTTCCACATGTTTTTTGTCTTACTTAGGCACATACAGCAAAGGGCTGCATGTGTTATGGACTCAGCCTGTGGTATGTGTTGCACACAGGCAGTGTTGATGCCGATACCGTTAAGAAATCTTTAAAACATCTGCTGATGGTGTGTCCAAAATCACACACTCACTCACTACCTAGGGAGTCCAGTATAGAAGTCTATATAGTGAGCAGTCAGTAGAAAAAAAAACCCAAAAACCCCGCCGTTTTCAATGCATGGTGGTACATCAAGGTATTGGCTTGGTTAGTGCCCAGGTTGTCCACTACTGTTTACAATGCATCATGGGATAACTTTGAGTCAACTATGGGGTGTTTTTTTCGACTACACATTCAGACGGCACTAAAAAAAATGGCAAACTCACTATGTAGTCCACTAAATAGTGGGTGGTGAGTGATTTTGGACACAGCTCATGATCTTTTTCTTTGTTAAACAAAACCATTTTTGATAAGGATCTCTTGAAACTTTTGATTGAAATATATTTATATTTCTGCAATAAAGTAACATCAGTTGCCATATCTGTATTGCCACTTTAAAGGTCTCTGCAAAATCACATATCAATTTACCTGTTCTTTCGATGTATAATTCATTTCACCTGATCATTGCAGGCAATATCACAAACAACCACAGTTGGAAGAACATCAAGTACAACTATAGCCTCTTAGCAGCAGTTCAACACTTTGGTGAAGGTAACCCTAACAGCAGAAAATTAAGTGCAGGGTGCACTTATTGCCTCCTTTCCTCAAGATTTTCTCAGCTCATCCAGGGATTTAAAGTGATGACCTTCAAACATCTCCCCCAGCTACTCAAGCAATGCCACCTCAAAGTACTGTTACTGGTGCCACTGGCTAATCTCTTCATTTAGTCATGGGTGCTGATGGTGCTTAACAGGTCTCTTTCAGCAAATGGTCTTTGGTTGGGAAAAAAAAAAATCTGAATGCAGCACCAGAAAGGTGATGTGAAATAAAATTATTCATGTGACAATGGTTCAGCACATTCTTCCTGAGTCGCGTGTGTTTGACTGTGTATGTACATGAGTGTTGGCACATGCCAACAAGCTTTCAATTTCAGGAGCAAAGCCATGCTGAATCACAGCTGACTTGTTACACATAATTTCCAATTTCTACCAAATTTCAGCTTCTGTCTAAAGAGAGATTCTGCCAGTGTGACTGTATGTCACTCCAGCTTTAAGGAGCTTTCCCGCATGTATGAATGTCATTAGATGCTCAATTTAACTCCTGTTTTCAGTAAAATCAACTATTCAGCTGGCATAAAAAATGTGTTCTCCCATTTAGGAGTAAAGAGCAGATTCAATGGTCTGAAAAAAAATCTATTTAAAATGAAAGTCAACTCTGCTTAGTCACATTCGTTCCTTATTGAGACAGACAGAATAGGACCTGAGAGGGACACAGAAATGAATGTGACCCCTGAAAGTGTATTGAAATCGGAATTTTACTCCCTAACATTGGTATCGACTTAAGCCCAAAAAGAGTAATCGATAGGGATGTCCTGATCCGATCTATAGGATCGGGATCGGGGCCGATCTGGGCATTTTTCCGCTGATCGGAATCGGCAATTTTGAACGTGGACCCAGGCCCGATTTTTTTTTTTTATTATTATTATTATTATTTTTTAACGTCAGAGCACAATTAGTGGCAGAGCGCAGACGCGTGTGTAACGTTACTCTGGCAAACCTGTGGATAAAATGTCAGCAGTGTGGAAATAACTTCAATTAGAAAGCGAAAGTAGTCCAACAGCGACATGTAACACCTGCAATACGGCTGTTTCACGGAGCTCCATTTACTACTCATTTGATACGGCATATACAAAACAAAAACTCAGAGGATACAACGTGTTCACTCGAGAGTAGCTACAGGCAACAACACCGAAGCAGCAAACACTCGCGGATACTTTCTAAAGGAAAGAGAAATATCCTCGAGACAGCGACATGGCCACAAATATTACAGAGAAGATAACTGAATTCTCCGCTATCTCCGTGGGAGAGGATCAGGGTTTTCTTCGTCACCTGGAGTTTTTGAATCCCCGGTGTGCCCGACCATCTCTGCATTACATTATTGACTCCACTTTCGAGTTACAACGCGCCGGTATGCGCACCAGTTTCGTAGGTCATAAGCAACACATCCAGGTCATTTTACGTGTCAACGTAAGGAATATGTAAAATCAGTGGATGATATGGAGGAACCAAGCGTGGGCTGCGTCTCTCACACTTCAGCTGCTGTACACGAGCTGCTGTCACAGTGCAGCGTCACACACCTGCTAACACAAGGAAGGTGGTCCGCCGATGTTGTAATACCATATGAAGAATAAGAAAGAGCCTTATGAAAGTGTATACTTTATTTCAACAAAATAAAAATACTATTAAGGAACAGCTCGGTTGCAGGTACTTTTTTTCTTAATGCAGCTGTATCATCCAGGAAAATATTAGTTCAGGCTAAGTATCGGATCGGGACTCGGTATCGGCAGATACTAAATATTAAAGGACTCGGATCGGGATCGGGGTAAAAAAAACCTGATCGGGACATCCCTAGTAATCGATGAATCTTTTTAACTATACAAAGTCCAAAAAAGTGCAGATTACAATTTCCCAGATAAAATTGCTCCTTTTGTCCAACTAACAGTCCCAAATCCAAAGACTCTTCCTTAGATGACGATATTAAGCAGAAAATGCATACCTTTAAGATGCTGCAACATTATTATTATTATTTGAATTTTTTTTGCTTTAAGAATTGTTAATAAATTATCCTAATAGTCACTAATTACATTTTTTTTTAATTTACTAACCAATTAACTGTGCTAGGTCTCCAAAAAGAACCTATACCAAGGTTTGTATGAACAAAAGCCTAGCTTGACATAATTACTGTTTAACTAAGTGCTCAAAATCAGCTATGAAGTCCAGTATAAGGTTAACGTCTTTTGGCTTAATAGCTGAAATCAACACTTCCTCATCAGCCTCTTGCTCATAGTAAACAGAGGAGCTCCATGATGAGATTCTAATTGGTGTGACTGGGGGTCGTTCTCCATCTTTATGAAAGAGATACGTGTTCAGAAATATTGACTGACCCAACGCCTGTAGAATAAAAGATGGATCCTCACAGTAATAGGTGAATCCCATTAAAAAGATAGAGGTTTCATAGAATAGATAATTGGCCAGCCATTTCTATCAGCCATTTTCCAATGAAGTTTCATGTGTCTCAAATTCATTAATTTGGATACATACGGACGTGTAAATCAAATCATTAAAGTTTACGTGATCTGCAAAATATGATGCAGAGAGGAAAAATGCAATAGCCTGTAGGAAAGCATGTAAAACTCAGACACAGCCAAGTAAATCAAAGCTAGACCTCTCAGACTTCTCAGACAAATGTGTCTTAATGAATGACATGGTATGTAATCTACAGAATTTCCCCTGAGAGTTACTTTCACAATCCAAACATTTAAGTGAGCTGACAACACAAGGACCACCAAGGAGGCCACAGAGCACTCAGATTATCCACATATTTCAGCACTGTCACAACAACTTCTGAATACAAGAGCCTATGAGGCAATTTTTGACTTACAGCCTTTCACATTGGAGAAAAATCACAATTAAAACCCACTAACATGTGGCATTTGTCCTCAGTGGGAAAGCGTAGTTCAAATGACGCTGCAATAATCTTGGGTATTCATCAGCTACAGCTCCAAATTGGCAGTGATGGAAAACACGACGTCGGGGTTCACACTAATTTTTGCCCCTCTTCCGGCACGATACTACGATGAGCATTAAAGTAGATAATGTTATTTTAAGCAGCACTCGAACAACTGTCAGTCAGCCTTGAGTTCAAATGAGAGACTGGCAATGGGAAACGCTAATTGCCAATTTATAGCGAATTTATGCGCTTTAAAAAATCTGCGTATATATTTTGGTGTAAAGATAGTATGAATGTGCTCTTGCTTGCCACAATAAAGGGCCTGGTGTGTAAGTCCTGACAATTTAGTTGTGACAGAGGTAAATCATACCCCAGTAAACTACAGATGGTTGATGGGGAATATAATCTTATTTGAAATAATACAACACCAACGTCAAATCCACACTGAAAACAACACATCCATGTTGTGCATAAGCCTTCCATCCAAACCAAGCATGTGACCAAAAGAGAGACAAACTAATAGAATGTTCCAGGTGTAATCACATTTATGTGTCGTCAAATATAGGAGGACCCACTTTTAAAGTAATTACCTGAAAAAACAAACAAACAAACCTTGGCATACATTATGAAATAACTAATCTAACATGGAATGAAGAAACATCCATCAACAAGCGACAGTCGTGCCTTGTTTATCAAATTAGATTTCAGTGCGGAGAAACAGTTTCCTCAGAACTCACATTATTACATGGCACATCAAAATACTAGGGAACTACTGATGATATGAAAAAAATGATACCACGGAATGATACAAAAGAAGGACTTAAAAAAGCCAAAGGAATGGTTTTCTTTGTGAATTGGCCTTTACAGTATTCACACTGCATCAAGGGCTCATCCATATTTATGAAATACAAGATGGACTGAGTGTAATGGACTGTATCCACTGTGATGTACTAAGTGGTTAGAAGGCAGGCTCTGTGTGTGTGTGTGTGTGTGTGTGTGTGTGTGTGTGTGTGTGTGTGTGTGTGTGTGTGTGTGTGTGTGTGTGTGTATATGAATGATTGTCCATATGTGTTGCTGTTTTATGTGTGCGCATAAAGAGATTTATGGGACTTTTGCTGAAAGTAATTTGAGTTCTTTGGACAGTCACAAAGCCTTTAAACAAGTAAATAACCACAGACAGTAAAAAGCATGGAATAAATGATCAATATGAACTGAAGTCATAAAATGTATTCTAGGCATTCCTTTACTTGGGATTTGAGAGTGATTGTAGATCATTGACATTCATATAAATGCTTGTAATCCTTCAGTAGGCAAATATCAACAGGGAACACCTCCGTTTAGTTTCTTTCCTGCCAAGGAAACACTATTGTTTCTTTTATGTTTGAAGCAAAGACTTTCACTCATCTGACCTTTAGCTTGTAAGAGCTAAATTTGAGCTTTTAATAAATGATGTGGGTGCAGAGAATGTTTTTTTGGGCTATATTCAATGTACTATCTATCATATTTATTGCAAAAAGAATATTTGCAGAGTGAAATCAAAATCCTTTGTTTCATTACTAGTATTTTCACTGTAAAATGAAACGCAAACATACAGATCGAGCGAACTGAGCTACTTGAGCAATCTCAGCACACATTTGAGCCAAAACATTTCACTGCCCCCTTTTTAGTTCCTTCAAGTATTGAATCTTCCCAGAGTAAACAATCTGAAAACATGGACTTTAAAAGCACTTTTAGTAGTAGTGTTGACAGACAGTGATGAGTAATGTGACGACCAAACAACCTCATTATAAGCTCACCTCCCAAAGCTGATTCAATGACAGATCCGAATTGGAACAGCCAATGAAAACCACATGATAATGTCAAAACAATGTCCTGACTGCAGCAGTAAGCTTCAGTCATTAGCTTTTGGCTAGCTCCAACTGTCAACAATACCATAAGATGGTAGGATGCAGTGTCGCTCCAATATAGCCAGAGGGGACCTCAACTACAAGCTCTTCATACTGTTGAATGGAAACTGCTGTACATGACCAAATTTTGCTTTTGATTTAGTTGTAAATGTCAAGTTTTGATTTGGAGCCTAAAAGTTATTTGTGCTCAAACTGTGCCTCAAGAAGTAGAAACATCCACCTCATATACTTTTACCTTTAAGTTATGCGAATAGGAATACAAAAATCGAACAGGATGAAAACTTTTAGTAAGACCCACTGTGATAAATCATTTGAGGTTATTTACTTCATTGCAGCCTGAGGGCTCAATATGCAGATTCAGAACATATTTCATGCCAAGAAGATTTGTTAAACTGTTAACTGCATTAAATTAATGCATTATAATCGCAACCTTATTTGACCGATTTGCAAATACTCTCTATAAGGAGGTACGGCTCAAAGCAACAACTCAGTCGATTGGGGTGAGAAGGGTCAAATTCAGGTATTCAGGTTGACAGAAAAGGCAGAGAGAAAAGGAGTGTAAGTTGCAGAAACTCAATGACAAAGACAGTGAGGGAGAGCAAAACTAAAAAGAAGGAAAGAGAAAAAAATGCAAGCAACAACATTCCAGCGCAGTGTTTAGTATTGTGCAAGCTCTGGGAGAGTTGCAGTCTGGCCTGGGAAAGAGCCAGTGCAGGTCTCTGGGGAGACCAACCCGCTGGCCTCCAGACAAACACCAGCAAAGTGGCAGAGCAGACACAGCCAGATGTGTGGGAGTACATCATACACACAGAATAACACACAGACTTACGGACACACACACACACACACACACACACACACACACACACACACACACACACACACACACACACACACACACACACACACACACACACACACACACACACACACACACACACACACACACACACACACACACACACACACAAGACTGGAGAGAGGTACATAGTTTCATTCCAAAAAAAGTAAGCTATTAGTAACTCTTCAGTAAAATTAGTCATGTCATTATCAGCTAAGTTGTTAGGCATCATAACACCTCAAGAATACGCAACACATGTAACAGCTTTTCAAAAGTGCTAAATGTAGCACTTTTTTATATAAAAGTCTAAAAGTGAACAGAAGAAATAGGACGTCTGAGGGAAGCTTGAGTAGCAGGGACTGGTTATGTAAATACAAATGTATAGACTAGATAGTGCTCAGCCTGAAGATGTACTGTACTGTAACTGTATTCCACAACTGATTGTTGAACTAGTGTCTGTAATCACTTAAAAATCAATATTACTTTTTCTATACTATATTCCGATCTGCCTGATTGACCACATCTAAAGATCCTCCATTTAATATAAAATTATTGGATATCTATATAAACTTAAAGCAATACCTGACATCATTAAACACATTCCATTGAAAATAAATACAAGGCAGCTTTTGTAGAGCTACTTGACTGCTCACACAAATTTATATGTGCAAAGCTTCTACCTGATCACATAAATTCAGAACAGGAACAAAATGTTCCTTGTATTCCAGGAAAAATCACAGTGTGTGCTGCCTCAGCGTTCACAAAGTCCTTGTCACAGGAGCAGGTAAAAAATGTGCAACATGATACCATCGCACATTAGACACTTGGCTGTGTGCTTTTTAGCTTTCGGAAAGCCATTTCTGTAGAGCAAAACATCTCAGCTGTTTAAAGTCATGTGCAAATTCCGTGTTATGGTAGATTTTATTCCCTTAGTAACACAACTCTATAAATCCCTAGTGGCAGCAAAAGTACTGAGAGCACAAAAAAAAGAATCTTTTAACATAAACCACAAAGAAAACAGTCAGTGGGAGGGTGGTAAAACATATCTGGAGTTTCTGCTTGCCGATTTTCTTGGGCATGTTTAATAACTTGCATGAAAAAGAACATGAGGCCCTAAAAAGACATGTGAAACATGTTTAGTCACGTTGTTAACATGCTGGTCATGGGAAATGGGGAAAGTGCACATATTTCACCTACAAGAAATGCATACAAACTGAACTGAAATTGCTTAATGCACAACTGCAGCACTGTAGCAGGTCTATATTAATGCCCAATCCGGCTGTAGGGCTATAAATAACAAGCATGTCATCATGAGATTTTCTTCTCCCGCTTATAGTTTTATCTTTTCTCTGTCTCTCACCCACACTGCCACACCAACACACGCACACACTCCCTCTATGGCACATACTGTACGCTCATTCACTCTCACTCTCACTGTTTCAGTGACATACACTCTCCACGCTCTGGTGTAAAACTGACGCAGTGATTAGCCAGAGGCAGGTTGGTGATGACTGTGAAGAGCTCCTGAAGGCTTACTCCCAACATCCTTCCTGTTTTCATTACCAAAACCCTATGAAATAGAAGCTTGTTTGAAAACCAGTCCAATAACTATTTGGCTTGTTTATCCTGATTTTAAAAGCTTAATGAGGAACAGGAAACAAATTAGATTTGGCTAGACGTCCTAATTATCTGATTTCTAGCACTGCTTCTACCTATCTGTCCTTGTTAAAAACCAACAACAATAATACAAATAAAAGTTGCGGTAACAATCGTACAGACATGTCATAAAAATTAACAGTATTTGACAATACTAATACACATCGAAAGAAGATGAAAGCGCTCACAAAAAAACAACAACACTGGACAATCTACATTCTTTTACATTCAACACTTGCCTACCCAGGCCTTTAGACTTTAAGGAGTACAAGCATGAGAAACTGGATAGGCATAATATATAAGAAGCTACAAACAGCCTCAAGATATAAACAAAGCTGCTGGACAAACCCGTCCTACTTTCTTTGAGGAACAATTGCCCATTTCTGCTGCAGTGCTCAACTCGGGGAGAAATGAGTAGGGGGACAGATTTGATAACAGTTCCCAATTACCACCAATAAAGAAAAACTGTGTTTTTGTAAGTTTAGAATTTCTCTCCCTTCTCTTGTGGTGGTGTTGGACTGAGTCAGGCTGATGGTAATGGGGGACAGGCATTTTACTAATGATTTAACCATGGCTTTGTCTGTTTCTCTGCCCGCTAACAGTGCTCTCTGGAGAATGGCTATGCTAATTCAGAAATCTGGCTCCAGTTTGGAAAACATTCACAGCTGTCTTTTTGTGTTTTTTTAAAAATGTGACAGACTTTGATGAAAAAGAAAATCTCAATAGGGGAGCTAAAAGAGATAATAAAATCATTGTTCTCATTAATGAGTTTCAGCTTGATATCAAAAATGTATTTTGCAAGTAAAGTTATTCAAGTGATGCCAAGTAGGCTTCGTCCAAGTTTAGAAATGATCAACTCCAGCAAGACATTATATACAACAGTTGTGTTGGAATAAACCCTTACAACTGAGTGGGCTTGAACTGCATCATGACAAATGAGAAGCAGGCTCTTTATTCCTGCAAAATATTTAATAAAGTTTTTCAGAAAAGATGTGACCCTAATCAAGGTAGTTTGCTGGTAGCTGACAAAAATTGATAGTAATCACAGCAAAAACAACAACAAATCCCTGACCAGTCCACTGTTGTTTACAGTATTCTATGAGCAGCTACTTTTGGAAAAAGACCTAACTTTAATTGAATGTGAGCAATTGTTTTTTTTGCGGCTTTGAAGAAGGTGATGAGAGTTGTCGGCCAAGAAACAACCGCTGGCATTCAAGAGCTTGCAAAGCAATACCACATCATCCAATTACATTGAACACAACACCTCCCTGCTCCTAACTGCCAAGTGCAAAACAAACCAACGGCAGCAGAAACCAAAGGATATTGGAGAAGGCATAGGCAGCAGGAGAACGCTAATGCCATCCTACGCCACTGACACTTCCAGGTGAAAAGCACAAGGGACGAAGGCAAGCAGCTGCCTGTGGGTTTGAAAGCTTTGAAAGAAAGACCCGATGTTTGCTTTGTAGCTCACACAAGGTACAGTAACTATGTCTTCGCTTGAACAAGTATTTCATCTTCCTCGCTTCCTCCAACCAGCCCCGAACCATTTGACTCTGTGCATGTGTGTGAAATCAAGCCTGACGGGTCTCATTAAGAATGAAAAAATTCAAAAATAAGATTTCACACACTTCCTGGTAGTGAGAGGGAGTTTTGCTTCTAGCCAGAATGTGTTGCTTACGACATGTTTTTTTTTTTTCTTGGCATAGTGGAGAGATGAAAAATATTTAGTTTCAGCATCAATATTGCAATGGACATGCGTGCCATCATCAGTACTTACAAGGAGTCTGACGAATCATCATAAATTCAAGTCGACCCTCAATATCAACAAGAGCTTGCACAATGTTTCTGCAAAAAATTGCCAAACTGGAAGAACCAACTTCCTACGGTAAGGACTTTCTTTCCCTTGTAGCAATTGGCAGCCTAATGTTATGCATTCTTCCAAGGAAAGTCCTCTGATTATATTGTAAAAACATATCACACAAACATCTCAACCAAAAAAGTTCAGACCTAGTGTGTGTGTCTCTGATGTCTCAATACAAAAGCACCAAAGAAAAGCAAATGTTGCAGACAAAAGTGAAAAGAAGACAGCTTGTCTTGTGTTCCTTTGTAAAAGGTCAAGTGCAGCACAAAAAGTATCTATTGTTATTACACAAACACAAACAGCAACATCTGTGGTGGGAGCTGTGGAGACAGAACACATGCAAACAGAGCAGGACCCAAACCTGCTGAGACACAACAACACAGATGGCTAATTTTTACCCAGCTGGCACCAAAGCATATGGATACAGAGATCATTAGCAGGATAATAAGTGCATGACAATGTTAGCAAAGGTAAGTCATCAACAAAATCCTCAAAAGTAAAAAAATAAATAAAAAGAGGTTAACTTGTCTGGTTGAACATTTACAAAGAACAATGTTTAGGAATTTTAAGCTGCACTTGTTTTTGGTGGGCCCTGCACCAAAGCCTACAGACAACGTTAGCAACTAGCTGGTGACCATGCTTAAAAAACAAATCCCTCTTGACTCTTTGTTCACCTCTGGACACAAACCCTGTGGAGGAAAGTCCAGTGTTTGGATCATCCAGCCACCGCTGACCACCCCTAACTCCGACCTTTCTCGCTCTTTATGCTACTGCACTAGAGGGGCACTTCAGGTAGTGACGCTTGAGGGCAACCTACAGCGTGATTTTCAGAAGCCTATGGCCACTGAACAGACTGCTGTGTTTGTTGCATTGGGAGTGAGATTAAATAATACACAGGGTAATATAACTGCAGTGCTAGTAATACTTTGTCAGTCATGAAAGGTTAAGGTTTATTCATTAGTAATTTTACAACACCATTTGTAGAGCAAAATTTGAGTGTAACACTCAAACAGCCTTAGGAAAGAAGCAAAGTTAAATTTACTTAGGAACACCGGCTACATGCATAGAGCCAGCACTATCGTACTAATGACAGAATGTGCTAGAACAGTGTAGAGAGTGGAATCAGCAGAATAATGAATGCAGCATGAGTGACTAATCACAGCATGTATCCAGTCCATGGGGAGTAACCAGACTGTCTTGGCATCAATTTTTAGAGTCACAAAATTGTTTCTTCACATTTCAAAAACACTTCCACAAATAAAGTCATGGAGAGGCAGGTGCTGCAGAGGATAAACCAACGATTTGGCATGTCATTAATTCAAGTGGGCATGCTGAGTAGTCTGACTAAACAACCAAGAAAAGCTTATGAGGACACGAAAAACACAGATGGACAAACAGGAGTGAACTCACAGTGCAATGAATCAAAAGGCAGTGCTGGCAGCCATGGAGTCGCAGTTGGTGAAGCAGAGGTGCACCTACAAATGACTGAGAAAGTCAGACAGATAAAGAAAAAAGAATGCATGGGAGAAAGAATGATGAAGGAGGGTGATGGAGGGGGAAACAGAGAAATTCAACAGAAACAGGGAGAGAAGAAAAAAGGCATTGTTAGTTTGCCCGAGGCATAGCCTTAAACTCATGGCTCATTTTGAGAGAAAGTCATTGTTCTGGCATCGCTTTACAAGACAGATATCAGATTTATTGGTACATTTAGCACCGCTGAAAAAAAATATCTAGAAACAGGCACTGTATTATGTTAGTTGACACAACTTGATGCATACTGTATGTACTAATTTAAGCTTTAATTGGCTGTGAAGACCTGTGCCTCATAGACCTTTAGTAGTAAACGTTTGTTTCTTCTGCTTGTAATACAATGTGACATAAAATGTAATTTCCTGGTTGAACTACTGCTAGTAGATCCATTTTTAATGGTAAAAAGAAAACTTCAACAAGCAGCTCAACAGAAGTAGCATCATTAAACAAAAATCCGATTTAGTGGTACATTTAGCACCCAGGGAAATTTGTCTTCATCTTCTGTGCAGAAAAGCTGTTGTTGCATCAGAACACAAAACACAACAGTGACACAATGAAATGCATATGTAGGTATTATATCTTGTAGTAAGCCTGGGTAGTTCGAGTTTTAAGCCAAGTTGCCAGGCAGTCATGATTCTGAGCTTTTTTTAATTACGAAAGCACAACGACAAACAAAATGCAGTATGTCTTGGGCACACGCACTGTGTGGGCTTCTCCAAGTGGTGGTAAACATAGACTGGAGGGTGTGGTAAATAATAAACACACTTTTAGTCAGTCACATCACTGGTCTCATCGCTCTGAAACAGCTGTGCCAATTGCAGTGAAGCATGACGACAATAGCTCAACAAATGAGGTCTGGCTTGTGCAGAGCGACACAACGTGAACACAAATCTTCCACCGGTTGCAGATGGTATGGTTTCAAACGGTTAATTAGTGCAATGATGACTGAAGCAAACTAAAAACCATTTTGCAAGGGGAGCACACCAGCTGCAATGCCTGGCAACATGTTCACGTTCTGACCCATGAGTACTCAGTAGTCATTACTACATTACTACTCAGTACTCATGGGTCTGACCATGAGACACCGATCCCATTTTGACCTCAGCTCAGATATGTAAAGGTTTATGACTGTGTCTTGCACAGTTGTGATGTCATCGTGCTGACAAAAATCTGTCCAGGGACAGAAAAAACATTCACGAGTGGAAATACTTCGAAAATTACATAAAACTGCTTCTGAGGTAGTTCCCACTACAGCAGGTGTCTCCAAGAACAATTTTACCTCAATGACACAAACACAGACAGTGAACAGTGAGGATGGAAACGAGCTGTTGCAGTTGGTAAAAATAAAAAAAGTCCGGTGAGTCCATATAAATCTAACACTATTTGAGTCATAATTCTAATGTATTTCACATTGTGAATCATTACATAATATCTTTAAATGTGACAAAACACCATTTGCTCTATACTGCATTTCAAGAGTAAAAAGAACAAACACAAAGTTTCTGTTTCAGTTAGAAAGGAGGCTGGAACACAGTAAATCATACATGCGATGTGTTTTACATTAATGTGCTGAACTGAAACATGCGTGGTTCCATTTTCAGTACTAAAGAGTTCCTCAAAAACTCTAACAACTCACCTTACGTTTCCACTATTGAATGAAACTCCACCTGTGCACCGGGCACACGGGAGGAAGTAGTTAATTTAAAAGCTAGGAAAATATGGTCAGAGCTCTACCTCTGCTGGTTGTTATGCTGTCTTTACTGCTTTTCTGAAGGCATAATTACACAGTCCTCTACTGAGCAGCATGTACATATCCATCTTGTCCTATTATACTGTGTGCCGAAAATAAACCGGACAGTAACTGTTCTCCTAATCCAGTTGGTGGATTTGGTCCCAACTGTGAAGGGAGCACATATTTTCTGTGAATGCATTGAAATTGCTCCATCCATTTGCAAATTCCACTCCAGCATGTTCGTGGTTGTATCTTACAAACCGTTCTGCATTAATTCATACGAGGACGAAGCATCTTGTTGGGGGATAAAAATAGCCACAGTCATCCCCAGAGCGTTGTGTTTTTCTTATGAGTCTATTCATTTGCTCTAGAATGAAAAAATGATCTGACAAAATGGGAATGTAGAGGGAACTTCCTCGGAAGTTCTGCAGTGAAGCATGTTGTTGTGCAATAGTGAACCTATATTATGAATAAAATTACATTTGGTTTCACTATGTGCAGGCTTCCTCTTTCCTCAGTCTAGTGTGTTTTTTTTTTTTTAATTCTGATAAATGGGATTTTTGTTCTTGTTTATGTATTTTTTATTATGAATGCATAAGGAACAACGACCACGTAGACTTAAAGGATCAGTCCAATGCTCATGCATGTTTTTAGCTGCCTCATATGAATGCACAAACTATTGTTTGACCAACATATGACACAGCTACACTTGGATAATGGAACAACTTTATATAATGATTCTGCTGTCTGTTTTGCAACCATGTGCAATTTCTATGCAGTGAATTAGGCCTATTACCCACACTCCCACAGCTTTGATTAACCTTTCTGGGAACATTTCTGCACAAGCTGGATACTTTTTTGTAGTTATGGCCATCATTCCTTTGGGCTATTGATACATTTTTTCAGGATATGGCAACTTTGCCCAAATAGACTCCTGCAGGAATTAAGCACAACCACATTTCTAACTTTACTATACTTATTTGGAAGAGAGAATACAAAGGGAAAGGTTACGACCCCAACTGTTGAATAGGTCCACTGATTTTGAGTTACAACCTGATTCATCTTAGGACAAACGAGATAAAATAGTTCCAAAAAGTGTCCAGAAAAGGGTTTGTTATCTGATCATTTGCCCTACCTGCCTCTATTCTAGGGATGTAACAAAATGATGGCTATCAACTAAATGGATAAAATGTCAGAAAAGATGGCTTAAACAACAAAAATAAGACACGTGGAAAAAGAAATGTGATTTTTCCTGATACAGGATCTCTTCTATATGATGAATTGTTGTCCTGGGGAAGTATCCAGCTAGTTGTGATCGTTGTGTGATAAGTTCCGGATTATCATACTTTTAGTTTACCACCACTCTGTGTTGTGCCTCTTCAGAGGATGCCAGTTTATCAGTCCAAGACTGTTTGTTTGCACATTTGAGTACTCTTAAAATTAAAGCGTGTTGTTTGCAGGTGCCATTGTCAGATGTCCCTGCCTCTGTGAACTTAATTGACCACAATAGCTTCCTCGTAACAAGTAAACAACAGCTGGTTGCTGTGGTCCACCTGCTACCTATAAATTCCCTTCCACAGGACTCACAGCTCTAGCATGCTATTAGTTTGCCTCCTCCCAAACCCTCAACATTGTGTGTGTTTGTGTGTTGCTGCTTTGACACGATAATAAGAGTTAGAGTTTTCGACTGGCACACTCGGCTGTAAACGGGCTTTTAACTGACTGTCTGAGAGCTTTATTTTCAAAGCATGACTGGGTGGCTTGAAAACAATTGTATTGTTAACTAGTATGGCTGTGGCCTGCAAGTTTTGTTGAATATCTACAGTATATATGGGTGACTTAGGCTTCCTGCTGTTTTTTTTTTATGACTGCTAAGTAAAAGGAACTTTTGGACAAATTATTCATTATTATTATTTAAAGGCCAAAAGATGTTCAAGCAGTCTGAACTGGACGAAATGAATGCTGAAAATTACACAATAGCTAACTCAAATATCTGTTTATGTCTGCCTGCTTATACATGTTCATACATTATGATGGTCTGCATGATCCAGTGAGACATTAATTAGTACTGATTTGCAGTACAACAGCTGCAGTTGTTGAAAAAACCTCTGTTGATCCTGTGCGGGTAAATATATTATATAAATAGCAGCTTTTCACCTGACTCCCAGACCACCTTCACCTTTCCAAGTCCATGGCCAGATTCTCTGAGCATAATTTGCTGACTCACTGTCATTAACATTGCCTGCAGAGAGGCTGAGCAAATAGCTCACAGCGGAATGACTGAAACCATTGTAAGACAAGTGGAAAAAAAAGAAGGGAAGAGAATACTATAACCAGACCAGAGATGCAAAAATAGGATTCAACAAGGGTATCTGTTGTTGGCGCCAGCAAAACTTTGAGTAAATCAACCTAAATTGTGCATGACGCCTACCTGAAATCTGGATTAAGGTGCATGACTCTATAATCCATCAATCACACACGGCTGTCAAGAAAAATATACCAGGTAACCACATCCACTTAGTCAGACAATGACTCTATGTGTAGTTTGTAGGTTAGTCTGTATCTATGCAACATAACAACAACCATCAACTCTTTGGTCTTTCTAAATGGTACTAGCGAAGTACTGTATGTTCTAAAGAAAAAAAATGTTTTAAGTATGAAACTGGCATTGATCGCTCCAGTTGTGAACGTCTTTTTTCCAATAAGTTTGATGAATTGCAACACTAGCCTGTTTCAAGATGTATGACCTTTGTTTTTCTTCTGTGATTGAGTACAGAGACACACAGGAAGCTTTTACACAACAACAGGGCTCAGTGGAAGACCACAGACAAATTATCACTCAAGATCCTAAGCTTAGACGATGAGTCGCTGCCACACAGACCAGGTAATTGTCACCATCAGCTGTAACTTACCCTATTGGCAGCTTCGGAAATACGCACACACAGTCCATCCCAGTCATCAGAATGGTTGTTGTGCTTCGACTCATTTTTATCATTACTTCCTGTCGTTATGCTCTACCTTGTCCTTGTCTCCATAACAACCTTCAATCTCAAATCTTCAACCTACACTGCATTTTCAGTGATTTTCAGTTCAGTTTCAGCTTGGTGCAGATACACAGACATGCGTGCTAGAGTGGGCAGATCCAAAAACAAGTCACAATTGTAAGACACTTCACTTAAGCAAAATTGCAGAATTGTATTTTCGTTCTTCCTGCAGGATGAATTCAGACATTTTCATGTTTTCACCCATGTCCGTTTGTTGGCTGCTTTATCAGCAAGCTTTATCAGGTGCGGCTGTATCCTTTCTTGTACACACTGATTTCCAAACACAGAAGTAAAATCTACACCCTTTAAATCTTTTTTAAAAAAAACCCAGGGAACTAAAAATAAACATATACAAAGTGATCAGGTAAGACGTGTTACAAAGGCTATTTTGCACAGATACAAATACAGGTGTGCCTTCAGATTATGGCTTGCCCTTTGGTATGGCTTGGTCAAAAGTCAAAAGTTTGTAAACCACTGGTCTAGAACTATTGACCTTTGGCGATGATCTGGTTAAATGTGCCATTTGTAAAATAGAGACTCAACAATGTGCAATCAAACAAAATGGACTTTTAAAGGGGACAGATCCAGGAGTTTTTTCCCACTTTCTTTGTGCCAGATGTGCCATTGCTAGATAGGCATGTTCTCTACTGAGTGCCATTCTACTTTTTAGACAGCTTTTAAGTAGCAACTGTAGATTCTCCATGTGTCCATGTGAGCTGCCATGACACAGCTTCTGAATTTTCACCCAGTCAATTAATTCTGTCACCTGCTCTTAGTTCTCTCACTTGGGTGAAATGAGAATAGAGAAAAGTTCAGAACATGCTAGTCAAATCTTGAAAGTCTGCCTGGATCATTTTATATCATACTAGAAAAAGAATGCTGAGGTCATATGAGGCCAAGTGAAGTATTATTCTCAATCTAAAACCTCTTGTATTTTGACATCACCCTCGACCTTTACCTGTGAATTTTAAAAGGATTTTGCAGAATATCACAATAAAATGAAATAGTGAATGAAAAGAAGCCTAATAACCCATCCATAACAAAAATAACTTTAACAACGTTCTTATCTGGTTTTTGCTTGATACATAAGAAAATCACTTTTAAGGTTTAACCATCATGCCTTTAATTCACACAACTACCACTCAGCAGTGACATAACCTCTGATGATTTGTGTTTTTTGTTCTCGATTTCAATCCAGTCAAACACACACTCTCTCGTCAGGCCTTAAAGCATTAACTAACATGCAGATGTGTGTGTATTGTGTGCCCCTGCTTAGAGCTGATTGGAAAGAAACATGTTGGAGGGGGGGTGGGATTATCCAATAGAGCAAAAATAGTCACAGATAAGCCACAAATCAAGTTGTATTAACTTGACTGTACTCTAAGCACTGCATAGCATGTACTTTTTTCCTTTACATTTGAGCAAATGAACCAAAGCATTCATCATCTCAATCTCAGTGTGCATTTCTCTCTATTTGACTTATAGGTTACATTATTACAGTCAGTTAAAAATATTTACTGTTATGGCTGGAATTTTTACGTAGACATTAAACGATTGTGTTGAGAGAGAGCTGAGACAGGTTGAAAACAACAGTTCCTTTAAGAAGCTGCTTCCACACAAATTCAATAGTCCCAAAGACAAGAAAAAAAGAACGAGTTGCTACAATATTGTATATAAGAATATAAAGGAACAGGAGGATGTAAAGATTTTATGGAAATGGAAAGAAGTTACATGCTCAGATATAAAGTAGTGTTTAAAAAAAGTATTTTTGAGGCAATGACACATTCGACAAACAATAAACTGTGACTAAGAAACTGCAACTACTCCAGTGTATAAAGTGTTCTCATTAACATGTGAGCCTGCTGTCCAAAGCCACTCATCCTGCTTAATTAGAGGGCGTCCCTTCAGTGCTGAAAGTGCCTGCTCCGAACACTTGACACTCGAGACAGGAGAGGTTAATAATGATGCATACGCTGTTTTGTGACTCCCCCTCGTCCGCTTCTCCCTGACTTCACTTCATCTAATCTGTCCCTCTGCACAACCTTTTTCTATGTGGATCTCTTAAGTCTTTTGTGTGACCATCTCCTCCATGTGTGTCTTTGAGCCTGTCAGTATGCTAAGCAAGCCTCTACCATACTGAGCAGACAGCAACAGTTGTTGAGTTTTTTGAAGAGCAGCAAAGAAGAGGGAGATGAAGAGTAAACCACAAAAAAACGTGGTTAGCTACTTACAAAGCAGCGGCGTGTATCCGATCAGTGGCCAGGCAGGCAGATGGGCGAGAGAGGCACATGACAAACGTAGTCGATATGCTGCTGGTGCATGAATGAGAGACAGAGAGGGAGGGAGGGAGGAAGGGAGGGCTCGGGAGCTTTGTGAGGAGAGAGGGAGGGAACAAGTATGAGAGTGGTCCATGATGAGGGAACAAAAACATTACAGAAATGAGAACGAGCTAACGAGAATGGTAGGAAAAACAGCAGGAAAAGAATAGAATCAAGTGGGCTTCCTACAGTTAAGGGAAAAGGAAAGGGAAAAGAAAGAAAAAAGGATGAGTGGCAGGACCTACATGGACCTGGACCTATGTTAAGCCCCACGTGTAACCAACTCACTACAACAGACGCCTCATCCAGGCCCATTGAGAATATTTCATGGCGAACAGATACAGAATAAAAAATAGAGGAAATGAGAGAACGAGTCCAAGCTGAATTCTCCCAGTAGAACTGAATTCCCTTTGAGACCTATCAGTTTCATAATGCCTCTTTAACGATTCACTTTTCAGGCAGGGGCAGGGTCGAACAGCTGTCAACCTCCCATAGATGTGGACCTGAGCAAAAGAAACCTCCGGTTGGCTTAATACGTATTTAGTAGACGTTTCAGTAGCGTGATGGGTTGTAAAGGGAGGTAGTTCAGACAGAGAAAGTGATCTCCTCTTCCTACTATCAAAGAAGAAGGCATGTACCAGTGAAGCAAATCAGTAGCCAGAAGGGCAGGATTTTTCTTTTTTTCTTGGGATTTGCCAAATAACAGTGTCTGAAAAAGTGTTACCCGCCATGGGCCTGCAATTCCACCCCCTGGCTGTGAAACTAGATAAAAGATCTTCAAAGCGTTGTTCAGTGGGATATAAAGATTAAAAAAAACAAAAAACATAACAACTGTGAAGAAGACTACATGATATTAACGTTTTTAATCTCCCTGGTTATTTTAGGAAATACCTACAAGTATTCCAAACAGTATGAATCATATCTAGTTTTACAGTCATAGTCTTATACTGGATGTAATAGATCTTTGTCATGACTGACATTTTGACTTGACACCACAGGTAAAGCGCATGTGAAACAAATCTCATAACAATGGCTCAATTCCATTGAATGTCTCCACGAGGGTGCCAGTGATGCATGACACCAGAATAAAATGCTGTAATTAAATGTTATCAATTACACCTGTGCTTTTCCTGCTGTGACATGCCAAAATGTCTGCCATAAAAAAAATATATATATAATTAATGGCTCAAATGTTCCTCCTTTCCCTCACAGAGATCAAACACTTAGAAGGCAACTCCACTATTTTACAAATTAAAGTGTGTTTACACTTTTACACTTGGAGAGTACTGCAATGAGAGAGCAGTGGACTGCTTTTCAAAACCTGGAGCCTACATTACCCACAATGCAATTCATCAGATTAAATGTGACATCCTATGAAGCCACAGAAGGCTTTGAGTTGATTCTGATTCATATTATGAGCCTCAAGCACCACTTTTCTAGTGAATGATCATCTATGTCATACTAATCAGTTACAGTTGCTGAAGCATTCATTGCCAAATCAAACATCTAGAGGATGCAATATTTTCAAAATGGTCGTCAACATGTGCGCAGCTCAAAGGCCTGTTGAAATAAGACCAACCTAAACAAAACCCATCAGAGTTTCCACATCTAATACGCCTTCTTTCCAGGGCTCCCTCCACAGTTACTTGTTCAATTTAGGTCGCCGCTATGAATGACTGTTTAACAACCAAAACAAATCCAAGGCATTCTCAGCTTTTATGAATCATTTCTAACGAAGAAGACAGAGGCCGTTGATGACTACCAGCTTTTACCAGTGACGGTAGCAAAGCGGTACTAAATTATCTTAAAGAGGCCATTTCCTACTGACCACAAAGGTACTCTGCATGCAGATGTGAGTGCAGTTGGCAGATGATGAGCTGAGGTCTACGTGGCCCCGTCATCTGTGATGACATCTGGACCATATGTGTCCTACACTCAGGGGCCAGGGACCAGATTCAGAATAAAAACAGGGCAATGTGGGGTGGAATTGGTCCAAGGACCCACAAGGGCATTGGTTGTAAAGTGAGAAAAAGGCTGGTAGGTAGTTCATTAAAGAGCAAGAGCGCAGCACTAACTGTGGACCATTTTACGAGGGGCTACAATCTGGGTGAAATATGCCAATGACCAATGAAATATGGAGTTTATAGCAGGGTACTTCATTGTGTCATGACTAAGCTGTGACATAAGAAAATACCAGAAAATGAAGCCAGCAAAATGAGGCAACTGAGGAAAACTCTACCATGCCATTTCTCAGACTATTGGGTTCTCAGGATGATCTCTGGAGGGCGGATGTGGAGAATGGGAAGAGGCTGGAGAGGGATAAACTGAGGGACAGGAAGGCAGTAGGATAAAAGTAAAGTAAGGGGAATGGGATAAAATCAAGCCAGGGGGTCGCCAGTAATTATCCATCTGAGTGTCCTCATGAAAATCAGATAGCTGACACAAGCATTAGTTTCCCGGGAGATGGATTAAAAATAACACTGAACTCTTTTGTAGCCTTTGTGGTCGCTGACGCTCCTCCATCTCAGGGATCAGATTAAGCACAGCTCCTTGAAAATATTACTGATCCCATCACTCCACGTGACCACGGTAGACAGTGATGATATCATATTCTGCTTAAAGATTAATTCTATACTCTAGATACATAAACACATGTAAAATCTATTTTACAGACTATTATTTCATAGCCCAAAGTACGGCTTCACCATGTAGCAAATAATAAACAACACTGCCATTTTGACAGATGTGATGATTGCAATATGATTTATGATTAGTAGGAATACTCACTTTTGCATCACAATTTCCATATTCATTGAAAAATCTTTTTGAATCATGATGATGTGACATTGGTTGTTGAGACTGTACCAAACAAAAATAGATTTGTTACCCAGAGTACCTCATCAACCAAAAAGTACTTCATTATAATGATGTTTTGTTTCACATTTTACTTTAATCATTGCCATATAGACATTTTTATAAATCATTGCCATATAGACATTTTTATAAAGTAACTAGAATAGAGTAACTGTTCAGCTATTTCCCAAAGTGGTAAAACAAATCTCAAGATGCTGAAAAAAACCAAATGATTTCATGCTGTTTTTTTTCCCCATTTCATCAGGGAAGGTTTGCCTGTGAAATCTGAATGATCACTGACTTTGTCAACCCCATGAGTCAACCGTTATAAACAGTCTGTGACCACACTTAATGTCAGAGAGCTTCCCAGATAAATGCCTGTGGTTAGACGCCATTATGTATGGCCAACCTGCCATTAAGGTTTACTGTCTTTCATCTGTAAATGTTAGCTGCATGTTTGTATGTGAGGCGCTTCTCTTTGCATAAATGCTGCTGTCATCTCATTTACAGACGCAAACAAACACCACTGAATCCTTACTCAACAGCTGTTTTTTACCACTGCCCTCAAACATATGTTGACAGTCCTTCACCATCAGCTGCCCTATCTGCAGTTGGGAGGCAAGCACTGCGTTGTCACTACAGTATAATGACTTCCTCGGACATGCTGTCACCACAACGATAAACTAAGTGAGAAATCTGAGTACTTCCACACTGTTTACAATTACACTGTTCATGTTGTACAATATTATGAATATATGAGTCTATTCTATTTCTTACCTTTTTATCATAGTGTTGATTTTTTACTATTATTATTGTTAATGGGAATATTACTGTCCTTGGGCTGCTGTGACACAGACATTTCCCTGTTTGCACAATAAATACAGGAATTCTGATTCTGATTCTGAAACTGGTCCATTTTTCTTCCTCAAGGGTGATTAACACAGAATCTCAATAAATACATCTTCCCATTTAGATTTGATTTCAATGAAAACTAAGAGAGAATGGGGTGAAGCTTAGTAGATGGCTTTTCCTCCATAGATCCTAGCTAGGTTGGTTACGTGTCTCTAAAGCTACAATGTGTGTAGGGAAGGAAGGAAGAAAGGAATGATTATGAGCTTTCTATTTTGGGCTGTTTGTGTGTCATGTTTGGATGGGATATATGGATGCAGTTACGTATACCAGCTCAGCTTCCATGAATGAATGAGATCCAGATTAAAATGTCTCAACTACTATTTTTGTTGAGTTGTGTACATTATCTTAACTTTAATGTTCAAAACCTGAGATATTCATAACCTTATTCAATGTAACTGTGTGTTTCAATTGCTCACTTGTCACTGTAATTTCCTGTAAAGCATGCAAAACACCAAATGATACTGTATGTCAGAGAGTGAGGAAGGACGTCCGTTAACATAACTAAATGTATACATCATCTCATCTGTGAACACCACCTCAGCCGTGAATATTTCTACCTCAGTCACGTAGATAGGTTTTCATGGGCAATGTTGGTTGTTTAACAAGGACAACCACAGCTACCATGATGCTTCTAGACATCATCAAGCTATCATTGTTTTGATTGAGAGGTCCCACAGCAGCAGAAATTACATACTATACATACACTTAACACATCCTGCATCAAACAATTAGCTTCCTGCCTCCCATTAGAAACATGAAGACCTTTTAGCTTTCTGATCACGATCCCAGCAGCTAACAAGAGACCAGTATGAGCTCCAGTATCTATGGAGAAATGTAAGAATGTCATAGTAATCTATCTCTGACCCCAGTGGAGAGAGGAGGATGGAGAAACATTTGAGCTCCTCTGCTTGCTTTCTCCCCCAAGCCAATGCTTTCCTTTTTCGGCCTTGCCAGCAGACCAGTAGGGATGTTGATTCCAGTTCTGGTGTGAGCCCATCCAGAGCAACACTTGATAAGGAGCCAGTCCAGGAGGGAAACTTTTTCCAACAGCAAAGGATGGCAGGGATGCGATAAGGCACTCAGAATTCATCAAAAAGACATCAGCAATAGAGGAAAATAAATGGTACGGAGGATGACAGTGAAAGATGCATTCTAATCAGCAACACCCACCTATTTTTCCAAAAGTTTAGGGGAAAACAGGAGAAAATGGGTTACAAATTCAACTGTTGTTTATCCAGGGCAGGATTGCGGTCCTTTGGCATCTACTGACAGTTATAGATGAAGCCTTGAGGCCATTCTCTGCCTTTTCATATTTAGTGGAAATGTCTGGGAAGGACAACACAGGGTTGTTGAAACTCCCACACCACAAATTGTTCCAAGTCTTAAGCTCCCCCCTCTCTCTCATTTCCACTATCAGTGACTAGCATTCTGGTGCTTTTTCAATCTGCCCTCCTTCTTCAGCTGCATGGCAAATAATTATTAACAGGATCAAAGCATACGAAAGGGCTTCTGCGTCAGTGAGGTTGAGCTTGGGGAGCCGGGTGACTGAAAGTGATAATGGCAAAGCGCTGAATTGTTTTTTTGCACTGAGCTCTGCAATTCATACTGGCGGAAGTGAAAACTCTCTAAAATATAATTTTTTATCACAATACAATCATGTTAGATATCTACAATTACTATAACATTTGCAATTTAAGCTGCAGATTTTATTTGCCAAGTGTTTTATCACACAATCAAAGTGAAAAATAAAATATCTTTCTCTAGAGACAAAAGAAAAAATATAGTCAGAAATAATGGTGAAATGGAAAAATGGTAACAGCTTCAACGCATTCTGTTGAAAATGTCCCTACCTGAGCAGATCTGTAACCATCAGTTGTATATCTGCCTGCTATCAGCTTCTCCTCAGTGAATCCACAGATACACATGTCCAATTTGTACATACAGTATAATGATTTAAAGCACAGTGGCTGAGTTGTTAATGTGCAACACCAGCTGAGTTGGACTAGGACAGTTTGGTGCTTGACAAGTGTTTGTAGATGCTATAAGACAGTTAATAAATGTGATGCACTCTGGTGTGCATTTCCTGTAAGTGGTGAGCATGAACTCTTATGGGCAGGAGAGGGTAGGGTCTTGCAATCAAGCTAAAAGGTTGTTGACATGCAAAACCCTTGTCTAGTGCTCACATACTGTACATCAGCATGACAAACTGACCAGACACAGTTCACTCAGTAGATGGCTTGTTTGTAAAACCAAGGGGAGAAGTATGAAATGCAATCCACGATAAGAATAGAGGACAGGATGCAAGTGATGCTTGGGCAGGCTTTGATTCAATTGCAGACAGCCTTTATGCATGTCAAGTAGGACAAAGAGTATCTCTGAAAGGTGTCCGACATGCTTGAACCAACCCAACTGCCAAGAATACAGGTTGGTAAATTATGTGCAAATCACAGATAGGTTGAAACTGTACGTTTCTTTATTTTGCATCTTTAAGTTTCTTTTGGTAAAATTTTCTCTTCCCTGTTGTGACAATACTGTGCACAAATATCGCTTTGTTAGGGTTCAGAAAAGATCATGTTTTGGCTTAAAATACCTGTTTTCACTACAAGCACGTCTGATATTTCACAACTTTTCATCAAAAATATCAGCTTTTGTCACCACAAACACAGCTGTAAATTGAGGTCGCCTTAGAAAATATTCAGTGGTTTCACACATTCAAATATCGAAATGCAGTCTCAAGCTGCAGTGACTGGCTGGGCAGCCTTCTGTCCTTTAACTCAATGACCTGTGCTTTACATTTCAACTAACAACCTGGTTTTCTTTCGCTAGTGAGCGGCAATGATCATAGCTGCCTTGAAACTTTTAATGTTTCTAAAAACACACCCTGACTTCATTGTGATTTTCAGGAAGCTCTGGTCAAAATCAGGAAACTCTGAAACAACATTATTATCTTACCATAACTTGACAGGTTATTATTAATGTTCTTTATTTTACTTTAACAGATGTCTGACATATTATCCTTCAGGGTCAAACTGAATGCAAAATTGGAATTGTTGCTAATGCAAACAAAGTTGATGGAAAGATGTGAATGGAGCCACTCCCACCATGCATATGGAGTAAAAAATAAGTTGAATGCATGGAAAGAACAAAAAAGAGACAGCCTCTAGGAAAATAACAGGTAAGTCTGAAATTGTAACAGAGAAATATACAGTATAAGTGTGTTTGAGAATAAGAGGAAATGAACAACAACTATAATGTTGCCATGCTCAAGAAACTACGTTATGGATGTTACAGCCTGGTGATATTACAAGACTGAGCTTTGTTTGTTTTCCAGAGAGATGCTCTCATAAATACATAATAACTGAATCGTCCTTTATTGTATATGAAAAAAATGTTAAGTGGTACTACAACTCACAGCCACATTATGAAGGCATCTTTACTCCAGTTGTATAACAGCATTGCTGAAATAACCATGCAGTCTAAAGCCATTCATGTCCCATACAAGAAATTAGGATGCTGATGAGATACAGGGAGTGTGATTTATTTTTCTTCTGCTGAACTCGATAGATGTATTACATTGCATGCATGTCACCATTATACATAATTAACAAGGTAGTTCAACTCACTAGCCACTGAGATTTTACTTCTCAAGAGTCCAGCAATGATTTAAAATTAATATTTCAGAAGTCCATTTGATCCTATTAAATAGTAACAATGACAAAATCCCAGAATCCTTCCCACTTTAATGGCAAAGGCCATCATTAGAGAGCGCAACCACGACATATCAGCCTTAACATATTTTCAGCAAGCCAGAGGAAGGCATTGTGTCATAAAATATGCAGGAGAGATGGATATTTGATAACGTAACCCGAGTAGAGAGCATAAAGTGGTGAAAGTGATGAAATGGTGCACTATCAATCTGTGACCATAAAATACTGAGTCACTGTCTAAGTATGCACGCATGTGGAAAGGCTCAAAAACTGACTGCCCTATGAGAAAACAAGGGGACTCCAATAAGGTCCACTGAAAGTTCAGCCAGATTAAGAGGGAGTTGTAATAGTTCAAATTGGTTATGCGCATGTTTTGCATCCCATTCATTCTCCCTTCTGTTGTCTCCTTAGTTTTAGCTGCTATATGCTAATGACTAATTGAAAATGTTGGGGGTTCTCAAATCAAAATACTGTCCCTAAAGAATCTATACAAATGTACTTTGTATACATTTTTTAAAAATAATCAAATTAATCTTGTTTTCAACATGATACAGGATGACCTAGAGTAACATTAAATTAACTGAAAAAACTAATTTCTTTTTTTTAAATGAAGATGATGAATGGGAAAAGGTCAGCAGCAAAGTTGTTGCAACTAGTTTATCATTACACTTATGCATTATACAACAGCATCATATCTGGTAGTAAGCAATACAAGTGCACAAGTCATTAGTGAGACTCAGCAAGAGTTACCTTAGAACCCAACATGGTATATTCATTTGGCCACAGAACACCACTAATTAAATTCAAACTACACTACTCACACCTGTAGCCCCTCAAGAGAAGTGACATTTCCTAGTGATACCAGCTGAGCCTCATTAGAGGTTAAGACCGCTGAAGTGATACTGTATTTCATATTCTAAATTTAATTTGGTGACAAAGGTGCAAAGATCTGTTACTACATTTCAGTGTCTGCTTGCCACCCCCCTGCGTTCTTTATCACCACTTCTCTGCCTCTTCTCTGTCGCTCCATCGGTCAACTCCAACTTAGCAAACCACTAGTCACAAGAGCAGAAAGTCTTTGGTTCTAGGTGGATAACATCTTGAACTTGACTAGTGCTTTCTACAACATTTGGGTAATTTTCCATCTTGTGTGTCACTGGGCATCTCGCACATTTGATTGTAATTGACTTTCCAATATATTGCATGATAACACCTTTACCAAAGTGGGACGCCAAGTGTGTCTGTTGAAGAATTTCTATTTAGGCAGGAATTGGGGAGCCATTGAGCTGACTGTCAAAAAGACCCCTCTGTTTTGAGTAAAAGCAAATATGTACAAACTAAGAATACAGGAGAAGTCCGTGAGTGTGCATGAGCATTGCAATTCTACATCAGTATCTGAAATGTGCTGTCATTATCAGTCATTGCCATGCATCATTTCTCATTCCTGCATACAGATCCAGATTTGTTCTGTAATCTGTTAGCAGCTTGTAAGGGCTGATTTAACAGGGAGTGATAATGTCACTTGCCTGAAAACCTGTCAGCAATATATCAGCATCAGACTAGACAACACTGATGTATCACACATCAACATTCACTGGGTTACACCGTATGCCATCACATAAAGAAACTACTACACTACTAGGCTTTTTCACAGGGAAACATTCCACACTGGTCTGGTGTTAGTGGTTTTTAAACATGGCCTCTGTTTTGCAAAAAACAGCATGAAACAGAGGACAGACTTCATAGTTACTTTTTAATATTTTACACATCAACAGTCAGTTGCAGCTGTTTTAATTGTTCTTAAATATGACCTATAGTTCACTGTTTCCCCTAGGATAAAGTTGCATCCACAGAGGTGTCACATTCGTGCACCTTTTTTTTGTGCGCGACCCCAGGAGGTTTCTATCCGTTTGCCCACAGCAAAAGGGTTGCAAGTATGAGTATGAATGTATGAGTGGACAGTTTTTGAAACATCGTCACGTTGCCCCTCACGTACAGGGAAAGGTCGGTTTCCAAGATGGAGAAAACAGTCAGTGCATGTGCAATAACTCTTGGGCTGCAACGATTACTTCAGTAACTCGAATAATTTGATAACAAAAAAAAATGATCAAGGCAAAATCCCTGCCTCGAGGCTTCGTTTAAGTCCTATCACCCGCGTTATGTGGCCTGCTTAGCTCAGGGATAATTTTTCCACACGGACTGTTATTGCGGACACACACCGCTACATTCAGAATTGAGTTAGCACGATGGCGGAGAGCTGAGAAACTGTCTGTAAAAGACAGAGATTGTCCACAGTTTGGGATCACTTCACACTTAAAAAAGAAGATAACAAAGTGCAATGTGTCTACTGCAAAGCAGAACTGGCTCACCACAAAAGCACGTCAACAATAATTCAACATCTGAACCGAAAGCATCCAGCTGTTAACACCAGTTCACCAAGTGTCGCCGACACAAGCTAACGTAAACATTGATGTTAGCGCGCACGCACACACACACACACACACACACACACACACGCACACACGCACACACGCACATCTCGTCTCTCTCACTCTCCCCACACACACCTTTACTCCTGGTGTTAGAAATAGTTGGAATGAATACCTGTATGTTTTTTTTCCAGGAATAAAAGCCAATAGCTTGGTTTATTTAACAGGCTTGTCATTTTCGTTTTTAGTATTATTGTTTAATAATGCAAAATTATTTTTTATTAGATTACTCGATTAATCGATGGGATAATCGGTAGAATACTTGATTCGAAAAATATTCGATAGCTGCAGCCCTAAATAACTCCTGTCATTATATCAACATGGATCAACAAAATGTTGTTTATTTCAAAGATGACTGTTTACTCGCATCTTCCCAACACATGACTCCATTTGCTTTAACGTTTCTGTGCAGCACTCACATAAAGTTGCTAGACAGTTTTGCTTCCCTCCTGCAAGAATGATGATCCTGACTCCATCTTCTACATTGCTTGCTTCAGTGTTGACATTTAGCGGATGCTTCTGGTTTAATCATTGAGTTGACTTATTCAGGTAAGCATAAAGTTTCTGGTTTATATGTTTAATGCCTAAATTGGTTGTAAAGCAAAATAAGCCACTAGTAACTTGCTGTCACATAAAAACACATGCACATAGGCTGGCTCTGCATCTTGAGAAGCTTATGCCAATTAGAATCATATGGCATTTGGTAGAAGATCCCCTCATCACAAACTTCATATCTATGCATTACATCCTCCTAATGTTCAGAGTAGAACTGTCATTATCTGAAGATTTTCCACTTCGCAAAGTATTTCTAATTTTTGCACATTAGTTGAACACTCTGTTCCTCTACAAGCCGTAAACATTTCAAAGAAATCCCTGGCACAGCATTCACTAAAATTGAATACTCTTCTTGCATCAGCTTTCATGACAAGGGCAAATTTTAGAGAGAAATGAACACCTCGAGCAAAGACAATGAGTTCCTATCAACAGCAGATAAGGAGGGGTGAACAGAGGATAAGGTAGGGATGACAGGAAAGATAGAAGAGTGTCATAATTGTGAAGTACAGAATAATGCCCTCTGTAAAGTTTGCTCGTGTTAGCTCCCCGCTCCAGGCTGATTGCAGCAGGTCTCTGAGGACCTGCCTAAGACTAAATACGTGATAAGAACCTGTGAAGGATCCTCTGAGGAAGAGATCGGGAGAGAGAGAGAGGAGACACAAAAAAGAGGCAGAAGGAGAGATAAGGGGAAAGAAGAGACTTTCTCTCCCATCTGTTGTCTTCACACTACATTGCAGGATATGCAAAGATGTGACAATAAATTGATTAGTTGTCAACTATTAAATTAACTTGTGAACTATTTAATTGTGAATATTTCCCAGTGTCCTTACTTCTCAATGACAGTTAACAAAACAAGTGAATTGTGGACATCATATCTTGGGCTTTTTGTTTTAATATTTTCGGACATTTTATAGCCCAAACCACTTACTGATTAATTAATAAAACAATCAACAGATCAAGCCACACTGAAAATAATCATTAGTTGCAGTTCCATTGATATCCAAGGGCAGGGAAAAGGAGATTCAAATGTATAGTGGTATGGTACACACATCATTTAAAAACTAGACAAAGCAAATCCCAGAGAAGCATGTGTGACAAAAAGGGTGATGTTTCTGGAACCCAAATCATGGTACAGGGATTGTTTCTACAATTTCAACATGCGAATGAAGCATTCTGGTGCATTCTGAAGTGTCAAAGATAGGAAAAGATACAGGTTGTTCAATACAGCTGTGTTGGGCACCTTTCAAAAAGGTAAAAAAAAAAGGTAAAAAAAGTAAAACATGTTAACTATGGCACAACCCCTGCCAACACGTCCATGGCACAGAACACTTTCTAAATTTCTAAGTAAGTTCAGTTGAGTTGCATCCAATGGGATCATTTAATTGTTCTTTCTGACCTGTTCCATGAAATCAAGCGCACGTTGTCATCACTTTGCAACATGTTTATTTCTGGCAACATTTTCCTTATTGACCACTTTTCTCACTGCTAGATTTGAGGGTGGCTGGCACTGAATCTTAATTTTACATAGAAAAGGAGTTTTGACTCATCTCATGTGCCACAGGCTCAATGCAAATGCAAATGCCATAGTTTCCGTTAAAGAGTTTGCAGGTGTGAATTTCAAGTTACAGAAAAAGATTTCTGAATAAGGTCTACGTTTAGCTTGGATTCTGGATAGGATGTCAGAAAGGTGGATCTGCAGTTGACATCCAAATAGTAATTGATAGTTACTCCATAAGTTGGAGAGGGAAATTCAGATGACAAAAATGGTGAGACTGCATGTCAAAGTCATTATTTTAGCTTATGAATACCTTTTAAGTGACATGACTGCCTTGAAGTTGAATACTTCAACTATCATCATGACTGCTGTAGATGACTGAGTCATCACAAAGCGCAGCATGAGATCAAAATCCATCAGCACTGCTCCCAATGCATAGAAATGAAGTCATTAGAACAGTGAGTGAAGGCAATCCCTGCTGCATGTTACAGCCTCGTGTCGCTCAGTTCTATTTATAGGAAGTCAGGACAAAATTAGCCCTTTGAAATGTAATTCGTAATATTCACCGGGTACCATATAATGAGGGAAGTCACTGGTAGCTATGCTTTGGATCACCATGAAAACGAGATTTAAGCAGCACTGTATATCTAATTTAAAAATGCTGTGTGTAAGATGAAACAAGTTTCTAGATAATAGGGCTTGCTAAAGCAAAGTTTGCAAAGGAAGATGCTGCAGATAATTTTAAATATTATACATGCTTCAGGTCACACAAACAGTGATAAAAATCTAAAGATCTGAGACTCTTCCATTTCCACACTAAAATAACATGCCTTTATAGAAATTGGATGTTAAACACTCGCTGGTTCTAGGAACAGCTGTGAAGTAAAAAACAAAACGAAAACAAATCTGTAGAAAAACAGGATTTGCATGAAACTCTTCAGTAGGGCCGGGTGAAAAAAACTGAATCGCATAAGAATGTTGATTCTCTTCTTTTATGAATACCCTTATTGGAAAACTCAACACACCTTTCCACCCCCTATACTTTAGAATACACACAAAACTTTGTTTTTTTTTCCAAAATCATTTTTAATATTTTTATACAGGAAGAAAACTACAAGATATATCCAAGTCATTGCAGGTATCCATATTGATTAATATCCCAATGTTACCTAAATAAAAAAGTTGCATACTCTCGCACATCTCACATCAATCAGTTAGGTTTACTGTCAGTGATTAGATTTGCAGCTGCAGTAAAAGCCAAAACTAAGCATTATTTTCACTGTTGATTAATCTTGTTGATTATCTATTTAATTAGTTGTTTTGTCTATATAATGTAGGAAAATAGTTTCAACCTTTTGACTTAAAAAGTCACTTAACTTAATTAAGCGTTTATTACAATAGTTACCTTAACCCTAACCAAGCATTAGAGTACTGTGCCCCCTTTCTTTTTTTTTTAATCAACAATCATTCTTAATCGAGAATAGATTCTGAATCAAAATACGACGCTAAAAAACGGAATCTAATTGTGAGATTGTAATTGATTCACACCTCTATTGTTCAAGTTTACTAATATTATGGGGTTAGGTTTATACATTTTGAATGCAATTGTTATCACAACTTCAGACACAATTCAAATTCTATTTTCGATAACTTATGAAAGCCTCTGTAGACATGCTTGGTTGCTTTGCTCTGGCCTGAGGTGGTGCACTCTGATGCTCGCACATGATGCCAGTCTGCTGAGAAATATTTAAACTCTACCAGCCTCGCATTCCATCAACAGCTGAGGTTTTCAGAGACATGCACCAACAGGACACCACAACACAGCCAGAACCAAGGATCAGGCGCTGAAGGCTTTAAGAGCCATATCATATTGCAACCTGACAGTGTTTGGGGATTCATCACAATGTAGCTATGGACTGCTGAAAATTTTATCCTTTGAAATGTCATGATAAGCTTAAACCAGTGCAGTCTGTCATGTTACATGAGACCAACATATTTTGGAATGTGAACGTGACTCTTTTATGAACAGGAACCTGAATTTTGGCTGTGGTTTTAGGCTAATCAGGTTTTTCCAACAGAGGTGAGAGACATGTAGACCAATTGTTTAGTGCTGACCCAATAATCTGACAAAATAAAAAATTAAGGTTTTCCTACCAAGCCACGTTTCATACGATATTACTGGGTGATTTTGTGTCACAGTAGAAGAAGAAATAAGGCTGTGAAGGCAGCTGCTGCTGCAAAATGCAGCAGAGAACTGCAACTAATGATCCTTAAACAGATTTAACTTCCTTGAGCAAAAGAACAATATCAGATTAGCAGAATGCAACTGTGTGTAGCCTGCAGACAAGATGAAAAAGATGATGGTGATATATACTTTGCCGTCTCAAGAATTTATCTGGAAATTACCCACACTGGCACACTGAAAAATAAGATGACGTGATAAGTTAACTGCTTTCGGACTTTTCTTTAGTTTAGGAGAAGCTGACTGCACATCCGATAGCCTTCACATTGTTCACATATCTGTAATGTCCTTAAAAATTAAACGGCACTTTGAATTTTTAGTGTTACATGCTCATTCTATCTTGTTCCTCTTTGATTCTTGAGGTATAGGCTTCTTGATTATTTCAGTTTAGGCCAGTAGTGGATGGGGAAACAGAGGTGAGGATGAAGCAAGTGTGAAGTGTTAAGGGCAAGAAATAACAAGTTTATATAAAAGGACAGATAATGTAGTCACAATCACGCATCCAAACGCACTTAACTCCTATGTAGGTCTTGGATGGTTTGAATTAACTTTATAACTTCTCTGTATAGATCGGTCATAACAACAAGAAACTCCGGCACTGGATATTACACTCCATTGGTGATCTACCTTACGTTGTACTTAGTTTATTTTTCACCTTGATGGGATATTAAGAGAGATATGATATTTCTGGTCGATTTCTATCCCTGTCCTACTTTTTTCTCTCCTAAAATAGTTTCCACTTTTTCCTGTCCCCCTGCCAAGCTCTCTGTAATCTAATTTAATTTTGGCCATTTGGCATCCTAAGACAGATTTGGCTTCTGGCAAGGGGTAACACAAAAAGTTTCCAAAGAAAAGGGACAGACTATCAATCCATGGACAGAAAGTTATTACCTTATGACACTGCAAGGGAATAATCATAATCTTAGCTTTTGTGAATGTAACAAAAAGTAGTTCACAGTCCATTTTTCTTTTTTTTTTCCAGATAAGTCTTCATCCCTCTCATAAAACAAAAGCATTCTTTGGGTTTAACTTTCTCTCAAGGTTCCACGGGAATATGTGGCCCTGCAGCAGAGGTTGTTTTAAAGTTAAAAATATGAGTCATATTCATTTAAATACTGCATTCAGCTAATTACTTAAATATGAAAACATCACAGACTGCTGCAGTTACTGGCCTCAGAATAATAGGCCTCTACTTTTCACCTAATTGAACTCAAATGCATGTTGGGAAATCAAGATGTAGTTTATTCTCACGCTGACTGAGCCATGATGAGGTTATACGAGACATTTTTGGCAACAGAAGATGTTCTTTTGAATGACACCCGTAATCAGAGTATCTTACATGCCAAGCTTTAAACCCTAATAAGACTGATTGCGTAAAGTTATCCTCATGGCACAGAAGAAAAGGAACAAAGAAGGTATAATTCTCCCCAAAAAATCCCAGGGTAATCTTTCTGTCTTAATAATCTTATCTTTCTCTGGGACACAGTTTCAGTGTTAACATCTTGATGACATTACCAGTTCAAGTTCCCATCTGGTTTCCCCGTTCGTCTTTATTATATAAATAGCCAGTCATGTCAAGACTGAATGACAATATGAAAAAATGAATAATGAATATAATTTACCTGACGTGATACTGTTTTGGCAGTTCTTTAAGCCCAAAAATGATGTTCTGTGTTCAACTTGATCGCTCTATTTCCTGCATCTCCAATTTAGAGAAATTATGCATTGTAGTGCATTAAACCCGTTAGTGGCTTCAGTGCCTGCACTGCATACAAAATTGAGCTTTAAAGTCAAATCAAACAACACCAACCTTTTCACCCCAATATTGAACAAACTCTGAGGAATATTGTGACAGAATAATACTGATGCATAATTTACTTTTACATCATCACAAGCTTTGCAAAGTTCTTGTCAAGTTTAATTTATAATCCAACAAACAGTGGCTGACTGATTGCTGCATTTCACAATAAAGCCTTTAATGAACTTGAGTGCTTACTTAAAATGCAAATACATAAAACAACTTCAAAAGCAAATGCCAAACAAATCAAATCAACTTTGGTAATGGTAAATTGAACTGTATGCATTTAGAACAACTCGTAGTCGTAAGCCTAATTTGTGTGCTTCAAATCTAAGGATTGACTTTGCTGTAGGAGAAAATATCGACTAATAAAGATATTTGTTTTTTTATATAATTTATGAGCCATTGTGCGATTCACTGGAATAAAAAGAAAGAAGACATACAGACATCACCTTGGGGACGGACTGACCCTTCGAGGTGATCTATTGCCACATATTTCCTTCTCCTCTAAAGTCTCAAATTCCCAGGTTCTGGGTTGACTGCATTACATGCATACAGACAACACATTATTCAGAATAAAATGGGCCAAATTAGAGCGCTAATGATCAATAACGGAGCAGCAGTGCAGGGTGAGGGCCAAGGAGTGGACGCTCATAGATTGAGGGTACCAAATGTGCTGTATACCAAAGATGAAAGATTATCTATTCACTCAGTGGCCCCATTTTCATACTCATCAATAATGCAGATGTATAGATGTTTTTCTTCCCTGCTAACTGACTGATTGGCTTGCATTATTTACCATGAAAGAAATATGTTCATATGGAAAGTGGAAGTTCAGCATTAAGGGTATATCCTCTAGGTCAGTTTCAATCTTTATGTCCCCACCAAACTTAATTTTTGGGCAGAATACTCTAACTCAGCTATTGTATTTAGATGATAAACGACATTTACTAGAGTGACCCTTCAAGGCAACAGCTGCATGAAGTCAAAATAATAAAGTTAACTGAATTTTTTTTTTCTTACTCAAATTCTACAGAGGTTGAAGCTTTCCATGAGATTGTTCTCTTAAATAATCACGAGAAATATATAAGTCAATTGAAATATTTCAAGACTCTCAAGTCAAACGTACTTGAGGAAAGATAACCATCTATCCTATAATATTTTTTGAAGTGCAAAGTATGCATTATTTTGCAGTTATTGCAGGTCAAGGAAATATGAGGTGTCTACATCAGTGAAACAAGGGCACTTCTGAAACTTCAGAAACAACAAAGTACAAAATATATCATTCTTAAAGACAGGAGTCTTTTTAATGTGCACACAGGTTTAAAACAGGCATTCCTGCATTTTACAGAGAAACATGAATGATGTTCTGACAGTCCTGACAGTTTTCAGAATCCCAGTACAGAGCAAGGCATTCACTCCACCCTTCAAGTTTCAGAGAGCTGGCATGTAAACACAGCTGAAAAAACATGCAATAGAGGGTGGGATGAACAGGGTCTAGCCGGGTGTAGAGGAGTCACAACAAGCCAAGAAAACATATGGTGCAGAGAAACAAAAATCTCCTCATTGAAAATATCCACCCAGATGACAATGGTCAGGAGTTACACGGGTCAGAACCAGTATTATTATACACTACTGGATTAATTAAAGGCTTTATACTAGGGATGTCCCGATCTGGGCATTTTTCCGCTGATCACACCGTCAGAGCACAATTTGTGGCAGAACTCAAACGCGCGCGTAGCGTTACTCTGGCAAGCTTGTGGATAAAGTGTCTGCAGTGTGGAAATAACTTAAATTAGAAAGTGAAAGCAGTCCAACGGCGACATGTAACATCTGCAATGCCACTGTTTCGCGGAGCTGCACTTAATATTACTCAAAAACTAACACTCAAAGAATACAACATGTTCACTCGAGCAGTACAGGCAAAGACACCGTAGCAGCAAACATTCGCGGATACTTTCAAAAGGAAAGAGAAATATCCTCGAGACAGCGACATGGCCACAAATATTACAGAGAAGGTAATTAAATTAATCGCTCTGGATAATCAGCTCATCTCCGTGGTAGAGCATCAGGGTTTTCTTCGTCATCTGAGTTTTTGAATCCAGCGCATGCCCTACCATCTCGGCATTACATTACATTGACTCCACTTTCGAGTTACAGCGTGTCGGTATGCTCACTAGTTTCGTGGGTCTCATCCAGCAGAGCATGTACAACAGGTAATCAAGGAGATGCTGAACACTGTGAAATAGGCAAGCAATGTGTCCACATCATTTTATGTGACAACGTAAGGAATATGTAAAAAGCAATAGATGATATGGAGGTACCATGCATGGGCTGCGTCTCACACACTTCAGCTGGCTGTACATGAGGGTCTGCTGTCACAGTGCAGCGTCACACACTCACCTGCTAACACAAGAAAGGTGGAGGCCAATGTTGGAATAGCATATGCAGAATAAGAAAGAGCCATATGAAAGCATTTACTTTGTTTCAACAAAATAAAAAAACTATAAAGGAACAGCTTGGATGCAGGTGCCTTTATTCTTAATGCAGCTGTATTATCCAGGACAATATTAGTTAAGGCTGAGTATCGGATCGGGACTCGGTATCGGCAGATTCTAAATATTAAAGGACTCGGATCGGGATCTGGGTAAAAAAAACCTGATCGGGACATCCCTACTTTATACAGTAACTCACCAGACTGCGAAGGCAGTAAGCCATGTTAATATCACTCTCTAAAAATCAATGCAGGTTATCTTCTGGTAAACAATGTAGCTGACATGATATCACACACACATTTGTAAAGAGCCCTTAGCCCTAGGGCTGGGCAATATGGCCTAAAAATTGAATCTCCGATTTTTTCACACACAGATTTTTTTTTCTTCTTAAAAACAAACTACAAATGACAAAGAAATTATTAAAAACATTGCTTTTATTGTAAACAAAATTGCCCTGCATTTAAAACAGTGCACCTTTAAACTCACTTGAAAAAAATGTGTCCTTTTTAGATAAAATAAACATAAATCTAACATGTCAGATTGCATGTTTTTATAAAAATAGATCAGTTTCCCCATTGGGATTGATAAAGTGTCAACATCACTTTCATTAAATACTTTTTTTGCAAAAAGTACCATTGGCCAGTTTTCAGCATGTGGGTGAACCCCGGCATTTCCACTGTACGGGCACCATATCTTTAGCGATATGCATATCTTTAGCGATATGCAACATGACGGCATCCGTAAAAGCTGTCCACCGGGACCCTTTCTTCTCATACAGGACACAATGATTAAATGATTCCGCTAATATTGGCTGCTTTATAGCAGGTGTTTGTGGGCTGCCGCGGTCTTGTACATCTCGTAGTTAACAAGTGTCCAACTGTGATGCAGACTTCTGTTTGAGATGCTGAAATAAATGGGCTGGTCCGCTGCCTTTAGTTGCAACAGCCTTTAAACAAACTTTGCAGCGGACCGTGGTTTGTTGGAGGTCGGACGCTACAGAACCAAGCTACTGACCTTTTTAGGAACGAACTCTTGGCTTGCTGCCATGTTGTTGTGTTTGTTTCTCTGTGGAACGTAAATGTGGGGGGGGGGGCGGAGCCCACTATGAACTACGGGAGCCCATGGGGAGCGGCGGCGGAGCAAGGTAAAGAGAAAATCGTCCTAAACCACAAACTTGAATTAATCGATTTTACCGATTTATCGCCCAGCCCTACTTAGCCCCCTTCACTAAAACTCATATAGATGAGTATAGACATATGTTTGTGATGTCTTATTTATTTATTTTTTTTTTTTTTTTCTGTACAGCACTTTGGTCAACTTTGGTTGTTTTTAAAGTGCTTAACAAATAAAGTTGGATTGGATTGGATTGGACTGTCTTCTGTCTGTCTGTCAATCAACTTTTACAGAATCTTCAGTCAAAACTTATACAGTTGTTTTCCATCACAAGCTTTAAAGTTTTTCTACACTCTCAGTCTTTAAAAACAGCAGTCTTCTAAAACTTTGCCAAAAGCTTTCAAAAATATAACTCTTGAAGGTCCCAAGAGTATAAGAGAGAGATCTCAGCTTGAATTCAACAAATTAAGCCCTGCAGGAGACGGATAGCAGCATTTCTCAACAGTTACTAACAAGGTAAAGCGGAAATCAGATTTGCAACTGCAAGTACACCATTATCAAGGCTGTTAAATTTTGTCAAAATGGCCTCATAACACAAGCCTCTCAAAATAGTCTCATGGCTAATTAAATCCAAGTGTACAAAACAATAATGATAACCTCATAAAGAATGTTCTAAATCAACAATATGCCATTTATACTGTAATCAGAGCTCCTCTATCAGACATACTCAAACTATCTGGTTGTAGAGACAGCTGTAAAGACAGTTTATGTTTTAGTGGTGAATTTACAGACAGGGCTGTGCTATTTGATATGAAAGCCAGTGGCATTACTCAATCACTCTATTGGAAAACAGTGGTATTTCTTTTCAAAATTTCCATTCTAACTTTTATGTCAATTCCAAAGCATGAAATCCAATTTCTCACTCCACCTTCGAAGCACAAACTACACAGGGGAGCAGAGGCTGAACAGCTGAAACCTCAGCTTGTTTGAAGAGCCAGGCAAGACAGGGTTGACTAAACAGTGAGACAATAGGTGGTCACACTAAAGGGCTTGGTGCAGATCAAGTTGAAAGTCTATGGCCAGACTAGTGGCCAATAAATTTCAAACACAGATTACATGACACCATCTGAAGTAACTAGATATATTTTCAAAAGTCAGGGAGTTACCCCTTGTCTAGAGGTTGGCAGTGTCAAACACAATCAAGTCATGCCCATGATAGATTAGCATTCACCGTGAATTCTAATCAAGTTTTCTGCGCCATCAACATGGGATAGTGCCACATTGCTTCCTTATGTACAAAGATAAAATGGCTAACCTATTCCATTAGATGTCAAGGCTATAAGTGGATAATAACTTACTAACTAGTCTTCAGAATAATTTTGCACACTTTGCTTTTGCTATAACTAGCGCATTGCCCATAGGAAGTATAGAAAAGTGGGAGGTTAAAGTGAAACTCTCACCAAAAAGCAACTGAGGCTTTATTTGTGATTGAATATGAGTCAAACCTTCGTGTAAATGCATAATTATGACGGAAGAGGCACTTTTAAGATTTACTGTAGTTTCGTTTTCGGGCAAGCTAATTTTCAATGGAGTGCAGGGGCTTTGTTGTTAAAATCTGAAGAAAACAAATGAAAACATCACAGTTTCTCCAAACTCAAATTAAAGTTTTTGTACAACCAACAGTCTAAAAACCCTAACACTCTCCACTTAAATGACAAGTAAAAACAAAAAAATCCTTAAACTTTAAAAAGCTGGAACCAGCAGATGTTTGACATTTCTTGACAAAGTGGTTAAATGATTAATTTATCATCAAAATATGTGCCAGTTAATTTCCTTTTGATTGACGAATAGACTGATTGTTACAACTCTAGTGCTATTTTTTAAAGTATGCAATGGAGAAAGCATCTTAAATGTGTTGCTTCCTTTCATTGTTGCAATTGCAGTGCAATACATTCGGGAAAACTTAGTGTAATTTTGGAGGAGTAGTGTAGGCCTTCATGAGAGGCTATATGGCCACCATAGATATCTATACCTAATTCTGTGCCAATCCATGCTGTAGAAGTTGAGACATTTGACAGGATAAGTAAAACAAACTTAAACCAGCTGGAAGAAAACTCAGGGGATCACCAAAGTCATCAGAATGTATCCAGTGATACTGAATATCTGTTGAAAATGTCATGGCAATTAATAGAACAGATGTTGGGATCTTTCAGTTTGAACCAAAGTAATTTGCCTGATTGACCGACATTACCGTCACTTGAGCTGTTGAGCACTTGTGAGATAATAATTAAATAACACAGTGAGACCATGGAGATCTAAGGCTGATTTGAGTATAAACTATTTATCAATTTATGATGAAAAAACAAACAAACTGAAGATAACACTGATACTTCCTCTAAATAGCCTGGATCAAGCAAAGCTGAGCTTGCTGCATAATAATCACATTCTTCATTGATGAATGGGAGGGTGGTTGCATGCGTGGGAAAGCATGTCCATATCTTGGCAGTCTTGACTAAGGACTAGGGAAGAGCCATGGCAGGCTGTCAGGAGCAATGACCTCTTCTCATGCAATGGCACATTCCTGCCATAACTAAGTTGAAACAGCCTGGGATAACTATAGCAGCCAGTGTGGAAGGGATGAGGGGTCACAGCTTGGTGGAATTTAAGGGAGACTGTCACCCACCCCTCTCAAACCATTCTGAATACGCTGGCTAAATCCACCAAGACTGCCACTGGGCCTAGAAGGTCATACTGATGTCATTTTACCACTTCTATTTTGTTGATGGCAAGAGAAAGCAAATAAACATTTAAACACGTGGTAGGTGTTGGGATGAAGGCCATGAGAGATATTTTCTAAAAATAAACACTTAATTTAGAATTTAAAGATTTAAAGGAATGTAAATCGAATTCTAAAAAGGGAAACTTTTTTCCTGTGCTTAAGGATACAACTTTTAAATGTAGTTCTGTGTCTGCTTATTTCAAGACTTTAGCACACAGGCAATCTCCTGAATATTAAATCTATAAAGTGAACTCTAATGAAAACCAGTTTGTTTATCAAGCTGGTTTGGCATTTGGTTTGTTGGCTTATTCAAATCTAATTGTAACCAGGCGTGCCATGTTAGAACTTGCTGTTGAGTAGTTTCTTACATTAGGCAAATACTCAGGCAAATCATAATTAAATAGTAAATGCCAAAATTTGTAACTCAAATAAACTGTATCTGTAGAAGTCCCTCTGAGGTTCATCCTGACTAATGGTCAAAGAAATGCAGCAGAGAAATGACCCATACATCATTTGATATCACGTCTCAGACTCCTGACTCCCTTAGTCAAATTCACTTTCACTCTCTGAGGTGCTCTGATGGGAACTCCAACAGCTGCTGGTTTCCACAGTCCACTTAGTAAGGCCTTAAGGGAAAATCAGGGATTGAGAGAGAGCAAGGCAAAGCAGGATTGTGATGGGAATACATGTTCCAGACACACGATCATTTATTGATCTCCGCTGACCTTGGCTCCATTGACATGATGAGCTTCAAGGACAGACCACTATCCAATGTCTTTTTCCACTTCCACACTACATTTCCTGGAATGTAGACACATTCTATGGCTTAATTGATTTTAACCTTATCAACGGGGTCTTAATGGGAAAACTTTACATTGTTTACTGTTGGAGCAAGATAGCAAGGGCACTTCTAGTGAGCACTGTTGAAGGGGTAACCCTAGAGGCAAAAAGCACAGGGTACATCCTAATCCATTTATCAAGGACAATCACAGTGGGGAAATGCAGCGATCAAGAAGCTGAGTAACTTAAAGAGCTTCCATGAGTCAACAGTGTGTAATCTTGATGGATCTATACATACATACATACATACATATACTGCCAGTCAATACACACAGTTTCAAAGTGGCCAGAAACTCCACAGGGATGAAAACACTACACTTTGGCCTGTGTAGAAAAGCCACAGAACAATTTATCGGAAACGAAGCTTATATTCAACTACTCATATCAGATGATGAAATCCTAATCTCTTCAGTCTGCTTAGAGATGCACACGAGGCTACAACAGATTAAGCATTTAACAAGGCAATCTTTTATAGTTAAGTGACTCTCTCACAAAAAACAGGATCCCACTGTATTCTGGTGCTGAATTATATACGAAATAAGCAAAATGTAGTACATGGACTGGCAGACATTGCCAAGAAAGCTGTTGTGAATATTAATACTTTATTAGTAATCTATAAAATAAATCTTTGTCATCTAATAGCTACATATTCTATAAGACAATACACTGCTAATCCCACGGTTGATAAACAATTATATCTTATATAAAATTTGAGAGACGAAGGAATTTTAATTCACATATGTTTCCATTTTTCTTTCTGTTATATATATTTATATATATGTTAAAATCTACCATTTTCTCTTTTTCCTAAACTGTAATACTGCCTTTTGCCAGCACTGATGGTCTGGAAATATATTAAAACTGATTTATAATTCAAACTATCAAATATGTCAAATCAAATCATCAAATCACACTAAGCTACAGAGTCCGCAAGTGTGGAAGATGTAATATGTGGGAGTCCATGAAAACAGGATTATGTTAGTGTTATGTTGATGTTTGACATGACAAGCTGTGCAATTATTACAGTAGCCTGCCTGTCACATGAATGACCTGATTGTCATATGAATGATGGGAGCTAGAATTTGAATAAATTCTACCCTTGCACTCGTGTCGTAACACTCACTAACTAAAATAAGAAAATTGTTCACAAAAAGGGCTGAGGTTACAGTAAAATGTTAACACTGCATTTGTTCTAACAATCGTATTAAAAGGGATTAGTTCAAAATGAGGGGAGTTGGTGGCCTTGACTTGAGCATTCATTTGTTGTGTCCTCAGTTTTTTGTATTTTACTGCATGTTTGTACACAGAAAGCTGTTGGAGACGAAGGAACGAGAGGGAAGTGTAGCAGCAAGATGGAATGAAACACAGTTGGATAGTATTTGCGCTCTAATGGGGAATTCGGCATTCGTAGCTGCATAAATTAATCATTATGTATGTATACACATCTAAATGAAAACAAAAAGATATTTGTAAATCTAATACATCAGGTTTTCAATGTAACAATCTCACGGGTTTAGTCTTAAGCAGTCGCATGCAAACAATGCTAATTTGCTTTGAATAGCATGCTGATGTTGCTAACAATCGATTTGCATTCCCTCCGGTAGCCAAAACAAGGCAATACTGTACATATTACATTTCTGCATAGACTGATGAAAGATTGAAAGATGCTTCTGGTAATATAAAAGCACTAACAGCAATGACCAGAAGCATGCAGACACTTTAAACAAAAACATTAAGTCTTCCTTGCAAATAATCATGTGTTGTGGATTCTTTCTTTCTTTGCAATTTCTACTAAATTGTGTGAATAAATACTATTGCACTACAGCACACACGTTGACTTCGACAGAAGTAATTCAGCTCCGACTTAATCCCTGCTGCTATCATACATTTGTGAATAATTATTATTACCAGAGACACCGCCATCCCCCCATCCCAAAATTCAGTAATTAAGTTCACCAGAGGAAACCAAGAGGAGATATGGAAGCCACATTCTTGCAACCTCTGGAGCACATTCAAGTTAATGCCCTCACTATCAGAGAATCAGCATTTAGAAGATAAGTATGTCAAAAACAGCCCACTCAAATTAACTCCCCCCTCAAGATCCCCTCGATCCTTCACAAGACTATGGCATTGGTGGGAGCCTGTAAACACAGAGCAATGTGTGGTGGCTGGCCTCGACTCAGCCTAAGTGTTGGCAAGCAATTATGCTCAAGCCATTTCAAAGTCCACCTAAAGACAAATGTGGGATTTCGCTGAGGTGCTAATTGGGCCTTGGAATCATGACAGACCTCATGATGCGCCTCACTCTACTACAGTATTTGGTTTAGGGTATCCTGACACCAAACTTGAAACAGTGAACTTACTGTAGCGGCTTTATCATTCAATGCAAACTACTTTAAGTGACAAAAATAGATTTAAATGTCACCATCATATACATGGCTAAATCTTCATAGTGATGAGTTCAGTTTTATTCAGGAATATTGAAAACTGGAAATGCAGACAAAATGTTTCTGAAATTAAACCTGAAACCCATAAAAAACATTTTTATATAATATTTATATGATATAGTTTAACAGAAGTAGATAAAGATACTATACTGCAGATGCGCAATATTGTCAAAGCATATGGCTTTTTTAGGGCCAATACCGATTATTAGAAATCAAGGAGATAAACTGATATTTGGGACCGATATTCATTTGCAATAAAAATCTTTGTCTCAAAATTTTGAACGAGTGATGGAATGAAGAACAATTTCCACGTACTTTACTTGAGAATTTCCAATTCCTTGAGATGGTTCAGATTACTCAGTGTTGATAGGCTAATAATTGTGACGTGTAACCAACCAGCCAACCAACCAACCAACCAACCAACGTGTAACCAATCAGACACTGTTGTGGACAAGACATGCTGCATCAGAGTCAAATCAGCACATTTTTAAAAAGTTTATTTTATCATGAATCTGACATAATAAAATCCCAGATACCAATAAATGGAGAAATGCTGAATATTAGTCCTGACAATCGGTATAACTCTAATTTTCAGTACCAGAAACAATAAAAAATCCAACTGACGTCCACCACAGACAGAGTATAACATGTTTGCAAGACACAATAACAAACAGAACAGATCAAGTGTGTCTGGGAAAAGAGGAGAAAAAGGAATGTGAATGTGACTGTGAAATGACAACCATGTTGACATTAAATACAGAGGGACTTACTGAAACAACACAACATAGCAGTCTGAGCCATCAAAGTAGAAGTGGTAATAACTACCAAAACAGAACAAAAACAAAACATGGCCAGAAATAGCTGCTGAGCTTTTGTAGGTGACTTTAAGCTACAATTTTGAAATACCTTGGTCATGAAGTCAGAAAGGATGAAATCATTTCCCAGCAAGAGATGATGACGAGTATACTAAAAAGAATCATTTCACAACTGAAGAATTTGAACTTGGCTTGAAATAAACGTAATCAAAATAAAAAATATCATTATTATTATGGTACTGAGACATACTGACATACCTAGGCATGTTTTGACCACCCCTTTCCCTCTGTCATGGATACAAAACAACACAATTCATTTTAGGCTTCTGAGTAAGCTGTAATGGAGAGACTTTACTCAAATACGAGGTGTGTTCAGCATAGACCTACACTAAGTCACAGACAGACACACACACATCCACCTCCACAGCAGCCAAGTTTACAGGGTGAGGTTGACAAATGTGACTGCTTTGTAGTTGTTCTTCTGTGCCAAAGCATGAGCATACTGGTAACAGAAAGGAAGATTTATAGAGGGACAGGCACAAAAGCTAAGAACCAACCAACTTCAGCCTGGGCAGCAAAGGCAGAAACTGAACACAATTGGGCCATCTGGTCTCCCTGTGCAAAGATGACTAACACTGTCCATATCAGACTAAGTTTCCTTCAAATATTATGTAAAGCTATAAGAATGAACACATCAGAGCATAGCGAGGTTGAAGATGTTGATTTTTCAGTCAAGAATGCCTTTTGTTTTCTCTTGTTGTGGTGACTTTGCAGGTGGTTGCATACTATGGATGTGATGTTATGTTACCCTGTGGTGCTGGAGTTTATTTGTACAATCCAATATGACTCATGTCTCAATGGCCCACAACAGCAACAGTTCCAAACCCAGATCGAGCTCTTTGAGAAAGAGAAAGGGACAGACTCCCTCAGCACATAAAGAGGTTGAAAACTGCATTATCTTTTTCTAATGTACAGTAACTTAGAGAGGAAACTAAAAGCATTAATTTAATGCAATAGAGCTCCCTGCAAATTCCCATGCTATGAGAATTACTGACACGAACAAAGAGATTGTCTAATTGTATGACTTGAACAGGCAATTAATTGTGCCGCCCTTCTACAGATTGTAACAGGATTCAAAACATCACTGTCCTTACCTGCCGGGCTATGCGTCCCCCTGTGGTCTTGAGTGTTATAGTTCTGAAAATACCAAAACTCCCTGATTCAGGCAAAGCCACAGGGCATCCTCAGGCTGCAGCCAATTTTCCTGCAGACAAGGGAGGGAAGAGAAGAGCCAAAAGGGCAGATGTCAGCTTTGTGTCACCACCAAGTGCTCCTGGAGAGTTCCTACTCCTGACAAGTCACGGACACAAGCTATTAAAATTAATGGATTTTTGTTTAGAAATGACAAAGTGACACTAATGTTTTCCGCATGCATACTAAATTCAAGAGGAGCACAGAACAATTTACGATTTCAAAATGTACCCTAACCACTTATTAATAATAGGGACCAGTGATGCCTTACTGACCTTACTGGTTACTTAGTAACACGTTACTTAGTTACTTAGTAACGCGTTACTCTAACCTGACCACTTTTTTTGAGTGATGTCAAATTTGGAGTCGCAGCACAGTTAAGTTTACAGAGCAAGTCCCACCAGGTGATGTTAAGCAGAGACCCACCACCCAAACAACAAAAGCTGGACTTCGTTGCAAAACAAGTAAGTGGGGGAGAGTTGAAGAAGTTCGTCGCGCGCTATGTTGTAGAGGAAATGCTGCACTTAAACACGGTTGACTCGCCTTCGTTTCGTGTCATAACAAACAAGATCCCTACTACTATCACTGCCGCGCTGCTTCACAAAACATCACGGGGGGGGTCGGCACCTGCTGAATGTAACTAATAAAGAAACTTGTAATCTAACTTTTGAACCAAGTAATCAGTAAAGTAACTAAGTTACTTTTTAAAGGAGTAATCAGTAATCAGTAATTGGATTACTTTTTCAAGGTAACTGTGGGATACTGATAGGGACTAATAGGGTTATACTGGAATTTTAAATTTCTATACAATACCTTAAAATATATTGATGCTTGATACTATATTTGATGCTATGGGAACATTTGAAGGTATAATATTAAGATTTTATTATCTTTATTACAATATAAAAACAAAATTGTGGTAAGGCCCTCTTTAGGTTAGGCCTTTCAATATGGTTTGTGGGAGAAGGCATAGCTGGTGTATCGATAATGTTCTTTTGATACACTAGTTTTTGACAACACTAACGTGTGTTAGTGTGAGTGCTGTGTGTGTGCAGGAACTGGGACAACTAATACTTGAACAGCAACAGATATAGTTGTGATATCTGTAAGACAACTGGCACAGGATTGGCAGATTCCAAACCTGAAGATCACAACCAATAGAAAAATAAACAGGGACAACTAACAAAGAAAACTAACGTGTAATGCTTTGTGGCCTGTTGGCAGCTGTTTGCTTCATGGTAAGATCGGTCAAGCAGGTAGAATTTAATATGATACACAACTAACTTGCTTTGTCACTATCACCACATAATTTGTGACCAAGGCAAAACTTGTGAACATACAGAGATCTCCCCCTTCCGAAAAGGAAAATGATCACACATTATCTTTAAAAGTATCTAATAGGGTTGAAACGATTCATCGAGTTACTCGATTAACTCGATTATAAAAATTCCTCGAGGCAAAAACTCTGCCTCGAAGCATCGTTAAATTCCTATGACGCGCACTATACGCGCAGGGATCTGATTGTTCCACACGGACCGTTGTTCAGGAAGCACACCAGCGCGTCATACATTTTAAATTAAGCTGGCTGGCACAATTTAGCTCTGTATTTGTAGAGATGTCGTGATGCGGTTTGACTAGATATGATGTTTAGCTTTGATGTTTTTAACCACTTCAACCCGAGCTGCGCATGTTGCATTATACACCCTATAAGAGCATGCTAACCATGTAGCAACATATTAATGCAGCACACCAACTAAAGGAGCACATAGAAAAAACACGCTAATGGCGCTTGTCCGAAAAAATCGGCATTAGCGATTACGCTACTTCATGCTAACGCTACATACAGCATGTCATATGAAAGCTGGGACTCTACACATTTCAACGGTATACGTCTCATCACTCTGCGCCCAAAACTCACTGAAACAGCCGCCGGAGAAGAGCAAAAATAAACATCACTTTATACAGACATGATCATGAATTACGTGCTACATTGGCTGTTTTGTGATTATAAACTCTGTTTGAGTGCATTACACCGCCTCCACCGGCTGATCCAATGTGTCTGCGTCACTTTGAAATGATTCCTGACAGTTCAGGATAAGTTTCGGTTCCAGGAGGACTCGTATAGTGTGGAGTAGGTAGGACCCTATTCTTCCCACACAGTGTATTTGCCTCCTTGTGATTGGTGGATCAGTGTGCTTATCATGGATTTGGGGAATGAAGACTGAAAAAGTCTTACTTATTATTGATTTATTTTATTTATTTATAATTGTTTTATTTACATTTATTTTTTATAAATTGTACACATTGTGTACCTGTTTGGCTTGATATTTTATATTCATTCTTTGTTCTCAGGTGGGTAATTTGCAGAAGGTGCAATCCTTTTTTTGTAATGTTGTATGAAGAAAACAAAACTAAGGCTAAATGGCCTTTACTATGTATGTATTCACAGTTTTACATGTTATACATGTTTTACAGTCAGTTGATTTATCTGTATTGTTGTTTAATTATTGGCACTGACGCTTAATGAATGGGCTTAGTTTTGGAGCCAAATGTTGGAGTTGGAATGAATACCTCTGTTTTTTTGAGAAATGCTTGATCATTTTACAGCCACATCATTTTCGTTATGCATTATTTGTTTTGGTTGTTTAAAAACACAATAAATAAATAAGAAATATCCGATTACTCGATTAATCGATTACAAAAAGAATCGATAGCTGCAGCCCTAGTATCTAATAACATGTCCAGCAGTGACACATTGACTTAAAAGGGATTGTTTTACAGTAGTGACAAGGCACTAACCGAGAGGGAGCCTGGCAGAAAACACAGCTCACGCCTCATGTGGGATAATCTTCATAAACATTCACATCACCCAGCCAAAAAGCCACTTTAACAGACTAACTAACCATTTCAAACTCAGTCTTAACATCACTGTCACATCCCAATTCTCATTAAAAGCCATGAGTCAACAGAAATTAGACATGAACCACTCCCCTGCCCTAAATTCATTCCTGCTGGCATGTCATTCTGGTTTTGCCCTCTTTATACTGTAGTCTGCTTAGGCAAGAAACCAAGCTATATAAGGAATTGTTAGTGTAGAGCACAGCCAGTGGCTCTTAACTATTAGCGTCAAGGGTTTAGAGGTGGGGAGTCTGTTTACATTGAAAGCATTTTTATTTTTTGTTTTAAGAGGGTCCACTTGCTAAACATGACCAAGGCTTTAAAGTCTAATCCAACACTAATATTGGCTGCCAGTGGGGAGAGGATGGGGGAGGTGTGCAGCATGTTTGTGTGAACACATGCAGGTGTGAGCGTTGTGCATATTTGGGTGTGTACCCATTCATTTTGTGAGTGTGCACACTGTAATTTTGCTGCAAAAATCAAACTAACTTACTGGCCTTGTATTGATATAAGATATTTAGTAAAGGGTAAGCATACACAGAAAGTTACAGAGATATGGCATAAGAGAAAACAGGAATCTAATCAACCACATATCCAAATCAATATAAGAACACTTTAAAACTGAACTGCAATTTATCACATCTAAAACTATAATACATATGAGTGGAAATATGAGTTGAGTCAGGCCAATTCTCTCCTGGGCTTGTCATACCCCTGGTTTTAGTCATGACCACTTCCTTCCTTTTGGTCTAATTGACAGTGAACTACAGTATTTATGCGTAGGCAGATAGCTAAACAGCTCCATATGTCCCTTTATGGCAGTTGAGCAATCGTAATCAGGATTGATACAGCGCAGAGCACACCAGGCTATTGCTACTGTGATGCAAACTGTTTTATTGCATCCCAACAGTACTACTGCAGTTTGCACCCACTCACTGAGCTGTTCCTTTGTCATAATTCCTCCACAGGCAATGTCAGCTTACAAGCTGCTATTATGATCCCATGACAGACAACGTTCATGCATAAAGTTTGGGAAACTATCACTCTGAGACCAAAGCCAAGAGTCTAAGTCGACCTGCCAGCATACTGTATTTGAGATTTTGAAGGTTCAGATGTGAGCCTTGGACAACATGCACTGGGCTTTTGATCTTCAGCTTATGGTAAGACTGAGAGATCCCTATGCAGAGGAAGCATGCCAAGCTCAACAGAACCTAAATCAAAGACTTTGCATGATACTAGCCCTGAAACCACACATGACAGTATTGTACTTGGCTGGAAGCATGTAGAGCAAGAGAAGGTTTCAAAGACATTGCCATGGTAGCTTAGTACAATCCTGTCCATGCGAGACAAACCATGGCAAAGAAAAATAGTATAAAGCTACAAGAGATAACGGTTGGGGTGATGCTACTGGCCAATGTTAAAATTGAAAGGAAAATGCCTTGGAAAATAAAATAGATAAAACTGCTTAATTTCATCACTTGATGAATATTTCATTTTGGACAAGATCCTTTTCCTTCATGATTCACATTTCTTTTATTTTTCTGTAAACACAACAGAAAGCTTAGGCAAATAAACAAAACTTTCTGTCAGATGGTACCTCCTCTTAGCCATGCACCTCGATTGGTTGAGTGTCCAGACTAAGTGGGCTGAGAGGCCACAGGAGAGTTGGGCAACTCTTTGCAATGGTCCACAGAGCATGTCTTCAGGCCAAAGACGACAACAACCAAGAGCTCACCATGACCTCTATAAGAACATGGGAAGTTGGCCATTCCAGATGAAAAGAAAAAGGTTTTAGAGATGCTGAGGCTTGCTAAAATTCAGTGTCTAATAAATACATAGGCATAAATTGATGCAGGTACTGTTACCCTACTATCTGAAATAATTACCAAAAGACCACTGACACAAATCTACTCCAACGTAACCGAAAACAATCCAAACATTATGTCTCAGTGGTAAGAATAAATTTGCCATCACTCAAACATCATTCGTTAAAGGCAGCCTTTTTAGGCAGCGACAAATGACTGAGTGGATATAATATTGGTAAAAGAATATGCATGCAAGCCAAACGACGATACAAATGAAGCAGGGAATGGAGAGCTACTCTGTAGTACAGCCATGATGTCATTATTGTGCATCTTGGAGCCAGGGCAGAAAAAGAATCTGTACTGATCCAAGAGCTGAGGACTTGCATCACATTTAGATGTCCTCAGACTCTATATTTAAAAATGATTTTGCAAGAGGACAGGAAAGGACTCTGACAGATCCTGCATGCAAGTTACCTAACAAGACCTCCTTTTATTTTTACAAGGTGTCCTCCTCTTCTTATTTTATCCTTTAAAAAGTATTAACATTTATTTCCTCCTTTTATGTTCCTCCTCTCAATCCCCCGACTTTCTCTTCCCCTCTCTCCAGACGGAGGGCCCACTGGGCAGGCAGCTGGCTCTACATCAGACACATCCGAGGACAAAAGGGAAAGTCCGGATTGTCGTGGTGAGGGCAGCCACCCGTGGCAGTGCTCAGTGGGATTCCGGTTGTTTATGGTTGGCACTAATTACAGATTGTTAGACTCACTAAGCTTGAGACTTGGTGCAAAGAAAACCCAGAACTGGTTAGGACAGAAAAACAGAGAGTGACCATTAAAACTGTCTCCACTTGCAGCAAGCCACATAAAACATGGAGTGATGTGAACTCAATAGGGAGGCTTAAAGACATCACTCAGGATGAAACTCACACTCACAGGGGAAGCCTATTAAGTTGTGCACAGGCAAAAAGTTGCAGTTTTATCGCAACCCTTAGGCGTGATGTAATTAGCATGGAGTACTGTATATAAGTATATAGAATCGAATTCATGGCTTCAGGCTGTTCTAAAGGCCCCCACACACCACCCAGATTCAAACCAACAGCCAACTGCCTTAAATCCGACCACTTCGTTGCCTCTCGTCGGACCCGTTCGGCAGATAAGTTGCACTGAACATACTGCTTCGACATGCTGCCAACTCCACAGTTGCGTGTACATTCTGCGCTTGCGCAAGATGCAATAAGCCTCCTTAACAGCGGGTGGCGCTAGTCTTGTGCCAGTAATCCAAAACATGAAAACAGGAAATGACGGAACCAGTGCATAGAAAAACAAAGCGCACACAGTATTCCGACCCTCCCACACACTGCGCTGATTCGCTAGCACACCGCCAATCAGAATGGTCATACAGCCAATCAGAATGGCCATACACCTATCACAGTATACAATGGCTCAGACAGCCAACAGCCAACCTTCTCAGGCTTCGCATGTTTAATCGGACCAGATGCTGTCCGCGCAGTTACAAAAGCTTTCAACGCAGCTGAAAACACCAAACAGATTTGTTCCCGAACTTGTCTGAGTCTCCCCAAATGCTTCAGACAGCCAACAGTTGGCCGGTGTGTTTCAGGCTTAAAGCTGATCACAAAGATAATCTCCCTCTTCCAACTGCAATGTCTGACATTACAATCACAATGGCAAGTTAATTTTTTAACCAGCTGAAGATGTTTTAGGCCTGTAAAAGACCATTTTCAGTGATTCTGAATCAGTAATAGAATTTAAAAACACCTACTGGGTGGTGTTCCCCACTCTCCACAGTAGAGTTGATAATGGCATTACCCGACATAGAATGAGGGATTTTGCTAATAAGAGAGCTCTCCGTTAAAGGCATCGACTTTTTAGACTGGGCTTTACAAGTAAAAAAAAAAAAAAGTAAAGCCAAAGCTTAAACCTGCATTCTTTCTAATGGCCAGAAGGGGCAACCCCACTGGTTTCAAAAAGAAGATACTAAGTTTATGATAAAATGACCCTACTTCTCACGTGATTTATTACCTCAGTAAACAGTTTGCTAATTAATTTTGCTATGAATTGCCAGTTTCAAGTCTTCTTCAGTTCAGCAAGATGTTCGTTTTGTAAATTCTAGTATCATTTAGAATAAAATAGATAATATAGCAAGGCATGCTCTATGGCATGGCTACCTTGTGATTGACAAGACACTACCACTGCATGTCCTCAGTCAAATCGGATCAGGATATCCTCCCCAGCTCCGCCCTCCTGTCAAAATATGGCCACTTCCTGCTCCCAAAAAAACTGGCTGGTGACAGTAACTTGAGGCTTCAAAATGTTAGTACACAAACCAAAAACGTAGATTCTTTAGGTTTAATGATAATCACTAAATATGAAAACATTTTCACAAAACTAAACACTCACTTAGCCAAACTGCATTTGATTTTACCATATATCCAGCCTATGGCATCGTGTTACTATGTCATTTTCTACCCTCGAGGCTACTGGTTTTATGCTCCCACATTTTTACAGCATCTATACAGCATCCTGACAACTGTGGGTGTATAATTTCTATTCCCCACAAGGCTTTGACTGACAAGTTAATGGTCAATCACACACAGGAGGTGGGCATGTATGTGAATTATGGATAGCGCAGACATGAACATAAAAAAAGGGACATGGCACACGGAATCACTGTGACAGCTAAAACTTCTGGATGAAAAAAAGTGACTCATTGCAGATAGCTGATTGTTTGAGCTGAATGAAAGAAGTGCATCACAGGTGTCTACCAAAGAAATTCAGCAAACTAAACAGTGTTGCAGCATGTAGTCACTTTGAAATGTGTGCTGCACAGGAATGCTAAATCCAAGCACAGAAGCCCACTGCTTTGTAATTAAACATTAAAGTTTGTTTTACTTTCTCTGTTTTGTGCTGTTTGGACCCCCCTTGTATTATACAACGGCAGCTACCTGCCACTTTTATTTTGGCTGAATGTCAGTCACAACATTCTTTAGCTAGTGATTATGTGCTTGAGGAGGAGGTGATGCATCTGATGAAAATAAGAAAGGTATGGGGAAAATGTGCATCCAATGATGCTCACCAAATGTTGACTACGAAGAAATTGAGTACAAATGTAGGTTTTTGTCATGCAGCATCAAACATGTACCCACTGAGACACACAAGCACCAACCTAATTTTATGTGTGATATGTTTGCTGTCTTCATCATTGGTTTTTATGTCCTTTGCTGTTGTATTAACGACCATGGCAAACTTGATTAATTAAAAGCCCTTTATGGAGAAAGTCAACCTGATTAATGTGTCCTCCTTTCTGCCATGGCTCCACAGTGAGCCTAATTTTTCAGTGAAAGTAAGTTGTATTGCTTAACTTAACTAGTTGAGGTGCAATAAGGGACTAGTGCATGTTCAAAAGAGATAGTGTGTATATTTTGTGTGTATGTGTGTGTGTGAGTAAGAGAGAGAGACCTAGCTAATTAGTAAATTTCAACCTCCTTACAAACCAGCGCTCAAAAATTAGGCTGAACCATTTTTGTTTTTCCACTTGAAAATTGATTTAATTCTAACAAGCAACATCTTTGCATTGTAAGGGTATACATAAACAGGAACAATATCTATGCTATTTTCTTAATTATATTAAGTTAACAGAGTTTTGAAAAAAAAATCTACTAACAAATGGCATTTTATGCCTCTCTTCAAAACATCTTCATCTTCAAGAAATTATTAAATAACTTCTGAGCTAGTTTAGAACTAAAAATGTTTTCTGAATGACTGCTAAATTATACTCCTGGCAGAATTGCAAACACTACCCAGTGAGTACTAAATTCACCAGTAGATAAATGAATCTTGTCCAAATGGGTCTGTCATCTTTTCCTTGATAAATAATAGCTAGTCCAAAGGCCATTGGCAAAGTCCCTGAGCCTCTTTAAGTGCCTTGGAACCTCTTGAATCACCTTTTTTCTTTTTTCTATTTCCCAAGAACTGAACCCGTTTCACATGTTCAGTGGCACATTGAACAGAAATGATATCATAGGTGGTAACCTTTCACAATTTAAGAAATACTATCACCTTTCCTATTTCAGTCTGCTCTCTCCACCCCACCTTGCTCTGACACTAAAAGAAACAAACACAAAAAGGGTTGTTCTCCAATATCTACCGTGTCCTCATCACGTGTTGGTGCAGGTGTTATACTCTAGTACTTGCCCAGAGGACAGAAGATATGCTGGCACAAGGGAGAAATATGCATGCAAAATAAATATCAGTGTGTATATATTCTCTATTTGCATAATTTCTTCTTCAGCAAGGAAAAAACACTTTGAACGTTTCAACTGAAACTCCTCCTTAATGTGTATTTACAGTGTCATTGGGAAGAAAACAATCCCTATGTTTGAACATCACATTTTCCCTTTGATCTTGCAATATGCTCTGAAATGATCTGAATACTGGCACTTGTGCTGTGGTCTTGTTAGCCAGCCACTTGCTCATTGGCTAGTTTATGCACAGCCACTGTTCCTGTCAGTCAACAGACTGCTGGATCAGAGCACTTCCAACTCCTCCTCCTCTTCTTCCTCCCATGGCCCAGATCTGGCTGAATGCCAGTATCTGGGCAGGACACCCTCCTGCCATCACAACAACACACTTGCACATGGAAGTTTCAAGAGCAAGAAGTCAGTTCAAACACCAATCTTGCTCCTAACGTCCGAATAAGGACTTCTGTTCCTTTTTTCTCCAAAGAGCAACATGCTCTCTTTCACACCATTCTCAGACGGACACGTCACACTTGTCTCATCCCCTAAGAACAACCAGCCTGGAGCCCCCGTCGGCCTGCCAGCCTGATATAGCTGTGGGATGGGCCCAGGCCCGGCTGTGATCCAGGGTCTGAAGGAATGAGATTGTTTGTTTTCCTGCCGTTTCGGTCTTCATGTGATCCAGATCATGTCACGCACCGAACAACAACCACTTACACAACCGGAGGGAGTTACTGTCAAAGAGATTCAGCACACACAAATATTTCTAATGAGATCACAGCGTGGACAGGCAGTGTGACTGTGTGTGTGTGCGTGAGACAGCAACTAACAGGAGGGTCTAGAGTTGAACAGGTCATCTGAGACGTGCCCTCACTCAGCTGGCTGACTTAAAAATGGAGTGAGTCTGCAAATGTAATTTGAGCAGCACCAACAGGATTATTTGCAGAAAAGAGTCTTGCTGTGTCAGGCTAGGTTGGGCAGCGGATGTTTGTTTACAAGTCATGAGGTGATTAATGTCATGATGCATTTTCACCGTGAATGTGGCATAATCTCTTAACCACCTTGGAATGCTCAGCGACAAATACTGGAAGGTATGATTCTTCTTCAATTTGCCAGTAAATTTAATGTTGCGGCTGAACAGCCTTTGTGTTGTTTTCAGTTCAAATTAAATATAATTTCCCCTCATTATCTATAGTGAAGCAAAGAAGCTTCATTACAAGGATGAATCTAGAGCTGAAACGATTACTCGAGTACCTCGAATAATTCGATTCGCTTAATTATTATCACCGGCGTTATGTGGCCTGCTTAACTCAGGGGTCATTTTTCCACACGGACTGTTATTGCGGACACACACCACTACGTTCAGAATTGAGTTAGGGTGATGGTGGAGAGCCGGAAAACTGTCCGTAAAAGACAGAGAATGTCCAAAGTTTGGGATTATTTCATGCTTAAAAAAGAAAATAAAGTGCAATGTGTCTACTGCAAAGCAAAACTGGCATAGCACAACAGCACGTCAACAATGATTCAACATTTGAAACAAAAGCATCTAGTTGTTAACACTAGCTGACCAAGCATCACCGACACAAGCTAATGTAAACGTTGATGTTAGCTAATTTAACGTAGCCTACCAACGCTAGTTAGAACATATGGTATTTGTAGAGGCTGTAGCCTGATGTCGGTATGACTAGACATCATGTTAAGATGTGGAAACTAATTTGTGTTAAATTGCGAGACTAATAGCCTACAGCAAATAACTCCTTTCCACACACACACACACACATACTCATCGCGTCTCTCTCACTCTCTATCACGCACGCGTGCACACACAAACAAACACACACCCTTACTCCTGGTGTTAGGTTACCACCACACCATATAGGCCTACTCCAGACACTATTAATAGGTTATTTGGTAGTAAAGGTTAATGCTGCAGATGCACAAATCTACAGAGCCAATTGCTTGGTCTATTTAACAGGCCTGTCATTTTTGTTATGCATTATTTGGTATTGTTTTTTGGTATTAAAAGGTGCTAAGCCTTCCCTTACTCATAAACTGTAAACTGAAAAAACATTTTGAGTTTTGATAAAATTGCTTCCATCAGGCTTACAGGAGAATTCTAATTATGCATTAAGGGGTTATGGTGCAGGTATGGAGCTTATTCTGGTGGCCGCGGCTGCTACACTTCACCTGGACCTGCTATTGGAGAAACCAAATGAAGACATCAAAAACTGTGTTCGCTTGTTCGTGTATTTTCTTCAACATGTTTGTCATGAAAATCGTTGACAATTAACAAAACAATTAGTTAGCTCATTAATCTTCCAGTTTTAAGTAACATACATGTAATGAAGCCATCCTCACTGCTCATCAGTGTTCTACATCACAAAGTGTTTGAAAGAATGTTGACATAGTTACTGTAAGGAACTAATTAAAGCATAATAAGGCCTGATCATGCACAATATATCCATCGTGTGTTGTGGTGGTGCTGTCAACAGGTAGCCATCTGTGGTGGACAAAACATCATCATCAATACTGAAACACTGGCTATGCTTCCATAGCTTTGCCATGGGTTTTGATGACCTAATACTGCACTATCTAAATCCAAAGGGGGGATTACTGACAACATTTTCAGAGTGTCAACACTGGCCTAGAATTTGGCTTCTTGTGTCATTATATTGCTTGATGGTCCATGCAGAGGGACATGGTAATAAAATGGAGAAGATAGTAGCCACACTACACGGGGAACACATATTTGTGTCAGCCACAGTTCAAAAGAACACTTAATATGATGTTCCCAGTAGCTCAAATGAGCCAAAGCTGACGCACAAAGGTATTAAAGCCGTCCCTATCCATCATTGAATTAGGACAATATGAGAAACTGCCACAAAAAAGACAAGGGGTCTTATTGTAAGAGAAAGAGATAAGAAGTGAATCATTTTTACATTTCACGTTTGGATGAAAATAAGTGAGTCATGATGACCTAGTTTAGAATTCAGAACAGTGGAGGGAAGTTTTATACATTTGCAGTGTCAGGAAGAGCCATTAATAAGTGTGGATTTGCAGAGAGGCACCACACCCTGCACCTTCAACCATCTCATCTGTAATTTATGAGACTTCTATATTCCACTGAGCTTTGTCAAAATGCAAATTATGAAGCATGTTGAATATTTAAACCATATAGAATACCTCCACACAACTTAAGGATCTTGCTAAATGAAGCTCTAAAATACATTTTATAAAAAGTTGCCTTATGCACCTAAAGCTGTGTAGCTGATGACTATTCTGATATCCAACAAACAGACATAAAACCCACCTCCAAAAGCCCGCCATACTTCTTCCTGAAGAGCGTCAGATTAATGTATGAGATAGTATTGAGGCATGTGAGTGGCTCCCATCCAGCCCTGTAATCTCCATCAGTGGGGGGAGCTCAGTCCAACAGCAGCAAGGTATGTCTGAGAGACCTCTGCACAACACATAGCATGTTATTTTAAGATGCAGGCCGAGTCCAGCAGAGCTACTGAGGTCAAAACTTGGCCAAGTGCAAGTACCCCTCTGTGCTCTCAACACATTTGAATAAGTCAGAATTGTTTTGGCCTCACCAAAGCCACAACCAATCACAGAGGACTTGTCCTAACTCAAACAAATATTTGTGTAGATAGATCACCGCAGATCCTGCAAGGGAGGATTATCCTTCCATATATGGTGTTCAATACAGAACAAGGCGATGAAAAGATCATCTATTTACATCGCTTGAAGCTCTTATCCAAGATTTAACATAGAAACAAGTGTCTCACAGACATTTGAGAAATCTGTTCATAATAAAAGTGTTCCCGAGATTGTAGAGAGGATAACATTTTCTCTGTGGACAGGCTCTATCAGGAGAGTTCCTATTTCTGTGTTTGGGGACATTTGTCTAGTGTAAAAGTCAGTCAGGGCTTTGCTAGTCAGACAATCAGTCAAAGCAATCCCTGAGAGTGTTGGCCACAGGGCCAGACCGGTGCAGACATTCTCCTAGATCAAAAGCCTCAGTGGAGAAACACTATTAATGCAGGGGATATTTTCCACCTGTTCCAGAGATGCATGTTGACAGTGTTGGAAAAGTGTGGGTGGGCTCAAATGCATGTGACTGCATGTCACTTTATTCGCAGTGTCAACACAGAATTTCATTTTCTGTGTCATAGTTATTTGCGTTATCCCGTACCCATATACATCCAGATTTAATCACCAGAAATGCAGAACTGTGGGACTGAGCCTTAAGGCATTTAGATTCTAAATGAAATTGGAAACCAGATTTCATCCAGGGATTTTGATCTCCCACCACATATTGTTAGGTCTTTTATTGGCCATCTCCATTTCAGCCTCGGGCTGTAAGCTGTGTTCATTCTCAGAGTGAGGGAGGTATTAGGAGCTAGGATTGCAAAACTCTGGGAAAGATTATCTTATTGAGGCACAATTTCTGCATTTTATGGTAATAAAGAAAGATTAATCTCCTGAGAAATCAGTAAAGAAATCATAGCAAAGTTCCTTTAAAGACAATTGCAATAGATGGTAGAAGTTAGGCAGCATTATAAAAGTAATTATTATGTGACATATCCCTTGTTGTTGGTTTTTAACTTTTGAGATCAAGTATCCACAAAACTATGAAAGCTACAGACTCAAGACCTGATACATTTTAGCAGCAGTGCCAAGTTGAGTTTGTATTCCAAGTTATTTTTTACAAACTAACATATTAGTCCTGCTACCAATGTGGCTATCTTCCAAAATATTGAAGGCCCTCTTGATGTCTTGATGTGATTAATTGGTTGGGCTATACAAGTCTTTCTACATGCAATTTAGTCGTGATGAACAGGGTTTTTTAAGAGTAGCTTAACTGGCTCAATCCATCTGATCTTAATGTTAACGTCCCCAATTTTAGTTTCCCCAACAACAGCCTCAATTGGCTTGGTTTGCCTCGAGAAACTAGGAGGCCAGCAACAACATTTAATGTCTTTTGTGAACATTAAAAAAAAAAAAAATGTACAACAAAAATGAGACTTGCTGCCTTCTCTACAATTTCACTACTCTTTGTTTTTTTTGTTGTCTTTGTGAAAGCCCTTGGAATCTCTTGAGAACTGTTGAGGGGCTTTAGCCACAACATCACTTATTATTCCCAGTTTAGTGCTCTGTTAGTGAGTGAGAGCCTGAGAAATAACAGAACATATCAAACTTGGAATGCAAAACAGCTGGGATAGACTCATAAAGGAATCTCCAAATGAAGCTTTTGGTTTCAGGGTCATAGAGTCTACTTGAGGCCACAGTGTATAGTGTGTGACTGACGTTGCAAAGAACACAAATTTGTCAAGGCTCTCATCATTAATACTGGCCAAGAACCACAATTTTTCATTGTAAATGTACAAACTGAGCGCATCTAAGTGGTGTTAAAACTAAGTTTGAGGAAGTTCAAGCTTTAGTGAAATCCTAGAAGAGTTTGAGACAGAAGTGCAACATCAGGTCATTCAAAATTAAAAATGGAAGAGCATTCATTTTACATGCTGCCGTCATTTCGACTAATGGCCAAAAGCAACAGCTAAAGTAATGTCTGACATGACCCACATCAATCAGCTATTAAATAGACATTAACAAGACATCTGAGTGCTTTTTACAAGCAGGGCGACAGGTGAGAGGTCTGGAAGACATCAACAATGAAAAGGCCTTACATCACCACCGGCTCTGGCTCACCCTTTGTTTTATGGACCCCACAGGACGATTATGATGGCAGGAGTAGTCTATCCCACACCCACTATTCAGTGCAAAAGGAGAATCTCTTACACAATTAAATCACAGTGTCCAACAGCTTTAGCCCAGAAAATCAGCTTGCCGTGTTTTCAATAGCTGAACTCTGTCTGGCCTGTGAAGAGGAGACACACTTTTAAATCACACACTTTGCTGAAGGAAAAAGTTTGACAAGGGGTGAGCAGCAGCACACATCATTTAGCAAGAGCTCAGTCATTAAGGTCATCTTCTAAGCGAAGCGTTCATACGCATGAAACAAAACTGCTGTGGCAGAGAGGCTTCTTGCGATAATTCATTCTAACTTCTAGTTGCAATAAAAATGTGTTTTTAGATGGCACCTATCATAAATAGCTTGTCGTCAAGCTTATATGAGCTGACGAGCCTTTTGATTTATTCAAAAGCTTTTACACAAATACTTAATTATAACCTCAACTCAGCTAATAGCTCATTAGACTTGCATTCTCAAGGTCAAGACCTCAGCTAATAGCTTATCAGCAAAGCTACGCTGCCTTGAGTTCCAAGATAATCACAAATGTTTACAAAGTCAATGTTGCTTAAAAGGTCAAACTGAAATATTTCAAAATCTTTGCAATTCATCAGCTCTCTTGAAACAGTGAATAAAGGGCATGGTAACATGGAAAACAAAGCCAATGCAGTTAAGATTAGAGGCATTAATAGGTGCAAATCAGCTTTTTTGGCAGGAATAAATCTTTGCCTGACTTGTAAAAGGTCTTTATTCATTTTACTGCTTTAAAATAAATGTTCTGTCCAAACGTGACCAAGTACGAGTGACTGGTAACTAAGTCTGACCCAAACTCTACATTAAGTTTTTTTACATCCAAACCAAACTCAAGCCCATTGCAGTTAACGTTAGCTGAAGGACTGTGTTGGTGTTACCCTGGCTACAACTTGAAGTTTACCCTGATTACAGATGTGACACTAACAGAGCTTGAAAGTGCCAGGTCAACAGACATGAACGATCTGGACCTGAACTCGGACATCATTTCCTAAATTTCTGTCCAAAGCCCAGTCTGGATTCAAGTAAGGTTTCAGTACTTTACTTGCAATGCACAGTATGTGATTTCTGCCACTAAAGGTCTCTAAATCAAAACAAAACAACAGACATGGAGCAGGGGATCATGGGAGTTGTCGACGCAACACAGACAGAAATGTTCTGCAGCCCTTCACATGAGGTCCTGTTTTGATTTGTTCAAGTATTATTCACATTGTGTTTGGTCATGTGCGCCAACTTCGTTCCTCTCTCTCTGAGTACCTCCCAAACATTATACTGACAGGTGACCAAATCAAACGTACCCTTAACTTAAACAAAATCACAGATTTTTTTCTGGGTTTGACCACAGTCAGAAACGTTTAGGATATATTAAGAACACAACTCAACAAAATGGATATCACATACCTTGTCGATTTTAGAGATTTTAATGTAGATGTGTTACATGTTATATCTTTAAAGTGTGTTTGACCACATGTAACGAGTACACAAATGTAGGGCTGTAATCAACTAAAGAAATCCTTGGTCGACCGAAGCAGTGAAATTTCGATTCTTTAGACTAAATCGTTTTTGACCCTATTATTTTGCACTGAAATTAATGAATTAAAATGAATTAATTAATAAACACACTGGAGTCTGTCAGCTCTGACAGCGTTTTGCATCACGTGCATCTGCGCAATATCATAGCCCATGATTTCCGAAAATATACTATGTCAACTAGTGATATCAGCACAAGAACTGTTGAGGAATATTTAGACAATTGTTTTTGTCATGTTATAATAATTGACAGACACTATCATTTTGCTCTGTGAGTGTCCACGCACATTGAAATATGCCAATTCTGATATGTTCATATACCTAAAACGGACGAAGCAACCTAGCGCAGACAAGTCAGCTTACCGTTTTTAGGTGATATGCCACATTTGTAGTCGAGCTGTGAGAACTGTTGTTTGCAAAATTTGCATTCGACTTTTATTCTATTTTCTATTTTTATAAAATGCTGCCACACTGCTGATGTCTTTGACATGGTAGAATAGGAATGACTGTAAATGAAACGCTTAAAAATAAATTAATATTTAACAAACCATCGGACCTAGGCCTTCTAGTACATTCTTCAATCTGTTTGTCTGTAGTAGGTTGGGCTAATCCAAAATAGTGAAAACAAGGGGGGTGTTCTGAAGACACACTGATACCTGTGAAACAGGGGTGCTCTGAAAACACCCTCATTAGCACTTGGTACTTTCCTCCTAATGAAGTCAAATATGCCATATGCAGGACACACAGCATTGGGATGGAGAGGACCTGCTTTTTTTTACGCACTGCCATAGCTGCATGTAGGCTAATTAACATGCCAAAAATCAACCAATCAGAATTTTGGTCGAGCCAGAACGTATCGACCAGTAGACTAGGAGATTACAGCCCTTCACAAATGGTCACACAGACACACAAATTTACATGAGCACAGCATACATTGCTTGCTGGCGAGACACTGATGATCTCTCTCACAGATCAAATACACTGACAGGAGTTACCCTCTGGCTTGATATAAGATCACTGTGTACCTGCAATCTGCTCCTCATCAACCACCTTGCAACAAGCCAGATTTCCAAGACTGACACAATAATGACTCATAACACTGGTGACACTCGGTTGACCTTGCATAACACTAATATCAACGGCGACAGCATGATCTGTTCACTGCGACCCCCTGAGACCAAAAACAGTAGTATTTATGTGTATTTAAATTGTATGATGCGTCTTAAATGTACCAACGGCACTCAAGAGGCTGCTAAACTGCAACACACCGATGCAGGACCACAAGCCTACCATCGCAGTCTACTTCTGGGACTTCAAACACTGCCCGGCGCTGTTACCAACGGAGATACTAAATGCACTACAGGCTCTTGGCTTGCTTGCAAGGAGAGACAAACGGCGAGAGCATGCCTACTGGCTAGGGCCGGGTGAGGAGACACCGAAAGCGGTGCGAGAGAAGACTGCGAGAGAGCCGGTGTCCGTGTTAGGCTAAGAGCTAATGCTAGCCGGCCGGCTCTCCTATCCATCCTGCTCTCCAACGTTCATTCCCTTGAAAATAAACTGGACTACATCAGACTCCAACGGACACCTCAGCGGGACACCAAGGACTGCTGTGTATGTTTTTACAGAAACATGGCTCAATGACCGCGTCTCAGACGCAGCCATTCAGCTAGACGGACTAGTCTTGCATCGAGCTGACAGAGACCCAACACCGTGCAGCAAAACCCGAGGTGGAGGACTGGATGTTTACATCAACACGGACTGGTGCAATAACTCTGTCCTAGTTTCCAAGTCCTGATCATCGCTGGTGGAATACGCGGTTGTGAGATGTAGATCCTTTTATTTACCGAGAGAGCTCTCCTCCCTGCACATTGTAGCTGTTTACATTCCTCCCAGTGCTAATGTTAAGGAAGCGCTAACCGCACTGTACGGGGCCATCAGACCCAGAAGGACTGATTATTGTCGCCGGAGATTTCAACCATGCAAATCTCAAAGCTGTACTTCCTAAATTCCATCAGCATGTGGATTTTGCAAAGAGAGGGGCGAAACATGCTGGACATCGTACACCACCATACCCAGTGCATACCAGACCGAGCCCCGCCCCCAACCTTGGATACTCTGACCACATCTCCGTTAAGCTGATCCCAACAAACAGACCACCACCACCATCCCTGTGCCCAAAAAGTCACCTGTGTCCTGCCTCAACGACCACCGCCCCATCGCACTCACCCCTACCATCATGAAGTGCTTTGAGAGACTGATCCTGAGGCACATAAAGAACCTTCTGCCTCCCACCCTAGACCCCCTGCAGATTGCGCATTGAACCAACCGCTCCACCGATGACGCAATCACCACTACCCTCCACCTAGCACTCACCCATCTGGATAAAAAGAACACTTACGTCAGAATGCTGTTCATAGACTTCAGTTCAGCATTCAACACAATCATCCCCCAGCACCTGACTAGGAAGCTGAGCTTGCTGGGCCTGAACACATCCCTCTGCAACTGGATCCTGTACTTTCTGACGGGAAGACCTCAGACAGTCCGGATCGGGAATAACACCTGCAGCACCAACACACTGAGCACAGGGGCACCTCAAGGCTGTGTGCTCAGTCCATTGCTGTTCACACTCCTGACCCATGACTGCACAGCACTACACGACTTGAACCACATCATCAAGTTTGCCGACAATACAACCATGGTGGGTCTCATCGACAAGAACGACGAGTCATCATACAGAGAGGAGGTGGAACAACTGATAACCTGGTGCAAAGTCAACAACCTGTCCATAGACAAAACCAAAGAGATGGTTGCTGACTTCCAGAGAGCACAGAGGGACCACGAGCCACTGAACATCAACAGCTCCCCAGTGGAGGTTGTGAAGAACACAAAATTCCTCGGTGTCCACCTGGCGGAGAATTTAACATGGTCCCTAAACACTGGCTCCAACGCGAAGAAAGCCCAGCAGCGTCTCCACTTCCTGAGAAGGCTAAGGAAAGCCCACCTCCCATCCCCCATTCTCACCATTTTCTACAAAGGGACTATAGAGAGCCTCCTGGGTAGCTGCATCACTGTCTGGTTCAGAAACTGCACCAGACTGGACCACAAGAACCTGCAGCGAGTGGTGAGGACGGCTGAAAAGATTATCGGAGTCACTCTCTCCTCCATCTCAGACATAAATTTACATCACACGCTGTATCCGTAAGGCAAACAGCATTGTTGAAGACCCCACCCACCCCTCACATAGACTTTTCTCCCCGCTTCCATCTGGCAGAAGGTACCGTAGCCTACAGTCTGACACTACTAGACTACAAAACAGCTTCTTCCCCCAGGCCATACGACTCCTCAACGCTCAGGGACTGAACTGATCACCTCTGTTGCCCTTTTGTACGCTGTCCTATGTCGCTGTTTTGTATTTGTTTGATGCACTATTGCACCTCAGGTAAATAATAACAATAATAACAATAATAATAATAAGAAGAAGAACATTAATAATCATACAGCCACTTTATAAAGTATTTTTGCACTCGAGAGCAGTTAAATGTAGCATTTGGTATTGTTGTTGTTCTATGTTGCTGGTGTTTGTTTGCACTGTTTGTTTCTTGGGAAACGCTATTTCATTGCACTGTGTACTGTGTATATGGCTGGAATGACAATAAACCCCTCTTGAATCTTGAAATCTTGAATCATGTCCCATGCAACAAGTTTGAAATAGCGTTAACTGAAAATGTCACTTGTATCTTAATGTGATAAGAATGTACAGTTCCTCAGTTGATAAACTCAATTCATAAAAACAGGTTTTCAACACAATCAAAACAAATCTTTTAACTTCTCGACTTGTTGTGTAACTGAAAATAGTTTCACCATTCATCTGGATGGATTCTGGAGTCCAGAGGATTACTTTAATTTGGTCTGACATCTCCCCACCTGGATGACTCAGATGACACTACAATGACTTTTAGTAGGTGCAATGTTATTGCCTGATAGCTGCAAAATGTACTACAACCTGGAGCTGCCAACACAAATTATATCAAGACTGGAGACCCAAAACAAAACACAACAGGCTCCTGCTATGCTGTGATGCAGACAGGTCTGACGTTTTAACACATGGTTTCCAGCACAAACTGCACTTTATCAGGCTCCATTGACCTTCTGAGCTCTGGAGCATTTTTTAAGGGGCAACTACACGGCCAAATTCATGATGATGTATAAGGGGAACAATGTTATCACAAGATTTGGAAAGCGTGAAGTGCGATTGAATTTTGTGGAGAGCTAGAGATGTAAAATTATGCTGAACCTTAGAACTTTATCCTAATCACTAATCTAACTAATATACATTTTAAATTAACCTTAATTTATGGGCATCATCTTCATTCAGCTGATGAGTTTTAGCAGCAAAACATATTCATGTTGATCAGATATTAATGTGTGCACGAATAACTGTGAGCAAGATATCGGAATAAGATATCATCAGTTTACTGCCACCTCACCAAAAACATCAGAAGTTAAAGTATGAATGTGAAACTCAATTTGATCTTCATGAATTTAACCTGACTTTTGCTTCTCCACTAGGGCTGCACCTAACGAGGAAAAGGTCATCTCTTTTGGCCTGTGACACTGTTATTTATGACTTCAGAAAAGGAGATGTGGCAGTATTTTTGAAGGCATCACACAGAGAACTATGACACACCATGAATTATTGTATGATGAGGTAATGGGCTTGAGTCAGAGATTTGTAAAAAGCATACAAGTCACTGTGAAACTAAATCCAATTTCAAGACTATAGTGATAAGATTGGCATCTGGAGTTAGTAACACTACTGCTCTCTTGCAACTGGCTCCTCGTTCTGTGTGCGTGTGTGTCTGCTCCTTAACCCCTGGGTCACACCTGTTACCTAGCTCAGGCCCTAGCTCAGGGAAAGGGGCAGAAGTCAAGGGTCACGGTGTCACATAACACTTCCTTCACAGATCTGTTTCTGAGCTCACACAAACACACGTACTGTGTCAACCAAAATACCTGTTATTTATGTCACTGACTTTTCACAAAGATGTTTGACTTTGTTTCTGATGAGCACAAACTGCCTTTAATCCAAGGTTATAAATATCTCAGTTGGCCCTTGTCAGAATGAAAATAAACACTGACTACAGTTTATTGTCATCAGTAACGATAGTGTTAGGATGTGAGAGTAAAACTCAAAATGACATCACACATTTTGGAGATCTGATTGTTACCTTATTTCTGAAACCCATTTCTTTTTTTCCTACCAATCAAAAAACATCTGACATTCAGGAACATTTTTTATGCAATTTAAGGCCAAAGGACTGTGCATAATTTCACATCTTTGAAGTGCACTAAAGTGAGCAGTCATACATAATTCATATGTTGCATCCCAAATATTATTATGCCTCAGGAAAAACACAATTTTTGGGAAATCTATGATTTGACACACAAAGAAAAAGAAAACAGATTGGACAAATAAGTATTGCGTGTAAAACAAAAAACAGCTTAAAATTGGTTATTATATTAAAATTAAGCAAGAACATCAGCTTGTCTTCAGTGCCAAAGTTATAATGTAATGATGTTTTCATGCAGCAGAAGCTCATTAAGCTAATTAGTGTATTGGAACTTTTTTGTATTAGTTATACAAGCACAAACAAACCATGTTTGTTCTATCGATAGCTGCACTTAAATCCATGACTACATATTTGATAAAGAAAAAACACTGATTAAACTGAGTTCAGGAGAATCTCTGCATCACTGATGTCAAAACAGTAACACCTTTTAATTTTGAAATTTACAATGTGAAGGGACAGATTCTGAACATCTCATTGCACTGCCATTTCACAGTATGCCTAAAGGCAGGTGAGTCATCAATTGCATTCCTTTACAATACAAAAGGTAATCAATATCACATTTATGTCATCTCTACACCTTGCCATAATTAGGGATTCATGATATTGGATTTCTGCTAATAACTGATATGCCATTATTTTCCAACTCATTTTGGCTGATTGCTGATGCCAATATATGAACATTTTAGTTTTACCTAACTGCAGACATCATAGTCTCTCCTAAAGTGGAAATACCATATTGTTACCCCCACTGTTATCTTGATGGCCCTCTTGCAGATGCACAAATACTACTTACGCAACAGTTTGCCTTACATGCACATTAAATTAAAGCCTGATTTCATCGAGCAGTCTTATCAGCAAAAATGTTTCGAGCCAAATTTTGCTTCTAAATCCAATACTAGTGTGCATCCCTAATCAATCACATCTGAATGTCTGGCAAGAAACATCAATTTCAATGATCAATGAGGAGTTTATCACACAACTATCAGACTTTTTTAGTCGGAGACACCGTGAATCACAGAATTTCTTGCAGCCCTGTGAATCGAGGTCACCACAAAACATTATCTTCCTGTTGCTTCCCACAAAGAATGTCAGGTATGTCCACAATTCAGAGATGTAGGAAACAATCCAACAAATATTTGTCCCACATATTTTGGGGACAGACATCCGCAAGGCACTTATCACTTGGCAAATTTGAAATCTTGGCAAATCTGTGTCCCCATACTCTTTAAACAGGTGAGAAGTAACAATGTCGGACGCCTTTGTTTACACTGTCAACTCACGAGTGGTAATCAAAACAAGCGAGTGAGGAGCAAGTAAAAACAAGAACAGTCGGTCCCACATGAATGCACAAAGAACGTCTCATTTATCAGGAGTCCAGTATCTGTTTTGAATGGGCTGAGGTTTAGAGCTGTAATGAACTTCAACTTTCACTGGCCTGAACTGAAGAATGTTCACTTTCACAAACAACATTCTTCACATAAACAGAAGGTTTCAATACGTATTACTGCAGAAGAATGAAATATACTATGAATTTCAGCAGAAATGCAACTGGTGATAAGGGTTTTCGGGGTGTGATACTGATGTTGTTAAGCTGTATGCTATACATTCAGTATCCCTTTTGATTTACAGGGCCGAGAGAGACTAATATTCAAATCATGCCTCTGAAAAAGAAAAAAAGGCATAGACTAAGACTACGAGCACCAAAGCCTGGTTATAATGTAGACAGCTGCAGCTGATTTATGTCGTACCCCAGCTAACACATGTCCCAATCTAAAGTCGTGTGTAAATGGCTTGTCCTAAGGAAAATGTGGGTGATTAGTTTGTTTGATAAAACGGGTCAGGCACCACAGGTTAAAGACAGCACTTTGATGGAAAAGGAGAACAGGATAATCCCCTACACCAGCTTGGAAGTAGGGTATTTTATAGGAAATTCTAAGAACAAACTACACCTTTAAATGAGGAAATATTTTCCATGAACTCTAATCAGAAATTAAGATCTACAAAAGAGGAAATATCTTTTTTACTACACCAAGAAATACTTATGTTCTCACTGCTGTCCGTTTGTTTGTTGATTGGTTTGTAGGTTGTTGTGTCAGCAGGATTACACAAAAACTACTGAAGGTTTTTTCCACGAAACGTGGTCGGAGGATGGGTATATTAACTTTTGGTGTGGATCTGGATAAAAAGGGAAACATCCAAGAATTTTTTTCTCACCTTCTTCACGATTGGAAGAAAAGGCACTTTTTTATATTTGTGTAAATTTCTCAGGGAATAATGCATGGCTCTTGATGAAAAAAAAACATTCTTATTTAGGTTGCTAGTATATAGGCATGAATACAATTTGATGTGGTTCCTAGATCTGGTGAACTTAAATTATTGTTAAGCAGTTATGTGTTGTTTATAAGAGCAAGCAGGACTATAAAGTTTGATTAATTTTGATTGAATTAAAGAGAACTGTTCAAACTTGGCAAGGTATGCACTCTACTGACTGCCATTCTTACTTATTTCTCTATTTAGCAAGTCAGCCTAACTATAAGAGGCACGACATGGACATCACAGACTTTCTCCACATCAAAGCGCATGACACACATTAGGGCTGAACAACATGATCGGCAAAAAAAACTAATTGCAATTATTTTTGACAGAGTAGTGACTGCGATATTTTTTCACAATTACTTGTAACAATGATTTCTGCATCGCAATTTTACTGAAAAACTATTAAAATCATGATCAAGTGACGTTGTTGAGTAGGGCTGTAACGATACACCAAACTCACGATTCGGTTTGTATCACGATTTTTGACCCACGGTTCGATACAAGCCTCGATTTTTTTTTAGAATAAAATTAAAAATTGTATTTATGTAACATTTCAGTAACTTCTGTATATGACACTGGTCTGATAGTATCAGCGCGCAGTGCTGGGAAACTGAACCTGTGTGAATGGATGAGCCAGCTGTGCGTATGGAGGGCGTGTCGTACAGTCTGTTGACTGCACAGGTCCCTCACTCAACTTAATAAACAGAAATGTCCCACAAAGCAACGTTACAGAACCAAACAAAAGTGACGTAGTAACTGTAACTGTCTTTGGCATCTTGAGGAAAAAGATACCACAGATGTAGTGGAGAAGCGTCCGTCCTCCCGCCTGTCCTACGGACTCCTCGCGGCATTTCTGCCCGAAAAACAGCGTCTGTCACTGGCAAAAAACTTTAACTCACCGAGTGTTTGTGATGAAAAAGAATCTCCACGACCGTCAGCCCTCCGGACCGTGAGTTCAGTGAACTTTCGGAAAACAGCCTCCGTCCCACGAGATTGACAGGGGGGTACACGTTACCGTCACGCCTCTTTGGGAGCCGCAGCACCGGCTTTCTGTGTGAATTCACGGTGGTATGGCAGAGACCAGACGCTCTGTCTGAATCACCATTGGCGGAGAATTGGCGAACCGCGGCTGCGGCTTTTATGCGTCTTCCCCTGGTTCATCTTCACTCCAGTGGTGCTTCACTCTGACCATCGGCGGAGAATTGGTGAACCACCTGTGGTGTTAATGCGGCGTCTCTGTGTGAAAGGGGCTACTTATTGTTACTCATAGGGCTGGATCTGGACAGGAACTTGTGTTGCGATTCTACCTTCTCGCACCGCGAGACAGGTTCGTGGACCTGAGTGTCGCGATTTCGGTTTTGTGTGTCGTTACAGCCCTATTGTTGAGGTCTGTACTAGAGCCCGATCGATACTGGATTTTGTGGGCCGATATATTATACACGTTACAAACCTATCACACATTTTCTTGCAATAATCCCTCAAATGTGGTTTCAAACGTAAAGCTGTGCGTATTGGAGGTAGGATATCTAACCATTTAACAATAGATTTAAACTCTGGGCACCGATTTTCTATTTTGCATTTCGGTATACTTTTGGTCTGTAAAAACAAGTGCAGCACATTTCTTTTGACTTTTATTGCATACCCATGCACATGCATAGCTGCGCCCATATCCCAATATCCCTACTAATATCTGTGGCAGGCCAACCGATACACCGATATTTAGTCTGTAACAAACAAACATGCGGTCTTTTATTTGGAGAAAGATTTGAAGGCCAGGACATCTGTGCAGCCTTACAATACGTTTTTTATTGTACTCTTGTAACATACATTTTACCTCAAGAAATAACTTGCATCTTATTAAGGGGTTTGATAATGTATTTGGTCATATTGCAAATTTTGATTATATGTCCAATAACTGTGCATTTCTGGAAGAAAGAAAATAAACTTATAACAAGGTTAACAATGCTGTTGTAACAGTCTTCTGTACGTGCCATACCTATGAATTATCGTGTTAGCTTCCTCTCATATGAACCATCTCTTCTAGTTCCCTCTACAAGCCCTCTGGTGGTCCCCGGACCCCCTGTGCTCGGTCGGCAGCGGTGAGTTAAACGCTGCCTATCCCATTTTGTAAACACAGGGACGTTGCCTTTCGGTACGGACTCGTTCCCGAAACCAGGTGTACGCTTGGACTAACTTTTTTTAAGCGACACGGACACAAGCAGCATCACATTTCTGGAGAAGCGGAGCCGTTAGCCCCTGAGTCAAGTTATGACAGCAGCGGCTAGTTATGTTGCAACGTTCCGAAGTGAGCACGCAGTCGGTAATTAGCCCTCATTCAATTCGGCGAGACGGAACAACGGCTAGCAAACTTCTCCGCTGTCCTCGCATCCCCGTACGTGGACTGCACACATTTCACATTTAGCGTTAACTCACAAATCCCCCTCTGCTGAACACACGACATTCCCCCTGCTTACAAACTGGAACTTGGCAGCCGAAGGGAAACTGCCGAGACTTGTGGCTGAGACACTTTCAATTTAGGAAAAAGCAAACCTTAGCTAACTTTTCCTTACCTCCCAGACGTCGAATACCTCCCCGTCGGTACTCCCACTTCTTGGCGGCTGTAAATCCCGGTTTTGACAAGGTCGTCCTCAGCAGGAATAACGCAAAAATCCTAGTGTGTGCGGCTCAACTCTCGCCAGAGCCAGTGATTTTTCGCACTCAGCTCCTCTCTGCGTGGCTCCGGTAACAGCCGCTGCAGTTTTTTCCACAAGCCTGGCCGCGGGAGCGAGCGCACTGGGAGACTGGGCCAGGAACGCCGCGTGAACGCGCAATTTATAAGACACACCAAAAGCGTCTGTTGCAAGTCAGTGTGCAGAAGTCTTTATTCACATGTTCTGACACACGCGGTCGCGTCTTCACCTTTTTGCTGGTTGAATTCGAAACAACACAAAAGTAAACAAAAAGTCTAATACATTTATTATGAAACCTTTTTTTCTTCCTGTAACCTGTCTGGTTGTGTTTATATGGATCTATACACACTACTCAAAATGAGTTAGGGATATTGGGATATGGGTGCATATATGTATGTGCATAGATATGTAATAAAAGTCAAATGAAATGTGTCACAAATTTTCACAAAATACATGATAAAAATTCAGATATGTCACAGAATACACAATCAAGTGAAACACTAAAATATCCCTAAATCATTTTGAGTAAGTACCTTTGTGTTTTAGAGTCTCTGTGATATTGTTCTCAATAAAGTGGGGGAAAAAAGAATAATAATTCTGTATAATTCAACCTGTTTGCTCTGTTTTTGTTTTGTTTATTATTATTATTATTATTATTATTATTATTATTATTATTATTATTGGTCATTGGTTTACATGTATGTACATTTAGGCTACTCTAGTTCTGTACTTAAGTATAAATTATCTTGAGTAGTTGAATTTTATGCAGCTGTATACATCTACTTCACCACATCTCACTCTCAAAGGCAAATATTGTACTTTTCACTCAACTACATTTTGTATCTACTAATGTGTGAGTTACAATTTCTCTTCTTTCATAGTATTGCTATATGTGTTCAGAAACATTTACTACTTCTGAAGATAAATCAAGCTGGAAAATGCATCTTGACAGCGCTGGAAAAACAGGCTGTTGTTCTTACCTCCTGAAAAGTTGACTTTATAGACGCTTACATAGGATCATTTTATGTTTATGATGCATTTTTCTAGATTAAAGTACCCAACAGTATATTAAGTAGTTTCATAAAAACTAGCACGAACTGAGACATTAACAGCAGTAAAAGGCAACAACACATACATGCACCAGTGACATAATATTAATCATAAACTAACTATATATAACAGTAATAGTGTGCAATAATGTGGTCCTGATGAGGATCATATTATTGCCATTTCAGTGTATACTTAACTTAGATACTTTAACTTAGCCTAAATAGGTTTTTGAGTGCAGGATGGTCAAGTGAAGTGTAGTGTTGCCACTTGTACTTAAAGGGTGCTGTAACTCCACCAATTTTACATAATAAAGTGTGTTTAAAGGTTTTGGGGAACACTGCTGCATTTGTGAATAAAGTAATATAAAGCTTTTTGTAGCTCCAGAGAAAGAAATTGCCTCCAGTGATGTCATCTTAGTGGCTAAGTTGCATTGTGGATAATGTAGCCTCCAGGTATTCAAAAGCAGTCCACTGGTCCAGCATTGCACTGCTGTAACACTGTTGGATTGCATTACATTACATTACAGCAGAACCAGAGATATAACCTTTTTTATTCCAGGCATCTTTCTTCCTTTTCAAAACCTGAGGCCTACATTACCCACAGTGCATCATAGCCAATGGGTGAGGAGTGGAGGGAATTAATCAGGTTACATGCAGCTTACTATGGGCCACAAAACCCCCAAGACCTGTAAACACACTTTAATGTATAAAAGTGGCAGAGTTACCCTTTAAGTAATGGCTCTGAATGCTTTTTCCGTCATTGGTTGATTATAATTAGTTAATGCACTGAATAATTTGAGTGAAAGCCTTAAGATAAGCTGGAAAGTTGACCTTGAGTTATTTTTTATTTCAAACTACTGTTTCCAGGGTCATGAACGAACTTTATATATCAGAGGAAAACTATTCACTTTTTACTGCACTACACTGACAACTGTAGTTATTTTGCTTACAAAACATTTTGATACATTTATTGAATATGATGCACATTTTGGTCACAGTACCCAGCAGTGTTAGCTCTACCTCGTCAAGCTACAATCTTTAAAATACCTCTAATATGATGCATAATAATGAGTCAGTAATAATACTAACAATCTTAAACATTAACAGCAGCCTGAAAGGGATATTCTGCACAAGAAGTTGATGTTTAAGGTACGTAATACTGATTATACTGCTGAATTTTTTTTTCTTTACCTTTTAACTGAAGATTTTTTGCACTGTGGCATTGATACCTTTACTCAAGTAAAGTAAAACGATTTCAATACTTCTTTCAATGGTGTCAGCGACCTTGTGAGTTTAATGCCTCCTTTGTGCTACAGTTCTATTCTAGGCCAAATAATAAAATTGTTTATCCGTGACATTTGTTCACCACAGTCCTCTTTCCATCAATGCCTGTTAAAAAAAGCCACATTTGGTGATTACAAATTTTGATGCCACACTTCAAAGCAAACGTGATCTCATGTAATTATTCAAACCATGTGTGTGTGTGTGGAAAAGACAGCTGACATCAGGAGGAAGCAAACAGATGTTAAGCACAAAGCCACTGTGAGTGCATGCATGTTACGATTATTGAAAAGCGTTGAGTGCACTCAGTGCCCCCTTCACTGACATGACGCTGCGCATAAGGGATGATGACTGCTGGAGAGGAAATCCCCTCCTCTGCTGCTGCCTTCAGGCGCAGTTGGAAATCCTAATTAAAAGCCAGGTTCACATAAAAAAAACACAGGTAATTGGTTTGTATGACTATAAAATTTTTTTCCTCAACTTTAGGATAATTTTTAGTTCAGGATACTGACAGCTTATGTACTAAATCAAACATTTAGTTTTTGGGTGCTAATGCTTTGCTATCGATAAAAGAGAAAGTCAGATTGTTCCCAGTTTACAAAAGCTTTGACATTTGCTTTTTCTTGAATGTCTTCCTTGAAAAAACAGCAGTAACACTAGTTTAGTAGTACTGACATTTATAACTTTAGCACTTGAATGAAAGAGCTTATGAATACTGTGGAACCTGAAGGCAACCTGTGTTTGGGAAGGGGAGGAGGAGCTGAGCCGGAGGTTGACATGTGGGAATGACTCAAGTTTTTTTTTTTTTTTTTTTACAAATTCCAAGCATTGTTTCCTCCTCCTCCTCCTCCCTGCCCCAGTCTATAGGCCAAGGATTTTCCAGGGCGGTGGGAGATAGAGCGGATGATGGATCAACGAAGAGGAAGGATGGCTCGCTTTTTCCTCTTTTACTTTTACAAGAGTAATTCTCTCCTTCTCCAGCTGAATAAATAGGAATCTGAGGGGTGTTGTTTATTTTAGGTGTCTCTCTGGGGTTTTGCCTGCATCCCTCACCTGCAGGAGAGAGCCATGTTTTTAGGTATGATCAAAGGAGGGAGAAGATAGAGGAGACAATTAAATTTACCCCGTTTGGCAATTCATCCAAGAAGCCCTTCCGTTTGTGTTTAGTGGTATTAAGATGAGGATGAAGTTGTTAGTTAGGTCAAAATAAAACCAAAACTGGTTAAAAAAACATTTTGATCAAATAGACTATATCATCTCAAAGACAAATCGTGATCATTGTGAGTTCCTTGACTGAGGTTGGGACAGGTAGAGGTGGCGATAATTTTTCAGTAAATCAGTAAATGTGTGCAAGGTAACACTTTAATTGTTTTGGCCTGTGGCCTATAGCAACCATTAAAAAAAACAGATTTTATTATCAAATGGGTCACAACCTTTTGGAATTACATTTCCATATTGATATATCGGCCTATATAAACACATTGGGTTTTTTTGCCGTGATCCCTCGTATGTGCTTATCAATCCCCTGCGGCAAAAATATGTAACAGAGGCAGGATATTTTAGAGCTTAACAATTAACTATATCGTCCAAAAGGACATCAGTGAAAGCACTGAAACAAGGACTTAACTGAGAATTTAATCATCATGAATCACCCAGAGCACGTTCACCTCTCTTTCTGATATAATTAGAGAGTGTAGAGTGCATGTCATTACAAAATACACATATGCTTCAGAGCCCACAGATCTGAGAGAGTGTGAGAGAGGTGAAATGAGTCAGGGTCGGCGGGAACAGACGCAGTGAGGTTTGAACTGACTCACATAAGGAACAGAGTTGAAAGTAAGAACATGGTGCCTAATGATGGAAGGAAGCAAAAGACGGCAATTCTTCTTCCTATTATGGAAGTAAGAGAAGCTGACAGACGTTACAGGAGACTCTCAATATAACCAGGAAAACACAACTCTCCACACGCTCAACTCCACATAGAATATGTTGTGTATTGTAAAAGAAACATGCATGGAGGAAACTCATAATTGGTTCTTTCACTTAACTTTCATAAGAACTCATATCAAATACAGCATTAAGGAAACAGTCAGTCTACTGGAAATCATGGGTTAAAGCCACAGAAGACAAACAAGACACCGGTTTAAGGGACGTCCCCGAATCATAAAAGACAAACACGCTTTAACCGTCATTTCTCCTGTGAGCCCTGTTGGAAAGGACCTTTTAGGTGAGGGAGTCAGAATTCTTTAAAATCATCTGTATAGAGGTTGAATTGTGGATTATCCCACTCATTAAGCAGTTCCCAGAAACGGGGGACAACAGCGGCTTTCAGCAGCGGCCCAATCGCTGAACAGAGGGGGCTGAGCCATCAGAAAACGTTTTTAAAAAATCAATCGCTGTTGCATTTCTCAGCGGAAGATAACAAAGATTTCCTGAAATGTTTATTGACCCAAATGATCGAGCCACAGCCGTATTGCCGACTGCTTCGACCATGCCCGGGTGCCTCTGCTCTGACAAAAGGTAGCTCAATTTGACCATAATGGTGCTAACAGAAACCATTCAGGACATTGAGACTGTTGAGTGCCAATTCAGCACATGACGCCTGACTCATCCCCTCTGCTCTGAGTCACTCCCTCCCTCCTCTGGTCCAGGATCTGTGGCTCTCTGCTGGAGCTGGCTCCTCTCTCCTAATGTCAGCCCACCGCTCCTCGGGCAGGAAGCCGGCCAAGGATGCAGACATGGCCCTACTGAGGAGGAGGGGTCTGTTTTCATTTTAGTGGGTATTTCTTTTGTTAAGACAAAGACTGGGTGTGATGGTGAAGAGGGCGGGACTGGAGCGCCGGCACCCTGCTTCTCCGTTCCAACAATTCTGTCATGACCTAAAAGAGGTTCACGGAATTTCTGCATCGTTCGACAGACGAGCAACACGGAGACTTGAAAACAAGGTAAAACGTGATAACAAGGTATAAGCCATTACTCTTCACCATTCAACCCCCCCCCCCCCTACTTTACCATGTTGTGTTTTTACTGCTTTGGGCCAACATCAAAGCAAAAAAAAAAGGGCTCTAGCTAAGCTCATTACACAAATGAGCTTTGGGGCCTTCTGCACACACTGAGCAGTGAACGTGTGAAAGATGATCCCAGATGTTAAAAGGTAAACAACCCTAATAAGGCAGTGAGTGTCTCAGTGGTCACAGAAGCGCCACTGGATGTAGTTTATGTCCCATAACTCATACTACAGTTGGGATTTATTTGCGTTTTGCATTTTTTAGCCACGGCTGGCCGGCTGACCACATCGGTCCTAAAATATCTTGATAACTGGATGGACTGCCATGAAATTCCAAACATTTATGGTCCAATCTGACCTTTCCTCTAACGAGACCATGAGGTTCACGTTTTTTTAAGTCTTCAAAGTCTCAATAATGGATTCAACATTATCAGTTATCCTCCGAACTGGCTTAACATCAACTAGATACGCACAAGATTATGTAAAGATATTCAAAGTTGCTGGAGACGTATCTTGCTTACTTTCGGGATACCCCGCATTTCCTCTCTACAGCTAAATTAGGCTGACATTTCTGGTTTTGAGTGAAATGTCTTTATATTAGAGGGTTTACCATTCACACTTTAATATGCCCCACAGGATGAAGACTAATTCAATCCAACCATAATCTGGTAAAAGGTCGGTTGGTTTATGACCGAGTACTTGCAGAAGTTGTGACATCCTATCATCCTCATCTCTACTGCGCGTAAAGCAAGTGTAAACCTACAGTGATGTCATCCACAGGTTTGTTGACTGTGTTTCTAAGGAGGTTGACATCAGAGCCGTTGCTGTTTTGGGTTTTTAGAGCAAGAAGTGACCATATTTGGATGAGAGGGTGGAGCTGGGGAGGATATCCTGATTGGATCTGACTGAGAACCTGAGGAAACGCTGTGGTAGCGACTTGTCAATCACAGCATATCCATCTTTTTTGTCTCCTTTACTCAAAATGGGATTATAAATTACAAAATATTTGCAACTTGCAAGTAAAATAAAAACATAGGTTCCCTCATGTATAATCAGTATCACAGCAGTCAATGACTGTGTGTCATAAGTTCACAGGATAAACCCGCACGCTCTCCTTTGGGAACAGAACATCTGTTAGGGACATTGTTGGATATAACGCTGTAACACATGCGGCCATTGTGGACAGGAAGTCTCAGCTGGCAAAGAGGAAACGGGCATCAGTGAATGGAAAGAGGAAAAGCTCATAATATCAAGTGAGAAAATAGTACAGTACTTTGTCCGCAGCCCGATAGTTCACATCCAAGCTAATTGGACAGCTCCAGATCATAGGAACATATTTTTCCAAGAGAATTCCAATACAAATATGATTTACTAAACAGGATTTATGGCAGTCTTCCACATTTGGTTGCTCATTCATTTTCCTCCCGGCTAACAAGCCTATGAGTGGGAAAATCCTCTAAAGTAATACAGTAGGTTATTGTTTCCCAAAGCTGCGTGCGGCTCAGCGGCTCTGAATGAGCTGCAGAGCGCTCAGTAATTCATGTCTCTCTTCCAGATTCCAGTAAATTACAGCAGGGCTGCTCAATTAACTTAACCAATCCAAATCTTTTTGACTCCACACCTACTGTAAGCAAATAAGCTTAGGTGCTGACTGAGCACAATTCCAAAGAGTGATGTATTCAGCAGATTAGCCACAAAGGTCTATTTGATGTTGTAGATTGACTTCAAAACTGGGCTGTTAGAAGTCAACGACTCGTCCTTGTGTGACAAATCAAAAACTGGAAGAAGCAGCATTTAGCTTGGCAAATAAGTGAACTGGCTGCTTAAATATTTATGCTGCAAATTTTCAACACGACATTAAAGACAGTTTAGCACTCAACAGGGGCTGTTATACAAACTACACTCGCTTTGAGTGAGACTTCTGAATAAGATAAAATTAGAAATCTAGGACACTTGTGCCAAGTGTATTTTCATCTCAATTCAAACATGTTCCCAGCATGTCATGAAACTCGCAAACAGACTCACGTGATGTAAATACGTTTATTGAAAACACAGACACTTTTTCACACAGGGAAAAAATAAATGGCACATTTTTCCACTCCACAACATCTCTCAAATATGGTTAAGTACAAACCCACTGACACGTTTCTCTTTGATCAGAGCATGGTTCATAACGCTTTAGATATTTGTTGAAGTTTGAAGACAGAACAGGAGCAGTGAGTTACAGAAAACTCTTTCATCTGATTATTTTATAAAACATACTACAGCTATATTAAAGTGTGAACAAAGTTTTAAAAATATGTAAAAAATAATAAATAAATATGAGACACTACATCACCTTCACCTATGTCACCTTAGCGGAGTAATAAATGATGTTTTAAAATCAATTGGGATGACAGATCGACAGGAAGATTCACTGGCAGGGAGCAGCGTCTACTGAATGTCAGGGTGAATCTTGATCCATCAAATCAGCTGGACTTGGTCCAATTATCTGGAGCAAAACACAGCAGAAGACACTCATAAGCCATTCACAAGAAAATGAAATTGAAAACTGCTGAAACAATGAAACAAGCTCTTAAACAAATGGACCCTGAAGTGTAATTGTCAATTAGATTAATTCATTTGCCTTTTTAAATCTTGACCAGGACTGATAAAGACATTTTAAGGGCCTACTTCAGGCATTGCTAACTTATTGTTGTTAACATTTTCGAAGCAGACAATAAAAAATAAATGAGCCATAATATAAACGGGGGGGCTTAAAGACACAGGAGCTAAAACAGAGCGTTTTAGACATACTGAGTGTGAGAAAATATGTGTTTTTTGAGCACTAAAGCATGAAAAACCTATTCTAGTAGTGACCCAAAATAAAATTATGAAACTAAAAAACAACAATCAACATCTACTTTAAATTCTGCTTAATTCATCACAAACCCTCAACCACCCAAATACAGCAGCTCTTACCTGTCCAAACGGTTGACAACGTCTCTCACAGTGTTGATGAGATTCTCGTGTTCTTGGGGGTTACTGACAATGATGCTGTGGAGCTTCTTCATGTAGGAGTCAATGGTGTCAAGAGTGGGTGTCTCTCCACTGGCTGTAAGACAACAAGTATGTGACGTCAGCACTTCAACATTTATAAGTAGGTTAAGTTCTATTAACAGCCAAATTTGTCAATCCATTGGCAACATCACTAGGTTGCAACACCCATCTTGTATTTAATTTCAACAAATTATGTTCACATGTTGAGATGATGTAGTCATTCTTACTCCTGCTAACAGAGTCCACATGACAAACACATAGTGACAAGGGTGACTGCTGAACACCAAGGGCTGAAATCACTGCATAACAAGACCAATCAGAAAATGAATGATCCAAGTACAACAACGCCAGCCACTACTTGTCACGACAGATGTTTGGGCTGCAAGCAACATCAAAGGCTGTCCTCACACTGGGTCTAGGAGTCAGAGAGTCTAGCTGGCAGCAGACGAGAGTTAAAATGTGTGTCAAAACAATGGTACCAAAACCATCAAGACTACCACTATCTACAAATATCAAAATATATAATATTGAGCAGTACAGTAACATCACAGGTAAACATGACTGCACTCGGCCTATCTGGGTCCAGGTTTAAGCGGATGTTGCAATCATCTTTCATTGTCGAGCTCTTATGAAATAATTCAAATGGTGTTGTGTCAATTGTGCTGTTTGCTTGTGCTGTTTGCAGAGTCTGTCTGTCTCTGCTTTGTGAGCAGGAATTTAAATCGGTGGGGAGAAAATTGCAGGAGAAAACCTGTGGGTGTGATCTTAGCACTCTTTTTAGTATAAAAAAGGAGGTGAATAAAGGAAGTCCACATACCTTCAATTGAGATAATGTTAAAATCAAGAAGGCTTTGCAGTCTCACTGATATGGTCAGTGACTAAAAGAACAGCAGGTAGTTCCACTGTACAATCTGTTTAAGTATAGAGCTCTCCCAGAGGAGAGATGTTGGAGTTCAAAGCACTGTAAATACACAGTAGGTGAACACAGCCACATTATTATTTATGTCTCACCACCTAAACTGTGACTCTGGAACTAATAGCCCACTACAGTGTTTGTGTCTAGGGATGGATTACCGGTATGGGATACTGAATCAATAGATGGTTTATAAAGTGCATTGATCAATATCAGCATTTGTTAAGTCCAGAAGCCACACTGCACAGTTTTAGAAATAAAGGCAAAGCAATTTTATCTTATTTTCCACACGCAGCAGAACGTTGATTGAAAAAGGACTGTATTTCATTTTTTGCCCAGGATTCCCCAAACTCATTTTCTCTTCTGTTGTAAAAGATGAGACGAGAAGTCTTTATCAGCAAATATCTGCCAAACTTATGAGGCTGCAGAAATGCCCCAATTAATAAGTCATCCAGACTAGTGTCAAGTCATTTATCTTACTTTGATTGAAACTTTAGAAAAAACACACAATAATCTTATATTGAGTCAATGGTGTCAAGAGTGGGCATCTCTCCAATAGTGGTAGGACAACAAGTATGTGATGTCAGCACTTCAACATTTATAAGTAGAATTTAGCTTTATTAAAATGTTTTGAAGTGAAATAATCACTTCTCATTTCTCAACAGGTGAAAACTGACTACAATTTTTTACTGATAACAAGATATTAACCGTCTTGTTAAAGAACTTTGTTCTTGTTGTTGTTCTCTTTGAATGGACTTTCATTGCTTGTCTACTGACTCTCCCTATTCTGACATTATCACAATGGGTCGAGCGGGAACTTGCAGGCTCTATTGAGCGTATTCAGTGAGCTGCATAATCAGGAAGTGAATGTGGAAACTTGACACTTACATAGTCTGTGTCTGGTATCTAGTTCTATTTAGTTTTTTAACTTGGATTACAGCTGGAATGATTGGTTCTCACCTGGTAGAGGTACGGAGGAGAAGCTGGAAGTGAGAGCCTGGCGCAGGGTCTCCAAGTGTTGGTGGAGGAGACCGTTGCGTCCCCTTTCTTGCATCACATCGCCTTCCAGCCGCTCAACCGCCCCGCGCATGCTCTCCACATGTTTCTGCAGCGCTGCGTTACGCTCCTCGTACTCCATGTTGGTCTTACGCAGCTGCCGCATCTCAGCTTCACGTGCTGTTGAGGAATGCACAAACACATATAGAAACTGAAACGATGGTGAAATCCAGAGGAAAAAAGCAAGACAGCAGTTGGCGCCGTTATAAATGTTTTACTTGCTCAAAGAGGTGTGTTCTTTTAAAGTTTAGGGAGTTCGGTGGACTGTAGAACTATTCTGGGACGATGAAGCGTTATAAAACAAAGTTCTTTTGAGGTAGCAGGGGAGTGTGCGTTTCGAAACACTTAGACAAATGGAGGCTTAAAAAAGTCACAGCACGCCAGCATCAAAGTATTTCTCAACGAGACAGTCGGCTGCGTTCGAGCTCTTTACCTTTGCTGTGGTTGAGAAACTCCTCTGTGAAGATTGGTATGTCGAACACAGTTCTGTCTTTCCCTTCTGCATCCTTCTATTCATAGCCAGAGAAAGCAAGAGGAAAGGAGATGAGCTGAACAGTGGAAACATTTGGCCACACAGACTGACAGCAAGAGGTGGTCATTTATCTAGCTGGGCAGCAGGAGGGTGAGCAATTGATTTCATACCTGGCCACGGGGAGGAACACAGTGATACAGTTTAAAAAATGAGGAAGGGGAAGTAATTTCATCAACAGTGCTGCTAAGATATCAAGGCATTGCAACGGATTGCAATAACAATATGTTTCAGAATAACAGAATACAGAGCATGTTTCACATCACAGTCTTTCCTCTGAAAATATGCATCATCCATCGTAATTTCTAAGCGTAATTTAATTCATGTTGAATCATGTGTTCTTTCAAATCTAAAGGAGAAACACTAGCATCCCCACAGGAAGGCTGATTCCAGTGAAGTCACCTTGGCCATAACCCTTTAGGAGTGTGCTCTGAGGCTTACTAAGTAAAACCTCTTAAATAAATGCAGAACTTAACAAAAATTCATTACGCACTTAGTAGAAGCCAAGTGTTTGGATCACAAACATAAACAAAGTACCAAAGCGGATTAACCCAGCTTTGGTGATGAAAGAATGAGCACTTAATGTGTAGTGCAAGAGGGCAAACACAACCGATTTAGGCTCCTGGGTGAGAAAACAGCAGAAACAGACTAACTGTGGTTACACATCAACTCATGATGAATGAAATCAATGACATGTTCTCATCTTCATTAACTTTAACTTGATAAGTGTTACATGATAAATATGAAATCGAAACCAACCTTTACAAATGTATTAAGCACTTTCACAGATTCCTTGAGGACACTGTGATGTGAACTAAACTTGTGTCTTCAGCATGTGTTGGTTTATTTCTGTCTTGATATGTCTCACAACAGGCACTCATTTCATTCTAACAACATCTGGTGCTTTACTTGCTTCGACAAGGATTGTGGAGATAACACAAGTATGTTGCAATAGTTGGAAGAATAGTTCTTCACTTATTTAAATCTGTTATATACCTCTTAAGGAAAGTGATTGTGAGTGTGATAGGGCAGTAAAGAGTTACTGACCTCGTGAAGAGCCTCATTGGCTACCTGATGCCCGCCATCTGGAAAGGAAGGAAAGAATAAAGACAGAGGACAGCAAATGATTCATGTTTCCCCCAGTGCAGCAGGCTTTTACCGCATCACGAACTGACAGAATGAATAAAAACTAAATTTTTAAAAATCTAATTTTTGCTCTCTCTCTTGTGTATTATTTGAAATGAGGCAGATCATCTACTTCAGTAGAACACTTTGACTTCTCTCAAAACTTTATGCAAAACCAGAGCTGTTTATGTCATCCCCATTTTGGATATTTGACAAGGAATTTATCCACAGTCACATAACAGGAAGAAATAATGTAGACCATGTGTTGTGTTAGCACAGTAACAGAGGCTCCTTGTCCTCAGGTTGAACCTGAAATGCTCCTACGAACTGAAAAAGTATCCCGCTTCCCTGCCACATTTCCATTTACCGAGCAAGGCAAGTAAGTTTGGAGTTTCTACACCATATAATGAATAATATTCGTGATAATTATGAGTGATAACATCGCAAACATTTATTTGCCTACCTATCGAGGTTATTCCTTATGTCCTTCTGTTTTTTATATATACAATGACATCCTTTTTCCAAGTTTAAGCAGTGCGACACAGCATCTCTCACACCAGATTCTTGGTTACGTTAGTTAACCAGCTGGGGTAGAAATTGTCCACTAAAGCAGCAACAATTAATCAACTCAACATTAGCTGTCAACTATCAAATCAATCTGCCACAATTTTTCAAATTGATTAAAGTATTTTTTTAATAAATCAAAATCAGAATTCTTTCATTTCAGCTTCTTAATTGTGACTATTTTCTGTTTTCTTCATTCCTCTATGGGAGTAAACTGAGTATATTTGGGTTGTTGACAAAACAAGACATTTGAGGAATTAATCTTGGGCTTTGGGAAACAGTGATAGACATTTTTTTTTACATTTTATAGAACAAACCATTCATCGATTAATCAATCAAATATTCAACAAATTAATCGACAATGGAATCAAGTATTAGTTGGAGCCCTATTGTCCACCAAACATAAGATCCACTTTTTTTTAATGTCAGCGGACATATGAAGTTTTCAAGACATCAAAAAAGATGACGGGAGGAGAGTCAGACTAGCTAGCTCCAGTTGTTGTTGTAAACGTGCCATTCTACCACTTTTCTGACCACATCTCACCTCCCCTGTGTCGCTTGCCCTTCTGCTTCTCCTGAACCTTCCTAGTGAAATGTTTGTAGGCCTCAGTCTTCTGGTACTTCTCCAGCTCCCGCATGTAACGCTCCTTATCGCGCTCTGCCTCATCCAAGTATCGCTGCAGGGTGAGGAAAGAAAGGTGAGAAGAGCATGAAAGGAAGCCAAAAAATGGAGGGAACTGAGATTTGGTGAAACAGGATGAAGGAGGATTGTGGGTGATATGGCTTGAAGAGTGGGAGTAATTATTCCTAATCAGGATTAGTTCCATTCAAAAGAAAAAAAATCAGTAATTTACTATATTAATAACGTACATTCACTCAAGGCTTGTAATGACAAATGCATCTCTTAATATAATTAGTTTAGGAATTCGAGGAAAAATATTAAAACCGTCATTTTGCAAACACTTTGTCCCAGGATGCTGGCATATCTGTCTAAGCCTCAAACTCTGTGTAAAACAACAATGTTATACTTATTAGTAAGACAGAATTTAATGTCATGTCATAAATACATTTTCTTTAAAATGGACCGATGAGCTGTTGATGTAACTCAAGGTCAGTGAAAACTCATAACGTTTTTGTTGATCCATGTTCTGCCTTATTTGGAAAAAAGTAATCCAAGTTTTCCTTGGTTGAAGCACAAAGGTATTACTCAGACATATTTTTAGTGGAATAAAAAATTCTTACGCAAAATCTGCCTAAACCTGACTGTAATAATGTCCGTATCAATAGCAGAAAGCGACCAAATCCTTTGTAATCCCTTTCTGCATCCCAATTGAGGGCGTACCTAGGACAAGATGCCATTTAACAGTAAAATAAAATCTGTCAAACAGCTACCAAACATAGACGTTTGTAATCCATTGTCTTGTCAGCTCTAAAACGCTGACACTTTGGACTCTACAGGCTTTTGTTCCTACACTCCTTTTGTGCACTAGGTAAAATTAGATCAGAGTCTCTGCTGGTTTGAGAGTGTTAAATCTGGCTGGGAATAGTTTGAAGTGTAAGCATGTTGCTGATGAATATTTCAGCCCAGTCCTTTGGGGCACCATTGGTGCAATTACTGAAATCAAAAAAGTAATGACAATTAAAAATCCACCACCCCCTCAATCGAAAAACCTAAACAGATTTTTCCGCGGGCTGCTACTGCCTCTCGTCCGTTTATTTTCTTCCACTGCTTTCCCAAAGGCCTGGATCACCCTAGTAAATTCTGCTCCAGTCCATATGGATTCTTGGTAAGAGTTTAAAGCATTGTGCAGGGGGTCTTTAACAGAGTAACATTAATAATTGATTGGAAAGAAATGCAGAAAATTGGCACATTTTTCTCACAGTTTTTGCTCAATGTATGAACCTGTCAGAAACTTCTTAGACCAACCTGCTTCTCCTCGGGGGGCAGCTTGCTCCACTCGTTGCCCAGCATCCTCGTAATCTCTGGAAAGGGCACGTCTGGACGTTCTGCTCGTAGCTGCTCCCGTCTGTCATTCATAAAGCGAACGTAGCCTGTGAGAGGGGCCTTTGGTGCATTGCTGTCCTTCATTGGCTTCTTCCTCTTCCTCCCCTTGGTCCAGCTGCCACGTCGCGGCTTCTGTGCAATATAAGAAAAACAGATATGTCCTGAAGGTTCAGGTAGCAATCCCCCATGATATGTACGCTGGCAGAACATTCTTGGAGTTTGAATCGGAAAAACTGAAAAATATGTAATTTGACATCCATCTTCAGCTCTCACCTCATCTCCATTTCTCTGGCCATTGTTTTCGGTGTTGGCTCCTGGAGAACCAGTCTGCTCATCCATGACGTCTATGACTACAGGGGAGACCTTGATGAAAACAGTGGGAGATGTTAGAATAGGAAACGTCTCATACCAGTATAGTCAGAGCTACAAACCTAACTGGTATTGGTATACGAGCTGGAAAGGTCAGCGATTAGCTAATCTAAGTCTTGTGCTATCTGTGGGGACCAGAATGGGGACACACACTGCTGCCTGATGAAGATGGGTTAAATATTTTCAGACAGGGACGGACTGAGGCGTCGAGCATTGTCCCCAGGGATGCTGCCCAGCCAGGAAACAGAGATCAGACTTCTCCTTCTGCAGCGGATTCGCCTTTTCTGATTTTTGTCCAAACTCCTCCCAGTCTTGGCTCCAAACCTCCTCTTGGCCAGTCACATTTCCTCTAATAGAAATGTCTTACTGCCATCAATCTTTATTGAGCAAGTGAATGGAAAAAAAAAACACATCATCCCCACTCCTCAGGCGCTAATGTAGCCTATTTTCAACAGGAGGAAGTAGTGTTATGGTACCGCCTAGTAAATAAAAATGTGACTGAACTTCTGCTCCAATAAAGACCCTGAAGTCTAACTATCATCGTTAGAAAAACTCTTTATTAGTGTTGAATTCTACCATGACATTTTTCATATGTGTTCATCTTTAAGCTACTTATTAAGACATGAGGTCATATCTGAGAAAAACGTAATAGAAAAAACACGATGACTCAGAGTACTTGTGGGCAAACAGCCCAGGTTGAGCTCTGAAAATAAGGACAATATCATTGTGTTTTAACCTTTGACCTCTTCTGAATCACTTTGTGGGAAGTGAGCCTCTGTATCCTGGATGTGGTTTCTGCCCCCCCACCACTAAATACTGTGGGAAAAGTCACAGAGGAATTACCCAGCCTACCACAAAAAAGCCCATTTGGGGATGAGAACTTGTGGGGGGAAAATTCCCTCTGCAGCAGACAGTTTAGGCAAGCAGGGGTTTTCTTTCAAACATCTCTGTGATGCCTGGAGTCACTTTCCACCAACAAAAGCCCTCATCACAGATACTGCTGACGAACGGAGCGGGACTGTTGTGTCACCTCTTCTGTGAATCTTATTTGAGAGAGATAAAACTTGACTCGAGAGTAGGTCTTTAAGATGTTATTTACCATAACCTCAACAGTTAGCAAAGTGTTTCTCTGTGTTCTTCTTTCCAAATCAAGGAGAGAAATGCTATGCTGCAGTGCCCTCTGCTGGATGGAAGCACACATTGCATGAGGCAATGATAAATTACACAAGGAGTTTTACCTGGAGAGAATACGATAATATGACAATAATATGCTTTTCTTTCTTTTTTCATTTTACACGGACGTCTCTTTTAAAAACTACAAAAAAAAGACACCTTAGTATTTTTACACGGTGTGTAGCTACTGTGTGTTTTAGTATTTCAATACATTATTCAAAACAATGAATACCAGAACAAGCTAACCTCGGTACAGGGAAACCAAATCCAACATAGATTTAGAATCGGATAATTCCCATTTTCCAACCCTGAAATTGCTAAATAGCGTTAAATACCACAGTAGATTATTTTCTGTTAGCATTTAGCCTCATCTTTTATCAGCAATAATGTAATAGCATACGCTTCTGTGTGAGCACCAGTCAGAATCAAGTTAACGATATCATAATGTATTAGTCTTAAGGACAGTGTAATAAAATATAGTCACAATTTACAAGGAATGATCTGAATCGCATTTTATTAAGCTGTTTATATGTAACGTTCAACTACGGTGTTGAGGAAATGTAACTTATAGAAACCATATGGCAGCTGACAGGCGCACCTTAGCTAGCGTCAGTTATGTTCACTGACATGAGCTAACTAACGTTAATATAACACGGTTTTCAACACCACAACCTATTGCTACACGGCTGTAAAACGGCTGCAAATTATGACGACCAATGTCAGCCGTGAAAAACAAAGGCACATTGGACTTATCAGCTTGAGAAACAATGGTCTAGCGATAGCATACCAGACTGCTGAGCTAATAGCTAGCTAGCAAGCTGCAAGTGCTAACGCTCGTTAGCGTTAGCAATCTGATAGCAAGCCGTAAACTAGCAGATGGACAGCTGACGTTCTGCGTTGGTTTACGCTCACTCGTATCGATACCATTTGACATATTATGAAAAAGAAATGTCTAATGTTCATATCGTTGAACCATTACATGGCAACTAACCTTAGATAACAGAATCCGTAGCTGTAATGTAGCTACCGGTGTTAATGATTTTCCCAATCAAAACAATACAGCAGCCTCAACATAGAATCGTACCAGATAGACAAACATGTAACGATACAATTCATAATATATATCTAATATATCTTAAATACATATATCATTTATATCATATCATGCTAGGAACTTTTTTTTAAATCGGATTTTTGTTTGTGCTTTGATAGATGTGAGAATAGTGAGCAAATATTACCCGGTCACAATAATTCTCAAATATGCGAGTAGGACATTAGAAAAGAAATGGAAAATGTTGACTGGATATTGAAGGTTCAACCAATTTACCCACAAGAACCAGCATTATTACAAAAACAGATTTCAATCATGTATATTCAAACAGCGTTGGAAAACAACACAGACAAAAGGCAAATTGGTTAATTTGCTATCATAGCAAACTGCTCTAGACAGTCTAATTCTATGCGGGTCACTGTCTTCTTCTCGTACACAGACGGAAATGTTTCAGGGCGCTGCTGCCCCCTGCTGTTGACTCTGCCTATTACATTTCTCAGCTGTATGTTGAACATTTAGATCAGGATTTAACCCCCTTGAGAAATTTCAGGCTTTGTTTACCAGATGTACAAGTAGGCTACGCATCAGCGCTTGCAAGGGTATTAAACGGATGAGGAAATCTTTCATCTGCTTTGGACTTTTGTAGGTCACTCAGGCAAAATGACGCAGGGAGCAGCTCTGGCTGGCTTTCAAGCTTCTTTTTTTGTACTTTGAAGGGTATCCCTGCCTATGTCGCAGTTGCAATTGTTTAATGCTGCCATCACTGCGTATTTCAGCGTCCTCCCCCGTCTCCGTGAGTGTCTGAGCTCTGCCGGTGCTCACACGCACAACTCACAAACAGTTGGTGGCCCTGGGGTACAATTAACTTTTGCGAACAGTCAGATCATCATATTGCACTGAGTATCCCCCATGCATTGATAAACAGTTGTATTCATTTGAGACAAATACAGCAACTCCACTGCTCGTGAAAACCGTCCCTTTTGGTGCTGCAGTGTCTCCGTGGGCTAATATGGCCTGTTCAAACAGACATCTCAGGAAGATATTACTGGCCTTTTGTGGACAGAATACACAGTATTAATGATGAAGGTCCCAACCCAGAAAACATCTGCAAACCCTAAAGAGATAGAGAGAGAGAGTGAGAAGACTAATACCCTAATTCCAAATTAAGAGATCGCAAATCAACACCCAGGCGGGAGTAGCTTCACTGTAGCTGCAGTCTAATTGAAACTTTGATTGCAATCTCATCGCAATTATCTGGAGTAAATCCAACCCAATTCTCAGGCTCATTACACGCAGGTCGGGTACACCCAGAGTTTAGAAAATAAAGTCACAAACAAAATCGAGTCATTTAGTTTGGAATGCTCCTCATATATCATGTCTGTCGTTTAATCAAATACATTTTTCAGGACACAAGAAATGTTTTTACCAAAGATTTCCAAAGCAGAGTCCATTGTGCTCACCGAAGAAAGTGTCAAGCAACAGCAAACGTACAGTTTTAAACAAAAAAGGTTATTTAAAACCCCCACAGTATCTTGACTCGTCTTCTTAAGTAGTTTACTCTGACACGTTCTTACTCTGCATTTTCCGACAGTGCCACCTCCAGTATAAACTTGTACAAATGTTTGACATTGTATAGCCTCAACACTCACACACACTTAAATGTTTCATATTTCAAATGTCTAACGGACATATCTGCTGTCTTTGGAAACTTTCTGAATCTCCACTAGATCGTTTGGCTGCGCAGCATGAATTCGTAAAGACTTGCCTACAGTACCAGTCCATCATTGATGGTAAAACAAACATTGCAATTTAATAGTTTAGTTTCTCTACAACTCCAAAAGTTATTTTGTCCACTGAAATGATTTTGTCCTTGAAATGTCCCAGCATTTCTAAAAAAGCCTCAGAAATGATTTTCTGTGAATTCATCTGAATTTTCATTTAACTAAGCTGTGTCACAGAGGCTCCTGCCAGTGGAACGATGGACATCTCCAGCTTTTATGCAGTGGAGTTCATCATCCAGTCATTTGGTATTGATTAGGGCGGCAATGATATGGGATTTTCACAGTATGATAACCATCTCAGAAAATTTGAAGGTATCACTTTTCACTCCGTGAAAAGAAAAATTTGAAGGTATCACTTTTCACTCCGTGAGCCTGCCTGTTTTAGCCGGAACTACCACAGGAGCAGTTTTGGGTGCATTGCCAGGTGTTTATACGTCTGACAGATTTAGTCAATGTGATAGCGTCACAAACATGCAACATGCAGTCACAGAATGTTACAGGCGCTTGGTTGAGATAAAAAAAAAGAAGAAGACCTAGTTTGAATATTGGTGTGATCTCATGTAAAAATGGAGTAATGACGCCTTAACAGTCATGTGCCATCACGTGAACATGTTGGTGTAGCTGTTGTGATCCCATCAACAGGCGGTCGCTAGTTATAATTATTATTATCAGACATAATGACCAATAACCAAGTACAAACTGAAGGGTTTATTGGTGGAACAAATGCTTTAATATATTTTCACAAAATGTCAGACAGGAAAGTTTAACTAAACATGAAATATCATTTTTTTAAACACTATTATGGTAGAATTCAACAACCAAGTTGAGCCAATGCACAAGGTATGATGATTGTCAACTTCCATACCACAGTATACCTTGAAAACAGTGTGCTGCTGCAACAATTACATCGTATTCATTTGTAGCTGCAGCGGAAAACCAGATGTGCCGTGGTTCGCAGAAATGTACAGTGCCCGCATTGATTCTGAGTACTCGTCTGATTTAACTGTTCACCAGAAGTTATACTACAGTTGAATGTAGGGCTGGGTTTTTTTTTTCTTCCCCGTGGGGATTTGCTAACAATTACAACAACAGGTACACAAATTAGCTATGATAATTCTTAGTTGAGATGAGCAGAAAGCCAGCATCTGCCAATAATATGATAATCTCCACCAGCAGAATCTCATATTCTAGTTCTCCAACACTCATGAATTAATAAGCGGTAGCACTGCCTGTGGATTCATGTTTGTCACTAATTGGCTGACTTGGAACACAGAAATGATGCAGGCCAACTGTTCCAACTCCCAGCAGTGCCATGTCTGGCTCAGTCTTTACCTTTTTTGTTTTTCAGCATTCAGCATCCGTGGTCATCGCATTGTGGGCAGTGGCACAGCAAACAAAGCTCGGGAAAAAAGGCGAGCGAGGTTCAATCAGCTCTGACCTCGAGACTCTTCAGATCCCAGCAGGCCTGCGGGGCACAGCATCCAGCTGTCCCCTGTACCGTTATCCACCTGTCATGTCACATCGAATCATCTGCTCCCAGGCTGAGAAGTTTAGTGCAGAGGAATGGTTTCCAGCCACTGCTCCTCTGTGGGTTGGTCATGTGTCCTTGCCAGTTGGCCGGCGTGGCCTGGAAAGTGGCAACATTGTGACACCTACACTGCACGCATCAACCCCTCCTTACGCCTCAGGATAGCAAGGGTGATAATGTCACATGCTGTGCCAGTAGGTTGAAAAATAGACGGTCAAGTTAGTGAACCAGTGGATCGTGTGTCTGGAGGTGTTAGCGCTAAGACAAACTGAGAGAGAACTGAGAGCACTGCAGAGTTATGAAAGTATAAACCAATAAAACACATTTTATACTCATGTTGAGCCATTAAATTCTTTAGCTATTGTTATGAGCTGAGGTTCAGGCGCAGACACAAAGCACCAAAGAGCAAATTCCGTCTTTAATGGCAGCTTTTATTGGCAGGCGTAACATCAGCACATTAGATGATTTCACTGAACATCAGCAACCGTACACACAAAGCACTCCGACCACATTTTCTTGTGGTGGCTGGTGAATTGTGGAAACAGTGGGAACATTATGGATCTCAGTTTGGTTTTTGGTTGGATTTTCTACAGCACTTCTGTTTTAAACTACAAACAAGCCACGCCTTTGTGTCAGTGTGGAAAAAAACATTAACACCAGTGCCACTGCGAGAGCCCACATGAGACAGAAATCCATACACCTGCTACACTGTTGTACATGCTGGGAGGCTTCACTATCCCCTGGAACCTAAAGCAACATTTTGTAACATTTAACCCTAAAATAACAACTGCATCATAAAAGAGTGAATGGTGTCTCTGTCTCAGCCTCTCCGCCCCCCTATCACTTGTTTCTGCACTACGTAGCTTCAGTGAGAGGGTGGGCTCACAGCGCTACACACATGTTTACTTCAAGAAAAAAAGTTTTCAACACATAACATAGTTATGTTGCATCAATGTTACGATGAAATGAGTTTTGTTTGTAGCTACATTGCTTCTGAAAAATTGCAACAGAACTGGATTTATATTTACGACAGTAGTGTTGCACTCAGAAACTGCAGGTTTCACAAAATGCCAATTTCTACATAACCTTGCTTTAAGGGCCTCTGTCTGTGAACTGGACAGAGTGTCGAACTCCTTTGGTTTCAACAGGTTTTTGATGAAGATACAGCAGACTCAACCTTAAGATAAGTGTTTAATGATGATTGACCACAAGTTATCTATTTATTTATTTTAGCCTGGGAGTTACAGAATACCTTTTACAGGATCATGTTATCAGGATTACAAGAAAGGTAACTGTGTTCCTGCAAAATGACAGAAAAAAAGCTGTAATGGATTGCAATTTTGGAACAGGTAATTACTGACTGTATCGGAATGCATCTTCAAAGGAACCCCGATCCTAACAAGAGTCTCACCGGGTTCTACAGCATCAGAGGTTGGCATATGCCGTACACGTGTGTCCACATGTAGTGACAGGGGTGGCACGCTCATTTGAACACAGGCATCACTTGGAATGAAGGTCATACTTGCAAACAGCAGCCGTCCCCTATAGAGCAGATAATTGGCACTGATTTTTCAGAATCTGGCTGCATACATTTGGATATTAATGAGAATAAATTAGCTGTGGCTCCTTCATGCCCGCATGCTTTAAGATAGGTAGTTAATATTAATACAGCTGCATGATGCTCGAAAACAAGTATGTCAACATATGCCATGTAACGCATTCATTAGCTTAGTTAATGACCTCATCAGCATAACTGGTTATGGTTCAGTGTATGATGGGGAATATAGCTGGGTGTGTGGGAGCTCAAGTGCCTCTTGTATCTCACGTACAGAGATAAAGAACTCAGCCAACCTATAATAGTTCAACAGCTTCACAAGAACGAGGGCGCAAGGACTGTTGCATCGTCTTGTTGCTATGCAAGCATCTTAGTAGGCTTAGGTAGCTTACCTGAAGCATCAGAGGGATATGATGTCCAAAATAAGAACGTGAAAGAGATGGACGGATGTGTGTACAGTTAATTCTCATTGGGAAAACATAGCGTGGAGAGTTTCCCTATCTCTTCAAAAAGCAGGAGCAGGAGCAGGGATGGGCAGCCACGTGCTGCAGAGGGACAATTATGCAAGATTTTACAGCAATCAAACACTCTGCCAGGTGATTTCAATCATTATTGCCTCCTCTCTGGGTGAAGTGATTCAGAGAAACTATCTGGGGGAAAAAAGGAGTAGATGCTTAAAAAAAAGAGAAAAGAAATCATATGTAATCAGGACTACAATGGGTACAGCTGTAATATCTCGTCATTATCATCATCATGCCCTGATCCCTTTTCATCTGAACAGCTTTGTCCCTCTTTCAGCTTGCGTAGAAAATGTGTCCGGTTAAAAATAACGAGAGAACTTTTCTTCACCCAGGGGAGGAATACCGTCTAACTTTATATTGAAATGTCACATGAATATTTTAAAATCTACCAGATCATCGAAAATATTCTTTTATCATAGGTTTTCAAATGCTAGATTATAGACTGTTTCAATTTGGCTAATTTCAACAAGTGGGAGTTACTAATTTTCTCTCTTCCCAAGAGTGAGATGAGATGACACCATTTTTATACCTTTGCATTGAAGCTTCGTATGAAGCTATTGTCAGGGGGTGATCCATCTAGCTTAGCAAAACAAGTGGCAGCCGGGGGAACCTGCTAGCTTGACTAAAAATCCAACACATCCTCCAACACCTGTAAAGTTGAATAGTTCATGTAGTACATCACATTTGCGTCATATATATATTAGATATACAAATATAAAAATAATTATTTTACGATTTTGTGGGGAGCTACGTGATGTGCTGTTTCTTGATGGACCACTGACAGAGGCGACTTCCCAGAGTCTTTTTAACACTGCAAGTTTTTCAGGCAGTGGAACAGAGGCACCTTACTGACGGATAAACTGCCGTTCTGCAATAAAGTAACAGCATGTAACTACCTACAACCCAAGTCTACACATGAGTTGCAAGTTTAATGGTACGCTTTTCAAGGTGTCAGTCGGTTGGCTAGCTGTTTCCTCCTGTCTCCAGTATTAATGCTAAGCTATGCTAATCACCTCCCGACTCCAGAGACTGGTACTGATCTTCTCAAAATTCTCTGGCAGAAAATAAACATATTTCCAAAAAGAGTTGAACCCGTTCTTTCAAATAATTGCTTTGGGGTAACAGGACGGTCAATTAATAATCGTGACCTCTCGCCCTCGCTGCTGTGTTGTTCACATCAAGACCTTTCATTACCTCCTGCTGGGCCCAGTGTGAATCCCCTGCACACAAAAACACCCTTTAAAAGTTTCAGTGCAAAAATCACTTTCCTCCATTGTTGTTCGACACCCACCTGCTGTTGTTTGACCTTAAATGTTATGAAGACATTACTGATTGAAATGTAAATTTGACGTGATTTTCTGCCCTGTTTGATGACCTATTTTATTTCGCTTACCATATTGTTTGAACAATGAACGACGCTAGAAAAATACAAATCTTCCTTAAGGAAAGACAGCCTGCTAATCACCAGTGGAATAAAATTAGCATTTGAAACAGGTGCATAAGTGCAACGGAGATGCTCCACGATACTTGTGCTGCAATTGTGAGAGACAAACGCAGACAATGAAGAAAATATTATAAAAAAATATCTGAAGATGATACATAATGACTTTTATACAGCCCTGATAATACGTTTCCTTTATGAAAAAAAGCACAGTATGCACATTGACAATATTTTAGGAACACATATAGAGGCGGACTTCAAATAAAAAAAAAAGAAGACGAGACCTTTAACATGAAGCACACCCAGATTTGAAATGATGGCTCCAGAGCGATTGGCCTGCCCTTTGTTGAGGGACTAAAGGGGTCAGAGGAGCTGAAAATGGATTATGACTTGATGTATGACGCTTCTGCAGTGAGCTTTAAACGTTTTATCTAAATTCATACACAGTGACAGTGCTTCTACCCAACCATGTTGCGTTTATCATTGTCTTTGCACCGCCCTGGCAGATAATGGACAGAAGAAAATCAATAGGTAAGAAAATCTTACCGAATGAACCACCGGGCTATAGAGGCAAACACTGATGAATGCACTCCATTCTCACGCATGCTGTATTGACTTTGCAGAGGATGGTGGTGAGCATTAGTCAGAGGGGTTTATGCTGCGTTTATTCAATACTTTACACTGAGTGATGGTGAAAAAAGAGAAAAAAGAGACACTTATATAGGAATACAATACTCTTTACTTTACTTGCATATACTGTATCTCTGCAAGCAGGGAGTCAAGAAAAAAAAAGAAACTCTAATTCCACATTTGAATACATGAATGCATCTACAAATTATAACGCAGATGTTCAGTGATCCAGTGATTAACCAACTGGGGGCCTGTATGAAAACCTCTAATTTTCCTTTCACAATTCATCATGTATAATATTCCTATGCTGAAATATTACATAACCTCAAGTACATTGTGTGGTTACTAAATAAAACACAGATTCATTTTTGGAATTTGGATATAAGGATGTGGGGAGAAGATGATGTTACTGTTTCGAGTGAGGCTCATCACAGATATAAGATGCAACTGAGGAAGTCAATTTTGTCTGATGCAAACATGCAACATCAACGACGTCAACTCTGCAGTTTTTGCAATGTCTTATTGTGCAAAAATACATAAAGTTTATATCTTTTCATTGCGACATGAATGTTTTTGCTCCTGATTGCAGATTGTGACTTTGGAGTGCATTCAAACCTGATGGGCTGTTGTAAAATGTGTTCTGACAACAACAACAAAAAAAACTCAAGGTGGGGCATAAATCGCAACAGTGAGTTCTTTTCTGTCTTGAATATAGTGTACATAAAATAAAGAACTGACAATGGGCACATCACCATGCATGATTTTGTTTTAGAAATGTCATAGAAAGGTTTATGAGCTGGACAATAGGTAAGATATTATACCACCTTTGATAATTGTATTTCAGATTAATAATTCAAACAGCATCTCTTGTAAATGGAGGAGCGTGAAACTGCTGTAGTTGAATAAATTCATGACGCTCTTGGAAAAAACGTTTTTTGTTTTTTTTTTCCGCTGTGGCTGTGACAAGTTCCAGTCATGGATGCCGTGTTGGATCAAAGACACCATTACATCTGCAATGCATTTTGTATTGGTTGTGTATTCATACGTGCGTTCAGTTGAACAACAACGTAACCTGGACTGTTCGAGTGGAGTGTTTTCCTGCATGATCGCATGTGATCACATCGGGGGAATTGTCACAGCTGCGATATGCAGCCACGCAAATAAGTGTGTTGTAACCTGTGGATGTCCTCACCCCACTCCTCTCCTCCTCCTGGGAGACGAGTGATGGACAGGTCAGTTGCGGGATATCGGCGAGGTCACCAGCTGTCGACTTTGTCATACATGTATCTGCACTTCAGGGCGCTACATGTATTTGTACTCCTGCAGCAAAAAGACAAACATACTTGTGGCTTCAGGGAGTCATGTTCTTTAATGTACGTGATGGGGATGGGGCAGCGAGATATGTCCTTTTACTGCCTGACCTGGTCACACAACAAACATGCCGAAATGCATGTGGCAGTGTCTGATGTACAGCCAACGCATTGAGAGGGACTGGTGTTTGCACACGTCGATGAACTGTGCATTTGCAGTTCACAAGCATCTGCGTACATTGCTGGCTTTGGGGCTTGTGGTACACTTGCTTTAAACCATTGTGTAAACACAGACAGCTGGCTGCAACAAAAACAGAATTGTTCATGATCTATCCTGCGTGCTTTATGCGCAACCACGGGATTAAAATTTCTGTCCTGGCAATCACCAGATATCCTCCTTGAGATGTTCTGATGTTGCACCATGTAAACGCCACAAAAGAATGGTTGCTTTTGTTAGTAAGTAGACTTACTTCACATCCTGGCATGTGGTGCTTCATTTCATCTTGCTGACATAGTGTTAAAAGGAAAGTTCACAGCAAAATGAAAAAAAAGAGGGTCATGAATTCTGGAAAAAGACACTGCGGTCGAGTTTTTAGAGCTATACATCGCCATCACATTGGAGAGAAGGCCGACATCTCTATGGCTGATGTCGCCAAAACTACGTCATCACACCAAAAGAATCTAAAGGGAAAGTGTGTATTTTTTATACACATTTTACATTAATCTCTTCCTTTCATAGCAAATTAGCTTTAAACGTAGCTGATTTTTTTTGCCATTTGGGGGCAGCAGAAGCTGTAAACACAACCATGACACATCATATCCTGTTCTGGCGATCGTGTTAGCCGACAGTTCAACAGTTCCAACATTGTTGTGCCGTAGATCCTTAGTGTTGCCAGGGTGTTTTATTTTAAGATTGTCAGTATGCTTTACGCCGTTTTTGTGTCTGACTTCCTGCCTGGCTCAATCTGCTCTGTGCGGCTGCTGGCGACATATATTGACGCGATGATATTTTACAATCTTTCTGTCTAACTGCGACTTTCTTGACTTTCATTGTATCTGTGACTCATGGCACAATTAAAATGGATTTGGAAATGTTTTTGTCTCTCGCCATTGGCAATTGTCCAAGATCTCTTCCTACATAATGTCCCACAGGGCACACCAGACGGAGCGTCAACTGTCATCTTTGTGCCGCTTATTGCTGGCCGGGTAGCATACACTGGGTTTTTACTGCAGGTTTGTACACATTATGGGAGCTGCTGTTGGGTTTGTTGATCACATATGTTGGAATGTTGGTTCACTGAGTGCTCTATTTGTTTAATGATAATTATGATTGACTGTCACTTATGATGCACTTGTGGTGGCGCTAAAGGGCACTTTGAAACTTTAAATTGAGAAGTATATTTTACTATATTTAATTGTGAATTTCCTGTTCGGTCACCAGCCTGAATTTGTTACTAATTATTTCTGTTTATTTCCTTTACAGAAACCACCACCTAATTAACAGTTTCCAATCATGCTCAATCACCAATAAAAGAATTGAATTGAACCTGAAATCCTGGACTTTGATTCTAACAGAATATCTATGGTGCGTTAGCATCTCCGCGCTGACAACCGTTTCTTCAGGCAATACACTGAAAAACTTCAGTCAGGCGATAATTCTGTTGGTTCGTTCCTTTCAATACACAGTGATTTGATCCACTGTTGACATGAAAATAACAATTGTGGGTGTTTTTAAAACAATAATAGCTGTAATAAAGCCTAGGATAAATAAAAGCGGGCATTAACAGGAGAAAAACAGTGCATGTTTAAAAAATAAGTAGAAAAAAAGTTGATTAAACACCAAGTATCACAGTATTCACCAAGTAGAAGTTCAGAGAAATATCTGGCCTGGAGCGACTGTCAGTGGGCCGCGTTTTCCTTTCAAGGAATGTGACTTCAAACTTGTCCCATCGGCGCACCTGCTCTTCAGCCTAGCTCAACTAATTGGAGCTTGCATGTGCATGTGAACACGACTCTACATCTGTAACTTGTGGCAGTACAACAGGGGGATCAATGACATTATGTCATGTGTTCCTCTCCCCCTCAAATCTCTTTCGCTCTTCCCTCTCCATCCCTTTAACCTCATTACCGGGCTTGCCATTGTCTCCTCTTCAGCACTTCGTCCCTTCATCCCCTCTCATTTCTTTCCCTCCCGTCTCTTTCTCTTCTTGCCCACGGCAAAGTCTTCCATTCCACACCTTGCTTGGATGCTGCCTTTGTGCAGTCTTTGTGCGAGGCAGGCTGGTTGGAGACGCAATTTAATTAGCAAGTCAGGCAATAAATTACCCCTGCAATTAAAAGGCAGACCCTCTGTTTTTTGTTTATGCCTATAGGGAGAGCTCTCCAAACAAACCACAGCCCTCTCGGTGCAGACATGACACTTCACTGATGAGCGCACACGAGTTTAGGGCCGAGCTCCCCTCCAAAATGATGTAAATACAGTTGTGAGTGGCCCTCTCCAAAGAGCCAAGCTCCATTTCCTCCTGTCTTCGTAACAGACGAGCTTTATCTCCCGTTACAGAGCTCTGGCTTTGGCTAAGGACCAGGAAGCACCAGGGAGAGAACAGAGTCGACTTCAATAGCCCCCCCACACACATGCAAGAGGACACGTCCACACACAAACACACAGAACAGACGTGGCTGCAAAAGCAGTCCAAGGACCCAGCCTGTCTGTCCATGGTGTTTGCGCCTCCCGCTGATCAGAGAAGACTTTCAGAGGTGAGCAGTACTTCACAGGTTTTTCGGCATTCAAATGGGCTCTTTGAGGATCTCAAATAATTGTTTATTTTTTTTTTAAATTCCTCTCTCTAAGTCAGTCAATAATGAAGATGATTCATAGTGTAAAGCACTTTTTTTGTTTTTTGTTTTACCATATAGCAACACATACAATTTCAGTTTTTCCTGTGAATTTCTTGGCTCATGAATACTGCATTAAAGCTCCCGCACACCCCAAAACACTTCAGCGTAAACTTCCGCAGAGACTAACAGCCTGAAGGCTGCCAGGCGGAGGGTAGACGTACGTGACAAATTATTGTTTTAACTGTGCCAACAAAGCTGTTAGCGTCTGTTATCTGATAGCAGTTGTAATCAATGTTCTTAAAATAATGTATCAAATGACAGCATGAGAGGGGTCACTCCGAGCGCTGAACCTACAGACTTCACTGCTTTAGTCCGATCTCATTGATTTTGTCTGTTGCTGCAGTAGGCAGCTGTTTTCAGCTAAAAAGCTCTGGGAAACCTGCGCTAACTGCTCGGCACCAATTGGCCAACAGACACAGGTTGTGACTGACTTAGTGAAGCATTGAGCCGCTAAAGAACTAGATATATTAAACTCAAACTCTGTGTCTGCCAATTTATTAGATAACTTTTCTCCTCGGGGGAAAGTTCTCCTTCTTGAGGTAGTCATACTGGGTGTCGTGAGACCAAATCGGTGAGGTTTTCTCCCATTTTGACGTGGGCATCAGCTGAAACAAAGGATTTGTTTTGGTAAAAGATGGAAATCCATCACATTGATTTGTGAATCAATGTGATGGAATGTTTCGCAACAGTATGCATACATTCCTAAGAACCCATAAAATCAGTCTTCATACACTTCTGTGCGAATATTTTGGACGAAAATCCACGCTTGGTGTAAAAACGCTTTAACCCTCATTGTGCATAACTGCAGCTATTAGTATGGCCTGACTCCTGTTGGTGCTGGCGATGCATACTGAGCAAGACAATGAAGTTGAACTAAATGGTTTTACATACAAATAACGGGCAATTTACTTAAAGATTCATCTTGATTGCAAAATGATCTTACGATGGCTTGAAAGAAGACTAGAAGTTGAAGGCTTTTTTAAGGCAGCAGAGATGGCAGCTAAAAGTAATCGAAGCGATAACATCAGATGAGTGTAGCTGGTTAGCTAGTTCGGAGGAAATTGGCTCACAATATTGTCGGTAAGTAGCTGCTATATGAGCAAATTTCCATTGGAGCCACAATTTCTTGCAATCCATTATTATTTAATTAACGATACCACTAAGGATACTAACGAGAATGCTTCATTTTTCTAGAATGACTGATGAAAGCGGGACTACGTTAAGAATCAGAAGCTACCGGAACGCTGAAGTGACTCTCTACTGGTGGTTCTCTACTGGCTGACGATCCTTTTTGTTGGATGAATGCCTCGATGCTTCAGATCCGTCTCGTTTTGATGGGCGACAGTCATTTGAAGCTCTTTCCAGCCGAGCGCCTTTGCTTTACATGATATTCGCTGTCAGTGTATGGCTGGTCATTATTTTATGTGAAGGCGGCTGTTGTGTCTGGTATCGTCGCTGAGCGCTCTCACCGTTCCATCTGTAGCGCCGAGGAAATCATGTTAGGCTTATCGCTAAACAATTAATGAGCGGGAGATACAGAGTCCAGACACACGTGATGGCTGCGTGATGAAGGCATTAAGACACTAAAAAGACCAGCCTTTGTTCAACTGACTGGGAGAGCTGAGGGTAGTGGAGGGCGACGGAAAAAATGAGGCAGCCTTTACGAAATAAGTCTGGGTAATCCATCAGATGCCAGGCCTCATTATGGCTGTGGCTACAGCATGAAAGAGATCCCTTTATCTGAGCTTCCTGTTCTTATTAGTAGCTCTCAAGCAAAGGATAGAAGTAGTTCCTCCTTCATCCCCAACCTCTGTGCTGGAGGGGGTGCTGCTGACACAGTGAAGCAAAGTCATTCTCTGGCCCGGCGTCCCTTGGCCAGGTCTGTGGGCTGGCCTGCCAAGTTGTGCTGATGAGTGTGTGTGTGTGTGTGTGTGTGTGTGTGTGTGTGTGTGTGTGTGTGCGTGCACATATCCGGGGAGGCTCAGTAGTCACTGTCGGGAACCTTTTTGCCAGCTGCAGAGCAACGTCCCCTTCCCTAACAGTGGCCAAATCCAAAATGGTCGGAGATATTTTAAGCTCCTTATTCTCAAAAACGGTGATGCGCAACACTGAAATTACCGCAGTGGACTCGGTGCGTCACACATGGGGTCAGCCATCTGCACAATGTAGTAGTCAAATCTGGGTATTTCATGCCCTTGCGTGGTTGCCTGAAGTTTATAGAGCTCGAAATCTTGAGGGGACACAAGTCTTGCAGTCCCCGCGGAGGGCTCGGAAGAAACTAAACTAGTACCCCTGAGTGTGACATTATGAAGAGGAACGTGCCAATGCAGGGTGACACTGTGAGAGAGCGACACCAGCTTCATCACAGGCCATTGGTCCCTTGGGAATCATCTGCCAAGTGATTGCTTTTTTTTTTTTTGTTGTCCATAAGGAAGCGCACCTACAAACTTCAGATATGGGGGCACTAAAGATTACAACCAAGCGAACGCCAAACTATTACTGCTAAATCAACCATTACATTTAATCTCCCTGTCATAGCAAGACTCTGTGTACGTGTTACAAAACCAACGCAGTACTCGGGGAGGCCAGCAGAGGGCAGTAGGTGACAGTGGTGGCGGCGCGTCGCTGTCAGAGCTGTCCAGATGAAGGGCAGTGTGGGCTGTGGAACATCAAGGAATCCTGAAGTATGGCAGGTGGAGCGAATAATGTCCTGAAAAGGCAGGAGAACAAATGGTACAAAGACAGCAAATTAGCCCATCTCCAAAGATGAGGGGCCTCAATTATCACAGCCAGGGACCGGCTTGACATTGTGTGAGGGGAGCCGGATTGAACTTCTCAAAGAAGTGGAGGCACAGCGTGAGGGTCATTAAAAAAGAGGGGCAGCCACTTGACAGGACGAAAGGGAGCGAACAGGACCGGACTTGTGCCCTTTGGATGTTTGGGGTTCTTTACGGGCACGCAGAGAGAGACGGACAGATGCCTCAGAGTGTGTGCAAGCATCACAGTCCGTCTTATGACATCCCTGGGCTGCCTGCCCCCCCCCCGGCCTTCTCTCCGCAGGCTCTCGCATTGTGCTCTAATCAAGGAGGCGGCCTGGAGAGGAGTGTTTGGGCGAATTGGAAATGAAGTCGCTGTTGATCTGCAGGAGCAGCCCCAGCCTTCAACTGTAAACAAGGAAAAAAATACTACACAAAAACTGAGCATGCAGGTTGTATGTATTATAAAGACATGCATACGTTTGTGTGTGTCCGTGTTTGTGCGTGTGTGTGTGTGTGTGTGTGTGGTGTGTGTGTGTGCGAGGGGGTAGGTGTTATGTTTATGTTCAACTCTCTTCACTCTGTAAACACCTGTCATGCGTGCACTCTCATCAATATGGTCCTATCATCTGCGTGTCAAAGGTTACCAAACAAGCTCACGGCTGAGCAAGCAGTGGGATCAAACACAGCGGAGGGAGGCAGGAGGCAAATCAGTTGGCTTTTCCCCCAGACGGGATGACTACTGACAGCAGCTCACAGCCTCGATACAAACGCACACACACACACACACACACAACACAACCTCGCAGAGCTGCTGACACATACGCTTCTGAGTCGCGCACACGTGTGCCTGTGTCTGAGCCCGCGCGCACACACACACACACACAAGCATAAATCCCCGACTCTGGTCCTTCAGCGTGGATGCAGCTAATTGGGTCCTGATGAGGAAGTCCACTTCATCCAGAGAAACAATGAAGCAGGCAGCAGAGGATATCGCCAGCCAACACAAACGGAGTCACAGGATGGCCCTACAGATATAATCTCTGCCAGCACCTCTGAAAACCCCACAGGAGCCTCTTTTCCTCCCAGCCTTTTCTTCAGGTGCTGGAACGGGGCGAACATGAAGGGGCCTAATTAAGGGTCGTTTCCTTTGGGAGTCAGTTAGACCAGCTGCATTATTTGCCAGTGCGATATGCAGCCAGGCTGCTGTTTTTTTCCATTTCTTCCCGTGCCTCAGGCCCATGTGCTTGCCCTACTTCGGTCCACAAGGTGCTCTCAGCCTGGTGGAAGTGGATGGGTGAGCCTGGAGGAGACATGGGACCGACCGGGAGCCTGTTGCCTCTTGTATGACATTGGGAACATGTTCAAATTTAGCCTCTTGGACATTGGGAAATGATTTAATCAAGGTAAAATTGATTACATTAGCACTACAGTGGTTCATTATCAGTTCAGTGTTTCCATATATCTGGCCTCATATGTCAAATTAATTGATGACTCAGCCGCCCGAGTTAATGGCCTTAGGCTATAATGCCTGTAGCACCTCACTGCAGCCTCAAGATCGTTTCAATTGAACTAATTAAATATTATTATCCACCACTGGAAAAAAGGCTTTGTTATCTTCGGGTGCGTAGCCCTCATAGCTCAGGCAGTGATATCCAAGCAACCCTGAATTTATCCCTCCTATTCTCTCCACACTCGCCATTCTTCCAAACACAAAGCTAATATGCGGCGGGCCTGACAGTCACTATTGCGTGAGGAGGCATTTACATAAGCTTGTGTATATGGCCATTGTGATGATAATAGGCGTGTGATCTCCTGTGTCAGCGAATGAGAAAAACATCTCATCCATTCAAATAGATATGTCAGCCAAAGCATTAGCCTCCCCTATAATTGGCCACAGAGGTCACCCTGGCAAAGCCGTGTGGCGACATTTACTGTGGCACAAGAATTTGTTGTGCTCATTCGCCCCCTCTCCGTCCGACAGATAAAACTGCTTGTGCCTGGCTGAAATGTGACACCCGGCCCGCTGTGTGCCAGTCGCAACCGCCCATCCAAGGGTCGTGTTTCTATGTAAGTTTTCTTTAATGGTTTCCATTAATATCACTCACGTCCACCCTCCCTGTAGTGACACCGAGCCCATCTCCTGCTCTAAATGCATTATTTGTGCACTCTGTGGCAAAAGGCTGTGACAGTCGGTTCAGGAGATTACAAACTAACATTGAAACCTGACCTTGCAGGGATGACACCGCCGTTAATCTAGGTGATCTGGCTTTATAATTTTTTTTTTCTTTTTTTCAAGAAAGCTGTGGGCCTATCCCCCTCACACATATTTCTTGTCACCGAAAGAGCCACGGCTGACAGAATGAACCAACACACGAATAAAAAGCGACTGTAAGTACAAAGTGTTCCAGAAACGTCAGTGACATGCCGCATAATACTGGTGTACTGTCGGTGCAAGTCCACAGCTTTCTCAACTTCCTGTAAGGGGAATATCAGTGTGCCAGTCTGTAGATCAGTAAGTGAACTCAACTCTGTACCTGAGTTGTAAAGTTAACCATTAACAACGAAATAAAGATTTAGATGACTACATTTTCTGTCATTTGACATTTTGTCCTACATCATCTAACAGGTTAAAGGTGCAGTGTGCAGGATTAAAGGGATTCAGCGGCAGAAATGGAATTTATTATTAGAAATGAGGTTTTTTTTAATTAGTATGTAATCACCTGAAAATAAGAATTGTATTCATTTTGTTAGCTAAAAATTAGCTTTTAAAATCAGCGAGTGGGTCCTCCAAACAGTATGCCATGTTTCCATGGGGCCCCTTGCATCTTCATGAACAACAGGCCACTCTGTATGTCAGTGGTTAGCTCGAGTTTGCTAGTGAGCCACAGTAACATTAAATTTGTAGTCGCAGATATTGTACTTCAGTTTTTCCCTAGCTGGCAGGGTGATGAGAGATACAGCACTACTTTTAGTGTTCTCTTTGGTAATTGCTCTCGAGAAAATCTGAAGTTGTTTTTACCGTTTTTTCACTGTAGGTTAAGACGAGGGTTTGCAATCTGCAACCTCACCACTAGATGTGACATTATCCTACTCGCTGTAACTCTGATTACTGCTCGATTAAAGCAACATTATGTAGAAATTGCCATGTTGTGGGATTCAGCGCCCCCTATAGGGTGCAACACCACTGCTGTAAATACAAATCCCAGATCTGTAACAATTAGTCAGACCTAACCCTAACCCAAAATTATTACGCCATAACAATGTTATGTGTTGTAACGCTGCGATCTTACCATACAGCTTAGCCTACAGGCTACATAGTGCAGAAACAAGCGATGGGGGGAGCGGAGTAGCTGAGACGGAGTCACCATTCACCCTATTACAAGACACTGTACCATCAACATGATCTGAAGCTGTTATTTCAAGTCAAAAGGCACTTGCACGACACTTGCAGGTGCATGAGGTAACATATAAACGTGCATAGCCAATCGCATCTATTTTGAGAAAGACAGACAAGGACTGAGAGTTGTAAAGAGAGATAATACAGCAAACTCTGAGAGCAGCTACTTTGTCAGAAATACAGCAGAGACGCGCCTGTAATAGTAACCAGTGTTGGGCACGATACTTTTAAAAAGTAATTAGTTATAGTTACTAGTTACTTCTCCCAAAAAGTAACTGAGTCAGTAGCCGAATTACTCCAATATGAAAGTAACTAGTTACCAGGGAAAGTAACTATTGTGTTACTTTTCTTTTCTTTTTTTTTAAAGTTTAAATATGTCTAAGAATTTGGGTTTTTATCTAAGCGGGTTTCACAAACCCGTTGAATAGAGTAGAACTGCATAGACAGGTACCTACACAGAACCTTCAGTTCAGTCTGTGTCATAAGTTTTTGTGAAGCTGGAGCAGAAAATTCCAGCTGTAGCTGCTTGGACGGCTCTGTGTCCTTCTTTGTCAGCGGAGCTCACGTTAGCCACACCTGGCCTGCTATCATCATCAACAGCGCCAACAACGGTGTTTTTGGCCACTAGTTTTGTAGAAGCGTGTGCTGTTGAGACATACTTCATTAGATTAGAGTTGCTTACAACAGACGTGGACAAACACAAACACGCTCTGGGATATAATGTACACTTCACATGTCCTTTCTTGCCTTTTACCTCGAGGAGATTAAAGCAGTGTCTGTACTTCCACTTTGAAAACGCCAACTTTCCCTCCGGACTCACCATTGCTGCAGCTAACCTGCTAGCTTGTGTGTGTGAGGCTGCTGTGTGCGTGTGGTTTGTGTGTAAACTGAACACTGCCTCTGATTGGCTTATGAACTCTTACTCTACCTTAGTCAATCATCATCACTTATGCGGTTGTCTTGCCCCTCCCTTCTCTCTCACCAAAGAAAAAAAAAAACAGCTTTGCAGCTCCTGTGACTTCAGTTTATAACGTGCCACATTTAATTGACGGTAACGGTAACGGCGTTGTAACGATGGAAATAGTGATTAGCTAGATTTCCCGTTACTGAAAAAAATAACGCTGTTAGTAACGCTGTTTATTTTAACGCTGTTATTCCCATCACTGATAGTCACAATATCTCTTAATAGTTCAAAAGAAACTCATGTTGTTAAAATAAGGAAGTCCCTCAAGATAATCATCACTGTGATCAGATACAAAAGCAGACACAGCTTAGATATGATCGTAAGAGACAGAGTGGCAATGAGAGAGACTGATATCTATCAAAAAATGGTTTACATGCTGCATTATTTCCTGTGAATCCTTCTTGTTTAGATATACTTTTTCCATCCACTGTAGAAATGGCAGACCCCGCCACAAAATCATTTAAATTGGTGCTTTAATGACGATAAGTAGAATCTAAAACAGGGTCTGATTTCATGAAAATCGTAAGGATAATTACTGAAATCTTGTTTAAATCATTTTTTCAGTCAAATGATGAAGAGACCGTCCTCACTAAAATTTGTTTCACTATGTATTTTAAATGTGCTACTACCATGGCTCCACTCCTGGCGATTCTGTCTTATCTTCTGTCTTCATGTGCTTGATCATTAAAACTCTGTCTTCATTCAATTATGTATTTTTTGTCCGTCCACTGAAACCTTTGGACGATGCTTGACTGACCGCATGTGCTGCAATGACAGGTTCAAATAAAGTGACTTGTTTGCTTCTGACTGCGCAACATTTGCGTAGGACAAATGTTACCGCCTGCCATGTCACGTTCCGTCATTCTTTTCCCAAAGTCATCCCACGGTGTAATGCACCCAACTGTCATCATCTGCATCATCTGCTCTCACCACATCTGAAAAAGAATATTAACGCTTCAGATGCAGAAATGACATTCGGTAAATTAAAAGTGGATTGTGCATTTTGTAACTGAATTGGAAATTCTGTCAGAATTTGGGTGCACCTTCAAATTTAGTGCTCAAAATTGAAGTACTTTAAAGAGGCTGAAATTGCACTGTTAATTTTCAAGCAGTCTGGAGCAGAACAGCTGCGAAAAACCTGGATGTTACTTGTAGAAAGGAAATGTTTCAAAGTTTAAATATTTTCAAGTGTTCTCGTAAAGAAGAGATGTATAATCACATACCAGTGTGAATGGTACTGTTTAAATTCATCTTTTAATGTTTTATTATCACATTTATTACATTATATTCTTTGTCTCTACCTTGAGGAGGTCATAATATGATAATTTTCAAGGTTCATACTTTGATTTGGGGTCTTGGTAGAATAGGTTTACACACTTAATTTTCAAAAAACACATTTTTTTTTCTCAGATGGTGCATCGCTACAGCATCTCTTTTGGCTCTGTGTGTTGAACGCTCCTACAGAATAGGACATCTTGGGTCTGTTCAAACTTTGGTGAGAGTTGTGCATGCGCATAACTTAAAGGCTAGAATGTAGCCAATCAGAGGCAGAGTAGGGTTGGTCATGCCGATTGAAATAATGGCACTGCAGCTGGTAACCATGGCTGCAGTACGAGTTCAAGTCCTATTCTGATACTGAAACACAGGCAGAACAAACCGAGCCACCTTTACAACCACGACAGTCTCTGTCCCTTCGTATCTCCACTGTTCGATACAACAATGCTACTTCCTGTTTTGGCTGCCCAATGACAGATATGCTTCCTTTGTGCCATCTTTTGACTTGACTATTGCCAGTTTAATGTACTTTTTAAATGTATTTTCCTAATTTCTTGCATGCTTATTAGCATGCTCTGTCTCATTCATAAAGCCTTTGTTTAATACATTTTTAAAATTCATTTATACCTCCAGAAGTTCAAGTTTGCACAAGTGCACTTGATAAACGCTGCTAAAGAGAGGGGTAAGGCCTTGTTCACGCCTCCTCCATTATCAAATGTACTTAGCTGTGACCCGATCTGAAACGGGCCACTCCTGCATCAGTTGGATAAACAATAACATTTAATTTACTCTATAGGAGTTCTGGCAAGCTCCTCGTAAGTGCCATGGAAGTTCATATCTTCAGATGTGGTAGAAAATGCATGGGCCACGAGGTGCCGTAAACATTATAATGGTGCGTAAGGGGTTCTTGTCCAAGAGAGAAATAATTACCACTTTTAAATCGATTCCAATTCAAGTTCATCTACATTTATAAAATGACCACCACTGGGCCTTTTTCATGTTGTTTCAGGCTCTTTATGAAGAAATTAAATCACCCCTGAGTATTCCCTGGCAGCATGAGTACCGGAGCGCATGGGACTAAGATTGGCCTGCTCATGTGTTAATGTAACACCTCATCTCTGGGCATGGCTGGCAGCGACAGCGGGTATTCCGGAGAAGATGATGAGAAGAGAGCTCAGATGCAGATGAGATGGTCACTGCCCGCAGACCCTTCCCGGACCCGCCTTTCATTGTTATTATCATCTCTGCTCAAGGCGCTTTTATCTATGTTTGGTATAGTATTACATCAAGTTCTCACTCTCTTCAACTGTTATATACATACCACTCATCCATGAGTACATGAATAATTGATTGCCCGCTAGTACTGGCCAATGTTGCATTGTTTGTTGACATAGCTCGGCTCCTGAAGGGCGCTATAGCCCTGTGGTTTGTGGTCTTGGATTCACATCTGTCCTTCAGGGCAGATGTTGAGATCAAACAACACCCCCCACCAGCAAAGTATGCCTCTTCAGTTGTAAAAGCTGTTGTAGACAGAAAAAACGCTACTTGTATGAAAAAGCCAACGAAAGACTACAAATGTAACACAGCAGTGGGCCAAGTGGGATTAAAAATGGATTATTTAGAGATGTGATAAAACTTTCTAGGTGTTTCATCATCAGGGTGTTGTTAATATGCCTTGTAATTAACCAGGTTTTCTCAAATTAACCACTAAGTCATATTGAAATCATATCTTAAAAGGGTCAGCTCAGCTCAAATCAAGCACATTTTTCCACTTACAGGCCCGTGTCCACATGACGTTTCTCTCTGGCAGCGCGCTTGGGAGAGGAAAAAAGCTGCACACTGGCTTTGACTGACATTAGCTAAAGATACGGTAACAGAGGGCTGACTACACGTCTAATACCGAGCTTACAGCGCGTCGAAAAAGGACGACACCCACCAGCAACATTCAGTGAAGCAGATTTGCTCCAACAAATTGACTTTTCTATCTCTGTTATGACAGCTTCTGTCTGAAGGACCTCTGGATAGACAGACACAGCGAGAACAAGCTTCTTCTTCTTAATTTTTTTCATTACCAGGGTGACAAGTGACGAGTCTGGCCTGATCTTATATATGATTGATTGCCTTAGGGCGCACTCAAAATCCGTACCGTGCCCATGTTTGACCCCCAAAATTCAGTTTGTTCGAATAGTGCGAGCCCTATGTACTGTGCTCAAGCACGGCACACTTGCTTGGCCCTGGCAAGGTTGGAAGAAGGAGCAATGTGAGTGCAGCCCAGTGGGGGACTGGTGAGGAGGGACAATTGTACTCCGGTACCGAGAACCTTTCTGAAAGAGATTTCCAAAGAGAAGCTCTTCGAGCGGGCTCACAAAACAAAACAACAAAAAAACGGAGTCGCTGCAGACAATCTCTTTTCATTGGAAACAACTAAAAAAAGGCAGTGCACTCAGTGAAAAACATCATGTGGACATGGGCCCTACCTCTAACGGTTTGTCCTCCCAGTAGTTCTTTCAGCAAAGGCCTCAAGAAGACATTTGCTTCTGTTGAAGTGATGAAGTGACAGGGCTCTATAGTGGCCATAGTAACTGTAACACCTGTCTGTCAGGAGGAAATGAAGAAGTGGAATGACATAACTATAAATTCCACAGATGGGGGTTGGGAGGTGGTTAGATGGTCAACAAAATGTTGGTCCATGGTTTGCAAAAAATGTACATTACTAACATTTAATCTGGCCATTAGGTTGCCCCTGACAGTCACTGTTGGTTTGTCTGGGCCATCACCACTTATCTGTTCAGTTGGAAGGTGGAAGCATCTGTCTCTGAGGTTTGGTGGTGGCACCTGACCCCGGACTTCAGAGAAAATATCTAAAATATGCTGTCACAAGCTCTTGTTACCGTACTAAAGAATTATATCGCAAGTTACAAGCAGCCAAAATTAATTTTAATTAGTTTATTTACTTTCCAGGGTGGCAGGGCTCACCCTTAGAAATATCACATCTCAGACATCTGGAAGGAGCTCAAAGCGCAGTTTTGCTCTTTCATGTTGAAAGGAACCAGTTCAGGTGGTTTGAGCATCTGATAAGAACGCCTCCCTCTATAGATTTTCTGGGCAGGTCCAACTGGGCACAGACCCGGAGAACACCGCAGGGATTACATATCCATCAGGGCTGGGCCGGGAATGTCTGAGGAGAAGGAAGAGTGGGCTACTTTTTTCAGTCTTTCTTATCGACTGAAAATGGATGAATGAATTAAGCAAATGGATGACTTCGAGTTTTTTAATGGAGGTAAATGGAATTTAAGCAGCATCTCTTTTCATGATAAGTGTTTTTTTTTGCTTTTGTTCCATGACTTTATCAGAAAGGACATCTTAGAGAGATGACAGGAAACGGGATGAAAGAGAAGAGGGACGACATGCAGCAAAGTGCCACAGGTCTGATTCAGACTCTAGGTAGGGGGACGCATGCTCTAACTGAGCTACTGCGGTGCCATAGTATATGTATTTAAGATTATGTAATTAATTACCTGACGACGAGCAACAAAGTGCTAACAACAGGTCAACGATAGAGGGTCAGATATTGCAATAAAATAATAATAATAATATAATAATATGTCTTGTATAAGCCCAGCCCTGTTACCTGAGTTCTTCCCTAGTCTGCTTTCTCTCCACACCTGTAGTGCATCTCCATCATTGGCCCTTCCCTCTTCCCAGTGTTCTTCCAGCCTCTCAGCCCCTTCCCTGTTTCAAGTCTTTTTTCATGAATTCCCCCACACGTGTTCCTGCGCCTCACTGCACTGCTTGTATTTAAGAACAGTCTTAAGTTCAGTTTTTGTCAAGTCATCTGTTGAGTTTCCGTGATCCTGCTGTTTTCCTGTTCCTGAAGTTGTATTTGCCCTGTTCATGTTCCGTGACACCTAGACAACACTCCAAGAAGTTACATCACATAGAAAGGTTGTTCACTTTTTAGTAGGGTCGGATTAAATTGACATACTGTATATTTTCAGGGACCCCCATACGCACATTTTTAGATTTGGTAAACAAACATAATTTCTTACATGTCACGTCATTGTTATTATACTAATTTATTTAGTCAGGTATCTTAATGATTTACTCGTCTGTATGAGCCCCCTTATGGCTACAAGGCCATAGGCATGCGCCTAGAATGGCTATTCCTAGATCCTGCCCAGCGTGCACCGACACATGCAGCTATTTAGGGAGACACCTGCACAGTAATGTCGACTTTTCTGTTCCTGGTAATTCACTGCATTCATGTACTTGACACAGGGGTTTCCTCTGCGGAGGTTGTGGTAAACAAATTGGTTCTATTGGGTCGGAGGCACAAATCTCAAAGAAGGATGTACCAAAATCTGGCTGGTTCGATACCACTAGGGGTTGATATCTAAAATATTTTTTGGGGTGGGCTACTTGTTTTTATAGATTACCTGATTTAATGGAATATTCCTGAAACCCATGAGATAGATTTTTTTTGTTCTTTCCTCCTGAATTTGAGAATATGGGATTTCTTAAAGAGATAGACTGCATGAGACAATATGAGAAAACACTCACATTTAAGAGTATGTACAGAGCAACATAATCCAACTGTGTTAATGAGATTCCTGCAGTAACAAGGTGCGTGTGAACGTCAGGCTGGTATATTAGTGAATGAGGCTGATATTCACTGAAGGTTACTGAATGCTCGCAAAAATTTCAGGACAGCTTATTCATCAAGCAATTACAGTCGTTCCGTTACTCACAGGGTTGATGCCGACAGACCATCCTCTGTGGTTGTCAAGGAGACCAGTTGTCTCCCCCTATGCCCGGCGGCATTAACATGCATCTCTTATCTGGATTGTGTCTGGATGTGATTCATCCAGATTACCTTTGGACCTGACATTAACATCTGATTCGAGCGATCCTGCTAAAATCAGATTGCTATTTTGCTTCACAACAGGGAAATGTATTGTCCTAAGCACTTTTACTTTCAATTCACAACATTTCTGATAGGTCAAATATGTTGTGTATGCACGTTGCAGAAAAGATGAGGAAAACTATTATCATTGCTGATCTCTCACCTTGTGTATGCTATTTCTAAATCTGACACTTTTATCAAAGGAGGCATAGTATTCTCATTTTCAGTTAATTTGGATTACTGTTAGAATAAGTTGACATGCATTAATGCTCATAGTCTCATATTGTCCAGTGCTGTAGCACTGTATTCCCACTCTGTCTGAAACACTCTGTATTGGCTCCTGTCTCTTTAAGGCCCACCTCCTGAATACCCAGTCTCCTATGATTGGTAAGCTCACACATGCCTGAGCCAGTCAGGAGTCATGAAATTAAAGGTGGGGCTACTGACGAGGGTTTTCAGGCGCTTCAGGAGCAGTGTTTTCTGTGGGAGAGAGGACTTCCGTTGGTGCAGACTTTTACTTTTTTTCCTTTTAAGACCTTTCACATGCACAAGAACCTATATAAAGGTGAAAACACAAAAACGCATAACAGGTCTCCTTTAAATAATATTTTAATTCCAGCACTAATCTGATTTACATTGCTGAACATTTTCTGAAAGCAATCTGAAACCCATGTTTCCTGTATGCTGACAACAACTGAAAAATAGGTCATTTCTATATGAGCCACTTACTATAGAAAACAATTTCCAGCAGCATAAAAGTGATGTTATGTCGCATAGCACTCCAAAGACCTCCCTGCTTTCTTCCAAAGAAACTCCTCCTTGCTCCGTTTCCCTTTCAGTGAAAATATTTAACAAGAAGTACAACAGTTTAAACCTTGAAGCTTTTGTTTGTTTAATAGTTTGAGCAATAGTCTTCATGTTAAATAGACTCTTTTTTTTTTAAAGCTTGGGCGAATCAAAACAAGAAGGAACAGCCTCTCTTTATGGTCAATTCAAAGAGAAGCTCTCACTTTCCATCTGGTGTGACACAAGTGGCATCGACAACGAGGCAGGGAACGGAATTCTTTACAGCATAATGAGAAGTGATAGGAATACAACATGTGCCGTGGTAGATATTCTGTTAAGTCTCCATATTTCTTACAATGATCAAGGGACCGGACAGTCTTTCTTTGCAACCATAAAGAATTTCCACTTAAACAGCATCATTAAAAGCGATAGAGTGAGCTAGAGAGTGGCAGGGCAAATGGAGAAAAACTGACACATACATTTTACTTAATACCGTGCCCGAAATCCTTTCCTCCAGCGCAGAATGTATGCATGTATGCATGCATCAGATACAGAAAGAAATGCAACCTGATTTTTTAATTAGATATTCTTTTAGTCAAGCTGCTCCATGAAGATCGTCGGGTGTGGATACAATATATGTACAGCTCGCAAGCCTGGCTCTTTTGATAAAGCAAACCCATCCTTAGGTTAATGAATTGAGCTAAGCTAATGAATCTCTCTAAAGACGTGACACACACTTAACCATGTAGGTGCACACATGCACAACACACAGATAATGTGCATTTTTATCAGTTAATATGTGAATACCCACATCATAAACAATGGGACTTTCCAGTCAAGGGTTTAATCCAAAGCAAAAGATGGGCAGCCCACTGCTGGCAAAGCATAAGAATTATAATGGTGCTTTAGATGTACATAAATAAACAGAGTGCATCAAGAGCAAAAGATGAACAGAAGAGTGGCAGTAATCTAACATGCAGATACAGCTGCCTACAGTATGAAGGGCGTTTTGAGCTCTGTGCCATTCCTTAGGCATAATTCCGCCTGCCTCCTGCATGGGATTATTTTCAGAAACAGTTGACTGCAGGAAAGAATTATGATTTTCAGTGCTTATTTTAAAATGTGAATTAATTAAGCTTCAAGCTGAGTCCATGCCTTTTATTAGCTCATATAGAATGACTGTATAGACCCTTTCATGAGCGATGCGATGCATCAGTAGGAAACAGTGTGGTTCCACATTTATTTCCTGTCAGCTGTTGAAATAAGAAATGATAGGAACTGTTATATACTTGGACCCACTTTACATGTTCACGTTTAAAAGCGTGGTATACAGATTGTTAATTTAAATAAATTCGGTCTGAGGAGGAGTTAGACATGAAGAATGAACAAACTATCTGTTGCCCTCAGTCTTTACGAAAAAAAAGATCAGCCACAGAATGATCATGACTGCTGTCTGGGTTGGTGGTCCTGTAGCTGTTCAGGGTAACTTTCTGTTAATGGTTTGCCTTGACGCCAAGTAACACCAGGAATTAAGAGGAAAGATTGCCTCATTACAACTGAATCACTACAATAAGTGGATTTGCCTGTAGGGGCGAAGTAGAGTGTTGACCTTTCAGGGTATGGAGTGCTGGAGATACCAAAACAGAGGATATGTCAGGAGCTATCATTGCTTACTGGCTGTTTATAAACTGCTCCACAAATGAAAAAAGGTTTGCAGACAGTTCAGACAATGTCCAAATGTGTCACTTGAATAAATGTGAAGAGCCTGTTTTCTCCAGCAGCCAAGATAACTACACCATGTTGCCAAAAGTATTCGCTCACCTGCCTTGACTCGCACCAAACTTTACACTTGGCACAATGCAGCCAGACAAGTACTGTTCTCCTAGCAACCGCCAAACCCAGACTCATCCATCAGATTGGCAGATGGAGAAGCGCGATTCGTCACTCCAGAGAACGTGTCTCCACTTATCAAGAGTCCAGTGGCGGCGTGCTTTACACCACTGCATCCGACGCTTTGCATTGCACTTGCTGATGTATGGCTTGGATGCAGCTGCTCGGCCATGAAAACCCATTCCATGAAGCTATCTACGCACTGTTCTTGAGCTAATCTGAAGGCCACATGAAGTTTGGTGGTCTGTAGCGATTGACTCTGCCGAAAGTTGCCGACCTCTGCGCACTATGCGCCTCAGCATCCATTGACCCCACTCTGTCATTTTACGTGACCTACCACTTCATGGCTGAGTTGCTGTCACTCCCATTCGCTTCCACTTTGTTATAATACCACTGACTGTGAAATATTTAGGAGCGAGGAAATTTTACGACTGGACTTGTTGCACGGGTGGCATCCTATCACAGTGCCACGCTGAAATTCTCTGAGCTCCTGGGAGCGACCCATTCTTTCACAAATGTTTGTAGAAGCAGTCTGCATGCCTAGGTGCTTGCTTTTGTACACCTGTGGCCATCTAAGTGATTGGAACACCTGATTTCAATTATTTGGACGGGTGAGTGAATAGTTTTGGCAATGTAGTGTATGTTGTTGTTTGACAGTGAACAAGCAAGTTAGGTGAGAAAGCAATCATTAAAGTGAAAGCAGGTTCAGTAGTCGCTGTGTCATCACAGTTTGATATGATATTGCTGAGTTGGTGTTGTTCCTGACCTACAAACTGTTTAAAGCCATTATTGCAAGTGACCAGTCATTTGTTGTCATATGATAGGCTTGCAGCTCTGGGAAAAAGACGGAAAATATGCCCATGTTAGAATATCATTTCAAATATGTGTCAAATGTTCTGAAAGGGTTTTTTAATAAAACCATGTTTTCTTAAACCTAGCCAAATATATTTGTTCCCTAACCCTGACACTTGGTCAAATTTCACCTCTGATCCATCCCAAAGTGGGTATCACTGGACTCCAAACTGCTCGAAACTCAAAATTTGGAATTTCTATTTTTCACGAATGTCTTAGGTCTAATACTCAGTCATTGACTGAAGTCAGTTTACTGCCTCTAAGCCTAAATCCAACTATGTGAACCTTTTGAAAAAGTTTCACTGAAAGTGGGTCCAAACGGCCCAAAACATGCTCCTAAACACCTCCTGGAGGACAGTATCCTGACTTTTGATCTTACGTCAAATCAATTCCTTCATAGGTTAGCTCATCATTGCTCTGCGTCTTCTTCTTTATGCCTTACTGTATCAGAGGTTCAAATATGGTTACATTTCACTGCAGCAATGTGGAGAAATCTCACCCCAAAATCAGCTCCAAAATGAATTTGTTGGAAACTGAACATGTGACACTCAAAATTCTCAAATTTCACCTCTGATCCATCCCATTCACTTTGCATAGGGACATGTCTTCTTCAATATCTTCTAGGTCATTTGGCCCATTGACTCAAAATCAGTGCCACAATGTCTTTGATTACTAGTTGAATGAGACACACCTGTTTTTATTGGATTTTGTTGTAATTTAAATTTTTCACGAATATCTTAGTTCTAACCCTCAGTCACTGACTGCCATGATGCCATAATTCTTCTGATAGTGGTTGAATAAGACACATCCATTCACGCTGCCTGGGGACACTTTTTGGCGAATAACTCCCCAACAGATCGTCGGCTTGACTTGCAACCACGATCCCTCTAATGGTTTTCAGGGGGGCCGAACACGCAAGACTTATTTTTGACCGACCTCAGTTTTCTGCCTCTAACCCTAAGCCTGCCTCTCACTTAATCCTAACCAGTGGAACCCCAGGAAGGCTCACTTCCCAGACAGGTGCCTCCAAAGGCCCAGCCACCTCTCCCACATGCTGAACCCTAACAAAGTAATTTTGTTCCCAAAATGGCAAGTATTTTTGTTCCCTAAACATAACCTAGTATCTTGTTCCCTAATCCTGAGCTAGTATTTTGTTCTCTAAACCTATTACGTGTGTTCCCTTAACCTAAGCAAATATCACCAGGAAACTGTACAGAAATAGAAATTTGTAAGCACGTAATTGTAAGTGAACTTCCTGTAAAATTAGACATATAATCACCTGTTCCAAACAGGAACAGACACAATAGTGTCTTGAGTGTAAGCCACAGCAGTTCCTGAATTCACTTCTTGACCAAGCTTCATTTTTTTTTCAGTCAATTAATTTTGTCTTTGTCCCGTCTTGTTCCTTTTGTAAAAAATATTTTGAGCAATCTTTTTTTTAATCAGTGTCAATCTAAATTGTTTGGCAACTCAATTTTGGGAGTGGTTCTGTATTTGAGTCAAATTCTATCTTTCACAACTGACTAACACCATTGTTGTGTCTGAATCAGAGTGAATACATTTGTGAGAACAACATTATCAAAACAAAGAGAAACTCATAGAAACATAGAAAATATAAACTCAATATGTGGTGCTATACAGCAGCAACAAATTTAGGTTTAGAGCTGCAAACAAAAAGGTAAGTCAACAAACCTCCAAACTTTGTGGATTTGGCTGTGGCTGCCCGCTACCCCCTGATGTTTTCCCATCACAGATGCATTGTTGCCTTCAAATGCAGGCTGCTCTCAAAGGGCTGTGTTTTGGAACTATACAGCAAAGGTCATACGGTCAGTAACCTCCTGATAGCCTCCATTTTTAACCTTCCGCCATTTTGTGCGGTCATCCATTTGTGCTTGCGCCTGCTGAGAGCTGTTAGAGGACTAACATTCTTCCTCACCTCAAGGCCAATGTTGTTACAGCAAATTGTTAGATGACACGCTCACCTTTTCCTATTGACAGGTTCTCTGAAGTAAAGTGCCTTTCAGAAAGATGTGTCAGTCACTCTCTCTAACTATTTCAGCTCTCTCAAGATGTTAGTTTAGTGTAGGTTGTAACAGACATCTCACAGCATTTGTCTTTGTTCAGAATAAAAATTGTGATGGTGTTTCTACTCCTCCTCTGAACCGCCACCTTAACGTGGTGGAGAGGTTTGAGTACCTTGAATGATTCTAGGAGCTATGTTGTCCGGGGCTTAATGCCCCTGGTAGGGTCTCCCAAGGCAAACAGGTCCTAGGTGACGGGTCAGGCTAAGAGCGGTTCCAATGCTCCTGATGATAGACATTAAAACGAGGACGTTCACGTCACCAGGAATGGCGTTACCGGGGCCCCACCCTGGAGCCAGGCCTGGGGTTGGAGCTCGCAGGCGAGCACCTGGTGGCCGGGTCCTGCCCGAAAGAGCGACATGGGCCCGCCCTCCAGTAGATTCAACACCGGCAGGAGCGTTCAGAAGGGGCCCGTGCCATGTGATTTGGGTGGCGGTCGTGGGCGGGGGCCCCTATGACCCAATCCCCGGAAGGTGACTCTGGCCATGGGCACATGGAATGTCACCTCGCGGGGGGGAAAGAGCCTGAGCTTGTGCGGGAGGTTGCGAGATTGACAGGTGGATTGGTGCAGCGGCCGCAGTAATGCGGTCGTTGTATTGGTCTATCGTAGTGATTTACCAGTCAGTCTACCGGTCAGTCTACGTTCCTACCCTCACCTATGGTCATGAACTTTGGGTCGTGACCGAAAGAATAAGATCCCAGATACAAGCGGCCGAAATGAGTTTCCGCAGGGTGGCGGGGCGCTCCCTTAGAGATAGAGTGAGGAGCTCTGTCACCCGGGAGGAGCTCGGAGTAGAGCCGCTGCTCCTCCACATCGAGAGGAGCCAAAGGTTAAAGGCCCAAAAAAGTTACCTGGACCTAGGGCTGGGCAAGTACGATGCATATCATTGATATGAGAGTATGTATGTATCTTACTGTAGAATTTGGGTATCATTAAGTTTTGATATGGTATAATTGTTGTCTTTTCCCGGTTTTAAATGAAAATAATGCATCACAGTAAAATGATGTCATTTGCTTAACTTACTTAGACTGTTCTATTTGTTCTAATATTTGCCTTTACCCACTTGGTCATTAAATCCACACTACTGATGATTATTGATCAGAAATCACATTGTGTTAGTGTTTTGTGAAAGTATCAGTTATCATCCCAACAATATTGTTGCAATATCAGTATCAAAGAACAGCCTATTTGGTAAATAATTCAAAATACAGTGGTATATATTTTATATTGCTACATTGCCTAAAAGTATTATGATATTAATTTAAGGCCATACTGCTCAGCCCTATTTACAAATACCAAATGTAAACACAATTTTTATAAACGATGTGAGATGGTGTGACTCAGTGACTCTACAAATCTGTAGCTAATAAGCTAATATCAGCATGAGCTGTTAGTAAGGTAACAAGCAGAGAGCTCAGACGCATAAATGAATTCAATTAGGCAACAGCAACTCGAATGTTACTCTCCGTACAGGGCTGGTGTGTTTTGTTTTGCTTGTAAAATATGCAAATCAACAATCGTCATGGTACAAGCCTGAAATAGCATTTCTATGGAGCTTGTGGATTACAACAAAGATTTCAGATAGTGATGCACTACAAGTAACTGAAACTGGCCAGTGTAAAGCAGTGGACCTTGTTCTGAGATAACGTGCAAGGTCTTTGCTGTCAACTTGACAGTTTTTTAGGATACCTCAGAGAGCATGTCTTAGACAGTTTTTCAGTTCTGTAGAGCAGACACGCAACAAGAGCAAAGATGAAAGTAGAAGTCCGACTCCACAGAACCAGAGTTTAAATTGTCAGACCGAGTTTTCTGCATCGGTGTTCACACTTACAATTGACAGACTTTTGCCCAGAGTTGGACAGAAGATACTGCTTTTATCAAGATGTTCATTTTTTTTCATTTTTAAAGCTTGCTGTTATGGTATTAATATGTTCTGGACTGTCCATAGAGTTTATAATGCATCTGATGTAGTCTGTTGCTTTCTTTAGCGTGTCATACTGTTGAGGTGAGATTATCTGTATTCTTGAAAAGGTATAAAAAGGTTTTGTTAACAATGTTATCTTTTGACAAATGATAATTGGAGATCGTTTTAGCCTCGGCATGCTGAGAGCAGGAAAGGTGGACCCAAATTCTGTAGTCAGGCAGATCAATAGCAGACCCTTATTTCAAAATAAATCACAGGAACAGGTTAACTGAACAGGTGACACGACAAAGACCAAACTAATGACCGGACTTAAACAGAATCTAAACTAATGAAGGGATGAGGTCAGGTGGAGAGAGGTGGAGAATCACAGGTGAGGGGAATGAGTGGAGGGCACAGGAGTGCAGGGAAGGAACTAATATGCTGGGAAACACTCTGGGAACAAGGCTGAGGGGGGTACAAGACAGGTGTGGAGGGAGAAGCAGTCTTGGGGTGAGCAGAGGAACACAAGAACACAGGTGAGCATGAAAAAAGGGCAGGAAAACAGACAAAGACAGGAAGTGGAAAGTTAAACGTGACACACGTGAAACTTGAACGTTGGCTAAATCTTTATTTGAAGTTGAACTTGAACTCAAATACTTTCTTTAAAACATTCCAAAGCTGTGTACAGATGATGAATGCGCATGTGCCAGGTCAATATTATGACTATCTTATGATATCAAGACATGTGGCAAATTAACTCTTTCCCAACTCGTCTCCAGAGACGCTCAATGTATGAGTAGTTTTGAATGCATTATTTAACTGCGCGCTGTGTTGAGGTCACAGCGGCTTTCCATTTGAGAGCTTCAGAATTAAAAATGTATCATCTGTACAGTGACTACAGTGTTTATGCCAGGGAAAATCCTTCAGACACAGGTAATCAAACTTATTAACCTCTGGGTAACAATTTCACTGCATTTCAGCGTCAAAACTGTGCCGATTTCACATGTAGAATTGCCTCTTGCTCTGAAGCCTAATCCAAAGCTGAACATTGCAATTTACAAGAACATTCTGTTGTATTCATTCATGTGATCCATACAGTAGAAATGTAGTCCATTCATTAATAATGGGAACAGCTACCTGCTCAACGGAAGAAGATATCAAGAGTGGGGAAAGGTAGAAATGGCCTCTTTCATTTCTGCAGTGATGGAATATAACTAAGCACCTTCACTCCACTACAACACTTAAGTACAATTCTGAGTTAGTTGTACTTCACTGAAGTATTTCCCTTTCCTGCCACCTTATGCTAAATTTGGAGGTAAAAATGTAACTAGTAACTCATTTGTTTTTTCCGAAATTGGATTAAAAATAGGTCAATAGTTGGTTGATCCATAGAATTAAGTATGCGTGTAAATATATGTATGGTAAAATTAACTTTTACTTGTACTCTATATACATAAGTATAATTATTGCCAGAAACTACAGTTGATTTTCAAAGGGGAACTTGGCTGATTTCATTCAGTACCATTTTGGTGTTATTATGCTACTGAACAATAGTAACCCCCCCCCCCCCTTTTGCCAGCATTAATCTGACAATGGCAGATTCAAGGCTGTTGTTATTATACTGTTTCTGAAATGTGAAGTGGAGGCTGAAAAATCTCAGATTACACTATAGAAGGTTCAAATATGAACCATGATCCGGTTCATTGTCTATGTCTCTTCTAAAAGGTTTTCAAAAACATATTTTAGTGTGCTGTTCACTGTGATACGACTTTGTTTGTTACCAGCTGGCCGGCATACTATTTTGTGGACGACAAGTCAAGCTCTGCCAACTTGCAGTACGTCAACCATCAGCATGAGTGTTTCCTAGTCCGGTGAAGCGCGGTGCATTCTGGTTGTTATAGGTTATCCACCTTTTGAGCAAAAAGGACTACTGCTTCCATTTTTTCTTTGTGTTCTCTGGTCGTGTGGCACCAGTTTGTCTTTCCACTCCGTAGACTGCCCTGTTTTATGCAAGGGCCATCTTTCCGGACATGTACCTCTTTAAGTAGGCTACATTTAATGTCAGATAATCTAAGGCTTTTGCTATTATATGAATAAGTTTTTCCATTTTATTAAATTCAACTAAATGAAATCTGGATACCTTCTACAACACTGCATTTCTGCGATAATCAAAACAATATTTGAAAGCGCTGCAGCCAAAAATGAAAAACTAATGAATGTGGTGCGACAGTTTCTCAAGGCCGGAGCGAAAAATTCTAACTAATTTTTAAAAAAAATGCCCAAGAAATGCTCTGCCTCTTTTACAGAGAGAAATGTATGTACTTTTCCAAGAATGTAATGAATGCAACATATAAAAAACACATAAAGCTATATATGTAGCTATCTGGTTTCATGGTCTTAACAGGATTGATTTTAAAGGTAACTGCATGTAACAGGAGGTTTTCTTTCGTTAAATCTGTGAGTTATTTTCTCGGTTTTTATTTGTGTCATCTATCATATCAAAGTCCCTCACATTGGGTGCATGGCCTCATTTCTACAACTTAAAAATATAAGAAAATCTCGCTTGAAAAGCCCCCTGCTTCTAATACCCTGCAGCCAGCCACTGTTCACTTTGTGAGTCCAGTTGGTGCTGGAGACGCTCCATATCTGTACATATCGACCTCCCCAGGAGGAATGCTCCCATCTCCTCAGCTGCATGTCACTCCAAGTCAATTAAAACTGGACTGGAAGGCCGGTCCAAAGAGACCGGAGACAGGAGTGACAGCTGGTGTAAGAGAGGGAGGGGGGGAAATGGGAGGGAGAGGTGGAAGAGAAAGAAAACACAGAGAAGAGATAGGGAGAATCAGGGGGGAGAGTTGCAGGATGAAAAAGGGATCGTGCAGAGAGGAGAAAGGGAGCGAGGGTAGGCCAGAGAGGACGACGTGAGAGAGGGAGAGGGGAGACAGCGGGTGTCAATTCATGGAGAGTTTAAAGAGAGAGGCTTGTTTTAGTTTAAACACACTGATGTCTCAGTCTGCGCCTTCAGAGAAGTCATTCACTGCTAGGGTGAAAACTGGCCAGCTGCTGGGTAGGAAGGGGAGGGACAGGATGGCGGGTGAGGATGAAGGGAAGGATGGAGGGATCTGAGATGGACACTGGGGGCAGAGTTGGCACTCATCCTTTCCTGGCCCTCTCTTTGCCCCCAATCTTTTCCCTCCTCTCCTTTTAAGACCCTTCTCTCTCTCCCTGCCTGTGCCTCGGTAATAAGCGATGCCCTAGTCCAAAACAAAGTTCTTTGTGTTGGTGGGACTCAGCCGGACGGATCACTGTGGGAAGGAGGAGGACGCGCCAGAGTCTCCAGATCCCTCTGCTGAGCAGCCTCACCAGCTGTCATTTTTTTCTCTCTCTCTTCACATACATAACTCAAAAATGCGATGGTTGATGATCGAATATTTCTGCAGTAATTAGCATTTGCCTGAAACCCATTTCTTTCTGCAGATGAGTTGTTCAGGGTTTAATAATGAGTTTTTAAACTGTGGAATTTAATGGGCATTCTGGTGTAAACATACCCAACATATTAGAAATTTCTCTCTGGGGTGGCAACTGCATCCAATTTACTATAGTTTTAATGATTATATTTTGCAAATAATTACTGTATTAATGTCAAAGAGCAATGTGTTAATGCCTCTTAGACTAGTAATAAGCCATTTATAGGAACATCTCTCGGAGTGGCTTAGTCTGAAGGAATACAGTGTTTACTGATTATTGATAAGGGTTGCTCGTTCCAATAATCATTTATTAATGCTTCATACACTTACAAGTCCTTAGCTCTGCAGAAAGTATTACAAATTACAAACATTACTAAATTAATGAATGATGACAGTTATTTGTCTATTACTATAAAATAATCAGGTTCTCAGTTACACGCTTTAGTTGTGATAATGAGGCTCCCACTCAGGAACATGACTTTTGATTAATTTACTCAATCATCTGTCAGGCAATATACGGAGCTTTTTCGGCCATCCGGCCTTCACCCGGCAATTTTTTATAAATCAAAAATAAGCTAATAAGGACAACAGCAATGAGGTTTAACAGGAGTGTTCATTTTTTTGTAGAAGGGGTTTTGCCGCTACAATGATAATTTATTAATACTTCACAGATCAGTAATGAGCCGCTGTGAGAACAACTGGTGTTGACTCATTAGACAGTTAGTAAGTCATTACATACGGTATTCAAAAACCATCAGGTCTGTAGTTAGTGTCAATAAGTTATATAAAAAAAGAATATTTTTACTGCAATAATCATTTATCAATACTTAACAGATATGTAATAACTCATAAATAAGAACATATTAGTGTTGTTTCTCTTGCCAGTTAGTAAATCATTATGAAAGTTTCTAATTTTATAGCACAACATCAGGTCTGTCGTTCCAAGTTTGTAAATGGTTATTGTTAATACAGCAAAATTTACACTTTATAATCTGTTACACTGATCTGTATTAGAAAGTGGCACCCAGACTGCAAGAAAATAGTGACGCTCCAGCACTACAAATCTGTTTCGACCGAAGTGCTTTTCTTGGTTTCTCTCATCTGTGGGCATGAAAAAACACAGCAAAACATGAAAAATAGGAATTGATGTCGTGCTTTCAAAAGAACATTGTTGTGCTGCAAAGATTTCAAGCCACCCACTGAGCTGAAAATGTCAGGAATGAACAACCTGGGAGTGATGCATAAATCCTGGGCAGCGGCAGCCTCACGGTGTCAGTTTTGACAAAATGCAGATCTCCTCGAGGCATGACCTTGTTGTCATTTTGCCGGGCAATAATGGATGCCGCCGTGCAGTAATGGCTGAACCTTACAAGCCCTTGTTTGTGTGTGCGCGCTGTGCGCAAATCTCCCAAATGCAAGCCAATACATACTGTAGGAGCACCGTTTTCAGCCGCGAAGGATTGTGGGAGTGTGTACACCCCACAAAAACAGACTAATACCCAGGAGGCAGTATGCTGTCTGTGAGGATTGTGTGCTTATGTGTTTGTGTGTGTGTGTGTGTGTGTGAACATGTGTGTGTTTTGGTTGAGTATGTGTGTGTGAGATGACAGAGAAGCGTTCCCTCAGGGGAGACAGACACCAATAGCCATCACTGCAGAGGAATCCTGTGGGACAGCAAGCTTTCACTGGCAGCGTCCATGCCAGCATCTCCCTCCCTGACAATCTGCCTGGACACACACATACACACTAACACACACACACATACACACACACACACTACATAAACCTGTCTCGCTCTCTGCCACCTTCTCTCCTTCTGTCTCTCTCACCCGAGCAAAATCTTGCAACAGTCTTTCCGCATCACACTCACTCATTTCCAATTACCAGGCAGGTAGCTGCCGTTCCAAGACAATAGCTCACCAAACTTGATTACCTGTTCCCATGGAGCCGGTGGGACAACAGATGAAGTCTGAGGTATTGAACGTAGCGAGAGCGTCGGCTCATGTTGCTTGGAGACTGCCTCATTTATCAAGACAGGCACACGCAAGTTCCTATGGAGAGAATTTTTAATAACATGCAATTTGAAGCATTTCCATTCAAAGTTATTTTTGTGAGTGTTTCTGGTTTACTCCGCAGTACGCGAGAGAAACAAAAAATAGATAAAAAACATAAACTGGATTAAGAAGCGATGTGAGTGTGTGATGTACCCCTTCTGCAGGCTGCATGCGGCAGAAATGATTTCTCTCTGGTTGAAGCGAACAAAAGGACACGCTTGCAGAGAAAATGAAGCACTTGAGTGCTGAGCTGCATGCACGGACTAGTTGAATTCTTCACACATCAGCTCGCTGTTTGTCATCTTCAGCAAATTAGTTTAAATATGACATGATTGCTTGTATTTCCTCGCGGGAAAGCATCTTTATTTTCTTTTCCACTCGACTGCCTTTGTTTATGCCTCCGAACAGGAAAACGGCGTGAAAGTGTTTTGAGTTCACCTTCAGTCAGAGAGAGTGGCCGCCTTCATCCTGCTGTGTCGCCCCCCAAAAATCCACGCTTACGACATCTCAGTGGTAAATTTGACGGAGAAAGGGCTAGAGAAAGTTAGTGGCCCCTGAAAGTTCGAAACATATTTGAGTATAGATTAAATGTAACCTAGAGTCAGAGGCCATACCGCTGAGGGAGAGTGTTTCTATAGCAACCTTCAGCGCTATGATGGATTGCGAAACCCGTATGTGCCAAACTTCAATGCACACACACACACACACACACACACACACACACACACACACACACACACACACACACACACACACCTTTTTCAGTTGTTCCGACCGTTCACACACACAAAAACCCACAGTCTCAGCAGGAAAACCAGACTTGATAACCTGAAGCACGAATGTTCGTATTTTCTATGTAGCAAAGAAACAGATTTTCGGTAGAGACAGAAACAACAGCGGAGTCTCTCACTACACGTTCGGAAAAATTTGTCAGTTGGTGGAGAGAGCGATGGACAGAAGGTGTGTTCTCTTTCTCCTCATTTAACAACAGTATAACTTGAGCCAACAGCTGAGATTTGGACAGAAGCAGAAAAAAAAACAAAAAAAAAAACACCATCTGCATGTGAGAAACACGTGTCCATGTCCTGCTTCCTGATATTTATCCTCTCAGTGATAAGGACACCAGAGAACCTTAGTTATGACCAATAAACACAGATTGTAGATTATTATGATAAAAATACACTTTTGCGGTTGGACGCAGACATGCTACTGATCTGCTTCATTAATATTGATGCCAGCAATTCCACACAGCGTCTCTGGGAGCAAGAGCTCAAGGATATTCATCTTTTACCTTACCCATCACGGCAACTGCACTTTGCATGCATGTCAGTGCACACACATGCACACACACACACCTACACACACACACACACACATATATACACACACACACACACAAGCAAAAAAAGCAAAAAAACAAACACCCTTATCTCTCAAATATTGCACAAATCCTATAATTACAATGCTCATCACAGTGTCTCTGTGTTCCTCCCTGTTAATCATATGAATTATAATTGCTTCATGAATATTTTGAGGGGAAATGGAGCCCATTCTAACCTCAGGTGGAGTCTGCATCGATTTCAAGGCCAGTTGACCCGAACAACACCCCCCTTCCCCCCGCCTCACCTGCTTCCTGTTCCCTCACATCCCACCTGTGGTTTGAGCTGAGAGTAGAAATCTGTTTAACAAAGACAGCAATTAACTCCATTGCAGTGAATTCTACCTACTAGAAATCACAAGTGAATACTGATTGTAAGATTCTTGTAAATGATAGGCTATGTGTGATATTCAATACGTACAGTACACGCAGTACGATGCACGTTTATGCACATGTGGATTGCGTCCAGGTCTGTATAGTACACATTGGCGCCGACTTGGATTCAACATTTTTGGGGGCGAGCTAACAATAGATGACGACATAGTGTGTGAGAAAACTCCCTGCATGCTCCACCTGAGTTATGCACTTTACTCTTTTTCCAGATTACATTTGATCACCCAGTTGCGCAATCTGAGTTTATCCAGACTGTAGTACCAAAGTACTCCCAACAGCATGCACTTTGCTGTGGCTGCGGCAACGTGCTGGTACCTCTCCCAAACACTCCCTCATTTTCTACATCAAACGTGCTTCACTCCAGCATGCACAGGTTATCCACAAGGTTCGGCGGGTAACACACAGGTTCAGAGCAGCAAAATCACCCACTGTGCTTCATCATGAAATCTAATATCAAGCATAATGATACTATAGACTTTAATTTACCAAGTTGTATCGTAGGGCAACATACAGCAGTGATATTATGAAATCACATAACATGCAATACATATGCACATACAACTAAAGTCACTATTGTGTATATATACTGTACAAACTTTCTATGTTGCAAAACTGTTCAGTGAATATATTCACACTTCATGCTCTGCCTTCAGTCCAGCAGGAGAATAGGGATTTCACAATACCACCCTTGTTTGAATATTTGTTTTGCGTCTTTGCATGAGGTCCTGCTGAAGCAACAGCTTGCACCTCTCATTATTTCGGCAGACACATTTTCAAAACCTTGGATGGATTCACTTGATACTAAACTGAACAGCAGGAGCTGAGGACACATAACGCTGCGTGTGAAGGGCAAGGGAGGTAAAAATGAATCACACTCTCTTGATTATCCTAAATAACAGTTTCTAGATGAAGGGAAAATAATGTGCATTAATGCAGCACTGCTTATCCTTCTATGCATGCAGGGTGGGCGATCTGCGGGAATCACCTGCTCACAGTCTGTCATCCACGCAGCACTAAATTAAATAATGTCGTACCTGAGTTCTTCCATCTCTAACATTATTCCAGCCCAGTCACCAGGAAGAAATGTTGGCAAATAAAGATTCTGCAAACCCGGATACGTTCACATTTCTATGTGAGCCTATGACAAAAACTGGAGCACTCTTATGAGAAGTCAGGACATCTCCAGCCGTATTTGCGGCAACAAAAACAGATATTTTAAGCCAAAACATGATTTATGGGATCTAAATCTACAAGATAAAGAAATGTAAAGTTTCAACGTATGCTTGATTTGAAGAAACTTGCATTTTCCAAATTTACCCTGGTGATTGTGTTATTTGTTCATATAAAAGCAACTGACTCACTTATTCAAGTCACTGGTCTTTTTAGACCTCAGGAGGGCTGCTGAGAGCTGTGCTTTTCTAAAGCGCTCACTCTTTTGTCTCTGCTGTCATCATGAACTGCACTAAGACAATTTCTTCATTGCACTACAATAAAACGCATGTCACTCTTGCTTATGTCATGATTTTATCTGAAGGGAGAAGAAAGCATTTTCTGGTTAACTTTTCGACTATTGCTGTGATAGTCTGTGCCACGGTCCCGCCCACGTCCCGCACTTCACTGACAACACTCACAGACCACCACCAAATGCCAGAAGGCACCCAAACTGACAGCTACTCTCACTAGCTTTGCACCTCGGCTAGTGTGAAGCAGCAGTCAGCTCGGTGCAAGAGCCTGAAAGCAGGCATTTTTTGGCACAAAGAAACAAAACCATCTGTAACACGTATACATATATTCACATACATGCCATAACATTTAAACATGCAAACGTATGTTCGGGTTGATCATTTTATTTCATTAACCAACGCAGTGGGCAAAATACTGATATAGCACTATTTTGATACTCATTTTAACAAATATTTTTCATCACACACAAGAACTCCCAACTCACAGGGAAGTCAATTAATTGATGACCATAGCCTATATGTTTATTGACAAAAAAGAAGCTTTATTTAATGACTTATTTAATCACCCATTTACATAATTTTGTTTTGGTGAGTAGCATTAAGGGACTACAACTACCATCTTATTGTACATTAAATAAATTGAATCTTGAATTTTGCATGTTGCAAAGCAAAGTTTTAATAGATTTTTTTTTTAATGACTCTGATGTTTTAGTATTGTGCAATCAACCCAGACTTTTTAATGCATGAATCAAAAAAATCTTGAAGTGGTGAAAATCTCCCTGTAATAATCACTTTTTTTAACCGCCTTGAACAAAAATCACAGAATTCTGCCGATGACAATTAGATTAGCCGACATAGAGTAAAACTAATCCCAGAGGACAAGGCTTTAGACATGCCAAGCAGGCAGGCATGCTGGCTTCCATATGGCTGTGGAGTGTGATGATGCACAAGCGGGCAGGAGTCAACCCTCCAGGCTTTGCAGGTCGTAGTATCAGAAGCTCCAGGGGGAAAAGATCATATTCCAGCCTGTGTTTATTCAGATGATCACGTGTGGACCCTTCAACGATTCCCCTCATCACATTCGTGCATTTCAAATTGGCCTGCACAAGCAGAAACAGGTTATTATTGCAGAGTCACCGAGCTGGTGGAGGTTAACTTCAGGATGTTAATAAAGAGCACTTTGGCTGTAGCGGTTTGTGAAAGGGAACATCCCTATTTGCTTGTTGGTTTTAAACTGGCACTGGTCTTAACACTTAACACACTGCAGGGTGTTAGAGAGTAATTTCATCACAAATTATTCATAAAGTCCATATGTTAACTTAAGTGCATGAAGACATCTAAAATGCTCTAAGTTCCCATATTGTAGGAGGTACGATTCCTATGCCTTTGGACAGGCACCAAATGGAGCATTCAGACTGAGGGTGAAAACAGGTTCGACATCAAAGGGCAGTATGAGAAAAAAATAATATGTTTTTAATACAATAAAGAATGTAAACATCAAAGTAGTCACATAAATAGAGGGTTTGACCCTGAAAATGAGCAGATTGTAGAGCCTTTATAAGGTGCATCCTGTTGCCCATTTACCATAAAACATGTATTCTGACTGTTTTATGTTGAGCTTTCAAGCAGCCATTGCTTAACATTAATTTCCATAAACCTATTGACAGAGCTCTGAAATGTACCCGGGTTGTGTACTTGTGTGCTTTACAGAAAATTGGTTCATGAATAAGTTTCAGACACCCAAAAAAACTTCCCCTCAAAAAAATCACATTCACAAAAGAAAAGACCACCGAGTAAATGCATGGCTGTGTAGCTGGAGGTGTCCACAGATTATTTGGGCCATTGTTTGTGGTGAAATTGCTGTTCAACAAAATCTGCCTGCTGCAAAATTATATTATCTTCTGTGCACAGCCCTAGACTGTTGTTTTAATATCAATTTCCCACCCAATTCTCCCACAGAGATCAATACGTTTTTATTCGTTTTCCTCAGCTCATCATCAGCTGCATCAGCAGCAGAATCACGATACAGATCTCTCGCTGTGACCAAACCCTGTGATGCCCTTTCATCCCACCAGTTGCAACTTTTACAGATAGACTGAAAAAATACCTGTCTGTATGTGTGAGAGTGATTAAGCTGCTCCACCACTTTTCCAGCACCCAAAGCATTTTTACATTTTTGAAACTTAAAGGTGACGACTCTTTATACTGTTTTACCTCAACAGCCCAGTCGCCTGGATGAAACGTTGTCATGTTATATCACATTCACATTACATGTTTATGACTGGCTTGCAATAGCAGGTGACATCAGGTGGAGGGAATGGTGGTGGATCTAGCTGGTGAGGATGCTGCCAAGTCAGTGACAGCAGTCTGAGACTACGTTCTAACATTTGCAAGCGCAAAACCACTGGATATTTTTGACAGGGGACCGTGGAGTTTCAACATTTGCGAGTGTGACACCATTGGATAGTTTTGAAGAGACCTCGGGACAATTTCCCTGATCTTTTTCTCACTCTAATTTGGTGATTTCTGTGCCTAAACATTACGATAAAACATGACCAGTGTCAATGGTGCCACACATTTAATAAAGAAATTCTGTAAAGTGCATAATTATCACTTTAAATGCTCACATTCTTTAGCTACACTGCCTGTTCCTGCTAGACTGACACCTACTGGCGATCCATATGTGCTGCTGTGTAACAATGGCACTAGCTCTGACTAACAATCTTTACTACAGTGAACACCTTTTTATCCTTAACATATACAAAACCCTCCAAACTTCCATTACATCTAACAAATTACTCTGTTTAATAATCTAGACACACCATATTGAGCCACTAAAGCACTTTGTGTCAATAACAACTTCTCTTGTTGATCTTTTAGTAAAACATCCATATCTGTCCTGTTCAACAACAGTAACTCTCTCCGTGGAGTGTTTGCCTCTGTTCGCTCAGACTTTTCTTCTCACTAAATCCATCAGTAAAAACCTCTTGTCTAAACTTTTCTCTTTATCTCTCGTCTCATTTGTTCTTTTGTGGCTCAGACTCTGTTTCATTGCTTTCTTTTAGTAGCATATTGGCCGAGTCTGGGATAGTCTTTCTCTCAGCATCTTTCACATAGTTATTTCCTCAGCGGTGCCAGTGGCTCTCTCGCTGCCTGCGGTGTGAAACAAAGGGGTTTTCCTTTGTAGATTGCTGAAAAAAGAGTAAGGTTTTGGGCATGATGCTGATCCATGGTTAATAATCGGCTGAGCATGCTGCCATCTAAACATTTTCCCGTATTTGGCAGCATTATTAGTTTGATTGAGGAGATGTGGCAGAAAACCAGTATAACCAGTTTAGCAAATTGGTCCTTGATTGTGGCCCTGCTCTAGATCCCCATCACAGCCACCACTTTATATCAAATGAAACTGGGCCTGGTTGAAGCTGGATACACAAACACAAACACACACACACACACACACACACACACACACACACACACACACACACACACACACACACACACACACAATACCCGACCTCCTCTGCATCTGGCGCAGTTAGCTGTTCACGGTTAGGAAGCTAGAGGGAGCTGTGGGTGTTTAATATCCCAACTTCCTCTGTCTCTCTCTTTGACAGCCCATAAACACAGACACACCAACTTGCAACGACACAGGCCCACACACGGATCCTAACATGTGCAGGTGAGTTATTAATATCTCATGAGCGGCTCACAGATTGGTATCAGCCCGGGCTGCTCTGACATGTAAGACATGGCGTCTGTAGTCAGCTGTTGGGACACGACAGAACTAAAAGCAGGCTTTTAAGTGCACCCTTCAGCAGCATCAAACCAATGGAACGAGACATTATACCCACAGCCTAAAGCAGGGAGTGGGTTGCCCGCTCAGGGGTGCATGTATTAAGGGTTGGCCGCATGCAGCACCCTCTTCCTGAGGTTGAAGGAAAAACCCTCAGCGCTCTCATTTGGAGAAGGTGACTGACAGCTGGGCTTAGTTCAGAACTAACATATTCTGATTTCACGCTCATGTGGAATTTCAGTCTTAAGACAAATCAATTCAAGGCAGGATAAATTTACATTACATTATCCAATGTTCGCAGAGGCATGTGTGTGTCAGAGCAATCATTTTATTTGGGATTTTACAGGAGCCTGGTCGCTCAAGCAAGCACGACAGATGCAGGAAAAGTCTGTTTGGTCAGGTTTATATTGGTTTCTTTGTTATCTCTTGAGGCAGGTTGCTGCGGATTCAGACAAATCTTAAATGTGAATCCACTCAGTTGGATTTTTCAGTGGTACGGCAGTTATTCAGTGGGCTGAAACAGATGAATCTATCCCTTTAAATTCCCAGCTGTGACCGCCAAAAAGTCAAGCTGGGGTGAGCGGCTCTCCAAGGAAGTGCGACAGAGGTTCCTGAAATCCAGATTAAAATAAAGGACATACCAAACAGCCACAGGATTTGGCCATTGTCCTGATGGTACACGCCCACTCACCAACTGTCATCGCTGATTGAAACCACAGAATGTTCCTGGTAATCTCATTCCCCGGAATGTGAAAAAGGACAAGAGGCTGATTTGAGATCAACCATCCCTTTTGCCAAACAACCCTTCTCTGTAAGAACTGTACGTACCTGCAAACAATCACCTCATCTAAATCAGTACCTTGTACTGAATCGTATTTCTCTGTCAACTGTTGCTATTTCTCTGCTATGTTTTTTTTTATTACCACAAAAGTTAGAATTCTTCCCAGGATAGGATAATAGGACATTCATCATCAATTTTGTCACGATAAAAAAAAACAAAAAACACAGCACACAATATTTAATAACCGAGTGTTGTTACACATTGTGGTTTTAATAACAGGCTTTATTTCATTACTTCTGGTGCGGTGATTTTATGAATGTTATAGTGATGGTTCATGTAATTCTGGATCAAGACAATTAACTGTTTGAAATATGACGGACAATACAAAATAAATTACTTGGTCATCACAGCATAAAGAAATGTTTTAATAAATACATGATGACCTAGAGCCCATACAGCCTCCACAAGGGGTGGGGTGTTACTTGTGGCTTCTTGTCACATCCTCACATTCTCAAAGAATACAATCTCAAGCGGCATTAAACACACCTAGGGGTATAACTCAAAACTGGATCCAATGCATATGTTGACTTGTAAATGTTCATGTACGTTTACCCACAGGTTGTGTGATTCAGGTCATTTAAATGCATGTGGGGAAAAACCAACAATACTGCAATAATTTCCTGAAATGCTGGCTGAATGATACACTTGGTTTGAACCCGGTAAATACAGCCTGCCTGGTATATGTATTATCTCTTGATGCAGGTTGCTGCATGATACTGAAAAATGTCACATAGCTTGCAATTTAAATGAGTGTTCGCTGTAGCCTGGAGATTACTGACCAATTACACACTGAGACATACTTTAGCAACTGAAATTCTTTGCAAATATGTAGTGGATAATACTGGAGTTACCATTTAAGAGTGTTGCAAAAGTCTCGTACTTCACAGTACAAATGACACCTGATGGGACCTTGTTGTTTAAACTTGGTGCTCACACCATGCAGACGTAGGGATCTCAGTTGAAGCCAGACAGAGGGCGAGTGCTGCTAAGTGCCAGTGATTGTTTATCACCGCTAGATACTTCAGTGACCCTCTTCTTAAGAGCCTCACGCTCTTTGAAAAGGAACAAATGGACAACAAGATAAATTTGTGAGCTGCACCATGCACTGAAAGAGCAGTATACTTACTAAAGGCAGCTGGCTCTGGAAGCACCATCAGACAGCGGACCATAGTTAGAGCAGGGGGAGCTATTTGTTTCAGCTGTCCACACAGCTCACAGCCATTCATCATGCAGAGAGCTCTGAGCAACTATCAATGCACTTTCAATTACGCAAAGGACTGGACTGCCACACAGGAGGCAGACTTGCATGTGTGTTAAATAACAGGACTGCACAGCAGCAATGCTGCACACACATGTGCAGGCACAGATATTCCTTACCTCTCCAGAGGCCGTTCACCTTGAAGTTGACCTCCCGTCCTCCTCTTCCTTACTCTGGCTCTATTTCCCTCAGACCTGCAGGTTCATGGGGTCAGAACAATTGACCAAGCTGCGAGGAACATATTGTGCCGCTATTTAACAGTGATGTCAAGTCATGGACCAAGCTAATAGAAAAAGTTGATAGCTGCTAACAGCCAATAATGTAACGTTAGTGCCCTGCCGAGGGCTGCAAAGGTAAACTCAGAAATCCATTTCTTGTAGCTCAGGCTGCACTCAGCAGCACGGATGTGCCTTGTTTGCTGTGACACAAAATCTCATGTGCTTTCTCTCCTGCGTAACCTGGGCCTGTCCCTCCTTTCCCAGTCTCATTTCAGAGCCTTTGAGGCAACACGAGAGAGGAAATTGTTGTCGAGTAAATAAGTCACGTCGCATCAGCGGTGCAGTAATGTGTTTCTAATGACCGTCTAAAATGAGAAATCCTCTTGTATTAAGCCGAGGTAATTAATAATAGAAAAAGCAAACTGACAATGAGCAGCTAAACAATATGGGGTGTGCTCAACTAACGAGCCTCCAATATGGATTTATGCTGATATATTCCTAAGACAGAGACACTGAGGTAAAGTCAGAGGCCTCCCAGTAGCAGATCATATGTTTCTGGACACCAAAACATGTAATTAAAATTGTGCATCTTCCTGTCAACTGAAAAAAAAAACTTCATCAAGTTACTGCGACGTGTTTGTAACATTAAATGTGCAGTATGTAAGAACTGGCCATCTGGCAAATTCATACCCCAAACACATAGGGAACACATACTGAGTAGCTTCTGTTAGCCAGTTAGCTGAGTTAGCGGTGCAGCTTGCGGCTTCGGACTCCGGGCTTAGGTACCATAGGAGTGTTAGTTTTTCACACCTCTAGCACAGGAGCTCTGGACCGAGAGAGGCTGCAGCTAGCTAGTTAGCATGCAAACTTAAGAAGATAACTGCAACACGATAAATAGACATCATAATGTCATGAAAGTCTCTTATGATATTTGGAGCAACTTGGGTTTTCTTAAAAATAGTTATTTTATTGCATATTTTTGCTGCAAAATAGCATTCAATCAAATTAAATCACATCAAATCAATTTTATTTATAAAGCCCGAATCACAATAACATTTCCTCAATAGGCTTTACAATCTGTACAGTAAACGACATCCTCTGTCCTTAGATCCTCGATTCAAGCGAGGAAAAACTTGAGCTTGGCTGAGCAGGACGAGGCATCGCCAATGGTGCCCAAGCCACACGACCCCCTGTCCAACGTGGTGACCTGGAAGAGGGCAGTCCACTTAAGGTAATTAGTAGTAGACAGAGAGATTGGAGTGAATAGGCATCAAAATATACAGAAATACAGATATAAGGAGATAGTGAAACAGAGGAGAGCAATGATCCAGCGGAGCCCAGGGTGTGACGATCCGGATCTGACAGGCAGCAGGAGCAAGGAGAGGTAGATGGTCCCAGGGGCCCGTGGTCCATCAGAAGGGAGCCTGAATGAAGATAGAGGAGGAGGAGGAGGAGGAGGAGAAAGGGGAGGAGGGAGCAATAGAGAGTGAGAGAGCAACACAACTTGCAGCTCGTGAGAACAGAAAGCAAAAACAAAAGTTAAACATTCATTCATTCTGATCCATGGGGTCAGATGAATGCCCAAATGAGGTTTGGCTGACTTTGGTCTGAAATATGTGTAAATCTGTATATACTGAGTCTGAATATATTTAATATGTCCCTTTGTTTGTCTGCACTGAACGGTCTTTTTAGACCAAGATAGAGTTACCTTTTTGATGATGCTGGCTTTGATGGCACCTTTCAGTGGCTTTAGACCTACTGTACTTAAAGCAATCTTATTTCCTTCCATGCTGTGACCCTGCCTGCTCCTTATTTTCTTGGCCTCTGGATGTACGCCAGCAATAACCCTTACAAAACAATTTGGCCCCAACAGGCACACTCATCCTGCACTATTATTTTCCTGCATTTCCTGCAAGTCCATGAAACACAGGCGCCATGTGAGGTCTCATTTTATAACTTGTCATCAAACTTAAATACATTCCCATGCTCTAGTGATAATAGTGAGGTGAGTTAAATAGTGGCAGTTGACATGAGACCGGTGGTGCCATAGGTGAGAAGAGAGACATTAGCTCGAGCAGGCTTAAATTGAAAAGAACACAAAGTTACGCAGTAAAATGAAAAAGAAAAAAAAAAAAAACCGATATGAAAAAAGGAACTCTCCTGCACTTTGTCTAACCTCGTCAAAGCCTAAAATCGCCTCGACTCATGTTTTGAAGTGAGATAAAATAATCATGAAGGGAACGGGGAAAACTATATTTGGACTGATGTCTCCTGAGATTATGGTTGCGTGTTTTGTAAAAAAAAAACAAAAAAAAACTAGGGGCAATTTCCTGTGTTTTGAATTGTACCGAGAGTGAGTTTTGAAACACTGATAGCAGAAAATAAGCCACTCTAAGCGCTCCAATCCGTATTTGCTACAGAGATTTTGCGTGTCAGCCTTGGTAAACACCCAGACCTGTGTTGACATGACAGTGACACCATGACATAGCGTGCGTGCACTTGTGATGTGGCTGTTATCTAGACATACATCGCGACCGTACATGTCTGCGCGGCATACAGTACATCCGCCCGAGGTCTCGCATGTCATCTGGTGCTGCTGCATGTGCGTGACAGCTGACATCGGTGAGTTGTGTCACTGACAGCTTGAGCCACTGCTGATGTCACCGCACACACACCACTGACTCTGTGGTAAATGTAGTCATCAATGGCAAATCTAGAAGTTATATTAACCGTTTTCCTACCTTTCTTTTCCTTCCTCAGCACCATCCTATCAGACAATCTGAGGGTTATAAACATTCACACAATAGTTGCCAATTAAAGCCGTGGCCTTCAGTCGATGGAGACACTGGAGACACTAAATTGAAAGACATTAAACGAGTCACAAGTGTTAATCCTTTCTTTTTTTTTTTATAGATTTTCCCATCTGTGCTGCACAAAATGAATTGTTTTTAAGGTCTCGGGTTAACTATTTATTATAATTGGCTGATGTTTCCATTGAGCAACTGCTATCTTTATTCCACCCTTAAATCACCCGTGCTAATCAAATGCTAAGAGTTATTTTGTGACAGTGTTGTAAATTACCTTTCACTTGTTTATGTATTTTCCTTCATATGTCTTATCCAGCCTAGACTCTCTTACATAGACACAGACCAGTAAGAACAATGATGGCAACAAATGGTTTAACGTTTATCATAAATGTTGATATTGCTGAGAGCATTTATACTCTATTATACCCTCTTGTAGTCATGCTGGAAAATTATGCTGTAACTAGGAAAACTAACAAAGAAAGCTGCTTTATGATGGATTTCAGTTATGCATCATTTTCTCCAGTCTATGGAAAGTGTACTGAAACTACAGAATAGCAGAACTTATAACTTTAGTCATTACTCATCAGTGACAAGTGAGAAAGATTTCCATAAAGTGTTCAGATTACACTTGATGCGAGTCTTCAAATGGCTAATTTCACATCACAAAAATAAATCCTCTTTGATAAAGCCAAAGGAAATCTGTCTCCAACATGGAGTGGACGTCTGCATCAAAGTCCAAAAACAAATTTGGAGACTTTGCGATAAGTTGGTGAGCAGAGCAGTGTGAATGTAAACACTGTGTCAGACTTATTAAAAACAAACCATTGAAGTCATAATCAGGTCTCCTTGAACTGAGAACATAAGGGAAAAATAAATGTTAATGTTTCAACGTCCTCTTATTGCAGCTCTACTACTTCAAGCCTACCGTCTCACTATATAGACTATATAGATGTGTTTTACTAATAATATGCACATGCAGCACGGGGATATTTATTGTGATTAGGAATAAAAGCAGCTTGCATTAAACTACTGTCTAGAGGTGAAGTCATGTGTCGCACAGAATGTACTACTTCAATCAGGAAAGACTTTTTATGAATAAATGAATATTTATTGCAATGTGCACATCAGATGAGAGTAAGGGTCTTTGGCGATTAGGCCCCATTGCAATGTCGATTATATTCTCAGTCGGAGCCTAGAGGCTGGTGGCGGTGACGGCATGGAGAGAATGGCTGAAGATGTGGATGTGATGAGGTTGACTCTGGTGAGCAGGTCCTGGGCAATGGATATGATGGACTGCAGGTGGACGAGGTGGAGAAGGGTTGCATTGATTTTGAACTGAAACGACAGCTGACAACAGCAGAGAGGAGAACAGATTGAAAGTTTGATGGCAATAACTTTATTGCTTGGTTGTTTTAATCGAGGAATGTCTGACTACTACTGACCAGAGTGCCGCTGAGTTATCTGCTGGCAGTCGCCGGCTACCATGACACGGTGGGAAGAGAGACACACATTGTGCAGTTATTTTCAAACTGCACAAAGGTAGGTGTTGCAGGTTTTCATTAAAGGGACAATGGGCGGGTTTCCATCCTTCTGTTTCTTTATGCATTTTCTAATTTACACGTAAATGTCAACTGAAGGGTTTGCATTAATGTCTGCATTAAAAACAAGTTAGATTAGCATGTAGGCTATGCAATTTTTGTTGTAGCATCAAACTACAGACACTGGACGTTTTAATGTTGTGCTGAACCTTATGTAATGTTCCTCAAGCAGACAAAACTTTGTGCCACTACAAGATTTAATATGTATTATTTATTAGCCACAGCTGTTAATGAAAGCACACCTATCATTTATATTACTTACTGTACGCTGGTATTATATTTGTTCCATGTTAACAGAGTGAATTAAATTATAAACTCTCTAAAATCTCCGTTTAAAGAAAGTACAGATACTAGTTGTTAGTGTGTATGAACAATTAGCCTGGCAGCTTGTGCAGGAATTGCTAATCACACAGGAGACACTCAACTCACTGCGACCTGCCTCGTAGCAAAAAAAACCAAGGCCTTTTCAAAAATAGTCAGTGGTCTCCACGTTCTCCGTCTGTTGAATTCACCTGCTGCTGCTGCCTTTCATGTCACATTTTATGCTTTTTTAAGCTAGCTCGCCTGCCAACAGAATACAAGTGTTGCTTTTTAGGATGAGTTTGTTGGGGAAAATTGTCTCTGAATCTCTTCACAAAGGTAAGTGTTGAATGGTTGTTTCTCACTGGCATATTCTGTCTATGCTTTGGTCAGGTCGTACTGCTTTGGTAGTTGTTTTGTTTTTTTGCTTATTTTGTGCTAACGTCTGATGAATGATGAGCTCATAATCTCCACACATTTTCTTCACACGCACTTGTAGCTAAACAGTAGAAAGATTTCACACACAGCAAAGCACTTATGTGGCAGCTTGCTCTACAACTCTTTAATTGTCACTAATGCTCCTAATGTCGCGTTGGCTTTACTCAGTCAAACTTTGCGCGCTTCACAACATGGATTCCAATGTCGTGTTGATGTTTAATGTCTATTTTGTGCTTGTCTACTGGCTTGCTTTATGACTTGTATTTTGATGCTTTGAGTCATGTAGTGGAGGAATATGAATGTTTTTCTTGGGTTTAATGTATGTTATTGGCTAAATTGTTCTTGTAGCATTTTCCCACGTGGTTACTGATATTGTTTTTGGAGGCCTACTGATTTCCTGTTTAATTATACTGGCTGCAGGAAATATAGCCTGAACATAGCCTGAATATTGGTGTAATCACTCATAGCAATGGGTTTATCTGGCTGTTCATTTGTTGCTCTTGCATCATCACTAAGCCTACATCTGTGTGCCGATGGTCATCTTGGCTTTGTTGAAACATTGTTTTTGTGCTTCACAATATGGCTGCCAGCCCTGGTTTGTGCAGTGCTTTACAGGTTTTGGCATTGTTGTCCAACTTCTAGCGTCCCAGAGATGCCAGATAGAGAGACAAAATATATCAGTTTCAGTTGTGCCAGATGTCAAATGTATTTATTGTAAATTGCTTTGGACAAAGCATCTACTAAATGCCCTAAATGTAAATGTAAATGTAAGAAGGTGGACATTTACACACATATTCTGCAACATTGGCTTTCACATTAAATGTTAAACTCTGTGTCTTTCAGCTTACCAAGGTTAAATTCATTTTTCGCCCCAAACCCCCATGCCAGACTCCACTGAAAAAGTAACCTATTTAAGAACTTGTTTTCCACTTGGCGACACTTTGTGTACAGTAAAGACGGACTAGAAACATGTTTGTATTTACTAAAGGTACATTCTCTGCTATGGCATAATCTTGATTCCACAAATAATTTAATAAAGTTCACTTTTTTTTTTTTGTTGGTTCCATTCTCAATTTCTGCTAGAAGGCACACAGAGGGCTGCAGCAAGCACTGACAGTGAGTGGAATTAATCAAAGCGTGGGAACAAATTGTATCCTGCGTGCACTAACGTTTAGAGTGGTAGATGTAGTTAAATGTGGCCGGTTTGAATTTTGTTTTTCACTGCTCTATCGCCACCCCTGGGCCGTGCATGTGGGTGACTTATGTATTGAATTGAAATACGAACACTCCAGCTTGAGTACGGGACCTGCAACATATTTGCCTGTTTGTCGCCATTATTAAACGGTCCAGAAATACAACTTCAGGACAGCTTTGGGGAGGAATATTCATCTGCTGCTTTTGCCAACATGCGTGCCTTGCCTTTGTTCAGTTTGTGTGTGTGTGACAGTGTGGCTACTCATGCTGCTTTGCAATTTCATTCCCGTCTGCCGGCTGCTAATTTCTGCTGCTGTCATCTGTGTGCAACACTTGTGCGAAGTGTGGATTGATTCGCTGTTGTTGAGCCTTTACATTTCAGATTGTTTTCTGCCTCTCGCATTTTCTTGCATGCTGCTAATGTATGTCGTGGTGAGATATGGATACTCATGTTTGAGCGATACATATTTCCCTCATGGTTGTTGTAGTTGTTTTCTCTCCTCGTTTTATGATTGTGAGGCTTGTCTATCGGCTGACTGGTTGCCTATTGGTCTCCAGTAGAGAGCAATATTGTGTATTGGCTTCAGGGAGGCAAACATGTATGCAATCTTGCCTCGCAGCCCATTCATGTGATTATTTCCCTGTAATATTGGCTTCATTTAATCTCTGCGTGATTTTTGTTACACACATTGTTGGTTGTCATATTTACATGTCCCCAACACACTCGCATGAAGCCAATCATTAGAAATACTTAACCTGAAGCAATGTGATGGCTCGGTTTACTGCATTGTCACTCTTAAGCTTTAATCTATGTATTGATGGTCATCTTTGTCCAGTTCACTCAGTGTTTGTGTGCTTTAAAATACAGTCCAGCCCTGCTGGAGTGTTTAATGCTTGTTTTGTGTTTCCCTGCTGCTGTTATCTTTAGGGCTGTGACAACCCGGAGAAGTCGAGGCTTGAAGTACCTTGGTTTCGGTGCCACGGTTCGGAACACCTACTTCCATCTGAGATAGTTGGTACAGCCTGTAGTACATTGAGGATTATGTAGTGGAGCATACACTCTTGCAAAGGTCAGATTTTTTCAATCAAGGCTGATTAAATAAAAAACAGTGTAAATGTGATGTAAATGCCGGTTGCTTCAGTTGTGTCTTTGGCCCTAATGTTTGGCGCCATGTGCATCTTCATTCAGTGCTGGACCTGACTCTGATTAACACATAACAAACGTGGCGTTGAAACGTTGATCTACTAATACAAGTTTGTGGTCTGAATCTGTGTGCTCCAGTCTACCTTGGCCAACTCGGATAAATTGTTGGACTCGCTCAGGTGACTGATGCATCTGGTGACACGTTTACACTCACATATAACGGTCAAACAATGCCCACACACGATCCTCGTCCGATCCAAGCCCTCAGGAAGAATCTTACGAAGTAGCCAAACTGTGATTACAACTTCACGTGATGCACTGGTGCCCAAAAATACTTTTTTCCTTAAACTTGTATTGTACCCCTTGCAAAATGACTAGTTTTTCTGTCATAATTTGAGCCATTCAGTCCACCAACATTTGGAAAGTCTTGCGGAGCTGACCAATTAAATAATTTTATATCTGTTCAATTTCAAGTTTTGAACACAGCCATAGTGTTTAGTCAATCACAATGTCTTCTCCTTCGACTCGTTTTATCGTGAATTAACCTCCTCAGCTCTTGTTTTCTTTTTCATCATGGCAGATGGAAAACAGCTTTTAGGTGCATTACTGTCATTTCCTGGATTGCGGTGTAGGTCTGAACAGCTCTCTTGCCCACTGTAGTGTGTTACAGTCAGATGTATTCTTTGTATGACAGCGCGCACTGAACCGAGTTGCTTTATTATGCTTTAATGCCGCTGATTTATGTCGTTGTGAAATATGAATATGTGTGTTTTTGATGTTTTTCTTTTACTCCTCGTACTAAGGAGGATTTCCCTGTATTATTTGCTTTTGTCGCACGAGATAGGTTGTCATGTTCACACTGCCGACTGTCCAATATTGTTGAGTTAAGACGTCTTACAGGAGGAAAAAATGTCAGCCATTTGCGATATGAGCCGTAAGGCCTCAAAGACTGTTTCTAGTACGGCCGCGGATGCTGATTTACGGTTGAATGTCTGTTTTGTGCTTGTTGACTGGCTGCTAATTTCCGCTGCTCTCGTCTATGTGTGGTATGTGCAGTGCTTTTCATTTTGTTGCTTTGGCTGGACTTTTGTCTCGCTTGTTCTGACTCTTTTATGCCATTTGATGTATGCAGAGGTGAGGTGTAGTGCATACATTCAATGTGGCTTTTGACACACACACACACACACACACACACACATACACACACACACACACACAAGGCAAGTTCATCATGTTTACATTTTCTCACCATGCTAATTTCTCAGCCAAAGATTATTCAACTCAAAGCAAATAGCTTTCTTTAATCTTCTTCTGCATTGTCACTCTTAAGCTTGTGTCAATGAATTGAGAGTCACCTTGGCTTTGTTCAGTCAGGGTTTTTGTGCTCCACAATATGGCTGCATGGACTTCCTTTGTTGCTTTTATTCCTTTGTGCCAGCCGCTTATCTCCCCTGCTCTCATCTGTGTACAGTATGTGCAGAATGTGCAATGGTATTCGGTGTTCTGCATCACTGTAGCTGTGGCCTGATTAGCTTTTTTTCTCATGCTGCTGATTGATATTGTGGTGAAATGGTGGCTTCGTGGGAGCATCGGAATGGATTACGTCACGTAGTAATTATATATGCAAGTAACGCCAGGCATAAGACATAAAATAACAGAAAGTTAAAATGGTACAAAATACTGATCAATATTCATAAACTAATGATGGACATGACACAGTGCGCTATAGCATTAATTAAAAGCTTTTTTAAAGATAAAGAGAGATCAGTCCTGAGCAGGGACTTAGAAACAGCCAGCAGAGCCCTGCCTGAGGATCCGAGGCTCAGTCTGGCTCTTATGGGAGCTAAAACATGAAGTGCTTTATAGATAATCAGTAAAATCTTCATATTAATCCTAAAACTTTCTGTAAACCAGCGAGGAGCTGCTAAAACAGTGCTGATATGATCTTGTCTTCCGTGCACGAGCTGAAGGCGTGAGGTATTCGCCTTAACCCCCGAATGCAATGAATTATGATAATCCAACTGAGATTACATAAAAGCACCTTCTTAAGGCAGTCGCATTCATCATTTTTCTCCTCACACCTCATATTCAGCCTGCCAAAGGTCTGAAATCTGTCCGTTTATGATATTACTTGGAGTTGCCTGTGTGTGATTTCTGCAACTTTGAACCGCGGCAACTGTTCCCAGAGATTTAACTTGCGTATCAGCACTCCGCTACACCAAGGCACATTTAGCACTTTCTGTCTGGATGTCTTGCTTAGTTGGTTTGCTTATGGCTGTTTTGCAATGCTTTGATGCCTGTGTCGTGCTTGTTCCCTTGGTTCTAATTTAAATCTTCACAGTATGTGCAGAGGTTTTCATTTTGAATCAATTTGATGTTGTGGTTGAGCTTATGTGTCTTTTGATTGTTTGTTGGACCTGGATTGTGACGCCTTTATATCGCCGATATACAAAACGTTGCAGATGCCGGTTGTCTATTGGCTCACTGGTTGCCTATTGGTCTCCAATAGAGGGACACAGTTGCTTCAGGGATGTAAACATGACTGTAATCTTGCAAGCAGCTGATTCACACAATTATCTCACTGTAATATTGGCTACATGGAAACTCAAGATGGCTTTTATTACAGATAAGATGGGTTGTCACGTGCCCCTTTTATTCACACACTTCACATTCAGCAAAACATCAAAGAAATATTTAACTCAGAGCTATGTGACCGATTGCTTTACCTCTTCCTTAGCATTTTTATGGTACCCTATATCTGCCAGGTCTTTGATGATGTCCACCATTGTGACGCTATTGTACTGCGAGACTTTTTGGGTTGCTAATGTTGTACAGGAATTTAAGTCACTCTGATGGAGCCACGGCTGGAAGCGGCGTGATAACGAGCGAGTGGCCATTGTGTCCCGAGGCGTTGCAGGGGTGACATTGAGCAGATTCTGCGGAGCTCCGAGGCGATACGGACTTACAACCTCAGTGAAGTGCCCGAGCAAGGGGGAAAGCAGAAGAAATCCTCTTTCTCCTTTCCCATAACACGGGGCTGAGCTGGCAGTAGTACAAGGCTAGGATAAATGGAAGTACATCAGAGTGGAGGGATGAGATTATCCTGGTTGGGATTTGGATTGGTACTTTGAGGAAATGCTGAAGGTGGGAGTACAGACGAAGTTCTCACCTATAAGCTACTCCAGGCTGGTATACAGAGCAGGCAGCTGAAAGATGAGAGAAAAGCCTGAGATACAGAAAATTCCTAGTATGTCCTCCCTGGTATGAGTGTGTGTGGGTGTTTTTAGATACATGTGTGCATTGGGGCAGCCCTATGCAGTTAACTTCAGTGTGGATACTTCTGTGGTAATAAAAGTAATTATTTGCACACAATTAGACATTTTGTTTGTTCCATTAGTTGGAATTCCCATGCTGATACATGCAATTAGAGGCACGTCAACAAACAGTTTAGTGTGTTTGCATTTTGGAATATTTCATTGACCAATTAAGCCATCCTCTTAACTTTCCGAGGTTTGGGTGGGCCGAGTCCTCCACAGCTCATTGTTACAGCGAGCGCACAACAACCTCATGCTCTGACCTCGTGACACTGCTGCTGCTGCAGAGGAGATTAGCAAATGGCAAGCATGGCGATGGCAAAAAAAATAAGTGGCAGCCGCTGCGGCGCTGTTCCGAGTGCTAACACAGAGTCCTCTTCTACATTAGCAGCTTCTCAAAGAAACGGTTTCATTAAATTTTCACAACTCTTCAGCTTTTGTCTCCGACGTGACATATCCATTCAAGCTACTGTCAGTTGAAGCAACAACGGTGGAGCAGGATTTAGTTTGTGCTTTTTGTTGTCTGTAAGCGACTTATTTTTAACCACAAACAGATCTAAGTTGCTCTAGAAGCAAATTTACAAGTCCACATGTTTGGTGTTTTCACGTTAATGCGATGACTTGATTTATATCTTATCTTTCTAATATGCTGCAAGACAATGCTTCAGCAATGTTCCTGCTTCCTGACAGCTTGCCTTGAGCCTCCTTGTCAGAGTCCCTCATCACAAGGATGTGTCCATTGTATCCTCTTGTCCTCTATAGTCTCTCCTTTCTCTCTAAATAGAGAATGTTTGCTTGCCTGTTTTATTGGTTATCAGCAGCCTGTTGTTTGGGTTTCCCTTCTTTGATAAGAAGTCCTGTTTGCTGCTGTAAGTCACTCTCTATTCTACAATAAGTAAGACTTCACACTGTCCTGAATCTGAACAGGGAGCAATGTATTCTGCTCTGCAGTGAATAAAGAATGAGAGGCTGTTCAAATAGAAAAAAAAAATTCTGTAGGATCGCTTCCGCTTTCACACGTTAGTAGAAACTGAAAATCTATTGGATAGTAGTTTTTTTTTGGTCCAATTGAATAAATAGATGCAATTTGTATATGAGAACCAGTGTATAGCATGGATAAACCTGTATGTATAGCCTAAACCAGGTCTCAGTGCCTGGCTTTCTGAAATCAACAAAACTCAAAAAACAAACAAAAATTTCTCAAAATTAAAAACTTCAAGTATGAAGATTAAGATGAAGTTAGTAAAAGGACATCCATAAAAAATACAAAAAAAAAACCAAAACCCACCAACAAGTTAAGATCTTATGGAATTTCGTCCACTTTGGGAACAGTACTTTCAGTAAAGTATATTACCCGACAAGGGGAGCGTCAGACGACTCAGTGTGGTCCATTAATTCCTGCTTATGGACACCTTGAAGGGCATTTGAATGCTTATACCATGGTTACTGGCCAAAGGAAAATAAAAAGGCCATTAATTCACAACATCTCATGTGATTTGCAATTAAAATATAACGTTTTTCACAAGCTATTACTTCGTTTCGAGGATTTGAAAAATAGCTGGAACAAGTCATTACAATCCCATAAGGTTTTTACGCAATGAAAACATTGTTCAGTGCTCCAGTAAATAGGATGCGCCTTAGAAACAACCACGCAGCAGGACATAAACCAGTCTGCTCAGCTCATAGAACTCATCGTCTCAGCTGTAAGCCAGAAAGCTCGCGTTATCCTAGCAAGATTTAATATGCAGATTTAATTTAACCGTTTGTTAAACAACTAGACTACTGTAGCTAGCTAGCCAACCATGTAATTTTCTCCACATCAACATCAACCATAGACCATGTGTAGTCTCAGCATCGACCTACTGTCAAGTAGCAAGTAGCAAGTAGCAAATGGCCATTTCATTTAATTCTAGTTGCACTATTAAACATCAGTGGATTACTTGGCAGCTTTAATTTGTGTGAATGAGCTGAGGTTAGCTGCTGTTTTATTGCACCGCTATGCAATTTGCAGAAGTCCACCAACGTTTACTTATCAATATTTTACTCATTCACTTGTTCATTCTCAATGTTGATCAGTTGTCTATGCATGATGAATTTTCCAAAGGGAGCAAATGTTACAAAATGATTCTATATCCAGCCAATTAGTGCTGACTTTGATCTTTAAAGCGGTCCAATCACAACATGCCCCCTTTCACCACTGACCAGATTGCTGGGTAGACAATTGCAGCCAGAGACAAAAAGGCAGTGGAGGAGGAATAGAGGTGGCCTCCTAATTAGCGGGGAAAAATTGTTATTTCATGGCTAACTTTAAACATTTATATGCTCTGAGTCTTGCTGTCAGTGCGGGAACAAGGACGCTACATTATGTAACAGCCTCAAAATGAGCCAGGGTTTTCTCTTCCTCTCTTACGCTTTGGAGCCCATAGAAGGAATCAAATAAACATGGGTGCTTTTACTGTAACTTCTTGGAAAACGGTGCATCAGGTGCCCGCAGTCATTGGAGCTGTTTCTCAGTGGTCATGAAAAACTCTCCATGAACTTTATATGGGGAGTGAAAAAAAAAAGAGAGAAAAACTAAAAAAAAAAGTAAGTAAGTAAATGACTACATTTGAATTGTAGATACTTTGGATGAAGGAAAAAAAACAGTTGTCATGAATTATTTATTTCATCATGACAACATTATAATTAAATGCATTAACACAAAATACTCCTCTTTAATTATTCAGCTCCAGTGTTTTCGTGAAGGAATGTCATGTAGTTTGTTGAAAACGGGGAGGCTGCATGCATAACTGAGCAGCGGCATTTCCATAATGGGACCTAAACTGTGTTCAAAGGGGTAGAAGGTTATAAAAAAAAAATAAAATACAGAAGAGAGACAGGGATTTATGTGGATTCTCCTGAAACATTATATCTGCAGCATATCTGAATTATTTTCTCGCCTCCGAAAATCTCACACTGGAATATTTAAAACAGCTACTCGAAACTGTTAGTAAAAGGCCAAAGACCACTGGATCTGCTTTTGTTGCAGATTGCATTGTTCAGTATAACCATCAGTTTCATCCAAAGCAGGTTTATTTCCTACATGGAAATATTCATGTAGGCAGACAGTTAGTGGTTGTCTTTCTCACTTTTACTCACCCTGGAAATTATGCAGGGTGGTATTCAGCGCCCCGAAACATCTAAGATATTAAGTGATAACTCGATCGACATTACTGCACCCGCATTAATAGATGTTCCATATCAGACCCTGCAAGACGAATAGCTCGCTCTCTCGGATGGCGGCAGTCATTGAATAGTCATCCCCCCTCGCCGAAGATTTTGGTTTAAATTAATGGACAATAAAATCAATTGCCGAGATCAGAACATTCAATCAATGGCTTAATTACAGGTAATTTAATGCCTCAGCTGGAATTGATTCTATTTATTATGCAGCTGTGAATTAATCAAATGTAAGTGGTTGGAAGGAAGAAGCCACACGAGACGTGTTTGGGGTGAAAATAGCAAAGTTCTCTTGAAAGCACACGGGCCATTAAACTTAGAGAGGAGTCTGTCGAACTTTTCCAGCATCTTCCTCGGGGCTTGCAGCAAAGACTCAAATCTTTTCAAGATGTTTCTCCAATCAGCCTTAGACTGTCATTTGCTGTGCCATAAATGAACTGTGGGGATGTCAACAATTGATGCTTCATTACATTTGTGGATGATTAATGGTTTTAAGCATGATAGTAAAAGAAATTCAGACCATTATTCAGTAATTAAAAATAGGTACATTAGCATTCATCTGATGTTTTTGATTTCAAATTTACAGATGATACAGTGATTGTAGGTTTGATCACTGGTGATGAAAATGTTAATCGCTGATGTGCAGATCAGTTTGTTGATTGGTGCCATACGAGTTCTCTCCAGCTAAATACCAACGAAACTAAGGAAGGATCTTTGATTTCAAGTCGAGAAGAGGGAGATGTGAACAAGTGTCTATCAAGGGTGACTGTGCTGAGGTTGCAAATTAATATAAATATCTGAAAACGGTCATGAGATGTAAACACAGATGTCATCTAAGGATTTAACCAACTGTGTTTCATGCACAAGCTTCGACAATTCGAACTGGATGGACAAATGTTCTGTCATTCTGTCCGTTTATCGCCAGGTATTTTTTCACTGTCTATAGTTAACAAGAACAAACTTAAAAGATCAAATTTTTGAGTTGAGATGGAATGAGACTGAAAAATTCACTTTCCCACAAAGTGGACCTTTTAAGACGACGGTTATTTTAATATGTTTGGCAAGATTGCAACAACAATGAACAGTAACACAGTTTGCCACTGCTTTGTTATCCTCAGTGATGTAATAAACCCTCTATGGCAAATATGAGTAGTTAACATCATCATGGAGGTACATTGTACCACCTTTGTGGGCTTCCTGAGCCCAAAATTCCTTTATACCTTCACCGCACCATGACCTTATATCGTTATGGCTTTGTTAAAGAAATCCTTGTGATATGAGCTGTGTGCCACTTGAATTATGGTATATTTAATAAGTTATTCTTGGCGATGTTGTGAAACACAATCTGCTACATGTCTGTCTTTGATTGTAATCATTGCAATGTTGTGGCTGAGTACATGTCAGACTTTACTGTTTGCTGTACAATAGTCTCTTATTGAATTTGTATTATTTGTTTAGCAGTGTTTTCTTTCCTGGTCTTCTTCCAAGCATTTCTCTGTAGATGGCAGACAACAGAAGGTACCGTAAAAGGTTAACTATATGTTATTCGAACATTAATATTGCAGCAAACTGTGTAACAATGTAGTTGAGAAATAACATCCAGAACGGAGATTGATGTCGCACTCTTCCCAAAGTATCGTAAACTGATCTTCTCTGTTCTTTGTTTTGGTTGCCTCCGATTTAAAACAGGATACTAAATAGCGCCTGACTCTAACCCTGACACTAAAATATGGTCCTGTAAACATTTTAAACAATAAGAGGCTACTAAGTGACTGAATCTTGATTTACATGTGTTTGGTTCTGCAAACATTTCTTGCAGTTAGATCTAGGTTCTGTGAGCAGTGCGTCAAGATGCTGGAGCTCTAGTGTGATATCTAGTGCTAGTGCAACTTGTTCTCTGTGCATGTCAATAGCGCGACAACAGATCACACCTGACCACACCCCAGTTCAGATTTTGGGTGTGGTCAGGAATTCGACAGATTTATACCTGTTACAGTCTACGCAGCCATGCTTTCCTCTTCCTCTTGAATGTACTGTTCTGAAATACAGAAATTGTTGAATCAACATGCACATTTCATGGTACTGAAAAAAGAATATTTAGTGCATCATAGAGAATGTTCTATTGCAGTCAGAACTCACTCCAACTTCACAAAAACTCTCTGTCAGTGTAAACACTCTGGTAATACATAGCGCTATGTTTCGTGCTATTAATATTGCAACAAAGCCATCCACCGAGCCATCGCCACCGTCGCCGTTCTCTAGCGAAGTTAGAAAGTTCAGACTGTCCGTGATAAAGCTCCATCTCCAGGTGAGATCAGAGATTGTATTGATCTCCCGTTCACACAGAGGAGCTAATGATAAAACAGCCGTGCCTATTTTGTTTCCATCCATAATGCAGCAGCGTCAGCGTGAGTGTTTGCCTGACTCTTGCAGGCTTTCAACTTAGATTGCAGAAGCTTTCACAAAATCTGTAGCCTCCAGCATCTGTCTCATTGTTAGTCTGCCTCTATTTTAAGTGTTTTATGACACCTAGTAGTTGGCAGAGATGGAGGGAGGGAGAAATATCCTGCTGCTGAATTAATGCTGGAGATGGAGGAGCACCGTGGGCTATTGTCCGCACAGAAACACAATTTACATAGGCATAAATGACACAAAGAAAAAAAAAAATCTGTCACTATTACTACAACCGCCACTTCTTATACCCACATTTGGTAAACAAAGCTTTGATATTTGTTGTTGCCTGACTTTTAAGATGATATAAATCCCTAGTCCCCAGAAAATAAGTTTGCGCCCTTTAAAGCAACAATGTCACTTCTATGTAGTCGATTGTTGTGTCTCATCCCCTGATACTGATATACTGAATACTGATGCTTTGGGTCGGCAGCTCTGGCTTTACGCCAGCCTGAGCCGTCAGAATCTGATGATCGGGGGATGAGACTCAAAAAATCTTTTTCCTGAAAGTGTTCCAACGTTGATATGGGTTTTCTCTTACCACTGGGACTCTTGATGGTTCAAAAACTGCATTCTTTTTACTACATCAGTGAGTAGCTAGTAGTTTTACTTACAGTACCTTTTCATATTGTTTTTTTGCTTTGGATAGTAGCCAGGCTGCTAACAGTAGTGGGGAGAACCTATAATAACATTGTTAGTGGCATTAGCAAAGCATAAGCCTGTGGATTCAGAGTATAGTTACAAATTAAATATTGATTGTATGCTAATTTTTAGAATTAAAGGTTTTAATATTATTTCTAGTTTAAAAGTAATACAGAATGAATTTCAAAAGGGATTAAAGAGGAATACTACAGCAGTGCCCCACACACAGCAACACACACATTCATAGTAAATCTATGTGTGCATTTTCTCTTATGGTAATTGGCTCTTAATGTCTGAGAGGTCTGTACATTCAAGAACACACTGAGCTGCAGTCTAACAAGTGCTGTGATGAGCGTATATTATGAATATTCTTCTGTAAGTGGTGAAAACTGAGGGCAGAAATTATTCAGAAATATTCAGAATGCTCTTAACACCCCTCAGGAAAATGCTCAAACCACAATAAATCCAGAAATAAACATGCAGGAGCTCTTTTAAAGCAGACAAGCCAAAATGGTTGAGTCCCAAATAAAGACAAAAGACCACTTAATAGAAAAAAAAATCATCTGTTTTTCTGCAACTAAATGCAGTGTTTTCTATGTTCCCTCAGAAATTCCGCGAAGTTGCTATATTCTATTACAACATGAAGCATGTATGTAGTATCAGTCAAAAGTGGTCAAAATGGTAGGAGAATAGCATCTTATAGTAATGTTGTTATAATAAGCAATACACAACGTAATAAGCAGCAAAGTTCAGATCCTTGTTTAAGCTTCTTCTGTTTGTCATGCAGCACAGGAAGTTGGCAAATAATTTGAGCTCTTAATATCTCCTGTGGAAGTACTGGAACAAATACAGACCAAGATGCCACAAAGCATTATAGTGTAGCAATATTGCCACAGGCACAAGTGTAACATTACATTTATTTGTGATGCATTTATGACGGCGAGTGGCTTCCCAGGAGAAGCAGCTCAGGTTGAAACTATGGTCTTGGGACGTCTTGAGATGTTTTCATCAGTCTGAGAGGACAGATAGCAACATTGCAACAGCAGCAATAATATCAGTCTTATTTTTCTGTGGCGTTTATGTGTTTTGAGGGCCTTGTTTGGATAAAAGTGTCACAAATTGTCAGTGGAGTGCTGAGATCTTCGTGCAGCTGGGTGGAAACGATTTGCGTGTAATTATTAATGCCACCAGAAGGCACTGTCTCAAATTGGGTTTCCCCTTTGAGCATGAATGATATGGGAAACTGCTATGAAGGAGATCCAGACAGGGGAGTCATTTTGTTTTATGTAGGTAAGGTAAGGTAAATATCTTGTAAAATGTGACTGTTGAATGAAATATCAAGCGATTGACATTCAAATGAAGTGGATTCCGAAAAATCTTAAAATGTTTTTGTTTGTTGCATGTTGACAGATATTCAGACAGAGTCAGCAGCATTGTCTCATGAGGATTATACAAGCCGTCACGGCTTCCAAATGGCCGACTGCAGTTGAGTCACATCACTGGATATTTTCAAGAACACCTGGGGACATTTCCAGCTGTTTTTGTGGCGACCAAAACTGGCATTTCAAGCCAAACCATGATGTTTTTCTAAGTGGTTTTGTGCATAAACTATGTTATGACCCGCCACATAATTTGGGAAATTAGGAAGAGATGTAGCAGTAACGTTGTGGATGGCAAGAAGAAACAAACCTCCTTGAGCAGAAATGGATAAAAAAAATTTATTTTCAATGGCAAGTTCATCTTCAAAACCCTGCCAGATGATTCTCTCGACAAGAACAAAGTTATTTGCATTCATTTGCCTTCAAATAATATGTCAATATTACTGTATACATCTGTATTTTTTAAATTTTCATCAAAAGCACTACATCAATGTTAGGACTGGGCTATGAAACGAAGTATCACAATCATTTTGACCCTTTAGCTTATTGCAACAGTATTGTAGGGACGACTATTGATACTTTCACAAAATACTAGCAATAAACATCAGTAATGTGGATATAATGTCTAAGTGGGCAAAGACGAGCACGTACACGTAAGCAGTCTGGTAAGATTAGAGTATTACATCACTTTCCTGTAAAGCAACCTTCAAAACCAGGAAAAGACAAAGCTCATGCCTTATCTGATACAATGATCAAAGAGGACATACAGTCTCACATCGTGATAACGATTTATCTTGTATATATTGCCCAGCCCGACTTTCTCCATGTTTAGATTTAAAACTTATATTACATTTATCTCAGCTCCAAGTTTTCAGGTTCAATATAAAGGCCCCAAACAGATATTTCTGTGTCCTGTGCCGGTTTAATATCGCCAGGCTATGTAAGGTTAAATACCGATAGAAATTCCACGGTGAAAAAAAAAGGGTATTCTGACATTGATTACTAAAAATGCTGCTGTAAAGTTAATGAGATCACTTGAGCTCTCACTGGGGAAACTGCAACGCTCACTTTGGGCAGCACTTTGAGAAATACCCCGCTGAGGTGGCCCTACCCCGAACACCTGTGATGCAAGCCTCCTCTCAGAGGCGTAATGAAGTTGTGCTTGGTATATCAGGGTGACTGAAGTGACAGCGCTGACAAATGTGGGCCAACATCACAACAAGCCATCAGAAAATAGTCCGCTGGGGAATTATGAGAGGGTTGTCTACATCTGGGTGGACAGACAAGATTCACAACCCGCAGTGCCTTTGCCCTGAATCCGTGACGAGGGGGTCGTGTCTGTTGTCTGCAGAGACTGAGGCTGCTATCATGGTGGTGCTGTGGGTGCCAGATGGCGAAGTCTCATAGAATGCGTGGATGAGTGAGTAACTTAGGAAACTGGAGGTGTGACATGATTGAATAAAACAGACTTTGGAAGAGGAAACTTACATTGCTCTATCATGACTGGAGCTGAGTCAAGCAATCCTCCTAATTTTACAGTCTGTGTGCTACATCACATACACAATAGGAGTTATACAGTGCTGTACAAACTTTAATATATACCTCATCTTTACTGTAGGTAGTTTGGCAAGGACACTCTTATCTTAAGGCCCACTTTATGTCCTTTATTGTTCTTTAATTATTTTTTTATTATCTTTTTATTGACAGAACAGCTTGGAGACGTGACAGCAAACAGGTTGAGAGAGAGGGGGAGTGACACGCAGCAAAGGGCCGGGACTCGAACCCTGGGGCTGCTGCAGCGAGGACAAAGCCTCTGTACATGGGACGCTGCTCTACCCACTGAGCTAAACAGCACTCCCTTTTTTTTTCTTTAAACTGGATCTCATGGATAAGGACTGTCAGCTGAGATTGACCAAAATCCCTTTTGGCAAATCTCACCACTCGGCAGCCATCTTGGCATTGTCCCCGAGCAGTTATTTTGGGTTAACCAGGCCCTTATCTAAATGAATGGAGACAAAAAGCCATGACTCCACTTTCAATGGTTAATGGGGCATAGGAACTGCATGTTCAGTCCAATAAGATAAATATAGTTTTGTGACATTACCCCAGAATAATAAGTATGGCTCAGTCCATATCGTTTTAATGATAATCCTGTGCATAAGCCTGATATCCTCCTCTTCTGCTTTTCACAAGTCCATCTGCAGCTGTACCAAATAAGCTGAAAATGGTTTGAATCTCTGCTGTGAGCTCGCATCATTCCTGATATGTTTTACGTCACTTGGCTTTTGGGTGGAAGGGTACTTGAAGACTTCAAGTCAGACTTACAGACTTCTCTGTTTAAAATGCTTGAAGCCGCCTGTCTCCTCTTTGCTAATATCTCTGGGTTGACTCCAATTGACTTCCTATCACCCATTGCTTCAAAAGCTATGTGACAGTCGCTTTTAAATGAACCAATTACACTGTTATCAGACCAAGATTTTGTCGCCTAGCAAATGAAAACTTAATCTCAAAATAAACCAGTCAAAGACATGTTTTTAATCAACCTTATGTTTAAATGTCACTTAAAGGTGCTAGTTGTCCTATATTGATTTTTGAGTGTCATTCCCAACTCCTCAAATCTAAGTTGGGAAACCGAGAGCATCATTTATCTGACAAGTTAGGAAAGAGACTCAAAAATCAGCTTTTCTTACAAATGGCACCTTTAAAGCAACATTATGTAAGTGTTTACCTTAGAATAACAGCTTCAAAATCCTGGTGATGGTACAGTTTCTTGGAAAAGGGTGAATGGTGTCTCCGCCTCAGCCAATAACCATCCCATCACTTGTTTTTCCACTATAAATCTTCAGTGAGAAATTACATTTCTAGCTCAGTTTTAGGGGCGTAGTTGACCTCGAAGAAAAAGGTCACAGTAATTGTACGCATTAAAGCACGTACTAATCTGAGGAAGTCGTATACTGAACTGAATGTCCACAATACACAGACTGTTTCACCCCTAGATTCTGTATCTGTCCCTACCATGCAGCAGAGGTGTTACAACACAAGAAGCCACAATCTGGGTCATACTTGGTTTTGCAGTCAGAGCTGCAGCACCTCTGTATGCCTATTACAAGAGGTCTGTCATATTTCCACTTTAACCACTGATATCTACTTACTCACACCATGCTGTATAAAAAGTATAGCCTACAGATATTAGCTCTTGTAAGAGCATCCTAGATAGAAGAATTGAGACTGCTAGCTGGTAGTATAGATTTATCCACCCACAGAATCTGTTCAGCATAACACATGTTTCCTTATTCAGTCCTACTGAAAGTTGAAAGCAATACCCGGCCCAACACTTCAGCAAGGGGAGGACCACATTCAGAAGGAAGGATGTTTAGTTTTGCACAAGTGGTCTTAAATTGACTTCACACACCCTTTTGATACGCACAATAATCAAATACAATACAATGTGCAGCACTCGGGATGATTTGTGCAGCCCAGAGCTAAACAATCCCCTTCTGCTTCAGAGTCTGACTTTGATAGAAAAACCTGTTTGAAGTGATGAGATGGTACAGTAGAACGCAAGAAGCCACTGGAGATTGTAGTTAAGAGCGAGTGAACCACATCGTGACTTTGGTGTGCTACTTTTATAAAACCACCCAGGACACAGCCGGCCCTGTGCCAGAGGGGGGCACATAGAGGTGGTAGCGGTGGTTGGGGATTGGGGTTTAGTTTGAAGCATTGATGGAAAGAGCAGCAAAGACAAAAATCAATATTTGCAGGGTGGATGAAAATTCCCTCGGTTTCCAGGATGGTTGTCTGGAGGAGTTTGGCTGCTTTTCTTCTCCGCTGTTTTCTACTCTGGGTGCCCTTTATCTCTTGCCAGAATCCCTCATTCACTGTGCTTACTCTGGAGCTCTTTATCATACAGATTGAAAACAGAGGGAATCGTCCAGGAGTGAATCACGTGAGATTAGGAATTCGGCATCCACCACATGGTCGCGCACCTACTTCACACTTGGAGCTGTAACCTTTTCCATTGTACCTCATTAGTACCATTGTGCGTGTGGGTATCAGTATGTGTGTGCCTGTAGCTTATTGATGCATCGGTGTCCCAGTCACTGCTGTTGTTACCTAGAGCTGATAAATGATGGCCAGCTTCACCTCCCCCTCCCAGGATTCTTTGCAGCCTCTGGCTAGGTTCTCTGCTGTGTATTGATGTAGAGACCTAGAGACCAGTGTCGCTTCTGCCCTTTAACCTCACCTTCCAATTTGCCTTCAGTGTATGGTCGGCAGTATTGAGAATTTGCTGACTTGTGCTCACACTGCCGCATGAAGTATGACCTTCCCGAGTCCTTAGAAATGATCCTATTAATACAAGCGGATGAATAATAAAACATTACTTAACCCTTCAGATAAACTCAATAAAATGTTAAACAAAATAAATCTGCTGCGGTTCCCAACATACCGTCTCTGTTTCATAGAGACCCGGCGAGATGCTACATGCACCACATCAGTCACAGCTCTCTGCTTCATTGGCAATGATGCAATTAGTCAAGATGTCACAGTGAGCACATGTCAACTGGTGGCAGTGATGGAGGGCATTGGTAGGGGCTAGTGGGGGGGGGGCATTCAGGGTTTTGGCTGGATAAATCTTCAATGGCAGCTCCCAGCAGCTTCTGCCAAAACACTTCGTCTCAACAACAAGCCCGTGAATGCATCTACGTAGGAGCCTCCTTATTGGATGAGTCGATAGCCCCGGGCGAGAAGAAAAAGTTCCCCACATCTCAATTTCACATTGACAAGAACTCTGCTGTGAGGATAATTGTGGATTTGTTGGAACAGAGGGGCGAACAGAGGGAGAGGGAGGGAGAGGCAACCAGAGAGTATTGTAGCATTAAATATGATAAAACAATCAGATAACCACTGTAAAGCAACATTTACGCCTGGATTTGATTGCCACTTTGTAATGAACGTTAAGTCGGGGAAAAAAAAAACAAAAAAAACCCTGCTCCTCAAAAGAGCCGCACAGCATATTTTGATTGCATTACATTCTGGCAGAGCATGCAGGTGCACTTCCAATCTACATTACGCTATTAGCATTTCTCATTATGTTGTACTCTTCCATGCAATCCTCTCTATGTAAGTTTTAATAGAATACATTTAGTCACATTCAGCCTTAATGAACTGGAATCCTGATTGGTCGTAATGTAAATCTGGGAACGGGACACTTCAGTTTTTCATGAGGAAGACATCACAAATGTTCCAAAAGCTGCAGATGACCCCACTAAAGTCAGACAATTCAACTCAACAAATAATGGCAACTATTTAATTTCCTTTCGTAACTTGAGATTAAGTCAGTAGCCAGGTTAATAACTGGTGATGAGCTGAAACTGGAATCCATGAACATGTCTCCTGAGATACTGCTAGCCGATGGTATTTTTGTTTGTGCCCATAATGGTCATACTGTGAACCCCCCCCCCCCAACGGCCAAAATTTGAAAAGTGCTCCTTTTTGAATTATGAACCCAAAGTTTTAGTGGTGAAATTGCGTATGAAAACTGTGAGAGGATTTCTGCTGTTGGCCTGATCGGTTGTTTGGACTGCTCCGCTGCTTTGCATTGGATGCAATCATGCATACTTAAGATTTTCTGAATCACTTCAAAGTCTGGGTATTTTGGGCATTTTGGCTTTTGTGTGCATATTGAGTTTTACATACTACATTTTGGAAATCAGCATTCTACTAGAATAGTGGGCAGTTTTGAACGTAGTGTAACAGTAGCACAAATTGCAGAAACATCAGCTCACTTACATTTGATATGTTAACTTAAATGGAGCACACCACAATTGGATTGTACCCGACCAAGTAAAGTGTTAGTGGGAGAAAACATGTATTCAATTTGGCAAGGGTGCGTACAGTAAGAGGAAGATTATGTCAAATGTTTTTTTTTTTCAGATACAGGTTATCTATACGTGGAGTTTACATTTCAGTACCATGATTTACATCATAAAGTTTGTTAGGCTGACAAATACATGAATTCCCTAAGAGGCAAATGACAACCAGAATGAATCAGATTTTTTACAAATTGAGCCTGATTCGTGTGTGCAGTCACCCTGCTCCCAACAGGAGATTGGAGCATCGGCATCAAGCAGGTGCAATCACAACGACGGTGAATCACCGGACCTCTCGCCCCGTTCGTGAGACGTCACATAATTCAGAGTGCTCAGCCCTCTCACTTCTGCCATTTTCTCGCGGGCCCATTGAACCCGTCTTCCTGCCTCCCTCCAGCTGGTGTCTCCACCACACACCAGATGGCTCCGCTTGCCTGAAAAACATTTACCCTTTCAGTCTGAACGTGACAGATTTGTTGCCAACCCTTCACATCCTTACCACCAGTACGGAGGTGGCGTGGTGGCTCAGTCTTTGGCACTGTCCTTTCAGAGCGACAAGGTTCAGTTCTTGTGTCTGTGTGGACAGTCTGATGTCCACCCTGTGTTTGTGTGGGTATCCTCCCACCATTAGAAGACCAGTAAGTCAGATATGAAGGAAAATCACTGCCTCTAATCCATCTGAGTGCGTGCTCGCCCCGTGAAGAGCTGCTGCCCTGACTTTGGTTCTCTGACGTCTACTCATTCTGGGAAAAATTCCATCCTTGAATAAACGTCAGTAGGTAAACAGAACATATGCCAGCACAAGGGCACGGTTGAGTAAAACAGATGTCCTACAGACACTTAACATGGCAAGCATCCCCGAACAACCCACAGAACCATTAGCAGTCAACAATGTCTCTTTTGACATATTTAACTATGGGTTAACACTGATTTAAAGATATAGGGACATCTTTATCTATGATTTTCTTCTTATTTTCTAGACCATCAGAGTTACAATGATGCATTCAAAAACGGTTAATTCAATGGAATGAACTTGTGAGTTCAAACATTTATTTAAGAGGTAAAGCTGAATTAGTATCATCTTGAATTTGAAGGAGAGCTCCAACAACAGAGGAGCGTTTTTAGGCTGTGAAGTCTCTCATTGAGTCAAAATTACTCATGTCGGCCTTTGTTCAATTGGATTTTTCTCAAAATGACTTTGTATTGAGCACCCGCAGTCGTGTAATAAGAAATGTGTAATGACTAAATCAATAATACGCTAGAGAAGTTGAACTTGTATTGGCAGAGTATAAAATGAACCAGTTAAATCAATGAGAGAAGATAAGGCCGACATGTTTTACAACACTGGATGAATGAATTAAAAGCTAATGAAGAGACTGCGAAACATCTATTATACATTCAGTCAAACTATATTGTTCGAATGTGTGTTGATACTCACAATGTGAAATCAGCAGCATATATACAGTAAGTAGCGTATATTTAAAGAGTAATACCCTGGTCTTTTGATTACACCATGCCCTGTGAAGTACCCTATTCGGTTTAATTTGGCATCCTCGCCGGCTATGTTAGACTGCAAACAATAAAACAAATAGCAGACTACCTTGTTTAACACCCCAGAGTACTTTAAGCTTTGATTTTCCCAAATGTAGAAAATAATGGTGCCTCTAATAAAAGACCTTAAAGTTAACTGGGTCCAAATGCATATAAAGACATAATGGAGCACAGCAGCTAGTCGCAACCTAGCATTACATAGTGCACACTGTTATACAGAAGCAGACAGCAAAATGGACAGCAAGGAATGTAAGAACATCTAATGATGCAAGACCTTTATTTACACAGGGCATGACACCGGCGAGGACCGGACACTTAATTATCTGACCTTTTCTCACAGTCAGACCGGCGGCTGGGACACAGACACCGAACCAGCAATGTGATGTCAAGAACCTAATCTATGTCAGGGATGTTCAGGTCTCAAAATTTTAATGAGACATAAAAACAAAAGGAAATGTAATGTACCCAGGGCCTTCTGTTTCACTCGCTGACTTTGCTGCAGTTGATTCCCAGTAGAGTTGATTGAGAACATTTTATCTCTGGTATGAGCACTGATCGTCAAGGAAACACATCTATTCAATGTTTGTGAAAAAATGTTGTAAAAAGTCTGTAGGGCACATCAACTATATATCTGATCATTTGTAGCTTGCAATACATATTTCAAATTAAGAGTCTGTAAATCTGGAGAAGCTTTATTTTAAATTCAGCCGATTCATAAATATGGTGGAAAATGCCTCAGCCTTTTTGTAACGAAAAGCTGAGAAAATGTTCTGTTGCAATAGAGTTCCTTACGGGCCTGATAAGCCTTATATCCACTAAGTAGTCCAGTCCAGTCCAGTTAAGTTTGTTTCACTTTGGAGAATATTTTTTATTTTTTTTTTTGCGTTTGAATTGTCAAAAGTCGTGTGTGGCGCCAAAAGTACCATTCCGCGCCATCCTGTTTTCTCGTGACTCTTCTGTTGAGTTACTGAGCACACTGATCTGCTACCACAGGATGGAGTTAAAACACTGATTGGTCGGTCGCAAAACAACCAGAGTCATCTTGTTGTTGTCTGCACTCCGATGTTGGATTTCCCGAACTCCTGTTTTCATTAGCAGTCTGTCATGTTGCCTTTTCTCAAGCAAAACTTGCTCCCTTGTTGTAATAAGCAACCAGACGTGTGCGCTGCTCGTAGAAGAATGTGTGGTCGAGCAGGAGAGAGTGGGCGGCTGAATGGCGACATGATTGTGAGCGGGACGGAAGAAAAAAAGGTTTGCAGTTTGTGTATGTTTTCAACCAGGCAGTAACGTGTAGTATAGCTCACAGTTTGTCATTAAACTCTTGAGAAGATGCTGCATTTATTTCTACATGTCTCCCCTGTTGTTTTTCTATCTGCTGGAAAAGTGAACAGGGGTTACTCCTCGAGCCAGCCATGAGCCAGGCAGTATGTGACAGTGACATGGCGGATCTATTACGGTCTAGTACACGGCACGGCGTGATAGTTGGTTGGGTGATGTCTAACCTGCTGCCGGGAACTTCACTTTACTTCAGGTGCATTTATGTTGAAGCAAAACTTCGAAGAGATTGTCAACATTTTTCATTATTGTATCATTGGAATTTTAACATAATAGTGGAAGTTACACCGAATTTTCTCCGTAGCACATAAGAATGTGGCTATAAGCTCAGCTCCCGAATCTGCCCATGATATGACCCACACAGCAATCTCCTTCCTGGTGAGCTGAGCAGAGAGTGCACAGCTCAGCCACTCCGGTATTTTGTGGTGATCGCCTGGCTCCCAGTGATAGGGTTGAGGTTATTGGAGATTTTGTTTGTCCAAAAAGAAATGACCGAGTCTTCTGAGAAAGCCATTATAGAATGTCAAGAATGTTTTCCTATCAGCTTTTCACAACTCTAGCAAGCACCCAGGAGTAGATGGGGTAAATTGAAGTGCCAAAGTTTTTCTCCCTTTTTTTTTTTTTTTTTTTTTTAAGAAATACCTCCTCGACCTGATAAAACCACCAGGGTAAAGGATGTCTGAAGGCTACGCATACAGCCAGGCATGCAGTGAGAGCAGTGAGAACCAGATTGGCGCAAAAAAAAAAAATCCATAATTCTTTACTTTGCTTCATACTGCTGTCTACCTCATTTTGCGATGCCCAAGAGGGATTGAGAGGAAGCATGAAAATGATATTGGTGGTCTCACTGGAGTTCAGCAGATGTCGGGCCTGTGGTCCAGAATTTTTAGTAGAACTTAGGCAAAAGTGCTTGAATGTGTGCGGCCAATAACGGGTATGATATGCAAACGTGGATTTAGAGTGTAGATTCTTGCCGTGTGCCTTGTGCGCTGTGTAGAATGGCGCACTTGTGTATACCAGAGTGTTCACTCCGACACTGTCGTCGTAAAACATTTCCTGCGCTGATCAGACGTTTATGAGTTCCCTGTTAGTGTTTTATATCGAACGCTTTCCATCAAGACCTAACAATTTGTAAAAGTGTACCGGAGACACTCCAGCTGGTACGAGACAAAGCAAAGAGATGATGGGAATGTGATAATTGAGGTGTTTAGTGGAAGCTCAAGGCTGCGTTGATGTGAAGTGTGCTGATGTGACCCTGGTCAGACATCTTGATACATCAGACATGTAATAGGAGGAAGGGAAGAATGGTTGATACAAATGGCAGGCTTTCAGCATTTTGCCAGCTCCATTATAATTTGAATAAATGTCATACTTTTTGTGTATCGGTCCCTTATAATGTTTGAAGATAATGGGGCATTCAGATCTTGCATGGATAGATGGAAGTAGTACAGCCAGTGCTACTTTAACCGGCTATAAAGAAATGAAATAAACAGAAATGCATGAAATTTGTCTACATCTACATTCTAGTTACTCAGCCTGACGAAAATACAGTCCAGAATTCTAAATATTTCATGAAAATGTCAAGAGTATTCAAGGTGGACACTATCCATTGGAGTTAACAGGAACTGGTGGCAATTAATGGGAATTTGTAGGAATTAAATTAGAAACATAGTAAGATTTTTTTTGTTCAGGCTACACCAGGTCATGCAGACATTAAGCAAACCATTCTAATAAAATGAAGAAAAATCAACAATTTTGATTTGTTCTAGAAAATTGTGACCCTTGTTGCAACATTTTTAAAGAAAATGTACAAAAATGTAGCCATGGTCCAGAATTTGTAAACATTTTGAGCTGTGGCTAGCTACACATTTTTCATGTGTGAAGAAATACACCACACAACCAAGTATACTTAAAAATATGCAGTTGTCCATGGTTTGAGGCAGCCTACTTAGTTCCAGTTAGAAATGGGAAATTTCAGGAGTAATCAGGGTGGAAACTATGCGTCGGAAATAGTAAAGAAACAGAAATGTATGGTAGTAAATGGTAATTCATGGGAAATGACCATGATAAATGGAAATATAGGGATTATTTGCTCAAGCTGTAGTCACTGTGTTATGTGCAGCTATATGTGAACCGATCAACAGTTTAACTTAAATTATATTTCAAAAACCTAACTTAGATCCCTTTTCAGGGAACCCTTGTTGCAATTAATTGACACTCTAATACTATGGCCTACAATGATATTTCAGACAAAAGTGTGCTTCCAGCTTTGTAGGGTCGACAGAATAATGAAAATATCAGTCAATATAATACAATACATTCAACAGCACTTCAAACCACATCCTCCGATGATCATAAATTTGACTCAACATCTCTAACATGGAAAATTATAACCTTCATGGTGGAAGGTTTTATTGCAGGGCTGGTGAATTGGACAGTTTTAGCTAGATTTACCCAATAAGTTGGCATACTGGAGTATCAGCAATCAACTGGAGTGTACTCTACTGTACCAAGACGCATGGGTGCAGATCCCGGGGGGGGATCAATTTCAAAAAAACAGGAATCGTCCCCCCCAATAAAAATAAAAAATAAAAATTATTCAAAATTGAACAAATGTATTTTCAGACTTCACATTCTTCACATTGTAGATTCACATCTAAAAAGTAATGATTGAAATGGTGGAACAAATAATGTTTGACAAATATATTTCTGAGTCCACATTCCATCTCTGGTCTCCTCCACTACAATGCAAATGAATTGGTAGTTTCTTACACAGACGCTGATGACATCAGCAGGCTTAAAAAAAAAACGACCCCCTGAATCTTTTTCTCTCTGCTATTTTTCAGCTAGTGGTTGCTCGCTAGCTAGCTAGATAACGTTGGTTGCTTGTTAGCACTAGCCCTAATACATGCTTGCGAGTGCACATTGATTAGGTGTTTGTTTATATTAGCTAGCTATATTACTGTGAAGTTAAGTTGAAGTATTTTGAATCATTCCATAATTAACCAGTGTCTGTCCTGTTTGTACATGTGTTTTTTTTAGAACTGTTTAACAGCATAACTGGCAACATGATCAGTTAGTTTGCACAACTTGGTTAGGGCTTCATATTTTGATATTCATCCATATCAATTAATCATGCATAAAGTAGTCCCATACACTGGGAGAAAAGAAGGATGTTGAGAAGAATTGGGGATCTGGGAGGGTTGTAGGGAGGTGAAAGATAAGAGCATGAGTAAACATTACATGCCCGAGACCCTTAAAATTATGATTTACTAATATAACAGTTAAGTAAGAAGTGATACGTGCTGTTGGCTGTTTAGGACAAATAAACAAGAAAGGTAACAATAAATGATTCCCTGTGCAGTACTTTTTGAATGATATGGCGAGCCTCTACGAAGTTGTGATTTATGGTGGCATGGTATGAGTTGCATACGGGCAAAAAAAATAAAAAAAATCACTTTTGCGTCCCCCCCAATCCTGACATCGGATCTGCACCCCTGCCAAGATGCATACGATAAAAAAAACTTGTTTCAACAGTAGGTGGCAATTGTAACAACTATGGATTTGGCCTTCAGCCTTCTACGGAACAGAACTGAACGACAGACTTGTTCCCTAATGATGTGCTGTTCTGCATGCGGTGTGCCATATATTGCCCATACCGGCTAATGTAAGGCCCCATAACAATGAGCAGAAGGTGACAGGTGGCCGGCGACCTGTGAGAGCAGGTCCCTCTGGATGCTGGCTGATGATGGTGAAAACATGGACAAGCATTGTATTAATCTAATTCCATGGCAGTAATGTGGAAAATCCAGCAGCTGTCTGAGCTTTATATAGAAGAGCCTCGGGCATGAGAAACCTGCAGTGATTCAAATGGCACAAAGGCACTGGGCTTGAAATACAGCACTCTTCCCCTGGCATATAGATCTCCCCAACTCTCTTTTGCCTTTCTCTTCCCCTCTCACCATCTCTCTGCTTAATTCTACTTTCCCTCCAATTTCCTCATTTGCTGTCTCTCATACTCTGATGGTCTTTCTGCTTATTTCTCTGCCTGGAGTTCCTGTCTTTCATCTTCTCCTTACAAGCCAATTGCCTGAGCAGTTATAGCCCAGACCCGTCCTTTTTTCCTCCCATCTCCTCATTCACTCGTGCTCTCACCTTGTCCTTCTGCCATGCATTTGCTCTCAACAGGGACTCTGAAGAGTCTCCAGGGATGCTGTGTGACTTTCAGTGGAGAGTGAAGGTGCGGCCCATTTTGCCTCTGTTTAATGAAGATACTGTGATATGTCTGCGTGGTTTGATAAGGTTGTTGATAAACACAAGTGACATGATAATTCCTCTGAAAGGTGCTGAGATTGCCGGCCCAGACAATACACACACCCGTGCAGACACTGACACACACACACACAGTATTTCAGCTGCTCAACAATGGAGTGCAGTGACCAGCAGCACAAGATATTTCAGTCATAAAGGCTAATGAGCCTCATTCTCACGCCAAAAAAGCAAATGACCATAATAATGACCATAATTACAGTACTTTGCATCACAATACCGTATATTACTTCTTCACAAAGCAGCTAAGTAGCTGGATAGGGAAGCTGGTGCAAAGTGGCTGAGGACAGATTTTTTTTCTGTAATTCCATCTATTGGCTCCATCCAAAATAGTTTGTTAGCAAGGTTTTGGCACAGAAGCTTCTCATCTCACTAAAATGTAAGGTAAATCAGGTGTTTGCTCCCCTGCATTGTGGTGTCCCGATCTAATTTAGTGGTGTTTGTTCTAAAACAAGTCCCGTAAAGAGAAGATGAAGTCAGACAAAAGATCCACACACTACTGTATTGATCGCTCACAATAAACTTAATAGAGCAATTTTTAGATCTCACAGAATTCTTCATCAGGCACACACAAGATGAGCGCTTTACCAAAATGGTTGTAATCTGTATAATTGAAAATCTATCTGATCTCAGACTTAACCAATCAGTGGCCTGTGTCGATAAAAGGATGACAATAGAACAGAGAAGAAACGTTTTCGACGTTTGAATTTTTGATCCAGCACCAATATAAGTTTTTTTTTTCTTTTCAGGGGGATGTGCGTGCTCTGCTAGCAAGTGGTTTTTAAGTGAATAGGACGTGTTTCTTTCTGGTTGTTTGCCTATGAATGAAGAAACAGCAGTTTCCACTCAGGTTTCACCCATCACATCACTTCATCTGACACTGTGTGCTGCTCCAAAAACAGACAACATGGCGGAATTGAAAATATTGTCATCAGTGGTTGACATCACATTCACCTTATCCACCTGTTTGTACAGTCAGTCCTCTTTACCAGATGTTTCTGTTGGATTCGTGGATGGATTATACAGCCTTGATACCGTACTCTGACTCCTAAGACAACGTTTTCTCACTGCTTGATTTGCCTTTTGTGCTTTGCAGCTTGCACGTCACGCACATAACGATAGCTCTTGTTGGCTCCGGGAGCATTTTACAAACAAAACCAGCAAAGTCATTATTCAGCAGAGGTCGTCAACTGCATTTGACGAAGGGCCAGACTTTCTCCAAGCAGATGCTGTGGGGGCTGTGCTTTCTTACAAAATCAATGTTATTTTTATTAGCCTGTATCAGTGTGACAGACTCCCAAAAAACATTAGAAGTCCATTGTGATAACTTTATACTTGATGAGAAAATGCTTGCAGACCTCTGCTAAGAGGGCAGCCAGTGCTCAATATAAAACTCATCATTCAGCCACCAGTGAGCCCTTATCTCACTTAAACAATGCTAGTGTAATAGACAAGCTTAACGATCATTAATGCTCCCTTTATGTCCGAAAATAGACAGGTCTTCAAACAAATTAACCATCACTGCCCACATACTTCCATGCATCCTTCACGTATCTGTGGCATGTAAGCAGTTTAACCACTAGAGGGCGCTGCTCAGAGTGAAATTAGTCTGGTCTTTAGAGGTTTCTCCGACAATTTGGGAATGTCCAGCATGGGAGCTGGGCGGTGTGATGGTGAGTCCGCAGAGTAAAGAGGATGGATTTGGAGATTAATCCGATTCTATAAAAACAGTATGAATTACTGACTTGGCTCGTTGCCAGTGGTTGGCAAGCTAATCAAAGATAACTCTCAGGACGTATTAGGCCTCTTCCAGAAAATGCTAGATTTGCGTATTTTTCTGAATTCATTATTTTTTGCGAGGCAGAAGGGAAGCTTTAGTGGGCTGGATGTGGCCTACAGGCCATCAGTTGATGATCATTTTTATAGCACAATGATTGACCATGTTTACAGTTGGAAATCAGCAGTTTTGTAGAGGTCTGTTTTAGTGATTTATGGGGAAAATGTTCTTTGGATTGCAACGGATATTTGTGGATATTTGTGGATAGAAGTACTATTGTTGGCCACTGGGGTTAATGGGCAACTAGGCAACAATGCAGGTCATGCCGTACTTCAAGCTCTCTTAATACAGCCATAAATGGATCTGTGTTACCGATGCTGCAGTTTCTAGCTGTCTCTGGTACAGGTGAAAAAAAAAGAAAAAGCTTATATTCCATTTTTCACTAAATGTGTTTGTCAGTGTTTTGGGCAGCAATAAGAGAAAAGGTCAGGAATCATGCTTTGCGTAGTCAATAAGCAAGACTTCTGACAGCCATTATTACATTATTTTTCTCCTCAATGCCTGACCATTTGAAGCTTTAGAAAGTTGGAATATCCTCCCTCCTCATTCTGTCACTTCCCTCTCCTCTGCTAACAGTTGTGACCTTTCATCTTTACCGTACCAATAATTGCAGTGCCTGGGGTACTGAGCTTTAACGGTCAGAGACGGAGAGCAAGAGAATGAAACGAAAGATAGAATGAGCGAGGGAGACGAGAAATAGCTGTTACCCAAATCCTGAACAGTCCACTGCTGCCGGCCCAGCCCTCCCTCCCCCCACCCTCCTTCCTCTCTGCCATCTCTTGTCTCCCCCCGCCCCCCACACTCCTCTCACCTCATCTTTTCTCATTTTCGATTGAGGGCTAATGTTCAGGTGTCACATGCCTCTGCCTCGTGAGCCCCATGTGAGCTCCCGATTTGCCCCGTAGCAGCAGAGACTTCTCATTTCACGGTGGAACAAAAAGGGTACACACACAAAACAAATGAGGAAAAGGTTAATGTATTCCAAACACCTTATCTACATTGAAAGACGACATGCCATCTCGTCGACGCCGCTCCTCTATAAGACTGAACTCCAACAAGCAGACAACATCCCGGCTCCCCTCGCTTACTTAAATTATGCACTCCGAGAGAACTAATGCAATGACTGTTTTCCCTTGCCAGTGGACCATAGTGAGCCTATTAAAATCACATCGCTACTTGCCTTTTTCTACAATGTGCCCCTCATTAAAAGCCCATGGCGGCATTAAATGAACAAGCCCGAAGACAATGCTGAGAAGTCATGGAGTTGATGCGACTTGATTATGATATCTCAAATGGCCCCCTTAAACACCATGACCAGCTATATCAACAGATGCTGAAGGGATTCATCAGTCCTATCACACTTGAGCTCATTTCGTAGAGCGGCTTGAGGAAAATCGTGAGCCATTCTGAGTCCGGCAGCAAATAAAGCCTGTGCACAATCACCGTCGTGATCGGAAGAAGTGGCGATCACATCTTGAACGATTACTCAGCCCAGCATGTGTGGGTGCTCCGAGCAGCAAAGGTGTGGCATGCCCATGTCCTCACACAGCATTTGGTTTCCAGGTGGGCACAGTGCTTTTAATGGCATTGACCTGCAGGACAGAAGAGCACAGGTTTCTTTTTAATGTTGCACAATGTGGAAGTGGGAGACTCGAGTTACGTAACTCAGAGTTCACATGAACACAAAAACACAAATGTCACCCAACTGAAAAGAGGAGCTGTTTTGTTTGAGATGGGGTTAATCTCATCCTATTCATCCCAGTCCGTCCTTGGCTATAAAATTAAGGTGACAACCCTGCTCGGAATCTGCCGTGGTTTTCTTCAACTTTACACAGGTAATTTGTCGTGGGGTCAGGGAATAAAGGCATGGGTGGCACAACTGATTCTCACATTTTCAATCTCTGCCTATGAAAAATCCTCCTGGCGAATGATTGTGAGGCCCTTAAGTAAGATATGTGAGTGATATATGAGCCTGCATTACTGATAGCACCTCCCACACAGCAGCTTTCGAAGAACAGGAATAACTTCAGTTTTTACCAGTGTTTTGTCGCAATCTGAATTGAAGCTATAGTACAAATCAAATATATTCAGTCAGTCTACCAAACCCTCCCTTTGTTGCATTACACGCCTCACATTTTTAAGATATTCACGTTTTGGTGTAGTTAACTGAGATCTGCATTAAAATGTAAAGACATCAAGCTTGAAATGAGTGGAAATCCTTATCTCATCATCAGAGAATAGATTTTACTTTTACTTTTCTATTTTTTGCCACTTTTACCGTATTGATGAACTGTCACTTAAACATGTTGCAGTACTTTTTTTTTTTTTTTTTCTCAGTAAAGAGTCAGACACAGGCAGTCATGGACTGGTTTCTTATTAGGGGTTCAGACAATTTCAAGCAAGCAGAGCTCGACCGCTTATTGACAGCTTACAGTGTTTCCCCAGGACTCATTTAACAGTGTTCAGGACCCACTGGAAGGAAATTGCCACCCTTGTATGCAAGAGGAAATGGGAAATTAATAACAAGAAGCACACTATTAGACTGGAATACCCTCTTCCCATATAAAAACTCACAAGGGGCAAATGCACATTTTATAGTAATGAAGGTTTGTGCTGCAGCCTGCATTTAAATGAAAACTGTAACAGAAAAGTATTTTCCGTCGAGTGGTTATAAAGATTAAGGGGTTATAGTTACAGGGTATCTTTGTGTCTGAGAACATGAAAATATCTCTTGTGTGACAAATTGTATCTTATTGTTTCAATATGATTTCAATTACATTTGTAGTTACAGAATGGTTATTGTTTAGTTGGCTGGTACAGAACCTAGTAAATGCCACTAAAGATCTCTCACACCATTATGCATATGTATTATGCATGTGTACATATGAAATTCACATACATAAGAAATATATGTACAAACCATGAATGAAACCTTAGAAACTGAAACCATTTCATATATTGATTTGTATGTCCAGTCCATAAATATACGAATGTTTATGTATGTAAATCACATATCTTGGCATATGTCATTATTTATACATATAAGAGATTAATGTGTCTTAATGTGTAATATACAATATTATGCACATACATATTAAAAGAAATCACATCACAGCATGTTTGCCTTTCCTCTATTGAGAAATGCAGAAGTGTAAGATTAAATTCTAGGCAATTTGCTTTTTTTTTTTTTTTTTTTTTTACCAAGACACATCTTTACCTCCGGAACACGTCTATTTTTACACAGGTGGGAAGTAATTTACTCTATGAATGACTTAACTGATGGTGTGAGAATGTCTTTTACCATATGAGTAACCTTAAACACTTATTACTGCATAACAGGTAACGTTTGTGGTAATTTAACACATTTATGCACAGATTACTTATGGCTTCAAACACATTGCCTCAAAGCATGCTGGGATACTCCACCCACGTACTGTCAGCACACTGCAATATATATTATTTTAATGTATTTACATATACATTTTACAATGGGTATGTAATATATATTATAAACGTATATCTTAACACATATTGATTGCATGTATTTTGTTCACGTGTGGTGGCAACATATTATACAATTCAACGCTGCATTTTCATATACCAACATATAAATTTTACTTTGGGTATTTAATATATGTCATCAACTTCTCTTATCTTGACTGTATCTTTACATATATGATTTACATATTAATTGTAACCATGTATAGCAGCAGCATATAATACCATATATAATTCAATATAGACATTTTTCATATATGTACATTTACTACCGTATGTCTTATATCTTTACATGTCTGAATTCTATCTATCTATCTATCTATCTATCTATCTATCTATCTATCTATCTATCTATCTATCTATCTATCTATCTATCTATCTATCTATCTATCTATCTATCTATCTATCTATTTATATATATACACACACACACACACACACACACACACACACACATATATATATATATATATATATATATATATATATATATATATATATATATATATTGTCAAAATGTATGGCGGCAGCATATACAGTTGAGGCCAAAATTATTAGCCCCCCTTATGAAATTAGACAAAACTCTTGATTTCTCCATGGAAATGACCATTAACAACATGTGTTTATAGTGTATTTGTTTCCAAAATAACAAAGACAAAATGTCCACTAAGTTTGATTAGGATATTTTATTGATACACTGAGTTGAAACAAGAAAGGGCAAAAATGAGATATCCAAAATTATTAGCCCCCTGGCCATTAATAGTCAATAGTCTACTGTTTCTGAGCAACAACTGACGACAACATTAGTAGTAGTTCTTTACTAGGTTGACACAGGTCTCCTGAGGGATTTTGGCCCATTTTTCCATTGCAAATTGTTCCAGCTGGTCCAAATTGCGTGGTTTCCGAGCATGGACATTCACTTTGAGCATCCGCCACAGATTCTCAATAGGATTGAGGTCTGGGCTCTGTGCGGGTCACTCCAGGACCTTGGTGTTGGTATCCTTCAGGTACAGTTGGACAGATTTCGATGTATGCTTTGGGTCATTGTCTTATTGGAAGACCCAGCGACGACCTAAGGCTAGACTACGAGCAGATTTCTGCTTATTATCTCTCAAAATTTCAACATAATTTGCATGCATCTGAGCAAGGCTCCCTGTGCCTGAGGCTGCAAAACAGCCCCATAGCATGATGCTCCCACCACCATGTTTAACTGTGGGAACTGTGTTTTAAGGGTTGATGGCCCTGAAGGCCACCACGATGAAGAGCCCTCACAACTGTGTTCCTTGAAACATCAACTCCAGATCAGAAACAATCATCTTGGCAGATGTCCGGGGCTTCTTGCTGACATCTCTGACTATTTTCTTCTCCAGAGTTCTTGAAATCTTGCGCTTATGACCACAGCCAGGTTTGTTTCTTACAGAATGTGTCTCCTTGTACTTGTCAATGATGCAAAGTACAGCGGTTCTAGACATTGTGAAATGCTTGGAAATGGCAATATAGCCTTCCCCCTTATCATGAGCCTCCACTATCTTCTTTCTGAGCTCAAGACTGATTTCTTTTGACTTTGGCATGGTGAGTAAGAGTAGTGCCTCTCAATAATGTGTTCAAGTGCCCTGTTCCTTGGAGTCCTTTTATGCTGATTGAATGCTCAGGTGTTAGGAAGCCAGTTGATTGTACAGGTGTGGTTTAAAAGCTGATTGGTTAATTAGGTGTGTTTTGAAAGCATACATTCACATGGGGGTAATATTATTGACCACACCATCATGTGGGCTAATATTTTTGACCACCCCATTTTTCACTATATTTGATATAAAGCAAGCCTAAAAACATATTTTATATTCAAAAATGTACCAAAAGCTACTAAATAGCACTGGTGAATGTTTGATCATATCAAGTTTTATCAATGCTGAAAACATTGACAAGAATTTTAGGAAAATGTTCCATAATTCCTGGGGGGCTATTAATTTTGGCCTCAACTGTAATACTGTGTTAAATCTAACATACAGACTTTTTTCATATATTTACATAAAAAAAAGTTTTACTGCAGTATTTGTATTTCATATATGCTATGAACTTCTTCGACTGTATCTTTACATACATGAATTATATATTGTTGACAAGTATGGCGGCAGCGTCTCATACCATATATAATTAAACATGCATACTGTTTCATAAATGTACATATACAAATTTTATTATGAGTATTTCATATATGTTATAAACCTGTAACTCCTAAAGGATGTGAGTAATAATCGTATATTTTCTTATAGGTAACAGATAGATAGATAGATAGATAGATAGATAGATAGATAGATAGATAGATAGATAGATAGATAACTTTATTTATCCATGAGGGGAAATTAGGTCATCGTAGCAGCGGTACAAATATAATCAAAAATACAAAAATACAATCAAGAGGTAAGGGCAAATGACAGCGGCGCGCCGGAGATGTTGCCGCTAACGTGAGTTGTTCAAAAACTTTCTTTTTAGTAAACTCTGTGTACACAAACAATGTTCTCAATGCTTGTGTTCACGTGTAGAGACCCTGGTGATACTACGAGCAAAGTTTCATGTTGTGTCGAGCCTTCTTAGTGTTTTAAAAATAGAGATTCTGATGCTAGCGTAAGAGTGCCCCTGCACCCCATTGACAATTAGCTTGCCCGAAAATGAAACTACGGTAAATCTTAAAAATGGCTCTTTCGTCGTAATTATGCATTTACACAAAGGTTTGACTCATATACATTGACAAAAAAAGGTTGCATTTTGGCGAGAGTTTCACTTTAAGGCAGTGGGGACGAATGAGTCTGTTGCTGAAGCTGCTCTTAAGCTTGTCCAGAGTTTCGTGGAAGGGGTGAGAGACATTGTCCATGATCACCAGCAGTTTTGCCAGCATCCTGTTCTCCACCACCTCCTCCAGGGTGACAAGCTTAGAGCCAACATATATGGCAGCCTTACTCTTTCTAAAGGGGCATATACAGTATGTCATATCGGATTTCCATGTGGGACCTCTGTTATGAGCATTTAACCTGCTGTATGATTTTAATTTTTGTGATAAACTGTTTTAATTGATTTCAAGTGATGCACACTTGGCTTAAGTGATGAAATGAATAATAAATGACTCTGACCTGCAGGATGAGAACAACAATAGATGAGGAGGGCTCAAATCAGCGCAGTCCAGGGCATAAAGCACTTAGCAGTGGCTGGGTGTAATCTGCCAACGGAAATGTCCTCGGACATGGTTGAGTGACATGTGTTGACCCAGAGGGGGGTTAAACGGTGATGAGGTGGTTCCAGTCGTAAAGGCGGTAATTCCTTCGGAGCTGTATGTCAAACTAACCACACTGCCCTCTCTCCAGCTGTAAAATTCAGATCAGGCATCTTCAAACTGAAAATCATCTTGGGGGGTAAAAATCCTGTGCTTAAATTGTCTCTTCTGATTAGTTATATTTTGAAATAATATTAACTTTAAATACAGTGTGATCCAAACATCTGTGTAGGCGGAAGTTGAAATATTGCCCTCGCATACAATTTTGTATTCATGCTTCATCATAAATGCCACAGAGGAATTAAAGATGATGGAATTATTAGCGTGAAGCATTTAACTTAAAAAAAAAAATTCTTCTAAATAGCTATTGATCAGAGTAATTAAACCATATCAGTCTCCTCTCGATACAGGTACTCTCTGCAGTTATCATTACTGTGTGTATTTTTGCTAATTTAATATAGGAACAATCTCAGAAGGGCATGGTAATGAACCCATTAACATTTGTATTCAAAATAACAGAACAGATGAGTTTTTCGACAGGAAACTTGTTTGTCAAAATGAGAAATAGTTTGACAAGAATACTCCCGGCATGGAAATGATCCTGAACTGGAAAGAAGAAAAATGTTAATAACGCTGGTATCACAAACTGCCTCTGGAAAAAGACTCATTGGCAGACAATGCATAAGATCCCAATTAGATGGGCTTTATTTCTGCAGCTCACATAATATGTAGCCTCCTCGACTTGTTCCCTGTTGGCCATTCTCTGGATTCTCTCTCCAGCGGCCCCCAGGTCAAAGAAATAACTGTGATAAAATGTCATGATGAGAACAGAAAAATGTCATTCTTGTTAGTATTGCAACGTGACTTGAAATGTAATTCCTGTTTGCGCTGCACACATCTTCCTGCACATACACACCAACACAAAGTGATGGATCTCACTGACCTATCTCAATATTAAAAAAGAAATCCCTCTTTGACATGACCGTGCATGTACACACAGAGACATCCTGGCATATATCAAAATAGATACGGCCATGAAAGCACACACATGTGCGCACGTACACCCACCAGATTAATCTGAGATAAAATGTCCCGATTTTTGTCAGCTCAGTAAACAATGGTGACAGCGAAAGGGCACAGAGACACACAAAAACACACCACACATGCCGCAGTCAGTTGGTCCTGTGACAGAGTGCTTGTAATGAAGGGGAATTCATTAGGCAGTTGTTGTCACTTCACAAGGAGACAGTTGGAGAGAGACATGTTGAAGGTGAAGACGGTGTCTGGAGACTGGAGCCAGCTGGCGGAGCGATGACCGACTGAAGTGCACGCTGAGCTGTGGAAAGAGTTGGAACGAGCGCTCACACATGTCTGAAACGCAGAGGGGTTACATGGCTGTATCTTGTAACAGCAGGAGAAATCATATAGATGTCAGGACCTGAGATGGTCTGGTGAGAGTAAAATTCACCCGTGACTCAAGCTACACTGGCAACATGGCTCTACTGATGATGATGTTGCTCTAAACCAGGGATACTTAAATACAAATCTTAAAGGGCCACAAAGATTTTTTTCAATGACTCAAAGGTCCATGCATTGAGGTCAGTCAGGCCACATGCAATAATACTATAATATTCGAAACAAAATGTCCTTTTCATTCAAAACAACAACAAAAATACAAACTAAAATAGAATGTCATTTCCATTTTGACATAAATTAAAATACATTGTTGAATATTTCCTCTTTTTGTTTGCCTTCAAACATTGTGTCCATCACTTCAGCCATGCATTCTTTCATTATTTCTGCATCTGAGAATGGCTTCTTGTGCTTACCCAAAATCCACACCACTCTAAGGGAGCACTCTGTTGCTTTTTGTTGTTGTGTCATAGATGTGGCAAGTATCATGCTTGCAGCTTGATATGGTGATTTCAGTACATTTATTTTTGTTGTTCTTACCTCTGAATTTTGAGGAAATGTCTCTTCAAAATTCCTATGCTTCTTCTCATAGTGCTGTTTCAAATTGGAAATCTTCATCACAGCTATAGTCTCCTGGCATATTAAGCACATGGGTCTTGTGCTGGTTGGAGGGAGAATGAATGCACTTTTCTTTTAGCAGTGAACTTGGAACATGCCATTTTTGTGCAATCTAGACTCCTACAACCGGCAATATGTCAATATGCAAACCTGAGTCCTGCACGGGTTCGGGTACCCGCGGGTAAAAAAATAATTATTATTAGCGACACATCTACAAAAATATTCCTGCATTTCAAAATGATAAGCATTTATATTTCATATGAGCTCATTCATGTGTGCTTGCGCCCTCCCAGAACTCCCATCCCCACGCTGGCTTACTTACATTTTTAAAATTGCGTCTGTCTAATTTTCCTTCGGGTGCGGGTCGGGTATCGGTATCAATTTATAGCGGGTCGGCTTGGGTGCAGAATGTAATTTGTGCGACCTGGAAAACGGGTCGGATGCGATTTTAATTATAGCGGGCACGGGCAGGTGCGAGTTTGCAAAATAAGATTCGTGCAGGACTCTGATGCGAACTGCTCCAAAAACGAAAGTGAAAGTTCAAATAGGAGCTCCAAATAGGAGCCCGGCGACCGGCTATTGAGGACCACTGCTCTAGACTAAAATATCTCAGCAATGGTTGCATTGAAATGTATAGAAGTTCATGAATTTTGTCATTTCTCCAGTGCTCACAAGTGCTTGATATTGTTTTTTTTTTTTTTTTAGAGAAATGTGTCGACAGCTATTGGAAAGATTGCCATGGAATTTTGTACAGAGAATCATATCTTCCTCGGAATTAATATGGCATCCTAAAAATTGTAATTAGCACTTACGGTCACCGTGTCAGATTAGGCAATTATCGAGTCATAAATTCTTGCTGTGACTTGAGCGAGAGACATAACGTGACCAATCGTAGCTTGCCATCCTTAATGGTGTGTGTTATGCCACCGGCGAGGAGGTGCTAGGGACAGAATTTTAGGAAAAAAAAAATGTAAACCAACAACGCCAATCTAAAAATACAAAGACCAATTACAGCCCCCTTTTTTTACAGTGTCCACAGTTGGGCAGGGAAAGCATTCAACGGTCGATATATTGAACACAGTCTGGAATTTGCTGTGTCAAGAAAACAAGAAAAAAAACAACGGTATCATGTTCGTCTTTCTGCCGGAACATCAGCAGGCATCCTATGAATGTTGCTCGTTGTACACTATGCACTCCAATGATGCCCATTTTGTGTCGGGTAGGATTACAGAATGTGGTGGTGATGACATATTTTCGTTAGCAGAAGTGAGCATTGCCTTGTTCCTATGACTAAAATCCTATGGGATTGTTTTGATTGCAAAAACAATAAGATCAAACGCAATAGTATGATACTTACATGTTTTGCTCGGCAAGATAATCCTTAGAAAATTAACGTCGCATTTTTTAAGCATAAATGGAATCACCCGAAGTAAAGGGCTAGCTGAAAGGCTTTGAACAATATTGTGGTCACAAAACTTTGACATCACCACACCAAAGCTGTCGGCTGACATTAAATCAAACCAGTTTAAGTCTGAAGACAGGACGGGACAAACAAAACCAAAAGCCTACCCAACCTTAGTAAAAATCTATACCTACCATGCCAAAAAAGAAAAAGGCATTTTAGCATCGTCATCGTGAGCATTTTGGCATGCTGACATTAAGGTTTAGCTCAAAGCACTCTGCTCCAAAGTACAGCCTGACAGAACAACTAACATGGCCAAAGTCTTGATGAATCTTTTTTTTTGTCCCTATGACCTCGAAATATAGCAAGAGGATATTTTAATTGCCACAGCTGTGGTATCAACATTCTCCCCAGAGTGGTGAGCAGTATTACAGCTGACACCTTTCTCATCTTGCAGTGATTCAGCTGACTTGTTTGACATGTTCTTATAAATCTCGACATTTTCCTCACATTCACACATCCCCATCTTATTAAAAAGGGTGTGTTGCGCACACAGACACACACACACACACACACACACACACACACACACACACACACACACACACACACACACACACACACACACACACATCTAAACAGGACCCTAAGCATTAGTGTAGATATATTGAATGAACGCATTCTCACCCAGACAGCTGCAGTCGTACATCAGTGCTCTACCATGATTCATGAATATACTAACTGTTGCAGAAACAGTGTCTTAGGCAATTAATAAATAGTATTCTAATGTGGAAAAGCCAAAAGTTCACTTTCTGTCAAGCAGCTGGGGCGGTTGTTGACACGGGGGAAACACTCGCCCTTCAAAAACAGCAAGCCTCTTAGATGACGGCGTGCTGCACAATGTGCGTTTTTGGCAGTCAAAATTGTAGCTATCAAAGCTGTTTTCAAGGATTTGCTTCTGAAAGATACGTCTGTCACTGCTTTGCTGACACTGATGCACTTTCCATTGAGTGTCATTTGTTTTTTTCCCTTCTTGACTAAATCACTATTTGTTCAGAGGCAGACTCGCGAAAAACTAGTCATTTGCATACCCTCACCCCTCACAACACACTCTACTTCCTTGTGGCTTTTCTGACTTGAGTAATGATAAATAGCAGTGGAGAAATAGTCCCACATAATGAGGACTGTGTTTTGCCTGGAAAAACACAGCGAACAAACTCTCAAGCGTCGCAACCGAGCCAATCATTAGTGTAAAGGCCACCTCTTTAAAACTTCAAATTCAGGTTATATTATTTAGACGTGGCACTGGCATTCAAGATTTCTCAGAAGTGCAGAAAGCAGTTTTCTTTGTATACTTCTTCGAGAGATATACTATATAGTGTTATGCAGTTACTTTAAAAACAAACTGATACGCGTCGAAATAACAACTGGTGACAGGCATATGCTTCAACCCCTGCTGACAGCCCTCTGCAATATGCCTGAAAATTATATGAAAATTTGTATTTGAGTGCGTGTTAAACCTCCCCCACTCATGGCCATCAATGCCTGCATGCACTTCCTGCATCTGAGAAATAGATTTTGTTTCAATGATTAATAAAAGTGGAATGAAGCGTCACCCCCCCTCTTTCAGAGGGTACTGTATGGGTTATGATGGGGACCAAACGTTATTGACTGCCACTGAGCCGCCAGTCTTGATGCCAAATTCATGGGCTTAATACATAGATTAAAAAATCTCCAAGGCAAGGCGTCTTCAGCAACTCACAGCATGCAATTAGCAAAGAATAACAATGCCATGTGGCGTGTAATTAGCAACGGGGATCAACCTCCTCCCCACTTATTACGGCGCCCTGACCTCAACAAGTACCCAGAAAGTCAATTTAAGACAGAGAAGGCGTCAGTTTCACCAGAAAAGCGATGTAATTTTTAAAAGCTGCGTGACCTCCGGAGGCCTTGACCAATGGAACTGCTAATAAAGTCAACTTTTGAGAAACACACACAAAAAAAATTTCCCTGGCTAATAATATGTGTATGTCGGGAGGCATTCGTCAAATGGAGCAATTTTAATTGCGACTTTCCTTAATGTTTACACTCCAGTTAAATCCACTTTGGCTAATCCTAAAGAACCTTGGCCATATTTCCCCAGACAAAATGCAGCTGTAGCTATACGCTTGTTTTCACATTAACCTCTCATGCCCCAGTCCTCGTGCTTACCGCTTGTGTTCACAAAGCTCCTGCAGCGTGGATTCACTTAATAGTAAATAATGTTTGTACCTTCGTGAACCTTCGCAGACCGGCAAATAGGAAAAAAGGGAGGAGTGATTCAGCGTGCAGCCCCACATAGCCAATCCTACCCACACCGCCTACAAACACTCAACTCCTCGTATAGTATCAAGTGTATACTGCTCTCGGTAACACGGTGACATGATGATGATGAATGGTGGCAGCGGTGTCACAGTTAGTGTATCTCTCATCTTCTCTGCTAGACATATACCATTAAAGGATGATGAGAAAGTTAGCTGCCACAACAGAGCAGTGCAGTGAAAAGGACAGATCCATTATAAGTGAAGTATTTGTGTTTGTTTTTACAGCCTTTCTATGTTATTTTGTGATTGCGCATGTATACAACCCAACTGAATATGTTGAAAGTCCTTTTTACTCCCACTAGACGAGCATAGAGAGAGGAATCCTCGCAGAATGAATGCACAATTCAATCCATTAACCATGAATAAGTAGCATTTTGTGCATTGCAGTGCAAACATCACAATGTAAGACTTTTGCATAATGACTCTACAGAGTCATTATTTTTCAGATTTTCGCATTACCCCTCTAACATAAATCAGCCAGAGTTTTTTTTTTAAATTGACAGCAGTTTCTGTGTCTCTCACTGGAGCTACAGTAGCTTCTTACCTTTAAGTACAATTAATTACTATTCCAACAAAAGCTCTGGCAAGGGCAGTGCAGTTGTATTATAGATGACACCATGTTTTTTGTGCCTCATGCATCAAATAGCATACACCTGCCACAATCTGACTTACAACTACTTGTTGCCCATAATCCTCATCTCTTTGTTTGACAGACCGCTCGCTGCCCCCGCCTTTGGGCTTGGCCTTTCAGAAAAGACGTCTTAGCTGGGTGAGTGCGGTCGGACAAAGTAGCCGATAAAGGAAAGAGGAGAGATAAAGGAGAGGAGGAAAATCAGATCAGGAGAGTTTAAGAAAGTTGAATCCTCTTTCGAAAAAGGTCACGGAGAAATGACAAAAGTTTGGAAAATCAGCCCATGCTGCAGGTCTTTAACCACATTTATGGCAACTGAGTGAAAAATGTTGACCTGTACTAGGTTTGTGACCGCAGTAAGGTGGATTCGACCATTTTTTAAGTCCAGTGATAATGAGATATGTTCCTTATGGCTACAGTCAAAATTGAGCACACTTGAATATGTAAGGTAAAACATAGTAGGAAAAAAAAGGTATATAGTCTTATAAGAGCTATTTGTCAATCACATTCTTCAACTAGAATGACCAGCGTCTTTTTAATGGCATCCCTGTTGCAGGTGGCTGAGTAATGACTTAGTCTCAACAGTTAACCACCATTGTTTAAATTAACAACGGATATAAAGCAACATTTGGTGAGGAAGACATGACCTTTCAGCGCAAATTATGTCGATATGTTGTCTACTGTAAATATGTACATTGAAGGGGCCCTGTGTAAAGATTTGTGACAACTTAGATGCATTAATAACATTTTTATTGGCCGTACCTGAGCGGATTATAATGTGGAATTAAAATTAAAATTAAAAAATTACTGTCTCTTGGTGGCCTATGCTGGTATGTGCACAATTTGTTTAAGCAGCTTAATGCTGCTAACCTGTGGTTTTATCTATGAAGGACTCAGGTCACACTTTCTGCGACAGTCCAAAAGATGTGTAGTTATTCATGTTTTCGGGTGCCTCGTCTCAGTGACTGAGCAACAAGAGAGCGACAGTAGTGAAAAAGTTGTTAACGTAAACCGACGACTGGCTCCCAGCACAACACAGAAGATCCACGGAGCGTCTTTAATCAATAGTAATACGTTTAATCAAGTAATGCATCTGGTGTCGACTAGCGAGGGCAGTGTTGAATGGACTAGACTTAATACGAAGTTCGCAAGTGAACTCACCTGCCAGAGGTACGTCAGCTTGCTCTATTTGTAAGATAATGTGGATCGTTGTAAACACATCCGCGCAAACATATGCGCAGTCAGAACAATAAGTATGTGTTGGCTAATCACCCATGAAGTGCTCTCACAGAGGGATTAAGTCTGGCCTTATAGACAATCATGATTTTTTTTTTTTTTCATTCAGTTGATGAGTGCAGCTCAGTTCACCTCCATCCGACTGCCTATTAATTGAAAAAGTGGGTGCCCCCCATAGGCCCATCACACACTGGCAGCAGCGCACACACTGCCTCAGTGTCACTGATATTCTATAGACACACAAGCGCACACAGACACACGCACACAGCAGTATCAGTCATAATTAAACTGCCTCCCTGACAGGGCCTCTGAGATTAAAAAGTCTAGGGGACGAATTTCACCCTCACCTTCAGCAAAGGGCAGTTTTCAGACACCGGAGACGGAGACACAACTCCTCTGTCAGATCCTTCCTGTGGCAGCCAGCTGGAGGATTAGACGGCTAATGTTTATAGGTGAGAGGAATCCTTCAGAGATACCAGGAGCCAACATCCTCCCTCCTCTGTACCGAGAAACCTGATAACCACACAAAGATGCATGAGAGGACCACTTCTGATGATCGTATGACCACGGGTCAGGCCGAAACAGCGGGAGTCTTGCTCGCACACAAGCGTTAGCACAGACAAAGGCTGAGATAATCACAGTTCAGCTGGATAGACCTGAGGTGTACAGGGGGCAGTTTATGATTACATACAACACACACCAATATACGAGATGTGCTAGATCTAGGCAAGCAAGACATCAAGAATTACACTTTTGCTCACTGGAAACAGCCTTTCACTGAAATTGACAATTTAGTCAATAATTTAGAATTGCACTTTTGCTAACCCTGCAACAGTAGTGCAGGGATTCTGCTGATCCCGGTGGCCATAATAAATATATTATCTTACTGTCTCTTCACATACATTTTGAAGGCATTTCTGATCAATAATGGTGTCAGGGATTCCAGTTATTGCTGCTATTTATAAAATGATACATGTCTTTGTAAGAGACATTCGCACTTATGTCACCTTAGTAATGCATCATGGAAAGTGAATCTAGCATGCTGCTAACCAGTTTGCCTCAGCTCGTCTTGTGTCATAGTAGCACGTTTGTACTGCAATGTTTTGCAGTACAAAGTGCTACTGCAGAAGAGATGGCCTATGACATTACTTATCACCCACCTACAATGCACTACTGAGTTCCCTCCCCAGACAGCTTAACAACCATTTATACCTGGGCTCACCTAGCCCCAGCAACCCACGTGAATCAACGACCCTCAAGTGACCCTAACGACTCTGTAAGGACACTCCCACACAGAGTTTAAAAGCCTGCAACTCCCCTCCAGTGAGTTAATAAAACTGAGGAAACCTCCCAGATGAGAGGTGGATACAATGCAGACCTGGATGCAGATTATCCAGTACCCGCTGGAGGCCCTTAGGCATACTACTACTTTTGACACATAAGCATTAGTCCCAGGAGAGACCCCGACTATGCCGAGTGGGAGAACCAAGGTGATTATTACGAACCAGATCAAGATGAAGTGGCCATGTACATTTCACAGAGGCATGCCATGGATGACGACAGGGACCTACTGAAATAGTGGAAAGTCAACAGATTGGTGTACCCAAAACTAGCCAGGCTGGCAAGATCCATCCTCTGCATTCCAGCAAGCAGCAGCAGCAGCGAGTGGCAGCTGGCCGAGCAGAGGAGGACCACTCTGAAACCAGCGACTGTGGATGCAATCTTGTTCTTGCATGATAACATGTAGAACCATGTAAGTAGGCTATAGCTTTGTGATCAATATGCTATAATATAATGGTTACATATATGTATAGCAGGCAGCATATAGCCTTGGCCTAATCAATTCCCCACACTTCATCTACAGGCTCATACACAGGCAGGAGGCTACCATCAGAACTGACGGGCCCATCAACCTGGAGTGTTTGAACCTGCTCAGTTTAATAAGACTTTTTCATTTAGTCTAATCCAACGTTACTTTGTTAATTTTGTTAATGTTCACTTTTTTGGTATTGGAGTGTAATTATTTTTGCCTACCCTGCATCATTAGCCTATCCCCTTTAAAATATCAAAATAGGCCCATTTGTTGTGTTTTCAAATTATTCTATTTATACTAACTTTGCTAATTTATAGGCCTATAAGACTAGGCCATACAAAGTTCATTCTTAATAATAATAATAATAATAATGATAGATTTAATTTATATAGCGCCTTTCAGGGTACCCAAGGACACTTGACAAAGTGGAATAAACATACATGAAAACAAACAAAGCAAAGATATAAGAATAAATGGAACGCCTGTCAGTCATCACGGAGGGAACAGCCGCACCACCGTCAACGCCGCCACCAGCACCGCAGGGAACAGCACCCTCCGTCCAGAAGAGGACTTGCATCTGGAGGTCCCATGCACACAGCGGGGGTGACACAGGAGACCCAGAGATCCAGTCCCAGTGAAAGAGCCTGAGCCTTGTTCATTTTGTATGTTTTAGATGATTGCTAAAAATCTAGTTTGTCAGGGACATGAAGCAGCGTGTTTGCACTGCGTTTTATAATATCTTTAAAAATATTTATTTTTTTAAAAAAAATTCTTTATTCTTAAACCTTGTTGAAATATATTAGAGTTGTAGGCCTACTCCTAGGTCATCTAAAGTTCGTTCTTGTTCATTGTCTGTGTTCATCATTGTTCATCTTTTTTTGTTTTTTTTACATTTCTTCATTCAGATCCATTTGTGATCCATTCCATTCTGAATAAACTAACAATGCAGTTTACATGCTTCGTCCTTGTTGCATTATTCACTAGGATAATTCCAAACAGATTTCTGTAATTCAAACAACTCGTAATTGTAGTTGTGAAGGTCAGTTATAACAGCCCACGTATTAAAAAATTGTTGGGTTTAAATCGGGCTCATAATTACAGTTAATGTGTCAGGCCGGGCCCGGACACAACGTGCACAGGCTCAGGTAGGGTCGGGCTTGATTTTTTGGGCCCGATCTAAGCTCTACTCTGGTAGCAGATCCGTACCCCTCAAATTTATGTTTATATCTCATGAGTATGTAATCAACTATGTATTACTCATTAGTACAAAATACACTTGAAACAAAGCACTACACAAACGACATTTACATTTCAGTAACAGTGAATGCTGAAATATCAAACATTTCTAAGCTTTTTCCACAGAGACAAATGAGGACAAGCTTGATTTAATCAGACAGTATAGTGGAATATCTCCGGTGTAAAGGACATTTTCATTGAGGAGCATTTGTGTTTTTCAACCTTTCAAATGTGCAGCCTATCTCACACAGTCCACACTAATTGATCTTGATTGTTGATTCGATTAAGTCTCTTTTAGGATGTCAGTTGGAAATTATTTTTACTCATACGCTTGTCGTGTATTTTAGCATGCCATGACAGAACAAAACATAATGTGGCCAGGAGAGTGTTATATTGTTTCCTGTCATTTATCCCGCTCAGCCCTACAGAGAAAGTCTGACACTTTTTCATTTTACAAGAACGTGTAGAACTTTCTGTGATGAAATCTAACAAGAACAATGGCTCTATCACGGACCCTTCGGCTGTGACTGCAAAAACCAATATACCCAAATGACAAGACACCAACTAAACTCTCTTTTGCTGAAACTTTTCAGCAATAAAAGAGCAAGATAACTTTTAGGAAATCAATATGAAGTGCTTGTACTTGATTAGGGCCTTGGCTTCTTCTTTCAGAGTTCATGTAGACAAGAGGAGGTTCGAAGTTCTGCGCGGAAGGTCAACAGCATAATTCAGAGTCATTCTCGGCACTCTGGGAGATGGTACGACTTAAAGAGCTGAATATCCATTCAAATAAAAGCCCACGGGGGCAGCAGCCTCAGCAACGCACAGCCAAAGATGGTGAGGGAGAAGAGATGGAGAAAGAGAAAATGTGTAGCTGGGCTTTCAAGATGAGTTAGGTCAATCAGGCAAGTAATGCATGTAATCAGGGGTTATCAAAGTACACGACAAAAAACATAACGTGAAAACTTTGCAGTTGATGTTTAACATAGATGAGTGACTAAATTTCCCGCCGTCTCCTGTCACTTGAGATGCTGCAGGGTGTGCGTTGTCAAACTTCCCGAAAAAACCCCCATTTAAATTACTCCAAAGTTGGACCTGTACGAGAAATGCTTTAGTAGTTGGAGCCGAAAGGAAAGTCGCTGCCCTCGAGCTGAATAAGAATGAGAATCGAAAAAAGGATAGACGGAGAAGGGGCCTTTCACATCCACCCCTGAGTGACAGGCAACATAACTTTCAGACTGAGCAAATTAATTAGCACATCTCCATCAAGAGGAGTAACATCAATGTTTTCTCCTGCCACGCAATGTCATCTCCAGCACTCGTGTTTGACGGCTGTGGGATATCAGTGTTAGAGATGTTAATCGGATATCAAGCTGTACAGCCGCACAGCCGCTTATTAGACTAAACAAAATGATTTGTTTAGTTAAGTTTCCAAGTGGGAACTAACGTTCTGCACCAAAACAGTACTCAAGGCACTTATCTGCAGTCATCCACACTTCATTTCATATTGGATTCATTAAAATACAAACATTTGAAAATGTGAGAGATATGTCTATAGTTCTGTATTCCTCTAGCAAACAGTGAATATTGAAAATTGAAAATTGAAATTGCCAACTGCATAATCAATAAGACAAATATGACAAAACAAAATAGCTCAGCTAAGAACTCCTTCCTGCCTTCTATTTTGAGGCTATTGTGTAATAAAAATGTTTCACCGTGTTTTTTTTTCTCACTCAGGACAAAATTATCCTGCAGGATGTGTTTTTCTACCTCATTTACTTTTCATGCAAGGTTTATAGATGTAGCTACCTGTCAAGCCACCAGATTCTCCAGAGAATCCCATTTTTTTACTGTCTTCTCTCCCCCTGTCTCCACACTTCGACAACAAAAACACTCAATAATTCACTAGAATGCAGAAGAAGTCTTTCAAATGAAAAGTTTTCTTGGGGACAGATACACCCTGGTTGGGTTTGGAACACTCATTTAGGCTATGATGGCACGGATGCTTATCATATTCCTTCATCACTGACCATGATCATTGATTTGGTTTTTCATCTTTACATACTTTAATGTTTTGAATGTAGCTGCTGAACTGTATAAAAATTCAAAATGTTTGTCCAAATAGAACTTGGTCATGAAGCAAAGACTGGTGTACCCATGCTATATCAGTATCACACAATTTATAGATAAATGACTAAAACATTAAAGAATGTGTTTTTAAAAACTACCGTAGTCCAATCATAGTAATAATCAAAATATCTCAAATCATCTTGGAAACTCTCTCCCATTTAGGCATTAATATGCAGGCTGCTAAATACTGATTTGACTGAATGCTTTGATAATGCTTTTGATTGTTCGTAAAGGATAAGCCCCCCCAAAAATGGAAATTAACTATTCAGCCCCACATGCCAGTGTAAAGTCGGGTGAAGTTGTGTAGTCCAAAAAACATTTCTGGAGCATCACAGCCAAACAGTGTTGCAGCTTTCTCCTAAACAACTGAAGTAGATGGGGACTTGTTTTTGAACATAAAGCAACACCCGGAAAAAACACATAAAATGGCTCCATATGTCTCCTCCGGCATAATCCAAGTCCCTGAAAGCCCTGAGATTGGAAAATTGATTTAGAAAGACGTTAATTACACTCTTGATGTGCAGTCGAGCTTGTGAGCCCGCTGCGGATGGGGTGCACGCTAACGCTGGTCACTTCGCAGCTACAGTGACAGATTTTAGCTCTATAAATGGTGTAAAGTAGCATCTCTTCTAATTAATTTGGGGATAGGTGAGCGGTATGGAGCCATTTTATGATTCAGTTTCCCAGTTGATTTTTTGGTTTTTAGTCCACACCTACTTCAGTTGATGAGAAGAACGCTGTAATGATCTTTTACCATGAAGCTCCAGAAATGGTTCAAACCTCGACTTTCAAATTGCATGGAGGTTCGCGGATAATGATTGAATGTGACATTTTTGGGTGAAGTTATCTGTCAGCTTACCATTATTTCTGCCCTTGTGCAATATCTAAGTACCATACGCTTTGCTTTCCAGTAGTCATAATAAGCCACGAGGAGTACTTACAGAATCATAGCGGAGACATGGTATCAAAGAGGTTATGACAATGGAATCTCCTTGAAAGTGTTGAAATACCATGTGGAGTGAGTGCTCCATTTGTCTCACTTCATTAACTCTAAATATCTAAAGTGCAGAGTAAATCAACCAAATTCAAACTGTAAAGTTAGTTGTACAACCATTGCTCATTTTATTCATCTTGCAACCAATCCGTTTCCCTCCAGTACCTTAATCCGTGTCAGCGTTCACTCTGTAAACAAGGGAATGTGGATGTATTTGTATTGAATCATCTGCATTACTCAGAATCCGTAGCTTGCTGTTTGCTGAAGCCTAGCGATGCTTACTGTGACTCCGGTCTTACTTAACCAGAGGATAAAACCCTCAGGTGACTTTGCTCTTAATCACCTCATGCAAATCATGCCATTAAGGTTTTTTTTCTCTTTTCTTTTTTTTGCTTCAGATTACATCAAAGGCTCAGTCATTTTAGGTGGAGCGTAATTGGCACAGAAAGGGTACAAGCAGGAGTGTAACTGCAGTGGTGTTGCGTGTCCTATCATCATTTATCAAACACTCTTGTAGTCATACATATTCATACTGTCAGATGACGTTCCTGCATTGTAAATACTCAATGATGTTCTGAGAAAATGGAAAAAGAATGAGTAAATGTAAATGAGTGTACAAACCAATACATCCTATAAAGCCATTTGTGTTGATATATTCTGCACAGTAATATATGTTCTTCATATATTAAAAACTTAAAGCAAAACTACTACAGCAGTTACTGTACTTGAGACTTCACTGTAGGGCTGCTGCTCTAATAAATACTAAATGATTTCTCTGTTAAGGATATTTAAACCTAACCGTTATGTTATTTTGTTAGCTTTTCTTTCCTTTGATGGATGGATAAAAGTAGGACAAGCATTGTGTTTCAAAGTGAGATATAGTGACTTTGTTCACCTGGTGCGATATGTGCAAGTACTTCCGAATAACTTGAACTACCAAGCACATAGAAACTTGGTTCTATGTTTAGAATATATCCGGTAAAAGATTTCCATAACTTCCGTCATGATCAGTCCTGACCTAAATGTGGCTGAATGTGCTCTGTGACTTTGGGCTAATAATTTGCAATGCCACTCTTTTTGACAGTGAATGATAGAGACATGTTTTGATGGTAACATAGCTATCTTAGTATAAAGCCAAGGAATATTTGTCTCTCTGGACAACCGTCTCGACACCTCAACAGCTGCTCGTCCAATCTACTTCACACTTCACAGGTTTGTCGCTGAGGGCCCAAGAAGAGCAATTTGCAAAAGCAGAAGTTTCTGTCATCAGTAGTATGCTAGCTTACGTTAGCCTCAAGGGCTAGAATGTTTACCGTTGCTTGGCAGCACCATTAGTTATTGTGGTCTGACCTTTTAACTACCCGTGTAATCAACCCAGATTTTAAATTGTAAATATTAAACATCTTTCATATTATTAGGATGGAGCCGATGAGTCTGTGAGCAGTTCAGGAAGCAGCGTCAAGAAGGCAGGGTCAGTTGTTGGCTCCAAGCTTGTCACCCTGGAGGAGGTGGCGGAGGACAGGATGCTGGCAAAACGGCTGGCAATCATGGACAATGCCTCTCACCCCTCCACAAAACTCTGGACAAGCTAAAGAGCAACTTCAGCAACAGACTCATTCTTCTTCTTCTTCTTCTTCTTCTTCTTCATAATAATAATAATAATAATAATAATAATAATAATAATGCCTTTAATGTATATATTAATGTATACTATCTATCTATCTATCTATCTATCTATCTATCTATCTATCTATCTTAAAGGTCCCATATTATACTGTTTTTCATCAATTTCACACAGCTGTCAGAGGTCCAAAAACTCTGTATTCGATATGCATTGCCCCAAACCCATCCGTGGTCCTGAATTTCAGCTGTCTAAAAGTCGCTCGGGAGCAGGCTGTTTCTGTGCCTGCACCTTTAAATGCTAATGAGCTCCATCTGTCAACGCCTACTTGGAGAGCCTTGCCTGCTACATCAATCTCAGGGAGAGGATGCCGCTTGCACTTGCGCTAACATGCGCTAATGTTTTACGGTGGATGTAGCGCTATGGAGCGGAGATTTTTTCGTTGAACCATACCAGTTTGACTCAGAATCGGACCCAGAAGGAGAGGCTCCTGAAGAAGTACAGACTCTGTGGCTGCAGCAGGACGTTTCAGAATGGTTAGTGTTTCTGAATAATGTTAGTTTGTTCTATGTGTTGTTACAGTTACTACCATGTAGCTAATGGCTAACAGCTAGCAAAAGCTGTGTTGGTCTCCAACACAGTCTCCCAACTCCTGGACATTGTACGCATCGTCTCTGTCTCCAGTCTGCACGTTTCCAGACTTTTTACTGTGATAACCAAGCTCCCTCGTAATATTATTTACATCAAACTCGCTTCAAATGCCATTGCATAGTGGACCGAAGCAGAGCTAACTAGTTAGCCAATTTCCAGGTGACTTCACCATACTCGTCGGCAACTGTAAATACTATCAAACCGCGGCGACACTTATCAGTGGCTCGGGTGCAGTTGCTGGGTCCGGTATGGGTGGGACTGATCCTTTTACATGGGTCAGTGTTGAGGCAAAGCCAGCTTTGTACTGACCCTCGCTACTGAAGCACTCCGATGTGAAGTGGTTAGCACACACATACAAGCTAGCACGAACCGCAACCGGCACATTGCTGTTAAAAATTAAATGCAACCACTGTCTCTTCTGTTGTTCTGTAGCTTGGACAGAATAGAAGCACTTACGTTGATCTTTAAAACCAACAACAGAGCAATTTGCGTGTCTAGCTCTGAGTGACGACTTTGCGAAACACTGCTATCTTACCGGTGGACACACCGAACTTCACCTCGGGGATGAACACCCCCCTTTGGGATATCTCCTATCACCACGCAGAGGAGGCCGGCATATGAAAATGACTCCTTTCGTTAGGTAACGAAAGGAGCTGAATCTGTACAGCCTGTAGGAGCGCACCAGTGGGTGGGCTGCAGAGACCATGCAGAAATCGTTGGCAGGCTCAGGGAGGACCAGCTTATATATTTAGAGACCAGAGAAAACGTGCTTTTCATAATATGGGACCTTTAAGGGTGGATCTGTAAACCTGTCCACCAAACAATCTGTGCTGAAAAACAGCATGTTTTGAAAGGACACTGCACTAGTTCAGTAATACTTAATTTTCACAGTAAGGACACGGGAGCCAAATGGGAGAAAATCTTCTTTTCTTTTCTTGTGTACAGCCTGTACATACAAGAGCACATACTGTTCATTTCACTGGCGATAAGTACTAAAGGAATGAAAAAGAAAAAAAAAACATTGTGTGAGGTATAGCCAACATCGAATGTAAGTCTTTGCACATTCGTGCAGATCTAACCGGTCCCGTGCCTCCCACTGAGGCACCAGCTGTGCAGACTCTGTATATTCAACCACCTCTCACCCCCCGCTAAACCTTTGCCACGTGACCTGGCCTGAAAACCAGCAGACCATTTACAGGTCATGCTGCACTCGATTCGTTACGCTGATTTCATGTCTCAATTCCAGCTGATATCTTGATTGTTAGCTGAAAAGTGAGGGCTCTGTATTTTCACGTAATAGTAGTACTCATGTCACACATTTCGCCTCTCCACTTTCTCCAAGATGTGACAAAAATTAGGAAGCTGTGCACACATATTTAAGGATGCACAACGAAAACTGTTCCTGCAGACAGGCGAAAACTAAAATTTATCTCCAGTGCTTATTGCTTTCCTTCAGCTGACTTTTTAGATTTTAGCTTCACAATACACTTGAAGCTGTACTTCAGATGGTGACAGAAGAGCTGATGCAGGGGTTGTGCACTATAGCACGAGGGCGAGAGGGTGTGTTTGTGTGTGTGCGTATGTGTGTGATGGTGGTGGGGGGGAGGTTCTGACAAACCTGGTCTGTTCATGCAAACATTGCACATGTGCTTCGTTCCTCAGAGAGATGAGGCAGAGAGGCTGACTCCCTTGCTCCCCTGACCGGCTTTAACCCTCGGGCCAAAGTGTGACACTGACAGTCTCAGATGGGAGTGCATGTCAAGTGTGCAACGGAATACCCCAGGTGCCAACAAGGATGTAAGTGCCCTCAAGCATAACTAGTAAGTCTGCGAGCTGCATGTTAGGAAGCCTGCTCTACTGATAAAGCAACATGGACCGTGTTGTTATTTAAAGGGATATTCCGGTGTAAGTTTAAGCCATAGTCTAACACACCGTGAAATAGGGCTGGGCGATAAAACAATAACGATATCTATCACGATAGACACGTGATCAATATCAATAGAAAATACGTTCGATAGAACGTTCGATAATTTCACTGAAATCTGTTAGAAACAGGTGATCTGCGAGCGGTGAAATACAGCGCGAGGCCCAGTTGCTGGACGAGAGGTTTATGCACGCAACTGTTTACTTTCGATCAAAATTAATCTTAACTTCAGACACAGAAACAGACCGTAGAACCTCAGTATCCCTAAGAAAGGGCGGTCTGACGGCGATGTAAAGCGGTGTGAATTTTCTCTATACAACGTACACTTGCAATAATATAGATTTTTTTTTAGGTGGGCCTCGTTTTAGGTGGTTAAAATTCGCTTTGCATCTGGACTCCTCTGCAGCACAAAGCTGAGCGTCTGGGCTGGCGCGGCTCTCTGCCCCTCCAAACTAAGGCTGCGCTGATCGGTGATTACGGTAGGGAACTATAGATATGTACTTTATATGACCCCACTTCAAAAAAAACTATCCCGTTAACATATTGTCAAGCAGCAGTGTCAGCTTCTACACTATTGTCTCATGTCTTAGATTCTGATTCTGAAATCTTGAAAATGATATTTTTTTTCAAAAATCTCACCTGTAGTTACCATTTAAAGGGTTATTTTTCAAATTTTTCTTATTTCAAATGGGTAAAAAAAAAAAAAAAATTATCGATATCGACTGATATGAAACACTTATATCGTGATACATTTTTAAGCCATATCGCCCAGCCCTACCGTGACATCGAGTAAGACCACCCCCTCGAGGGATCAAGTTTGCAGACCGCTAGCTTACATAGTTTTAGCAACCTCAGAAATGACCGCACGATAACAACACATTGCAGTATATGCCTCCACCAACAAACCGCCATCAAAAAGCCACAAATAATGCTCAGAACAGCACCAAACTTCAGCAACAGTACAAATAGGGTCGCAGCACATAGTTCGAGGCATCATACGACAGCTAGCTTAGCCGGATTGCTATTGTAAAGTGAACACAACTCACTACTCTCCTGCCGCAGCTTTCTGTTGTGGGAAAGTCCCTGCGAGTCGATTACCGAGTGCGGTTAGAAATGCTCTCTTCCGTTCTTTTCCCTGTCTGCTCTCGATAATAACTGTTATAAGCTGGTAGGCAAGACACATATGAACTTTGATTGCATTTCCATGGAGTAATAATCATACATTTTCATCCTTGAGCTGTGGAACTCTACTGCAATCGGTAATCGACTCGTTAGGGTTTCCCCACAACAGGAAGCTTTTGCAGTAGAGCGGTGAGTTGTGTTCACTTCACAGTAGCAATCCGGCTAAGCCAGAGTAGGTTTGATGCCTCAAACTATGTGCTATCCTATTTGTACTGTTGCTGAAGTTTGGTGTTGTTCTGAGCATTATTTGTGGCTTTTTGATGGCGGTTTGTTGGTGGAGGCATATATTGCAATGTATTGTTATCGTGCGGTAATTTCTGAGGTTGCTAAAACTGCTTAAGCTAGCGGTCTGCAAACTTGATCTCTCGAGGGGGTGGTCTTAATCCATTAGACCATGGATTAAATTTACACCGGAATATCTCTTTAAGGCGACGTCCTCAATAAAACCTTAACCCATTCAGGCACACAATTATATATTATTAGAAACCTTTAACTAAAATGTTGATTCTATGTGACATGATCTCCGCCTAACTGGGAGCAGAAGTCTGTGAATATCCTTCAGGAGTACTGGCAACTGTGTTTGGCACCAAAAACATTTACGAATAAATAAAATATGTCTTAACGACATGAGTCAAACCCCTGAATACATTGTGCATTCAGGCCTACACTAAATTAGTCTGCTCCCCACTGCCCTATGAAAATGTGTATTTGAAAATAGTAAAGGTAATAAAAACGTGTAATTATGTTAATCCACAGCAGCAGTTTAAGTATTTGGGAAATGGGATATTCCTTCTGCATACTTTCTATAGCGCACTAGGAGTTGCACATTTAAAGCCAATTTTGACTTCCCACATCCAAAGTGAATGAACGCAGCAATTAAAATGTATTCTCTACAATTTTCAAAAAGCATGGCAAGGCTTCAAAGCCAGTAGTTTTTTAAAACAAATGCCTACTTTGTAAGCTGCTGGCTGCACTCAAAGAGATGTAGAGGGGCCAGTTTCTATAACACACCGTCATCAGAAGCAAATTCAGAAACCTCCGTTTCTGTTACCCCAAAGACAATTATGCTTTGTGAGATCTGAGTGAGGATGGTGTTAATGAGTGGTAATTAAGTGAACAATGAATTTATACACTGCTACCACTCGATGGTTAAGGCGCATGCAAATTCTGGTTCTGACCGGCTTCAGAGAGACCGAAAAATGCAAAAACCGGGCTGCGTAAACTCAAGTTGTGTTATGAGTGTTACCTTGCTCTCCCTAAGTTGAGACGTGTTGAATAAATTCAACAGACGTCCAATACATCAGCATGTTTACACTGTGCATCCGTGCACATTTTCCCTCCTTACAATGCAAGGCGTGATGAATGAGATTCTGCTCTCTGCAGAGGTCTTCCTTGCCAGGTGCATTTACAATGTCACATTCCACAACAGCTTTGCACGATAATAATAAGGATCACATATTCCCAGACTGGGAACAGAAGAGTGACAGACAGATTTATGTTATCGTTCAATCATGTGGACTGTTCTTTTCAAATGTCCTTAAAAGAAAGAAAGTGTTTTGCCATGCTCTTGTGTTGGAGGACTTTTTTTAAGCATTAAATAAGCGTCTAGGACTATTATCTACATCCAAGATTAATTATACATTGATTTATTAAGGGTTTTCTGTGCAGTCAAGCTTGTAGATTACACTGACTTGCTGTTGGAAAAAAACCCAAATTAATCAGAGACAAGTTGGAAAGATACTGCTTCAAACCATAAATGGTATTGTCATTTTTCTTCCTTACGAGACCCAGTTCGTAGGCAGGAGAATTGCCAATTATTTCAACTGCAGAACTAATAGGATTAGGAAATAAACATTATTGTTATTTGTTTCAACAATATCATGTACTGCCAAATTCAAGATTTTATCTGTGTGTCTGTATTCATTTTGACAGAGCAAAGCTTTACGCTCTCAGGCTTTATTTTCATGTGATCTCGTAGACAGTATGTACTCGTTATTATTTTAATATTTTTTTTATTCATATCTATTTCATTTCTGTCCATTTGTCTGTGACGAGATTTTACTGGCACAGTAAATCGCCATATGGAACATGCGGTCCATCCAGCATGTTCTGGGTCTACCGCAGGGTCCCCTCCCACTCATCAAGAAACACAGTTGGAATTCTTACAAGGGGCCTGACGCATAAAATTAGGTTCAGGTTCCTGACTTGCGCTTGCAAGTTTGTGCAAAACAACAGCATATGTATGTCTACATAACATAGAAGAGGTCGCATCACAATCAATGCATTCACAAGAGGGATGTATTGTAATAACAGATGGCATCTATCTGTCTGCAGAGCATGTGGGGTTGACAGTAGACACGAGGAGAAGTGCGCGGGCAGTTTGTCCATCGGTAATTCAATCGCGGATGGCGTTGTTCTCTCAGAAAGATATAAATAAATATGTATGACAATATAAAATGCGTGGGTCTGCAAATATATTTGGCTCCGCCCAAGTAAAGTATATGTGTGGGAAACAGTAATACATTCAATAGTCTAGGTTCAAGGTTCCCTGCAGGTGACTTTGTTAACTTAGCATTAACTATGAGCTATACTGCAGTCAGCCACCAGGGCTCTAAATAAGATGTTTTAGCTTTGCTTTTGGGAGGGTCTTATTTTGTTCATTTTCATAATACAATCACTGATCAAGACACAGTTACGTACAGAAAGAATCTAGTTTGCTGTTGTATCTCTGCCATTTGTGACATGTCCTCTGGCATGATCAGAAGGTGAACCCCAATGTGCACCGGAATAGATAAAAAGTGTGATTCTTCTGGGACGAGGATTAGCACCTCCCTCCGAGGCCATGCTTGTCTAATGGAGAAAGTTGGCTGGTCCCATGCTGCTGCTTTGTGAGTCAATGAGTTTGAATTTCATTTCCCGAGATGTCATAAGGGGGCACTGAATCTGTGAGTGTGTTGATTAAAACCCAATTTAAATCGACAAAAAAACTGGGCCAAAGCCTCGGTGAGTGACTCTGATGGAAAAATACATTATTCAAGTCAAGGTGATGTTATTTTCTATTTGGTATCAAGACAAGGGCTGTTTGTATTCACGGAACAGTCGAACATTTTAAGAAATGCGCCTGTTGGCCGTCAAACCTCTTGTCAGGTTTGAAGATTGACATGCAATTTTATGTTGGTGTGTGTAGTACAGACATTCCAATATCCAGTATAGAGGTCCAGTTAACACCAAAGTAAAATATATTAGTTTACAAAAAAGCCTCATTCAAACCTTGAACCCAAATAAATGAGTCTAAAAGTTTGATTCAGATTAGGGGTAATCATTTTACAGACATATTTTATGTTTTCCATCACGGAAATTCTTGGCTTGTTAAGTCCTTTTCTACAACAACAAAACTCATTCATGTTAAAATAACTTCAGTCGAATGTCTGAATAAAGAATCACCTTGAGTGCATTTTTGAGAAACATCACCACATACACTGCTGTTAGCTGTGACATAAAAAAACAAAAAAATAAGACTTCTCCTTTCAGAAGATGGTACACTGACACATTTATTGTTGAAGCTAAACTTTATCTTGGTTAAGATTTTTTTGTAAAGCAGAATTAACCTCATGTTCAGAAATTGGACTTCTCTGAACCACAGCAGGATGATTAATAGTCCATTCAGGCCCTTTCTAATGCATGCACACGACACTCATCACAGGGAAATGGCTTGTGTCCCATCAGACACTGGAAGGCTGTGTTCTGACAGCAGGCAAATCTAATTTGACTTCAAATCTAATCTTTGAAGCTGGCCATCCACATTATAATTTACAGGGAACACAATTAGTTTTGTGTATTCAAAAAGTGTACTATGATAATTTGCTGATGTGATAATAGTGACTATAAGGACAACAGAGCAGGCACGCAGACCACAAAAGGTACTCTATTGGTATAGAAAACAGTGAACCTATTGTCCCTTTACAATATCTATTTTATCACTGAAAACTAAAAATGTTTTTATAATTTTTATTTACTATGTAATAAATACTGTACATGTGATATTATATTCAGTATATTAATTCATCTCATTGAGACGAGTTTTATATTTGGACATTTCAAAATGTTTTACTCTATAATGACTGATTTTTTGAAAATGCCCAACTGGTTGTATTGTTACAACAGGACAGCATCTTTTGTATTTTTTTTTTTTTGGAAACATTTTATTGTATGCTGTATGTGGACTTCTTGAATTTGGTGATGTACAACTACTGTATGCTGCTATGTTCATCAGGTCAGGTTGCATGATGATGATAAAATATAAATCATGACATGGGTTTTTAAAATGGACCATATTTTATTTCTTTTGTTCCAACAAGACCTAACTATAGTTTCTTTCTGTTAAGCACAGTGTTTATACAGTACACGTTCTAAGGTAGCTCTCATGCTGATTATAAACAAGTAAAAAGTCTTCACCTTTTCTTAGTGTATACAGTACTGGCTTTTCAACAACAAGGATTTCGGGTCCCTCTTACAACAAATTGTTTTCAAATTGCCTTTTTCCGTTTTAGCAGTTTCTTGATCTGCTTGCACCTTTTTAGGGGAAAGAGGAGTGTGAAAATGGTTTCATAGATGTAGCAAGCTCAAAAAGCCAGAGGGACTTTTCTGTCATGTCGTGACCAGCAAATGCTTTGGCCGAAGGATCCAGTTGATCATCTGTAAAGGAAAACCCTGCAGTCTTTCAGGAATGGTCAAGTCAGTAAATCTGCAGTATATGGACATATTTGTAATCAATGCATTGAGGTAACTGATGTAATCAACACATCACTTTTACCATGATTATTGAACAAACAACCTAATGCTGTTACTGCCATGTATGAAAAGGGCCAGTCAGCAGCCCCATACACAGCTGACAATCTCCAGTGAGACTGCTTGTATCATTTAGCAGCCTTTGGCTACTATTGCTTTGTACCTTTCCCTTTGACAACTAAATCGTTGAATGTAGTCTGGCAAGCCCCCCTCAGTTATCATTTTACAATGTCACTTTTAATAAAGTGTGTTTACTAAACTGAGGTGGGGATGGGACAGTGACTACTTTTGAGAAAGGAATATAAAGCCTCAGTAATGATTAGAGACGAAACTGAAGCTATCAGGTTATTAGTTGTTATCAAGCTGATTGAAGCCCAAGTTTTCAAATGAAGCCACTTTGAAACTTTAAAAGGAAATGTCACATATAGTCGGAGTCAAACTTAGGGAGTAATCCAGTTCGAGCACAGTTACTTGGAGTGGGTTGTTTTGGAAGCAGATGTATTCAATCTTTCAACAGATTTTTAAGATATGCTCCGAATCCAGTTAGAATGTCGGAATTGCATTTTCAGTTGTGGAGGTTGAATAATATTTCGTAATAAAACATGTCCAGTTGTATTATATTACTTTTCAGACTTCAGAAAAAAATAATTAGCTGGAATTGGATGTGCTTGAAAGAGGAAGTAAAATCTGATGACTCTATATCTGAGCATTGCATAAGGCGGTCCTGATCATTTTTCATCTATTGCAAGAGATTGAATCAGTGCACATCTGCGCCAGTGTGATTGGCAGCGTCCTGAGTGTCTGCTCAACTATGTGTGAGCAGCAGAAACAAGGGCAGATGGGAGCCTCCCCAGTATTATTCAGAAAATGTGACCAGGTCCTGGTTTAATCAGTTGTAGTGTAATCCAGGGCTGTGTTAGCAAGCTGAAATTCAGCTTCTTGTACTCAATATAATCCAAAAAAAAGGTTGAGTTTGAGCTGGGGTCATTCAAAATTCTCCACTTTTCATTTGTAATTTCCTTTCACTGTTGTTTGCTGACTTCAAATATGCACATGTCCCAGGGGCTTATCATTGTTGGATTTCCAGCCTGACTTTTATGAATGGTGCAGGCATTTAAATGTGCCCTCAGCCTCTTCCCTTGAGGATCAGCGGCGTGGGTCACTTTGATCTCTCAGCTACTGTCTTTTAAGTTTCCTACCTTGTGTAAAATATGCCTTATCAGAGAGAGTGAGGGCATTGGGGGGCGAGGGGAAGAAAAGCACGCGCATTACTGCTTGGACAGCACAATTCTAGCTAATCCCCTGAACCCCGGTGATAGCAAGGCTAGCGGTGCATCATTACTCTTTCATGTGCCGGGCAAGCGGCTGGGTTGTCATCACTGGCAGAGAAAGTGTCAAAGTGGATGTTTACATCAATAATTAAAACTGAGGGCTCAAAGAGTCATCACAGCAGAGGTTCGGGTTGGCATTAACACTTTAATACACAACCCTCAGCCATGCATTACTGACACATTTTCCCAAAGTGCTGGATTGTTGATGTGCTGCGGCCTGTGATACAAATCTGAGTGAAGGGATATTCTATCTGCTTGTATCTAGATTTGTTTTTTCTGCCTAAAAAAAGTTAATGGAGCAAGTGTTTGAGGTGTTGTGGTGTGCTAGATATGTTCACTGGCGTGTTAAGCTCACACCAAGGGTAAGGAAGGGTCGACTGCAGCTTCCATTTTAAATGTATGTTTAGACTAACCACACTGTTTTAAAGGTGGCTTGAATAGATAAAAACTCAGTGCACTGACACAAATTGATACAAGTAGATTAAAGTGGACGCAGATGGTTGAAAACTTGTCCTGAACAGTACAATGTTATGCAAAACGCCATGGTTAGAAGGGAAAGTTTACATTTAGGCTGAAAATGTAGGCTTTTTTGCTCCAATTTATGAACTGAAGATAAAAAGACTATCATAGGGCTCTGACGGAAAACCTAAAATTGAACTATACAGTTAGTAACCTACCCAGGGAGGATTTTTCTTTATCATAAGTACAGATATTGACACACTTTACTTGGATGACAATCATTCCTCTCAAAAGCACATTCTGGATACTCTTTTCAGTCGCGTACTCGCTAAAACCTGCTGTGTGAGCCATTAAATAGTAGTTTAAATGCACCATGGAGAACACAAAAACAAACAGCACCATATTGTTTCATTGCACCACATGTGCTCATCCCACAAGGATATTAATAGTGTTCAAACCTGTTTGTGACTAGAGCAACACCAGTATGCATCATCAGACCAGATGGCGCCAGGTTGATGTGTAAAGTGAATGTTTTTCCCTCAACGGTTGCAGCCATGTGGTTGAAGAATCCACTTCAACCTTAAGTGACCTTTAAGAGAAAACTGTGGTTATACAGGGAAGCACCCGGCTGCGAATGTGTTTAACTTTTTAAATATTAAGCATGGAATAAGTGCGAACAGAAAGTAAGATCAGGCTAATTTGCTTGGAAGAGAGAAAGGTGCAGTAATGGGCCCATCAGGACATAAAGGTCTTCGTTTGACTCCACAGTGCCAGCTGTCATCAGACATCTTCAAGAAACCTCACAAGTGTGAGGGTGTTGAAATTGAAAGTCTACTTAAAAATAAAAACCTCCAGTGATCATGGTAAATGTGTCAACAAATGTATTACATAGACTAACATCAGGTGAATGGTTCTCATGAGTCCTTTGCTATTTCTTTTTGCTGTATGTGCTAGAGAGAAATATGCTATATTTACTAAAGACCACAGGACAGGCATATGCTGAGTGCGGCAGGGATTGGCTTTAGCCTGTTGGTTAATCAAAAGAAACTGATTATTAAAGAGAATGCTGTATCAGGTAAACAGCAGTGAGAACCCTAGCTCGACATAGACGATGGCTAATAAAAAACAGCCATAATAAAAGAAAATTGCTTTTCTTCAGTCGAATTTTTCATTTGAAATCAATCAATAGAAACAGTGGTTCATACTCGTTTAATCAGTTGTAAAGGCTAGATACTTTCACTGATTTCAAAGCATTTGTTCAAACATGTTGAAACATTTTGAGCTTGCATAGAATTAATTTCAGGGTTATCAGATTTTGTGTACCTTTCTCAACCGCTCCATTTATTTTTTAAGTGATTTAAGTCACTGAATTAGGAAAACTAATTACTTTCATATCAAAGAACACAAAGAAGGATACTAGTTTGAATTAAAAGTGAAGAGATAAAATTGATAATCATAAACTGGTTTATTAAAACTGAGGGTGCCCAAACAACAAGTGGGAGGTTAACATGTGTTTATATAAGAGATGACAATGCACTGTGAAATAGATTGAATGAAACAAAAAATGTGACATCTTCATTTTAAAAAAAAGAAAGATAAAATAATCCTTACCCTGGCCAGAAGTCCTTCTAGTTGTTATTGAAGCGAGACAATCCACTAAATGTGGTAGGTGAATTCTGGTGAGGATGTTTACTTAGGCTGGTGGTCAGTAGCCAATCTTAAAGTCATCGTTGGGTCTCAGTGGTACAGTCCTTAAAACAGATGAATTCTAGGACTTCCAAAATATTTTCAACCCAAATACAGCCAGAAATCAAGGTAAAAACACAATTTTGACAATACACAACCAACCTCTGCTGCTGCCGAGTACGTAGGGTCATTGAGGAGCTGCTTTCTTCACTGCTGGCAGTGGAGGAGAAGAGAAAAGAGTGTAGTGTGATTTATGATGTTAATCATTAGCAGGAGAGGAGTGGAAGCATAGGGGGGAGTGGAGAGAAGCTGCAGTGCCTGATGGAGTGTGTCCCCTCTGCGTTGAGCCAAGCCTAAGAACGTCCACCAATGTCTGATGGAGCGAGATGGACAGCCACCAGCGAGATGCAAGCGTTCATCACAGTACTGCAGTGAAGACGACCATCGCAGCTCAGAGCAAATGAGTGAGTGCAAAAACACAACATGCTACTCCACACTTTCAAACTTGTGACACTTCTTCAGTTGTTTTTCACCTTGACAGCTGAAAGAAAATATTCACTTTGACCCTACTGAGGAACCTATAGAGATAAGTGCAGCTGTGCAGTTCACAGTCAATTTAATTATTACCAGCAACAAATTACAACAGAAGAGTGTAGTATAAGGAATAAGGTTGGTGAGGAATCTCGAAAATTACTTTGCCAAATAATAAAACCTTCTGACTTTGAAGACTCAAGTTGTCAGCCTGTACTTTACTTTTCCAAACACTCAATAATCAACCTGTCTTTAAAGCTGCAGTATTTGCTGTTATGGCCCCTTAACGGGAATGGAACAAATTGAAAACACAGCATTGACATATTATCACCTATTAACTTGTAATGGCAAACATATTAGTATATTTATATTGTAATATTGGTAAGAGTTTCGATACACCTTCAGTAGGGCAACATCATTATTTTGAAGTTGCCTCCTTGAGCTTGATTGATTTAGGTCCAATATTCACAGCCCAGTCACATAATAAAATGTTGGCAATTTTTCTGCAAACAAAACGTTCACAATTGTACGTGTCATTGGCTACATACTATTTAGACATTTTTCCAGTTGTGTCATATCAACTTTACTTTACATGTCAATACCTGACTGTAGTATTGAGAGGCGGAGGGGGTGTAGTTAAGCGAGAATTAGAGGCCGAGTTCAAAATTTGGATGAGTGAAATCACCAGATATTACAGAAGGGACCACAGCAGTTCAACAGTTGTAAACACGACAACCACTGGATATTTGTTTGAGACCAAAAGCAATTTCCAGCTGTGTTTGTTGTGACAAGTGGATATTTTGAAAGGAATTTAAGACACTTTCAGTCATCTTCGTGGCAACAGAAGCACATTTTTTTGCCAAAACATTATAATTTCTTAACCCTAACCATGTGGTTTCTCTGCCCAAACTTAACTAACTGTAAGCACAGTGTTATCAGACCATGAAACTGAAAAACTGAAGCTAAAAACACTTGGAGTTGCAATATACAGGAAGGTAAACTTTGAACGCAAAATTATTTTGCAGAGACATATATTGTCAATATTGATTCTACCAATTAGGGTTGATGTTAACCATGTTATATAGCTCTGTGGTGTCTGTCTATGGTTTGGTGCTCAGCAGAATACCTATAGTGAATATATCAGAGCTTTGCTAAATTATTTTTTTATTTATCGATTTTCTGTACAGAAAACACTGATGAGAGCAGCAAGAAAACACACTGAGCTTAAAGACACTAAAACCAGGGACTTCAGAGCTTTCTGTTGGTTTGCCTCAGCTAGTGACCCCTTTAAGATTACACAGAGCAATTTAATCTATTGTTAATATAAAAAAAAATGGATTACTGCAGATTTTAAATTAGTTGCACAGAATATCGGGCCTTGTGATTATATTTAAACCAAAAGCAATTATAGCACTGGAAACATTCCTGGCCATTATTCATGGTTATTACTGGACGATCACACCTCTGTCAATGGCAGTAACCACATCAGTGCTCAGTTTGATTCCTAGCTGCGTCATACTGAACTGGCACACTCAAAAAGGGAAAGCCATCCACACACCTGAGGCATCTAACCATCAGACCCCCCCCCCCATCTCTCTGTCACATACTGGAGAGGAATATGGTCTCCATCAAAAGCTGGCCGCTTTGTGAAGCATGACAAAAGTTCTAGACTGGGGGGTGGGTAGCGTTTCATATCACACAAGCTGTCAGAGAAGTTCAAAGAGGGTTCACAGAGGAGTCAGACTTCACCTTGAAGTGAGCAAACAGAAGTGAGACTCTACCTGACGTCTCACATACTGCAGACATTCCGCTGTCTCCTCGAATGGCAGGTCAGATTGCTGGAATTTCCCCCTCTGATGACAAGTTTTTGTTTTTCTTGTGGATGCCTTTCGACTGCTTCAATAAAATATAACAGGCCACTGCTGAGATGGCCGACTCTGGCAATTCAGGAAGATGTATTTGTTTAGGAGGAAAGACGATTGAAGCTCACACCGTGTACGGCATGACAAGCAACGAACATTTTAAAAAAAAGTGAGACAGGCGCTTTGATAAATCGGCGTGTGATTCTTTATCTGTCGGTCAAAGTTTATAGGATACGCTTGAGAATCCCATTTACTTCAGTCAACTGTTTGTCCTTGATTGAATAACACTGAGACTTGAAAAAGGCTATACTCACTATACTCACACAAATATAATAGAGAAGAAGGAACATTCAGATTTAATGACACTGCTGACAGCGTTCACTTTAGTTTGTGCTCATCCTCGGGAAAATGCCTGCAGATTTCTGTGCCTGAACCTCTACCTGAAGCCTGAATTATGTGGATGACAAACTGCTCACAAATGATCCATGGGAGTGTCGGTGCATTTATGTTGCTTTCGCGTTTTACTGGATGGATGATGGATGTGGGATTAGGCAGTATCATGAATCATATCAATGTTTTCCCAGTCACTGTCGAGAGTTGTGCAGCTAAGCCTGGTTCCCGCAAACATTATCATGTAAAGGCAAAGGATAATACAGCAGCTTCTTATGGATTATCATAGAAATTTAACCTAAGGATGAGAAAACCGGCCCATAAGTGCGCAAATTTAAAACAACCAAACTTTCCTCGCCAATTACTTGTGATTGAATCAGCACGAATATGAAATTATATCAGTTTTGGGAAGACTGATCTCTATATCACGCATATGTGATGCAGAGGAATGCGGTCTGGAAAACGAACGTTTGAAAAAGAAACTTTTCACGTCGTTGCATATGGAATAATACCCTTTTGTTATAAACAAAACATGATCCGTCTCAGCCAGCTGTCAAGTTCATTAAAGCTGCAGAGAGTCACTCATTTGGTATCTCACAGCTGCTTTGAGCGACAAAAACAGCACACTTAAATGGCCAAGTAAATGTCAGATTTGTTGTTGCCACTGACCGCTTGTCCTCCTCTGTCAGCACAAAGTCACACGCACACGTGCACACACACACACACTCACACACACACACACACACACACACACACACACACACACACACACACACACACACACACACACACACACTGCAGTATCTTTCTATAGTCTACAGAATGTCAACAACCCCAGACATCATTAGGGACTAAGAGAAATCATCATGACAGCAAGCATCAACAGCGAAGAATCACATCGAGCAGGACAGATCTGAATGGACACAGTCAAATCATCGCTCGAATTTACTTATGTATGACAGGACCTGTTTGACTGTGTGTATGACCCACCTGATGTTTGGCTATAGGTAGTAGAGGTTCAGCCATAAATGCTGGTTACATGGGAACAGCTATGTGTGTGAAACAAATGACCCGACCAGGTCAGTGTGCCCTTGCTGCAGTGGAGCAGCATGGATAAACATTAACCCTCCAGAGGAAAGGACTGGATTGAGAAAGGAAAACATTCACCAAGCTTTTGTAATTTGGATATTTTGTGGTAATCCACTGCATGTGCAGAAAATGTCTTCAACGATAGTGCAAAATTTGGAGCTTGTGAGGTGATATTTTATCAGCCAGCCAGAGGCAGCAGGTAACACTTAAAGTCCCTGCTATTTAGTATTTATAAGCTATGGTTTGATAAATGGTTTATAACACACCATAATCTAATAGTACACATCTATAAGGTTTTTTATTGGTATCGTATTTCAAACAATTTGTGCTCAGTACGGTTGGTCATAGGAGGAACTATAGGCACTAACAAGACAGTATGGGGTGTTATAAACCATTTAAAAAATGTTTTTCTCAGGAATGCCTAAGAGGTCTTAAGGCGTTGCTGAGGCTGCAAATATATGACCTACAATTTGCTTGGGTGAAGTAACTGACATACATTGTCACTTTTGGCTCTACAGATGTTAAAATATGATGCTGTTTCCCCTACAATAGATTCAGTTAATTAACATTTAAGCTGATTAATGTTTGGAGGTGACACAGCAGTTTCATCCTCCATACATCCTACTTTGAATCTGAAGGCCAATTTATATAGATTTAGCTGTATTGCATTATGATCGCCACCGGCCTGATGTTATTCTTTTGTGCTGCGAGGAGTTCATCTTTATTCTTGTATTATGTTTATATTATGTGTATTATATTATATATTTTTGATATGTGACTACCTGCAATATTATTGGTTAGTATTGTTTTTATATTTTCGCTAGTCTCATCATGCGACTAAAGCATTTGTATCTAAAAATCTTGTCCATTTGGGCATTCACTCAAAACGTCACTTGTAGATGTGTGCTACTAATTATTGCTTCTGTGTAATGAGTATGTTGCAAGTATGCTTAATCAACTATGTTGTTTTTTTAGTGAAAGTGAATCAAATAACAAATGCATCAACAGCCAGCACTTTTGATCATACGTCCTGCCCCCACATGGACTGTGGTTGCCACCCCAAGATTTCTTTTTAGTGGCCCCATCCGCCCACCCTCATGAAAAACTTCTGGGGCGCCACTGCTCCAGGCTTGGTTAGCTGTATTTCAACTTGTCCCTTAAACTTGTAACTAGACCAAAGCAATACTTTTGTGTTTTGTAGTTCTCAACTGACGCGAATCACTTTTGTCTGGGTCAAGTATGGGAACATCAGTTCTATTTATTGCATTGCCATGGTAACAGATGTTGACATTGGAGCAGCTATCAATCAAACTGATTAACTCCAAATCATATTAGTGACCCACTGTTTGAGCCTGTAAAATGACTCTTTTCGTGTTATTCTTTCACTGGCGAACACTTGGTCAGTTTAACATGCTGTTACAGAATGCATGTTGCCACCTTATTGTTCAACATTAAGGCCTTATCCAAATTCGTCCATCTCAGAAAATAACCTAACTGTTATGAGCTGGCTCAATGTTCAACAAATTGGTCTGGTAAATACATTACAGAAAAGAGCGAACCACCCGAAGACAGGAAACATTTTCACTGGCTTGATTGCTGATTATACGTTGATTAACAAGGAGATTGGGAGGTGTGCGTGTGTGTCTGTAGTGTAATGCCAGCTTAGGTGTGTACCCATTTTAGTAGATGCCGTTGCTATAATTAGCAGATGTGACACTCTCGGGTGCCTCTTGCACTTAGATTGTTTCGTTTCCCGCATCAAAGGAGACCCCTGGCTGGCACAGTGTCTGGAAGCTTCCCAGGTGATGGCTGGCAGAGCTTTTAAGCTTAGTCTTCCCAGTGCAGGGGGGGTGGGGGGTTGGAGAGGATGTCACATACAGACAGTTTGTAGGTAAGCCATGTTTTGGTGGAAGAGACCTGCTCTGTCAGTCACATCACAGTGATTCCTGGCTTGTGGTGTTACAGTGCTGCATAAAGCCTTTGCACCAGGGCAATAATGGAAGAAAAGGGAGTGGCACATGACTTTATCTGTGATGGGGCTCTCATCTCTGGCAACTTAAACCCAAAGCTATAAAACATAGTATTATATTTGAATTACTCAAAAAGTTTTTTTTTTTTATATCAAATTGAGCTGTGGTGTTTGAAAGTAAAAATATGCAATGTCAGGTTTACTTGGCTGTGTTAGTTTCCCCAACTCAACTCTGTAATGTAAAGCGGAAAGCACTTCATTAATAGAATAGTTTGTCCCTTTGAGGACACCAATTATCCCCTAATCTAGTTCAAAATCATGCAAGATTACGCTACCTCCACCATTATCCTTTTCGTTGCACATGGAGAAATCCGCAGCCATCCTTGAAATTCAAACATACACCGAGGGTTTTGTTCACTTCAAGACAGCTGACATGTTTGTAAACAGAGCTGTAATGCCCAGTCTTGCGACTACATTTAAATTGATGTGGAAGTGCAATAAAAAACTTGACTAAATGTGTCCCTGAGCTCAATATAAATCTGAGGTCGGGAATATATACAGTCAAGTATTTTACTAAACTTCCATATCACTTGGAAAATTTTGAAGTATTATGTGTCTCAGTTTTCATGACTTATTCTAGTTTGTAAAGATGTCACAAGACCTGTTAGTAGTGGTGCTCTGCTCTATTTTACACTCATATTCTCGCTCTATACTCCAGAAAAGCTTTGGATTGTCCCAGGAGAAGATAACTGTGTGAAGCTAACTTTGCCTTCTGGAATACCGCATTCTGTGGACAGTCTTAGATTTGAGATTCAAAAACAGTGTGGCATTGAAGAAGAGTTCAGACTGCAGTACATGGACATTGATTTTGACCAGTTTTTGAACCTGACTTCAACAGAAGATATCCAAGACAAAGGAACAGTAAAAGTGATTATACCAAGTGAGCAGTCAACACAGGCACCCAGCCATACTCCATATACACCTTTTCATGGCGTGGATGACTCTGCAGACACTGATATACTTTCATCCTCTAAGTTAACCACCTCAACTTCAACTTCATTCTCAAACTATATGTATGGTATGAGGTGGTTCAAGACATGCCCTTCATCACAGAATTCAAAAGTAGATGGCCGGCTCTTTTTATGGAACATGAGGCAAGTCTTTAAATTGCAGGTCATAAGTAAATTGTCTTTGCTTCATGTACTGAACAGGCCTATGCAGTATAGCTTAAAACTGACATCACTATTTTGGAATATTTGATATTTATCCAATTCACTTTTCCTCCTAAACCATTGGAAATATTAATTTTATATTATCCACATCATTATTTATTGAAATCAACTAGTACTAACTACTAAGTGTTTGTCATCAGGCAAAAATAATTTTACGCGAGTTCACGTGCATTGCCACCATTCGTCTGATCCCGCAGTTTATGTCGCAGCTGGACCACTACTCTGACAAGTTGGCTAGAATGCTCCATAAGAAAGGAGGAGCAGCAGGATGCAAAATCAAAAACATTATGGCTGTCATTGCCCAGGTTTGTGTATAATTCCTTGCATACTAATACCTAGATACCTCAGTTGCTGTGGATATTTTGCATAACAAATCTTGATGAATCTAAATGCTAATGACTTGTTTATACAGTATATTGCAGAAGGACTCCATCCCAACAAGGACAGCTTGCAGCCTCCAAGCACTAGCTTTGTATCTCAATGAAGACCCTGTAAAGCTAGTGAAGGAGTACGGAGTAAGTGTCATCAGTTGTTTTAAAGTGATATTTTCATTCGACATTGAATAGACCTAAATATGCTCTCATCAATGTGTCAAATTTTGTAATTGACTCACCAAGATTCGATGCCTCTGTGAAGGGGAGGTGTTGAGTTTTACCTCCACATTCACTTTCATTGTGCCTACAAATATTGCAGAATATATGATTTGTACACTTTGACGAACCTATCCAATACCAATTGTTTGTTAGAGGATTTTTTTCCCTCTATAGGGACTTTTACATCACATTTACATTACATTTTCTCCCAAAAAGTTTTTTTTTTTTTTTTTCAATTTATTTTTATTGACTTCACTTACTAGTGGAGTCATTTATCAAGATGAATATTAAAATGATGCAAGTTTCATCTGAGTTATGTGCTTATGGGGAGAGTTTTTATTGTCCTTGTCCCTTTTTGTCTGTTTTTAGAGGGAGGACCCTGATGAAACCCAGACAGATTTGGATCAGACGGTCAATGGCATCTATGTGATTAAACATCCAGGTGCAGATGTTGATCAGCTTCCAGAAGATGTTGGCATCATAGCTGAAGGTGTGGAAGTGCTTCTCAGACTCAGAGATGTTGCCACTGCTTGTGCCTTACTGTTTGGGATCATCTACGACCTGAACATGAGCTATCCAACTGACCTCAGGTACACTTTTGAATTCATTCAAAAGATCCTGATGGAGCTAGATACACGCAGGCTTTCAACCAAAATCCAGGTACTCAAAAACAAACTGCTGGAATGAATGCATGAAGCCGTTACAGTGTTGTGACCTTAAGTGTTTTTGTTATCCTTGACTTGAGCTGTAGTTTTGACTGTCCATTAACCTTTTTGTAACTTCTTACTGTTACTGTTTTACCTGAAAGGTAGAAGTTTCAAATTGAACTCTAAACCAGTGGTATCAAACTACTGCCCTGGAAAAAAAAAAGCGGCCTGTTTAGATTTTGTTAATTTGGGCCACAGACATAAGATTGTTTGTTTGAATTTTATTATTGTCATGATTTTTCTCATTATGTGTCAAATTGTGTGTACAGCAGTTTCAGTTGCTATAAGCTGCCTCTCATTGTAGCCAGTGTCAGCCCTACTGAGTAAAATATTCTGGCAACCTCATGGTGCTAAAGCTTGTGACCCCTGCCCAAGAAGCATAGCTCTTGCCATGGCTGGAGCTCAGAGCTCAAAAAATATGTTTGTTGAAAATAAAAAATGTCTTGTGGCACTTTACTTAACTATAATGTTATGTTAAAATGTACTTAAGGGTGCTTTTTTCATGAATGACAATACATAATCTAATTGATAATTAAGCATGTAATGTTCATACATGTCAAGCATTTTTATGCTTTCAAGTATTTTTGTATAACAGGTTGCTGTTTTGAGAAAAGTTGTGATTTTTTCCCATCTGTTTACAGCTTTTTTTCTATGTGTAATATCATTTTAATTGGACAAACTAAACTCAATTAAGATTAACTTAACCACATCAAGTTACTGTTACTCAATAACCATGTATTGCTTAAGTGTATATCCAGTTCATTCGCTGAACGTAACCATATCACATTAGTTTAATGTAGGCTTCATACACAAAAAGAAAGTAACCCAATTAGGTTTAAGTCACATACTTCAATCTATTGAGTAAATTGTATGAAAACTGGTTTATTTACATCTACTTGAAAAAGTTATGCGGAACCACGTGACATAACATTTTTAAGTAATCCAACATATCATTTTTTGAGTGTATTGTAAAGCATCAACACAAGAAAAAAACCCAAAAGAAAAAGCACTTTGTTTTTTTTTGTTTTTTTTTTCTTTTTCTAAGGTGGTTTGGTTTTCCAGCAACTGTCCAATCCATTATTTGCCATCTTCTGCGAGCTGGAAGTGAAGACCAGCATGTTGCCTGTCCCCCGAGTCATATCCTGATCACGTTGCCTTCCCAGTGAGATAAGAGAACAAACACTGTCAAGCAGCTCATCTGCAAGTCGAGTGTCAGTCAGGCTTCCTGCGTTGCGCGGCAGCTGTTAATCATCGCGAATGAGAACACAGGCCACCAGGTGTGAGACATCTAATCTATCACTTCAGCCTCCTTTACAGAATGAACATGGAGATTCACATTTAATTATTATACATTGTGCTGTAACATAATAATCCCCTGGAAAACAGGTCTATTGAATTTTGACAAAAACAGCTGTATTGTGCCTGCGACAAATACCAATTATATGTCAAACAAGTGACGCGGCAATTCCCTGATTTTGTTAATAAGTTGCATAGTTTAAGGCAAACGTCAAAGTCAACCGACTGCACTCCACCAGCTCAATGACTCAGTTACTCAGTGCATCATCTTAGGGCTAAGAGATAATGGATATCCTAAACAGTCATGACAGCATCCCTCCATTCTTTGTCATGCTGTGAGTAATGTGCCAGTGTTTGGTCCATCAGCTGTGGAGGAGCTAAATGGTGCTGCAAGCTTCGGTTTGATAATGAATACTGACTGTCAGACGTGTCTTAGAAACTTTGCTGACTGCTCATTACTTTAATCCCAATTAAGAGGGAGAGCTGCAGTCGTTGATAGTCGAAAACAATGTGACAGACATGGTACATGCCTGTTGAAATAGGCAACTATTAGGCCATTGTTATCACCACAATGCACATGTGTGGACATTGGCAGACCTGCAAATATTCACTGCAGATTGCTGTTGGCTGGAATAAAAGAAGAAAATAAATGTTCCCCATTTACACTTTGCAAGCCTAATGATATCATATATTTTGGCGCATTCAAACATGAATACTGTGAAAAAGCAGAAGCTAATGGTCCATTAACATACAAAATGCAGATTAGAATAACCCAATGAATCTAGGTAGAAAATAATAATAATCATATTGCAATCTCGGTGGTAACTATAATCAGCATTTTAAATAGATGAGGGGAAAAACTAAATTACAGTCACTAAAATATGATTGGAATCTGCGTAGAAATGTTTATGTTACATTTCTGTTTTGTTAACAATTTGGTGGAAGTGACAAACTTTTTAGCATTAAAGTTGATAATCCTTAATATTTCAGACCTGAATTCTGATGCATGTTGAGAAATTTCCTTTACGACCTCGTCATCTTTTTAACTACAGCTGACCCCAACGTTCTCAGTGAACCGTAATGAGGTCTGTTAATCTCTTTAATTCATGTATTTACTGTAAATCTTTAAAGGATACATATAATGCTTATTTTCTGGTTCAAAATTGTGTTTTGGGTCTTTACCAAAATAGGTTTTCATGCTCTAATGCCAGATCCAACCAATAACTAGTCTGCTCTGATTGGTTGGCTCACACATATCTGAGCCAGCATCTCTCACCATGTCATCGGTTGGCTCTGTCGTGTTTTCAGCCTCAAGTTAGCTTTAGTTCTGCCCTGAATATAGGCATAGATAATGCAAATGTGTGACATGATGATGTAGTGTGTGAGTCAAGAAGTCTCAAAATTAAAGGACTACTGACGAGGTGTTTCAGGAGCAGTTTTTTTGGGTTGGAGAAAGGAGCTTTGGGCTTTTTAACTTTCAATACCTTGTACATGCACAAGAACCTATGAAACACACTAAAGGAAAGGAAAAAATGAAAAAGCACAATAGGTCTTTATTTAGAAACCAGCAGCCATATGTTGAAACATCTCTCAGAGCACCTTGGCTGCCCGTATGTGCTCAAATTTTAACCGAGGTGATGGCAAGAGGCGAACTCTAAAGCTTTTGTGTGTGAATTGAAAATGTGTTTCAACAAAGTGATCCAATTTTCAGTGGCTTCTTCAATGAAAATAGTCATCAGCTCGACTCTCACCTTCTGTGCCAAATGTTGAAAACTGTGAGATGAGTAGCAGTTTGTCAACGAACACAAGCAGTGTTTGTGGCAGCTGTGCTTTTCCATTAAACTAAGGACCTTAAACTGCAGGGAAACAATTTGAAGCAACACTAAGCAAATGCACTTGTTTAATTAAGCCACAGTTAACAATGGAGAAGTCACTGTATCAGGCACAGACTATTGTCAGGTGGTTGTAATCAGTGAAATTAGTGAAACACAAATGAAAGCAGCTCTTAAACAGCAGAGAAAGTTTGACTTCATAACATTAGATATTTTCCCACACTTGTCCTCCTGATCACCTCTGATATAAAGCACCAGATATTAGGCAACTTGATAACTCTGCTGTATGTAGGTTACATGGCTGTATTTCTGGGTGTCAGTTCATGTTAATTTTTTTGCCATGCTAGTGGAGTGGCTTGGGGGAAGGCAATTGCTCCGGACTAAAATATTTCCGCAGTTTTGTGCGGACAGTCTTGGCGTACATATGTGGAATTTAAATGACTTTAGTGATCCCTGAGCTTTTCCTCTGATCCCACCGTGAAGCTGATATTTATGATTTTTATGGGAATGCATCCGATTGTGATGAAGACCATTCCCTGAAAAATTTGGTACATGAATCCATGTCCCCCTCAAGATTAACTGTTTGGTGATGTCCTGCTGCGTAGCCAGAAATATGAATTTAGGTGGGTGATATGATGTGTGCAAAAACCAAAAGTAAAATTATGATCAACTCTAACAGGCCTTTTTTTTTTTTTTACATTTTAAAATCTCTTATATATTATAATCTTTATGATATATACATATTATTTAGAGTGTTTAGAACACTTATACATTACTTCCATAGAAAGACACTGATTTTGTTTATGGTTTCTTGGCAACATGTGATAGTTTGAAGAGTTTAAGGTAGCATAGGCATGCTCAAACTTTTTCTTCATTCAATGCTGCAATAAGTTTCCCAATAACATTACAGCACAACTGTCGCAGCAATGTCAAACCTTGAGTTGTGGCGACTGCAGTGGTCTAGTTACTAAACATCTGCGGCTTGTCAGGTCTGTACTAGAAGGAGGACTCAGATGCAGAGTGGGATCAGTAAACAGGCTTTTATTCTGACATTTTTAGCTCTTAGACAGAGTGACAAAAGAACAGGCTGTGAAAAATTACCTATCTAGAAACAAGGCAGGCTAATAAAGAACAAAAAAACTCAATACTCCAAAGGCGGAGGAAAAGAAACAAAACTTCTAACAAAACAAAACCACTCGGAGGGAAACTCAAACGAGAGAAAACGTAATAACAAAAATTCACTCCACAGGAGGCAAAACAAAAGGCTACGACCTAAACTGCACTACAAGACAGAGCTATGAAAATGTAAAACAAAAAATCACTCCAACGGAGGAAAGCAAAAATGGTTATAAAGCAAAGCTACACTATCAGGCTGACCTGTGAAAATTACCAAACAAAAGATCACTCCAGTGGAGGGAAAAAAAAAGCTATAAACTTAAACTGCGAGATAGAACTGCACTATAAAATTCGTATTCGTATAAAAACTCGTTAAGAGGCAAAGAGAATACAGAGTTACCGACAAGGAAAGCAAGGCATGGACAAGACAAGGGCTGTGGCAAAAGGCTGGGATGCACAGTAGAACAAGACACCCTAGCACAAGACAAAGGGAGACGCAGACTATAAGACACATGAGGGTAAAGGGGAACAGGTGGACACAATCAGGAATCAGGGGAGGCAATCAGACGGAAGACACATGAGGAAAGGCAAGTGACTTGAAACGAGAGGAGAGTTAGTTTTCAAAATAAAACAGGAAGCCACGAAACAAAAACCCAGAACAAGACAACCCTCACCGTGGTGTGACACGGCTGATCTGTGATGGTTACAGTGGTATTGTGTGCAGGAGCCGTGACTTGAGAGGTTGGGTTAGAGCAGTGGTTCTCAATTATTTTTTGTCATGCCCCCCCTAGAGGACAGAAATTTTTTCACGCCCCCCCTCCGAATTGAAATACTATTGACAACCTGATAACATTTATATATTCATCTGTATACCACTGTATGAGTTGCAGCATTCTGCATACAATCACCCTATTATCAAAAATGGTGTCATGCTGTCCGCTGCCAGAGGTTTTAGGCATAAAACACAAACAGGTCTTTCCTCATTTCCGACCATGTTCACGGTAAACCCAAGAGCTATGCAGGCATTGTCATATTTCCAGCTCCATAGTTCCCGACCGAAGGATTGGCAGAAGAGCTTGTGTTTGTCTCTTTATTGAGATTTGTGTGCTGGTGTCAACACGGAGTGTTTTATTTTGAAAAGATCCAGATGTTATATTGTTATTTCGGTGCTTTACTTCCTGTCTGCTTGGTGCAAAATTCAGCTGAATTGCTGCGTCGTGCTCCAGCATTCGCCAGATATAGAAGTCCTGCGTATCTGTTCCGGAGGGCTCCGGACTAGCTGGATGGACCAGATACGCAGCGCAGCGGACCTGCTGGAAGTTAACACATAGGTTTCACTTTCACTTCAGTCTATCAGCTCCTCTGGCGTGACAGAGACGTAATGCAGTGGACACGTATCCAGTGGAGATAGACCTTCGCATCCCGCCCTGCCTCTCACGCAAGTTCTTATTTCTGCTCTGAGCAGCGAGGAGCCATGGACGTGGACACACAAAAGCAGCCCTTCCCGGAAGACTTCCAGCTGAATGCCATGGCATATAAATCCTTTTGAACAAATTCTGGACATGGCTTCATGATGCCTTAGAGGAAAAGAAGACTCATTACTCTTGAAACAGTTTCCTCACCCTTCTCTTCCCATCCCATGGCTTCCTTGCATCTGTCCATACATCCTTGGTGGGATGGAATAAGATGCAAGTGAGGGAAACACGGATGCAATTTAAGAGACTTGGGATGTACCCTGTCTATAACTTGCACAGATTATACTGTTGTTTAGTTAGTTTTAGTTTCAGCTGCCAAAATGCCTAATATGATAGGTGTACATTTCAAAACATCATTTTGCACACTACAACATATACTGTATACAACCTATTTTCTGGTATTGTTGCTCTACTAACATTTGAACAGTTACAAGTGGTAATTGAAATTATAAAACTCAATTAATTAAATGTATCCTTTAGCCAAAATTATTATCCAAGAACCATGATGACTGTAGTCTTGGTAGATATCATTGTTGGATTCTCCCTCCTCTCCTCTTCAGAATCCTTCTGCTCCTACTATAACACTGCATTGTTATTTATATCATCAATTTGAATTTCAAAGGAAGCTATACCCTCTTGTTAGAGTGATGATTCACTGACGGTATTTAAAGGTGGCCCCACTGCCTTCCAACGGGAGTGGAAATGACAAATTGGAGGAAGTGACTTTGAATGACAAAGGGACAAATAGATTAGGGAACAACATATAAACATATGCTTTGGTCAGCACATCATGCTAAATCTGCTTCAGGTTGTTAAATGTTGACAGTGTGAGACATGTGAGAACACTGATATATGACATAAGAATCAGATTTCTTTTTTCATTGTCATGTTGTTACATCACACCAATGCCCGAAAGAAAAGTTGTATTCCACTATTTCTTTATTCAAGAAAAAGATACTTTTTCCCAATGGAGATCACCTTGAGCGCGGTGATCAGTGAAGCGTTCAGTTTTTACAATTTATATCCATGCCAATAAATACTGACTCGCTTGTTGGTGCCAAAGCCTATAAAATCAAGGGCCTATTTAATCACAATCCTGCCATATTAGTCTTTTCCTAGCCTTAGCCCTGTCTCCGGTGAAGAATGGCCAGTCCTGCTTAGGGTCATCCTGCAAGGCCTCTCATAAATTCCAATAGCGTTACTTGTCTTCTGGCACTTGCTTGATAACACTCATTATTGCTCAATGACCTGGAGGTAAAGCTGCACTTTGGGCCCCATCACCTCCAGGCCGCAGCTGCGGAAGCTCTCCTCCTTTCAGCTCACCTCTGCTTTTAAAAGCCATAAACTCATGCCCGACAAGTTAGCCAGGAGACAAGAATCACAAGCAGTGATTATTTGATATTGTAAAGAGAATTATACCCTCCACCGTCCTCCGGAAGAGGGGAAGGTTTCCGTAAGACCAAGGGGATGTAGCCAAGATTTGTGCAGTTTATGAGGCTCCTCAATCACACGGAGGAAGGGTGTTTGAATCCCAGTTAAACCCGGGGCGACAATGAAAGTTTGAGGTCTCTGTCAGTGGTGAGATTAAATAGTAAAAGGAAAAGAGAAAAAAGCACGCTAACATCATCTGTGATGCAATCTTTCCACCCGGCAATGATCAGTCCAATCCAAAATGATGAATCGATAGACCACAGATATGACTGTATTCATGAAAAAAGGGATGAACTGGATACTGTAGACTTTAAATGATGCTCATGTGTGTAGTGCTGGCTGAAGCACCTTTCTTTAACGTAAACACTCCCCTTAAAACACTCACACAGGAATATATAGATGCTCAACTGAGGAGGGAAGCCATTTCAACGGCCAAATAGAGCGAGAGGGCCCTAGGAGGCTATTCACACTAGTGCTGATAGTTGTTAAAACCCTGTGTGCTTCACTTCAAATGGGTTTAGAACAGCTTGCGGATGTGAACAGGGCAATGGAGCAACACCATAATACACTCTGGGATGTTCACCTCAGGCAAACACTCTGTGATGCTAAGCACCTCTCTCAAAGCTGCCAAAGAAAGTCCATTGATTTCTCTTTGTTTGTGGACCTGTTTCCATTGTGGGATTTGAGAGAGAAACAGAGCTACCAAAACACTTTCGCCATTGAGGCATCCCAACAGCCAATAGTTAAAAAAAACAAAAAAAAAAACAAAAAACAATCAATTAACATGTTTTTTTTTTTTCCAACAACGAAAACATCTCAAGACAATTTTGAAAACTGGGTCAAACTAGGAAGTAACACCCAGGAAAACAGCATTGACTAACATCTCTGACTTGTGACTGTTCTGACAGCTTAGACGTTTAAAACATCTAAACAGTTCTAATAAAAAAAGACACTCTACCTGTGAATTGGTTTATTGAAAAAGGTTGAGGTTTCTGTCGCAAGGACATTTCACAAGAGAGAAGGTTCTTTGAAGATCTCACGAAATGAGAAACGAGACTGTGAAAGCAGCTAAGTAAAACCCATATTGACGTTTCTTGTTAGGTAAATACCTCTAGTGGCCGTAGTAATGATAACGCCAGTAAATTAGAAAGTCAGGCAAAGTGGTAAAGAGCGATAAAATCCTCATAAGTAGGAGGTTGGCCACTCTTCATTCCTAGTGTGTAACAAAAGTAACCATTTGGTTGTTTTAACCTTATGTAGTGTAGGTTTGTCACATACACAAGTTAACTACAGCTAAGTAGATTTGTAACTACCGTAAAACAAGTAACAGTTATTTTAACCCAAACCACAATATTTGTGTCACCAGTGTGCATACAGTGAAGGTCTTGCTCATCTCTTGATGATACTCTGCAACAATCACATTATCTAGGGAATGGTGATATAAGTTACTTTTGGCGTGAGCGAAACTTTGCATTTCTCTGTATTTCATGATGTTGAACTGTCTAGTTGATGTTCCATGTCCTTATTGCACTGCAATGGTACAATGAATACAAGATCTGTAACACTTGTTTCAGTAAAGAAACCAGTTGGAAATGAGCCTTGCTAGCTTGCCCTACATTAATGTACAGATACACAGAGTGGAACGAAGGAGAGACAGCTGAAGTGAAGATAGCGTTACTTAAGTTAATGACATAAAATGATCCTTCTAAAACCCAAGTTGGACAGATGTCAACCCAGGCATAAGAAATGTAGGCCAAAATGTATGTTTTTCCCCGAGCAGTCAACCTCAGGGAAACACTGCCAAGACTGTTCCATCAGTGTGAACTATATTCAGTTTCTGCTTATTTAATGCTTTTTTTCCAAAGTGCATCTTCAAGCACTTTTGTGTCCGTGTTGTGACAATGCTTTTAGTGCTCTGTAATCTCACTGTCACAGTTGGCACTTTAACAAATTGAGAACACTTTTCCGCAGTCGCACTGGTTCACGTCACTATAGACATGACTTCAACAAAAACAAAAAAACATGTCTGCATGGCATTAATCACTGCCGTTTAGCTTGCTAAACACCATTAACTGCTGTGGATTGGTGCCTTTGATGGTTTACTTCCAGTGTCTCCAGAGACTGTTGGAGGAGCAGTCTCAAAAGTGAGAGAATGGAAAAAGTCGAGATCAATTCACATTTGGGCTCTATCCTTCCCGTAGACAAGAACCATCGTGAAAACAGAAATTACATTTTATCTGCTAGCATCTCCATTGTGAGAATCCCACATGGAAAAGGATTGATTTGCTCAATCTACAAGTAAAATGAATGCAATGCATTAAAGGCAATTCATTTTTTATTGCTAGTTTAGCTGCAGATGCCAGTAAATTTAAGCAGCTTATCTCACTTGCTTTCAAAGATAGCATGGCAGAAAGACTGTTTTTGTACAGACAAATATAATGATTGTATTAGCTGCTTTCAAACTATTTTTTAATGTCACATTAAACCTTTTCTGCATTATCTATCCACCAGGATTGAAAGCAGAAGAAACTCTTTATAGTGTACCCTGCACATTTTATCCTTTACATTCGCCAACAAACTGTTTGTGAGGACATTTGCCATCCATTCTTCCAACATTCCTGACAGGTTTCTGTCTATCATAGGGTTAATAAACAACCTGTCGGAGTTTGCTCCGGAAGGTGCTGCTTGAATTTTTCAGGTTAACGCAACCAAGGCTGACAAAGATGATGGACGCTGGTCTCTGAAAACTCAAATCTTAGCATACAATTATCTCTCATGATTTCAAAGATGTTAAGTCCGTGTTTTTTCCAAAACTTGTGAAGGGGACTCAGACAAAGAATGCACACGGAAAGAACCAACACAAGGTTCTGAAGCCAGACCCTGTCACTCTGACAGACATTTGACAATGGCTTCTAGGACCGGGCCACAAAGCCATTTGAAACCATTTTGCAGGGAATGAGTAGAATTGTCCTGCTTTTCTCAAGACCTCTCAGGTCTGCTCCAGTGTCTTCTCCCAATTGGCTGTGCCTTGAATACCTCCAAACAGAGGCAGCCAGAGGGCAGCCCTAGCAGATGCCCAGACCACCATAGCTGGCTCTTGTCAATGCAAAGGAGCATTGGCTCAATACTGAATTACACAATGTGATATGTTGACCTGTGTGACAGATTTACACATTAAATTAAAACACATTACTCATTTATTCATTTAATATCTACTGCTTATATGATGTGAAAACCAGTCAGCTGTTCAAACTCCCATTGAAACTCAGTCAACTCTTTTGACCTTGCTACCCACATAAGCTCTGCTTCTGCCTAATATGCATGTAATTTACAATTCAGTGCAAGGTGTTGACCAAGGTCACTTGAATACTTCATGTAAGAATCTGAAAGCTAAAGCTGAGATAAAACATCCTATTAAACTCAAATATTAAGGCAAAGCTTATGAGTCATTTCCTGTCTTAAAGACTTTTGTCCCGATCCAACTGATCTTTCAACACTTCCCAAGCTGTGATTGCACTGATTTATGGTGACCCCTGCATGAGGAATCAAGGATTCTGATAAGTAATAATCTTTTCTGGTGACACAGACGAAAGTAATGCATTAAAATTATTGTGCTGTTTTTGCTGGTTCTGCTTGGGATCTGTAGAAATTAAAATGCCATAACTGCTTACGCTGGAAAAAACAGATTTTGAGTCTAAGCTTTGCAGTGGATTTGCTCTTCTTGAACTGACACTGAAAATTAGTTTTTGTGTATCAATTTCTCTGAAGATGAGACCGTTTTCGATTCACAGGGAGTCAGCATAAAGCAGTTGAGAGAAAGTGATTAAACTAGGAACAAGACTTAATTTGAGGTCGCAAGACAACTGAAAACAACTTAAAAATCTTTTACACAGACAGACACACGATTTGGCCCATGATCCAACCAGTATGATGAGTGGATTCCATAATATAAATGACATGGGCAGGTTGGAGGTCAAATAAATCCACTTTAAAAGCACATACATCCACGTGACTTCCAATAGAGGTCAGCCATATATCACACGCTCTCCATCACTGATGCGCATCCCAGTGTTTTTTTTAAGCACATCAGAACAGTCGTCCCTGAACACAAGTCAATCAAAGTCAAGCATTCATCTTATATTGTCCATATAGGGTCACGTGTGGCCATCATTCAGGGCAAGAACTCAAGCATGCATGAAGCTTTGAGGACATTATCTCCGCCGGTCATTGTTCCATATGCCTAACCCTGCTGGCATACACACACGTGCAGCACAGCAGAGTCTATGCTTAGCCAGGCCCAGGGGAACAGTGCATACTGTACATGACCTGGGTAACCAGCCATATGTGACCCTGCTCATAATTCAGTCACAGGAGAGAAATACAGTGACCTGTCTGCAATCAGAGGCTTGCAAATCTGCAAGGCTGGCTCTATTTCATTTACGAAGAGCTGAGCGTGACAACCAGGAGATATTGATGTGTGTGTTGGGGGTTTTGAGGCGTATGGTACAGGTGCTGCTCTGTTGTGTGTGTCTGACAAAAACATGCTTAGTTTTGCTATGTATATATAATATATATATATATATGTATATATATATATATATATATATATATATATATATATATATATATATAAGGGATAATGCCCGACGAGGTGTCCATAATCAGGAGTTAATGAACGACGCGGAGGGCATTATCCCGCTTATAACATGGTCACTTGCTAAAGAAAAGAAATTCAGACCATTCATTTATATTTTCATGCGTTTTACAATCAAAATATAAAGTTTATCACAAGCCATAACTACGTTTCCCTTGTAATGCCTGAGGGTTTGACTAATACCTGGAGCAATTATTACTCTCCCATAAGGTTCTTATGCAACGGAGACGTTGTTCCCTCCTCCAGCAAATAGGATGGACCATAGATACGACTTGGCAATGGGAGATATTCTAGTCCGCTCACCGATGAGCCAGAAAGCTAACGCTATGCTAGCAAGATTCAAAGTCAATAACAATGCGTACGGTTGACAAACAGTAAATATAATTTGACAGTATGCTAGCTAACAAGACCAGCTAGCTAACCAGTCATGTCACGAACAAATGACTGGCCGTGTGTAACGTTACTGTAGCCTGAAGTAGAGAGCTGAACAGCGAACGGGATGTGAGATTACTCACGTATCAGTAAGTTTAGAGGGGAAATGAACTTTCTGCAGCTTGTGTGTTACAGTCACCATCCTGTGGTGTTCAGAGGATAAGGCACTGAAGGACTGATGGACTGCACTCAGTGTTGTAAGTAACATATTCAGATTTGATACGCCAGCTAGCGCATTGATTTAGAGCGGTGAACAGACAATTTGACTGGAACTACTTAGTAGTTGTCCATATATCAGGGGTTAATGGACACCCTGCAGCCAATCAGAATCAAGTATTCCACCAGACCATGGTATATATATATATATATATATATATATATATATATATATATATATATATATATATATATATATATATATATTGTAAAGGTTCCAAATTGTGGAAACCCAATGAGAATAAATGCTAAACAATAAAAAACATGCAATTGTTGTACATCTTTTAGTTAACTGTTTTGGTTTTCTGACCCTAGACCAGTGGTCCTCAAGTGATTAGTATTACTGGCCGTAAGGCAAGGCCAGGCAAGTTTATTTGTATAAAGCAAAATTCAAATACAAAGCAACTCATCACTCAAGTGCTTCACAGTGCCATACAATTACATTAAAATACATTAAAAATTGCAATTAAAAAGCATTGAAAACAAGTAGAAAGACATGAAAATAGAAAAGCAAGTGGACAAGTGCTTTATAAGCCAACCGCAACACCAACACTTTCATAATGTGGAGAGAATCTCTACCAAATGAACACCGGTGTGTCTGGGATATCCATCACGATGAACATTGCTGCCTTGACATCCATTCCCGTTTCACATTACACCAGACAGTCTAATATAGGACTCCTGTTTTAAATGGTGGCTTCAAGAGGGATGTTAATGATGCATCCCACTTGAAGTTAGATGCAGAGGCTTTGGCACTCAGTGCTTCTGAGCACTCAGAGCTCTGTGTATCATGGCAAATAAAATGTAAAGAGCCATCCACCACAGCTGAAAGAGCTTTAAGATGGCCTGTGTTCAAGCAGGCAGAACGGTTTGAATTGGTTTTGTGCCAAGTTGATACACGTTGAAATCTGAGTAGCCTCTGTAAGGTTGTCTGAGGAAGGGTGAATAATGCCTGCGGACTTGAAATTCCTATGAACTGGGGTCAGATTTACACTTTAGAATAAGTATCACAATCATATAGTATACTATGCTTCTTTTTTGTCTGTATTCGACAACAGCAACCATATCTCAAATGATCAGCGAGGGGCTATTTTCTGTTGTAGACCACTGTTTATTGTTATTATTTTGTGCGCCATTCTTCTCATTTTATTTTTAACTCTGGGATTAACAAATTTGTTTTAACGGTGCAATGCAGGAATGTTTGTCTTGCTAACGCTCGCTAGCACCGGAGCGTTGGCAGGGGCTTACTGTTTAGCATGCTGACTGAAGTAGATATCTCTGCATCACGAAACAAAGACGACTTTAAAAAAAAATTAAAACTGTCATTGTTATTGTGATATTCTGAATTCGATTTCTTTTAAAAAAAAAAAAATTAAAACTGTCATTGTTATTGTGATATTCTGAATTCGATTTCTTTTTTTTTTCATGTTTTAAACTATTATTCTTACATATTGCACCAATTGCAAGTATAATTGTGCACAAAGAAACAAATAAGTACCGGCACCCTGAAAGAAAATTGGAGAGAGTGATTTTTTTTTTCTTGCTGCCCATTAATCGCAACAACACGGTATTTTTCTCTTGGGGTGAATGCTTTTACATGGTTATTCTCCTCTATAATGTGTGAACTTGCTTTCACCCTGAACACGTGACAAGGTGAGGATTAATCTTTAAATCAGCGTTGCAACCGAACTACTGCAGAAATGGGAAACACACATTATTACCCTTATCTGTAATCTAATGAGTCAAATAGAATTATGCTACACATTCACTCTACCAAAATGCATCGACAATGAACGCAGAGCCTGCGGCTTTATTGTCCCATTTCTGTGTTATTAAGCTACTCGCATGCCATCCAAGGCCATTCCACGTGTCGGTGGCACTGTGAAGCAGAAAAGTGGGAAAGACGTATTGACTGCAAGAAAAAAAAGATTCGGCTCGGAAAAAAATTGGAAGTAAGAGTGATGAAGTGACTTCAGAGCAAGAGGGAAGTCAGCAAAACCATAACCATGAGTGGGATATCTAAGTTTATTCAAGTTCGACAGCTCGCCTGTCACTCGGATCCTTTGTAAAAATACAAAGAATGCCAGCGCTGATACCATAGAAAACAACAGCATAATGCATTATTCATCAAATAATTCAAATAATACTAATAATTCATCAAACGATGCTGGTCACTCTTTCACTCTTGCCAAATCTCTTTTAATATTCCTTTCTCTCTTGTTAGTTCAGTTATTTAACTTTCCCTTGCCTGTGCCTTGAGAAGCAGTCCCAATCAAAAGCCACTTTGTTCATAATAAACAAGTGTGGAGGATTAAGTGCAGATGTCAACAAAGAGGCGCTTGTTGACTGGCACTGAATGTGCACATCCAGCCAAGCCTGGCCAATTCACTGCCTGCACACTGATAGCAATGGATTGGTCAGAGGATTACAGACTGTGGGTGCCTGTTCCTCTCTGCCCAGCTGGCACACACAGGCTACCATTGTGTAGTTTGGGCAAAACATCCCACTTGAACTAGTTCAAGCTACCTTAATCTGGATCCAGTGGCCTATAGCTTGTGTTGCATATAGTTTTTGTTTTTTGCAGTCTACAGAATCCTAAAGCTGAATTGAAAGATTTCTAATTATTAAGGCATTTTTTTTGACCAGCCACAACACATAGGGATGTCATCAGCAACTCTGCAGTGACTCCTTAGATGTTGCCTTTCAGGCGTGATTGACAGGTTCATTAATTGGTTGGCTTTAGAGAATGGCCACTTGCCAAATGACCTAAGTTTTGAGCATGCATTACGAGGACTATCTTGTTTCGCTGGATGCCAGATGAGTATGCTTGTATGCAGCTCTTGAGACTAATGACAAGGTCACAATAATGTCCGTTGCAAATAAAATCAAACTAATGTGTCTGTCAAGCATACAGATGCATACTCTGACTTCACTGCAAAATGCGCGCTTAATGCCATAAAGTTTGTTGAGCCGAATAGATTTGCTGGAATTATCGTAAAAAGGTTTTCAATTTCTAAAGTGGATCAGATTCCATTACTTTAAGCGCATTCTCGGAAACAAACTTACCATTTGGGGACTTGTACTGAAAGGTTCAGGAAACTGTTGCCTGTCAATGAATGCCTTGTGTGTTTATTTTTGTGCAACGTGTCAGTTCTGTTTTATTCCGAGAAAAGGTGCAGCGCTCGAGTACTTTGCGTTGAAAACCTGCTAACTTTTCAGAAAGGTGCGCTGGTGATGTCACCATCTCTCTTTCTCTTTTTACATGGTTTGGCTGCACACACAATTGCCCATTTCCAAACCCTTAGTGACAAAATATCAGATGGCTCTCTAGCTGACGCTATGACACCTCTCTACCATAATATTGCCATTCAGACTTCCTTACTTCCCGTTTGACAGAATATTGTGACGTGTGTCAGCCTGTGATATGGCAAGGGGATATTATAAGTGTGCAAACGGTGGTGGCTCTCCTGTCATTCATAGATTGGAAGACAATAATAGACAGATGATGAATGATGAAGATAAATGGCATTCCATCCTGCCCAACGTCACTCAGAACAAATGAATTCCAAGGGTGCTCCTCATCATCTCAATGAGCTTCCAGCCGCTATGTTTCAGCATAAATCATGTTAACCTTCTCATTTTCAAGTTCATTCATTCTTAAGGTGCTCTTCCTCCTTTCTTGCTGGCTATGGGCCTTGTGGAAGCATCAAAGGGATCTGATTGCTGAGATTCCATTAAGCCTCAGACTGCAGAATATTGTATCCCTTTTCCCAGGAATGCCAACTCTACTATCTGTCATAAGTCAAAGATGTCATCGCAGCACTCTATGCAGCATGCAAATGATTGTGGCAGGTCCAAGGATATCTCTGGGAAAAGGGTGTGAAAAATCAGTGTTACAATGCCTCCATAAAACAGGAGATTGATCCTTACCATGACAGGAACACCCACATGTCAAAATAAGCAAGTGGAGGGCAATGTGACAGTCAAAGAGAGCTCACAGTGCTCAGCTGGAAGGCAATCAGTGTCTGATTTGGACAGCCATTCCCTTTCACACATTATTCTGCATTCTTAACAGCTTTGTAGATGTACCAGCTCCAATTTTAGGAACATTTCAAATTCTGGTGCACATTTCCCATTGGTATCATGAGGCAGAATGTTTATGTATTACTATATTCTGCAAAGTCCACCATTGTAGTCATCAGCAATTTTTTACAGTATTTATTCTTTCATTATATGTGCATGACAAACAGCGTGTGTGTTTTTAAATTATTTTAGGGGGCTTTTGTGCCTTTATGAGATAGTTAAGCAATGACAGGAAAGGGGGGAGAGAGAGGTGGGGCAGAAACAGTAAAGGGCAGTGGATTGGGATGGAATCCCGCCGCCGCTTGCCAAAGGACTCCTTTGCGCATGGGGCGCATGGTCCTCCAGGTTGAGGTTTCGGTAGGTTGGTGTTAAGGTTAGAAAACGATGGTTGGATGGTAAACGATCAAATGCATGTATTTTAATGCCATGCACATTTCATGAGTTTTGTACATGCAGAAAAGGATGAAGTCAGGTGTTTTCATCATGTGACCTTCATTGTGACATTGATTAAAATGTGGTTTATGTTACCGGTTGAAGTTTCGTCAGGTTTTGCTGGTTAAAACTTGGTAGTTTTAGGTTAGGTTAGGTTGAGGAAAAAAATTGGCTGTGGTTAAAACAAATTTACTTACAGAACATATGTGACATAAGTAAGCTGATGGACATAAATTAGAACAGGTCAATGTTGACTTTTGATTTAACACAGAAAAAAAAAACACGCTAGATAGAGGTCACACTGAAGCCTGAAAATCTGGACTTGGAATTTTTAGACTTAAATTGTAAGCTGGAAATTTGTTAATGAAATCCTATAATATGGATGCTATTCCTAGAATTTAGATTGTTGTCTTAATCCATTTTCAAATGATCGGAAATGCAATTTGCTTTAATATAATCCAATGATTTAAAGTTTGATTGGGTTTTGATGAAAACAATAATCTGTCATTGAGATATCTCTGAACCACAGTTAACGCAATGCATGTTTTTCTAATGGTTTTAGTTTTATAGATCTTTCACCAGTGAACCCTCAGCCTGCATTTTCATGTGTTTTGCATGTTTGTTTTCTCCTTGGTCGCTCTCATTGTTAATGGCTATCTATTTGGAGAAGTAGGTCAAGGTTGAAGGAGAACTAAAACCAGATGACCTCCTGCTCTCCCAGTGGATTTCATTATCGTTTGTTGTTTGGTTCTCTATGATGTGTGGTTGAGGGATAAAAGAAGGGGATGAACTGCACTTACATTCTCTGAATGATCTTGGGGGAACGTCACAGAGGCTCCTCGTGGGAATGTGTTATCTCTAAAACAACATAATTGCTTCATAGCCACCAATGAACCTCACTTGCATGGGATGCTTTTGTACTATCATCATCATTATTATTAATAGTGTTAGTAGGGCCGGCTCTTGGCATATGACATAGAGGTGATTGCCGCTACATACTCGAGGGGTGCCGCCGATGCTCATCTCAGTTCAGAGAGATAGATAGAGACAGGTCTGACTGACAGCTGTCAATAGGCAGGTTATAGGCTATATCTTTGTTTTCATGACTATTTACATTGTAGATTCTCACTGAAGGCATCAAAACTATGAATGAACACATATGGAATTATGTAGTAAACAAAAAAGTGTGAAATAACTCAAAACATGTTTTATATTTTAGATTCTTCAAAATAGCCACCCTTTGCTTTGATTACTGCTTTGCACACTCTTGGCATTCTCTCGATGAACTTCATGAGGTAATCACCTGAAATGGTTTTTCAACAGTCTTGAAGGAGTTCCCAGAGATGCTGAGCACTTGTTGGCCCTTTTGCCTTCACTCTACGGTCCATCTCATCCCAAACCATCTCGATTGGGTTTAGGTCAGGTGACTGTGGAGGCCAGGTCATCTGGCGCAGCACTCCATCACGCTCCTTCTTGGTCAAATAGCCCTTACACAGCCTGGAGGTGTGTTTGGGGTCATTGTCCTGTTGAAAAATGTATGATGGTCCAACTAAATGCAAACCAGATGGGATGGCATGTCGCTGCAGGATGCTGTGGTAACCATGCTGGTTCAGTGTGCCTTCAATTTCGAATAAATCCCCAACAGTGTCACCAGCAAAGCTAATGTCTAATGTCCATTCCTTGTGTTTCTTGGCCCAAACAAATCTATTATGCTTGTTGCTTTTCCTTAGTAGTGTTTTTTTGGCAGCTATTTGACCATGAAAGCCTGATTTGAATATTAATCACTTCCCGGAGATAGAATCTTTTTTAACAGGGGTCTGGGGGAAATTTTGAAAATTGGGCTGTTAAAGATGCAGTTTCAATGTAGTTTGAAAGGAAAGGAAGGCCAATCATTGGGGTCCTCATTGTCATATTTTAATCACAAATAAAGCTAATTTTCCCTCACTATAGGCCTACTGAGTAATGTTTACGTTAAAGATATTATAGCCTGTAATAAGACCTGTGCTGTGTGCATAGGGTATGAGAGCAGGTAGAACCTTCCCTATTATAATTGCTTTGCTTCATTGTCTATCTGCATCAGGCCTACAGTAGGCTTTGTAGGGTATTAAGAGAAAAAAATCGTCATTTAACAGAGACTACATACCAAGACTAAACCCATGACCAAAATTCAATTTTTCACGAACCTGAGCTGCTTGAAGTATTATCAGGGGTTGGGGGAGATGATGTCTCACTCTCCACGTCTTCTTGCTCTGGCTGTGACTTTTTTTTATCCAAAGAAACTTCGTATATCCATAATAACTAACTACTATAAATGCTGCAATGGTACTTAACAGGAGGTTAATAGACGGGCTCTGGTAATATCAGTGATGCATAGAGGGGGAAAGAATAACACTGATGTTAAATTTGTCACAAAGTATTCTGACTCTGCCCATATGTGGATATGGGCATATGTCATAAGGAAAGTCAGGTCAGCTTCTGCAACTTGCGCTGGTGACAATGTTGCATTTGTGGCTGCTGGCCGTTGGATATGCAACCACATAAAAACCTCTGGTGCTATTTTCATCATCAGGCAATTGTATTTTATTTTAATTTTTTTTATAAGTCACAGAGATCCGGGGCTATTCCCAAAACATCCGGGGCAATAGCTCCAAATGCCCAGGTCTAACGACATGCAGCAGCAGCACCAAACATCAAGCATGCCACCTAACTCCAGCGAAACGCAGCCTGAGGCAGGTGAGTTCTATAAGTACAAAGTCCATCACTGACCATAGCACTTTTTCAACAGATATTGTTGAAGCAAAAAAAAAAAAATTGCTGTCACTCAAACTGACTTTGTAAGTAGTTGAGTGAAACCTACACTAGAACTTTGATTTCACAGTGTATTGTTATACTGTGCTGCTTTATTTAGTGTTTTTGTTTAATAAGTCATAAAAATGTCAATGGTGTTTCCGATGGCCATTGTCCAAACATTGTGGCGGCGGGCTTTGAGCGGGGGCTCCGAATCCTAATCCAGCCTAGAGCACCAAAATGGCTGGAGCTGACCCTGGGTGTTAGCAGTTGATAGTGGTGATATACTGATCAGAGTGAGGTTTTTTTGCCTGTTATTTCCGCTGTGTGCAGGTAATGTACAAGCCTCTTAAGTGGCAGTATTGTCATATGTTTTCAAATCATAAATCAGATTCAGAAGACATGCACTGGATAATGCTATTGATAATTCTCATACATCAGCCTTACAAATCTGCCAAGCGAAACTGTTTTGCATTCATGTATAGTAAAACAGCCAGCGCAGAATCAATTGAGTGCTTAACAACATGGCTGGATCTAGAAACCAGATTTCTGTTTGATATGAAAAGGCAACTGAAACTGTTGGATGATGATGTTAATGCAAATAAGTCAAGAACAAATACTATTGTTATGTAATTTTATTGTGTCTGCCTACATTATTCACTTACTTTTAATTAACATTTAAATGTTAATTCAGTACATTTTGGATTGCAAATAATTTTTTGTCCTTGTCAAGTTATAATAGAATTGCCATTTGTGTTGCAATTCTCCCTGATGTCTGTTAACAAATATTGGACATTCTGTTTTGGACCAAATGTCTACTTCCATTGGCATCTACAATTTCCTCAATTTATCCTCCTGGCCGTATAACTGCCCCTTAACTACCACAACACAACTGCTGTCATGGGACATTCAGCATGATATTTCACACAGGCTTCTTGCAGTCACAGTATCGATGCAATGTTGACCTGCCGTGAGCCTTAAATACTACCTTAATCTGCTCTAATTCAAGCAAGAAAGGAAATTGGTTGTCACCATTTTGCCCCAAAGATTATAATATCAGTATGCCGGCTGTATCTGACAGTTCATTGTCTTTATTTGAGATATCTTTTGAGGATCGCACGTGTGCATGCACGCTTAAAGATTGATGACTGACACATTGACGGCGGTATGGAAAAACTGAACGCCCCCACGTTTTCCTGCTTAATCTCCTAAAATGCTAATGCGTGACCGATCAATACCACAGTATATTTACCTCAGCCCATTTTGCTGATATTGCAATTGCTTGAAACGTTGGAGGGGGGGTTTGGAGACTTATTTTTATTTTTCCAGTGAGGAATTGAAAGCTGCAGCAGAGAGATAAAGAAAGGGCCCAGGTTTACTCAGATACCAGCTGATACTTCTGCACTCGACAACCTCAAAACGACCCATGAACCATAATGTGGTAAAGATGTCAACTGTTAGACGTAAGCATGAAAGCCGCTTCCAGGCTTTTTTTTGATGGAGCAAAAAGCAAACAGTTTTGACACCATTCACTTCAGAAATCCTCTTTTTCCTCCTCATCCGTAATGGTGTGTTGGAACAAGTCAAGGGTTGAAATGCATTCAAGCAAATGACAGTGAGGCCAGATAAGGGGTAAATGCATGTCACCGTGACTGGGGGACTCAATGTAAGGAACTCATCAAGATGAAATTTAAGAAAAATAACAGATTAAAAGAGTTCCGCTGTGTCTTACATTTTGCTTAAAGGTATTACAAATCCAGCATTTACCTAATGTTTCTACATGTTTTATTGAAAACCTTTGTCATTAAGTAAAGCGATAAACAGACTGAAAAGGATTTGTACAGCAATAATAGGAAAGATACAAAGAGAAGCATGTCTTGAATAACAATAACATATCAATACATTTCAGCAGTAATTCACATGATTAGCCAACATGTTGTTGTTGTTTTAGTTGTAGTTCTTGAAGAAAGAGATCCATCCAACTCGTGACCATACGTGAAAATTCTAATCGACGTGTGAAATAAGGGGATTTGCAAAAATGCGGAAATTAAATGCCTTATGTGAAAACTTTAATTTGTTTGTTAACAACTACTATTTTCACGTTATAATTTCAGTTCACATGTGAAAAGGGCCAGCTGGATGTAAAAACGTCTGAAGATAAAAAAGTAGCAGTTATTACCTGATTTCATGTGCCATGTTTTTTTGCCATGTGTGCAAAGTCTAATCCACATGTAAAATAAAATGCTATGTGGATGTGAATGTCACATGTGGACATTTTCATTCATATGTGAAAAAAAACAAAAATCACTTGTCCATCAATGTCACCTTCACATGTGACATAGCTGTATTTTCACGTTGTAATTTTAGTTCGCATGTGAATAGCCAGAAGCACGGTTGAAAGATCGGTTCACTGAGCTTGTATTTTTCATCCATGAAAAATGACCAGATATTAACAGAATTTTGAATGTGTTTAATATGATTCATTAAGCAAAGCCTTCAAGACATCCAAGGAAATTATTTCTCAATTGAACTCTGCTGACTGAAATAATTCTTCTGACAGTTTTTTCGAAGATAAGTTTCATGAAACTCACTTTGAAACCAAACAAGTTATGTGCCGCAGACAGATGAAGTAAGAATTTTGCAGTGTTAAATCTGATGCTTGTTTAATTAAACACAAAGTGTATGATCAATGCCACACAAGCAACTATCTGAACCGGCATTAAAAAACAAAAAAGAAAAATTCTTGCCTGTTATTGAAGAGATTACAGGTGCAGTTAGGCACACAGTGCTTAGTCTAATTAATGTTAAGTTCTTTTTGAGTGGTGAATTATGCTAAGGAGATTATCTAAAAAGATATGAATTCATCAGTTTCTGATGGCTTCAAACGTGACTCAGCTACGTAAAATGGGAAAATATCACATTTATGGTTGTAAAGGAATATTCAATCTGTCTCCAATTTCCTGACAATAAATTTGACTTCACGAACAGTAAAGTCACAATCTTTTTTAAGTGTGATATTATGAGAATATAAAGGGCTCTTCAGACTTCAGCTCTTAATAACTGGAAACCATGTCCTCAATTTGTAGTTCGATAAAGACGTGAGTGAATTAAGCAGGAGGGGCGTGGGATTAATCAGTGCATTTTGACTTCCTTTCTTTTACAATTTTTTTGGTACTTTAAAGTTTTCATGGCAGCTTGATGTAGTCTGTGGTCAGTGACCCACGCAGAAATGTATTGACTGGAGCAGCGCCATTGGAAAGACGTCAGGCTCAACGGAAACTGTTTTAGAAAAGTGTCCCCTGGAGGCTGCTGTGGTGACTTCATTAAAACGCATCATTTATATGTTGGATTTCTGTGCACTAAGTGAGGCAGTCATACAGTTAGTCCAGGATCACTGTGGTTCTCTTTGCACAAGGTTACTTAACACTGCCCTCAGTTACATGTCGGGGAGAGATAAAATAACATGTTAATGCCTTTAATGGCACATTTTCCTTTTTCATCCTTTTTGAGTCAGTTGAGAGAATTAATTTTATAACCCCAATTTTTTTATTTTTTTTTCACCAGAAATGCAGCTAAAAAGTCTCCTTCGAATCACAGACACTCTGTGTAAAACACATTGAGAGTACAATTAGTCATTGTCGGATGTATCAATTATGACACAGCTGACAGCTGATGATTTTTCAATTTGCTTGTGCTGTAATTTTCCACCAATCAATCTCAATCAACCTTATGAAACTATGCCAATTGGCTCTTTTGTGAGTTTAAAGTAAGGTAAATGTTTATTGCTATTGACTCGATCATTTGGAACGTATATTTTCAACATTATGATGTCTGTTGGAATAAAGAGTCACTGCTGTGAGAAGTAGGACATTTACAATCAAAAATATTGAGAGTTAAATCACCGTAACTGTGGAAAGAAAGGCCAGTACTTGGGGATGGGCAAATTGCATTAAAAAGCAATATTATGTAACATTTCTACCTTAAAATAACAGCCTCAAATCATGTTGACAGTACAGTGTCTTGTAACAGGGTGAATAGTGTCTATTCTAGTGAAGCATCCTCATTTACCAAGCCCAGTAATTTAATCCAGGAGACTGCTGTGCGTGTCCAATGTGAAACCACAAGTCGACAGTGAGTTCTTTGAACTTACCAGCGTTGTTAAGTAATGTCATGCGTTTAATGTCATGCAAGGTACATATGTAGGTAAGCTTGTGAAGTGAAGATGTAATATAGTTACTTCAACTGAAACCGTAGTGTTTTCCTAAACCTAACCAATTAATTTTAGTGCCTAAACCTAGTCAAACTGCAACTGTACAACGAAGGTCTGACATGCCTTTACGATGCACCAGTCAATTTGTTATGGAAACAGTGATATATGTTGTTTTGGGAATTGCTGGAAATTGCCCTTTAGTAATTTTGGTAAGATGTGTTGGATTTAATGGTAGCAGATCTTGATGATACAACCTGAATGTGAAACTTCCATATGACTGACATGTCATGTCTACTATTAAAAACATGTCCAAGTAGGTATTGATCATTTCACATGTGCAATGGCTGCTTATTTAAGCACCCAATGGCAGCTTACATGAACAAATCAAAGTCTTATTATGATCAGAATCACTCATGACGAGTCCAGTCTTGTTATAAGTCATTCTTCAGCAAACGGTGTTACCAATACTCCATCCAACCATTTTCTCATGTGCTTATCTCCCTCGTGTCAGAGTGGCTGACTGAAAGTTTATTGAACAAAACTATTGATAAGAAAATGTCCCCTGATATTTCCATGTATGCTGTGAAATATGTCTGGTATGTGCTTGTGTAATGATTTTATACTTCTGAGAATGGTTGGATTTAATCTTGAAATGATTTTTTTCATACTCATATCTGGCATCAGTCCATTCCTAATCCTTATTTAGCAGGCTTTACTTAAAATGAAAACAATAGCTCGTCACTAAATGCATGGTTAAAGAACAGCACCATCTTGAAAATCTTAGTAAGGTTGGATAGATAGAGGCTATTAACATCTTTTATACAGCTGTACCTCTATGTAGTTACACATGCCAGTATTTTAAAATGGGGGCATATCTATATATCACCTTTGTTGGCGAACTCAATGCTGATGTGACGGACTGGTGATCTGTGACGGGCGTCCTGCACCCCTCACCCCTGTGAATAGGATAGGCTCCAGCTCTCCACGACCCCGTAGAGGACAAGTCGTTTAGGGGACAGATGAATGGATATGGACACACTTCATGATAAATGGTAAACTGAGTAATCAAGCTGAATCTTTTTTTATAACAACTAAAACAAAAAACACTGTTACGTATGTTTGTTTGAAACCCAAGCTGCCCTTCTGTTATTCGACGGCTACACAGTGCGATAAGCATTGACCTTGAATGCAGTGAGAGCTGCAGAGATTGAGAATAATGTGATCTTAAATATCGTATCTGTGAACTTTGTCTATTTAAGCTCCCATTTATGCCACTTTGTCTTATAAGTGGACTCCGAGCCCTGCAGTTCAGTAACGCCTCACCCCTCTGTATCTCTGTGAAAAGAAAAGTCTGTTGCATCAAGACATTTACATTAATATTATCTGCTTTCATTTGATGACATTCATCCTTTAGATTTTTTTGGCCAGTTTACAAAATGTTACATCACTGTGGAGCATGTTCCGATGGCAAGACCCGCAAGCCTTGACAGTGTCTACAGGTCCTCCTGTAATGATTTTAATCAGGAGCTCATTATGTCTCACACACAGAGGCCACTCAATCACATCAATTGATTAATTAAGTGCCAAGGGCGTTTGGGGATCAGGGTGACAATATGATCCCTGGGGACGCGCTGAAGGTCCAAAAGCAATACTCGTTAAATAAATGGTCCTGTTAGGTCAGCATAACTGTTGCATGTAACCGCTTCTATATCTAATTAAAAAGCAAATTGTATTCTCAATAAAATCTGATAATTTACTGCAAGGACAGATGCTGTTTCTGGCCTTTTGGTGTTGGTTTATGGTACATACTCCAGTGTTAAGTCAGCAGGAGAAGAGGAAGGAGAGGATTTGTGCAAGCCAGCATCATAGTAAAGCATGTAGTACAAGCTAATCCTCCTCCACTCACGCTGCTGTGAGGCCGGCAATATTGAGGGTCTGTCAGCTTGATTTGACTCAACCTACAGTAACAGCTGGGTAAATAAGAACCACCCTTGTGTTGGCCTTCTTGCTAACACTCATTGAAAAGCATTAACATAGGTTGGAGTGCTTCCACCTGCTTTGTCTTGCAAATTATGAGCTGAAGTCATGGCTTTCAAGCTGCTAGCATAATAGGAGAAATCACATTCAGACATGTTTGTTTGTAAATACACAGAGGTTGTGTAATTGCAGGGGATTCAGTTCTTCCGCTGGGAGAAGATGTTCGACTCGAATTAAAATGAAAAACTAGTCAATGCTGATCAAACATAAATCAAGATTCTGTTTCTAAGGCCATGTCCACATGTACCAAAACAATCTTTTTTCGCCCGTCTTCCTTGGTATCGTTTCAATAATACTTGCGTCCAAATGGATCCATTGTAAATGACTCAACACGCTTTAGTTCATATTTCAGGCCTAGAGGTGGGGCTTGAAATTCACCAAAAGCGGAGAAGAAGTGACGGAGCATGCGCATAAAGCTTGCGCACTGTATACAAACAGACAGTAGAAGGAGAAAGCCCTTCGCGGTGGATCTAAATTGATGTGGCGTATGCGATTGTCCAGTCCTTTTTTTGCTCAGCGTAGTGGCAGAGGAGCATAAAATTTGCCCTAGTAAACCTAATAAGCTCAATATCTTCTGCAGCACAAACACAAGCATGTAGTCCGCCATTGTTGTTGTAGTTGTTATGAGACGTCGAAGGGTTAAGAGGTCGAAGGCTATAGGTCGAGGGGTGGGGCGATGGCGTCATTGATACCCAAAGCATGGGGATTCGCTGTCCAAATGAAAACGCAAGGGCAGCGTTTTCAAATTTTTTCACCCTTAGACCAGGTTTAAAAAAGTGTGTTTACAGGCACTGCGTTTACAGGATCCATTTGGACGATCAGCGAAAATGATGCAAAACATATGCGTTTACACAAAAAAGCGTTTCCATGTGGATGGCCCCTAATTCTTGCCTCAAATACTTTGACAAGCATTTTTTCCTTGCACTGTTTAGCTACAATATGAGGGAGTTTCTTAACCAGGCAGCCATGTTGAGTAAGAACATGAGGGAGACAGAGAAGGACTTTTGTGCTCTATCATGCATGCGTGGCCTTCCGAGCTACAAATATAAAAATATATTATAGATTATTTTCCACCAAAGAGTAATCTACCAATTAATTGTAAGATTAATCAATTAATTTAGCCTTTAAAATTTATTAAAAAGTGAAAAATGCTTATCACAATTTCTTAGTGTCCAAGGGGACATCTTCAAATTGCTTCTTTTGTGCTAATCAATGGTCCAAAAGACTCTACATGCACCATCTTTAATGATAAAGAAAATCAGCAAAGCCATAGATGTAAGAAGCTGGAATGAGAAAATGTTTGACAATTTTGCTTGAAAAATGACTTTGAAATGACAATTATCTCATTGGTTGGCATGTAATTTTCTTTCAGTCGACTTATTGACTAATCTTTGCAGCTCTAATTACAAAACACACGGGGGGGATTGTGATGTCATTCTCCTTTGAGGATGTGGTTACTTGACTATATCTTTACCAGTGTTGGAAGTAACTAATTACATCGACTTGTATTACCAGATTTGTTTTTTGTTTAGAGTACTTGCACTTTTATGTGTATTTTTCCAAGTCTGTAATTTTACTCATACTTACTTGATTATTTTTAAAATCATAATTGATTACTCAGTACTCAAATCTGAATAAATATCTAAACTTTTCATCTGCATTTCTGTCCGCTATCTGATCACACACGGGCCAATGAATACCCTGATATACAGAGAAACAAAAACAACAACTCTGCGGCTGGCTCAGGTTAGGAGAGCATTCTGTGACTACTAAGCAGAACAGAGCAGGAATTGGGAGTAATTTACACTAAAAATTTGGAGAAACAGAAACCCTGTTGATCGAATGCCTTCTATTGATAATGCATTAAAAATCAATGGTTAAAATGAAGTCATAGTAGTGTTTGAAAAGAATACTTTAAGTATTATTTGAACACCAGAAGTAGTAGTTTTATTTGTATGAGGAATATTTATTTATTTATTTATTTATATTGGCCCATGTACAACATTATTTTATAATTTATTTTGACAGTCAGTCACTACCGAAAAAAGAACAAATAAAGCAAAGATGACAATTCCTTTAAAAACTGTCAAAGTGCAGCCACTTTATAAAACAAACGGTTTAAAACAGGAATGAAACAGCAACTTAAATAAATGTAGGAATTAATAATTTCCAAAAAACGTACTCATGGAACTGGTTTACTTGCAGCATCGCACTTTGAAGGGTAAATGTTGATGCCGATACTTTGTCCACCCAGTTTGCAGACTCAGCAAATACCTTTGTCGGAGGCTCAAATGTCAGTAGTAAAGCTGATTAGCTGCACGTCTTTCAGCCTACATGAAATGCGTTCCCACATCGTCTCATAAAGTTTGGGGAGGGCATTCTCTTGGTGCTCTTTCACTGGGAAGTAGCAGGGTCCCGTTTTTAAATTACATGTTATATGGTTTGATCGATGCATACGTACTCGCTGATACCCATAGCGATACCTGCATTTTCGGCAGTATTAGTGGCATTTCCTCGACTGGTACTGTAGTTGGAACAACTCTAATGTTCAAACCCATATATTTAACCTTTAAATGCAGAGAACCAGCATGCTGTTATAAGGAGCTCAAAGAGATGGAAAACCAAGCTTTGCTTCCTCTGATATTTTTGATTGGTGCAAGAAAGTTGTACAAGAAAGTTGTTTTTTGTACACTAACTTGCCGGAATACTCAGTGTACCAGCACAGGATGTTAATTTAGTAAAAGCAAAACATTTTATCAGTCTTGATAAAATTAATTTTTCAAAGAGACAGACCAGGCCATCTTGTTGAAAAACTCATATTTTTCAAGCTGTACTTTAAGTGTCTTAATGTTTTAGTGTTCCCATCATTCAGCAGCAGTGGCATGCCAGGGGTAGCACCCGTTTGCAGCTGAATGTGACCCTTTTGATTCCAGCATTAAAGTTAAAAGAATGAAAGTGAGCATGAGCACTGGGAATAGAGATCTTTGTGCGTAGGCGTGTGTAGCTGTGCAACACACATAGACACACAAACGTGTGTATGTGTTGCCCAGCTGTTTGCATCCTCCCCAAGGGGTTCAGTTGTGCCAAATCAGGAACATGGTCACCATGAAAGGGAACCTCACAGCATGTACACTCCTCCAAATCTAAACGACTCCGTCCTGGCAGGCTGTGGCCAATTATTGCTGCATTCGACTCTGTTGGGCAGAATGTAGCGCTGACTGAAACGGGGGGTCCACAGGTCCAAATCCCACTTTACAACGAGTCTCTCTCTGTTAAACGCTGCTGTCAAAATGCCCTTGAGGAGGCAGGAGTCTTGGCTGTTAAGTCGATCAGAGGTCAAGAGTTCAGGATTACAATACGGCTTATTTTATTATACAGTATGGGGAAGAGTGTATCCATCCATCCATCTATTCTGCGCTGCTTATCTGGGGCCAAACCCTTGGGCTCCCAAGCAAGATGAAATGTGCAATCTCTGACGTGGTCAGAAAACCTAGTATGGGAAGTATCCTGATCAGGTGTCCAAACCTGCTCAACTGTCTCCTTTCAACACACTGTAAAGGGCTCTACCTTTAGCCCCCCTTCAGACATCTGAGCTCCTTACCCTATCGCGAAGGGCGGCTGGATCGGCCTTGCCCTATCCCTAAGGCTGAGCCAGTCCTTCCAGTTACTACCCAAAGCTCAAAACTATAAATTAGGGTTAGAACGTTGGTTGACTGGTTAAATCACAAACTCTGCCAGCTCAGCTCTCTCCCTCTACATGACGAAAGTCAGGCACAATGGCCACATTATAATGAGGTCATACATCATCCCCTAATTGGACTGTTGATCTCAACTTTGCCTTCTTAGGGGACAACTTTTTAAAAAACCTTATTTCCCCTTTCCATTGTCCAGTTTTCTCTCCAATTGTCAGAATAAATGTTAGCTAAGCATGTTTCTGTCGAACCACAGATAAGTTCAAATGTATTTCATAACTCTTTTTGTTGAAACTTTATCTTTGTTAAGGTTGAATTTTCTTTTTCTCTCTTATCACATCGCTGCGCTTATGCTCTAACTACGTTTACATGCAAAAACCACTTGGTTAGGGTTAGGAAAAAAAGATGGTTTGGCTTAACATGCTTTAGTCGCCATGATCATGGATGGAGGTGGTCTAGCTTCCCGTGAAAAATAGCTGGTTTTGGTTGACACAAAAACATTTGGAAATGTCCACAGGCGTCCATAAAATGTCCAATGATGTGACTTGAACATCCATTTGGCAGCCTTACTGGCTTGATCCCCTTCATCTCCAGATTTGACAGGTGGCTAATTAACCTAGAATGTTAATGTGAAATGCCGCATTTGCGACAAATGTCAACATTTTGGATACATCTGCTAATGTTTAAAGCTGCCTTAATCAAGTTTATTTTATCTTAACAATGTTCAAAATGAATGTGTAATGTGGAGGGGGTTGCTCATGGTGAGGAACATACAGAAAATGATCACCCACCATTGTAGTTCCCCTCAGCTCAACAATGCATTTTAACCACACATTCTTGAGTCCCGACCTTTTAATAAAAACGGTTTATCGAAATCATCTCATTGACCCTTTTGAAAGAGCCTTAAAATAATAACTGTACTTTTTCATCCTTCTCTGGTCAATTAGCTCAAATTATTCCTGTGTTTATGTTCCCATTATTGGAAACTACTACAATTACAAGCCATTTACTCGCCATCATAACTTCCTTCCATGTCTGAAGACAAATATATTATACGCAGTCCACTGATGGCCTCTGAACATTTCTTGCAGGAAAACTCCTGAAAGACTTTTCAGATGTTTTGACACTTACCTCGGTCCATAGGGGTTGAGCCCAGTGAGTTTCAGCATGAGCAGGTTCCATTTAAGAAGATTGCCGTGCCTTTTCCTACCACAGAAGGGCTGTGTGCCCACTCAGAGCCTATCCTCAACTGACAGGTCAAATGCATCTCCATTCCCTGTTGTGACAACCTTGGTGTGACCTTCTCCATCCAACGGGGCTTTTAAGAGAACATTTAATCAATAACTCCATCGTGTACAGTTTGGTTTCGACACAAGGTAGAGATGTGCCCGGCTCTGACTCGCCTGTCCTGCTCTCAACTTGAAGCTCCCAGTGGTCCCTTCCTTACTCAACTTCTTATCACTTTATATGGTCCCGATTGACACCCATTGATTAATGCTGTCTCTCTAACTTACATAGTGGAGATAAAATTCCAACTTTTGCAGAATTTGCTCTAAAGATAGCTTTGCAGGATAATTCCTGTGCTCATGCAGCCATGAATGAAGAGACAACTTGATAGTGAAGACATTTGTAAGGCAAGGTCGTGGCCATTTATCCCTGTTGTAAAACGTCTGTTCTGTCCTGAGTTATTATACTGAAAAGGTAGGTTGTAATGCTCAAGCTTCATTGTTTGTGTAATATGGGTTACTCTGTGGAGTTTCGGATCATTGTTGGCACGATTGAGCAGTGTTTTACATGTGAACCCCTGTGTTGTTTGTTGTCGTCATTGCGCAAAACTAGGAACAGAATGTTTTTTTTTAGAGAGAAAACTCTGAACCCTTAACAGCAAGATAATTCTATATAGCCACGAAAGACTAATAGAGATAACCCAAAGAAAAGGCAGCATGCCGGCATAGTAGTTTCAGCGTGGTTCTTTTTTTCTGTTTTAATCCCACATTGTACCAATTGCACAAAATCTGAGTACTGTACACTTCCATGCACATAGTGCCATTGATACCTGATACATATTTTGAACATCCATTTTGCACAGTGAACATTGATCGTATACAATCGATAAATGAAACTAGGAAACCGTTACCATTTCTACGTCAATGTTTACTAAGACATGGGACCACTTAAACCGTGAATCAATGTGATCATTGAAGGGAACATGTCACTGTGACCTCCAAGCAGTCACACACGCACAGGACCTTTTTATTCAAACTGTTAAGTTAACGATTTGCAATTTAGCTCTGTTTACCTAGTGTCCATTTACTCCTCAGATGCAAAGGCTACAAGTTGGAGGAATAGATTAATATGCTGAGTCACGTGCATCCTTTGTGGTTTTACTAAGTTTTATCCTGGGACTGATTGATCGACCTCCATCCAAAGTTTGATTCGGGAATGGAATCACCTCAAACGACTTAAAATTTGAAGTCGATTTCGATGAAGGTGATACCTCTCACTTCCACTGCACCACCTCTTTTCTATACTGATACTGAGGGCCCTATTTTGATGATCTGAAACGCAAGTCTCAAGCGCAAAACGCAAGTAGCTTTGTGGGCGGATCTCAGGCGCTGTTGCTATTATGCCGGCGGGATAAATGACTCTTGCGCCAGACGCAAATCTAAAATGGGTTGGTCTGAAGTAGCTGCATTAGTCATAGGTGTGGTTTGGGCGTAACGTGCAATAAACCAATCAGAGCGTCATCTCACATTCCCTTTAAGAGCAGGCGCGCTTGTCCCATGGCAGACTGCTATTATAATGGCGCATTTGCCAGGCGCACACCAGGAGTGCTGCACATCTGAGGAGACCGGCATTCTCGTCGGGGCTGTAAAAGACTGAGAAGTGGCCTTGTATGGGCATGGGAGAAATCCATCCAAAGTAGCTTTGGTTAACCGGGCGTGGGAGGAAATTGCCATTATTTTTTCTAAGCCTGGCATCCCCATGACATCGCACCTCGGGAGCAGTGCGCACGGGCCGAGCAGTGCGCAACGGCCAGCTGATGAGGGAGCAGCGCAAACACCAAGGTGCAGAGGATCCAGACCCACTACACGCCGTGGCAGCATTGTCAGACCGGACCGCACTGCCCGTGATTGCGGCAAGGTATTAATGCCCGTCTTGACCGGGTGGCGATGTTGCTGCTGCCTCTCAGGCGCATCGCCTCAAGTCTCCAAACGCACCACCTGCTCCTGTTGTGCCCCTTCCTTCTCCTCCTCCTCCCCCAACTCCATCTCCGTCCACCTGCTCCACTAGGAGCACAACGTGCATTGCCATCCTCACGGCTACGGCGGTCGCGTCGCATATCAGAGGGGAAAAGAATGAGTTCTTCTGTTTAAATCTTTTCAACTTTTTTTTGTATGGTTTGCAAAAACGGGAACTGCTTCCTTGTAGTTGAGAGAAGCAAAGTGTATGCACGTTGAGCACACGCTACATTATGGCCAAGCATGCGCCCTTAAAATAGCATCTGAATAAGCGCCACTGACTTTAGACCAGTTTTTTCCTGGTCTGTTGCGCAAGTGTTTTCTGAAACGGCAAAATAGCACCAATGGTTTGCGTCGGAACACGCCTCCTCTTTTCGCTGAACCGCCCCCGGGAGCGCAAAGTCATTCCCTAATTTAAGGACGCGCGTCTGTGGAGGGAAAACTCCAATGTGCGCCGAGTGCAAAACAGGAATTACACAAGCGCCAGTGTACAAAGTCAATTGCGCCAAGTGCAAGATAAGGCCCTGAGTATCACTCAACCTTAACACACCATGTACACCATGTCTTATATTGTTAAGTATGTATGCTGTAGCAATAGCATTATAAGGATACATTTCAGCTGTACTTGTTTGTCAATAACATGGTGATGAAATACTGTCACAAGCAAAAGTCTTACATTTTTATTTATTACTTGGGTAAAAACAAACAAAAGTGTTAGCTTAAAAATATACCAAAGGTAAACACACTCATTATGCAGAATGACTTGCTATATTAAAGAATCATGTATATTATAATATTACTGCCAAGGGGGTTATATTTTTTGTTCTTTGGTTGGTTGGTTTGTCAGCACAGTTACACACAAACTAGTGAATGGATTTCTGTGAAACTTGGATGGAGGATGGCCCAAAATAGACCCCATCAACTTTTGGGGCAGATGTGGATAAAGACTCTTTATCCACATCCACATGTAAAAAAAAAAAAAAAAAAAACCTACATCCAAAGAGATGGATCTAGGGTGTTTTTTTACATTTGATTTGATGCAGTTCCAATAAAACCTGAATCTGGCAGCTCTGAATATGTTTTATTTGATATTGAATTAGGCTTTACTGAAATAAAGGGGACTGTTAGGCCTTGGTGATAGTATGTGCTCAACTGAGTGCAACTCCAGTTGGATTTCTGATACATTCATGTGTTCATCATTTGAAATTTGAAGCTATTAAGGTGGTTACTACTTTGAATAGTTGTATTGATAATATTTTTCATTATTAAAGCAACATTATGTAGAAATTGAAATTTCGTGTGATTTGGTGGAGGGGCAGAGTGGCTGAGACAGAGAAATTTTGTCAGGCACTGAAGTTACATAATGCTACTTTAAACTAAATCTGCAGAGTACTTAGTGTTAAAGTTGTCAAATAAATGCAGTGGAGTAGAACGTATTGAAATTATACATTGTTTGCCTCTGAATTGAAGTAAAGAAGAAATATAGAGTTGCAGGAAATGGAATTACTCATGTACATATACATCACAATTGTCCTGACAGAAATGTACTTTTCATCACTTTCTCAGAGGAACTAAAGCAGAAACCTTTTTCTTTTCTTTTTTAAGAGGTATACTGAGTCTCTTTTACAAGGGAAAGCTTGAGTCAAATACATCAAAACTGCGATACAAATCCACCCAGCTGAGATGACACTCTGCCTGAGGTTAGAAACTGTGCACCTTCCTCTCTTTCCTCCTTCCTCTGACATGAACAGGCTCCGCTCTCACTGCACAGCCAGATGTATTGTCTCCGGGTGCATTTGATCATATCTCTTGCCACTGTAAATCGCTCTACGCCTCCACCCCCAGAAATCAGTTGACACATCAAAGCCCCAGAGGGAGGCTTAATATTGGAGTGCACCACCAAAATGTGGGATCCACACACACACACACACACACACACACACACACACACACACACACACACACACACACACACACACACACACACACACACACACGCACACACACACATGCACACTCACTCAGAAGGGGAGTGTGTGTGTCAGAGTGCACTCAAATATTTGACAAATAAGTGTTTGTTTATTTTGACATGAAAACTGGGTTATGAAGGATATTGTCAAGGTTCAGTGCCTGTGACAAAAGGTGCACAGGTGTACCCATTTTTATCATGTTGAGTGTGGGAGTTGATACAGAGGGAATTTTGTCCTTTAGAACAAGTTACACTACTACAGTAAATACTGTCCACACACTACCAAGCACAACAGAGCTGCCTCAACTGACACTTTATACTTGATTTTTTTGTATGACATCAAGCTAGCAGTGATTCCTCCAAGTAATGCTTGACACAGCAGTTGTTAGGAGAAAAATAAATACTGAGTTTGAAAACAACTGTGGACGGAGCTTTTAAAATCCACCTTGAGGTCAAATCCCCCAGATGCCCTGTCACTAACCTAAGTAATCCATGCCAGATTCACACCTCGGGTGTCAGGCGAGCCCATTCAGAAAGATCATTTAGCTTAAACCCAGATTTGTGTGACCCAACAACCTGCTTAGGTAAAGATTTATGCAGATGCTTAATCTGTTTAAGATGTGTGTGCACGCATCTTGAAATGTAGCCTCATTCTCTGTTTGAGCCTGCTAGGCAGCCTGTAAACATGTTAGTCTTGTCTACAGAGACTGCGGACAGGCATGTTCAGTGAACACCTCAATTTTGTTTAAAAATAGCAACCTAAGCACCACGATAAAGGTCTTTAATTTTTCTAACCCTGTGCTTATACTCTGCTTAGGTTTAGGCACAAAAAAACATTTGGCTTTGCTTAGAATACCTGTTTCAGTCACCATAATTAAAGATTGAGATAGTGGGACTTCCAATGAAAAATAGGAAGCCCAAAGTTTTGGGCGCCATAAAAAATGATGGAAATATCTGTGGTTCTCCTTTTAAAAAACATGTGCTCTTCACCTGACAAAAATGGATAGTAACATCCCAAGGTGTCCTTAAAAATATCAAATGGTGTGACTTGAACTGCGTCAGCCGTTTGGCAGACTTGTTGGCTTTAACACCAGCACCACAATCCCCTTCACCGTATTAAGTAAAGGTCAACTAATAAGCATAAGGATAGACGGATGGACGGACAGATACCTGTGAACCTGTGATGACAAACCAAACTCCAACTAGGCCAATCATCTTCGCTCACTTTGGAAGAAAAAAAAAAGGTGATACATTTTGTTTGCATTTTACCTCAAATGCTGACAAACTGCAGTGACAAAAGGTAACAGAGATCACAAGATGATCCAACCAGCAGGGACATGACTGACATGCACAGAATACAAGCCGAGTGATGAAATACTGCTACCTGGCGCGCAGCCTGAAATGAAGCGGCATTGTGGCAGTGCTTTCAGTGATGATTTAGTTATTTTAAAGTTGAAGTGTTTACATTATTATTCTCCTTGCTCAGTGCAAAGTAAAATGTATCTTTAAATCAATAGGGAGTAATAACACTCCTCTGAGCTTGACAGTCGTGCAAAGTCTTCTTTAATAGCTTATGTGTCATATATAATATGGATTTAAAGTACGGGCTTCATTACTGCAGAACATAGCGCAGTAAATTCCAATGCATCCGTGGGCCCGGATTAATTTACGCACTCATTCACTCCAGGATGCATCTTTGAATAGCGTTGACCTGCAGGGCCCATGGCCATCTGTGGCCCTTCTCCACCCCCTTTGCAGAGTGAGAAAAACCCCAGCTGCTCTTTTGGCTGCGGCAGAACTCACCAGGAGGAGTATTTAAAAATCCCTAATCTATCACTCTGCCCAGCCAGCCCTGTCTCCGCTGGCTGGCTTAGAACCTACAACGATTTGCACTGTCCATTCCACAAGAGAGACATCGTTACTGCTTAGTTAATCTATCACACAGGGAGGTAGGGATACGGGGAGAGAGAGAGAGGGAGTGAGAGAGAGAGAGAGAGAGAGAGAGAGAGAGAGAGAGAGAGAGAGAGAGAGAGAGAGAGAGAGAGTCATCGGGATCATCCATAATGATTTGGAGATTTACCGGGATCATATGTAAAAGACCCCTACAGTATCAAATGCCAAAGTAAGATTTCACCTCCCGGCTTGCCTCCGTCTTTTTTGTTATTTTTATTATTATATCACTACATCAGATTACTCCTGTGTCATTGGATCCCTTGCATCCTGTGCTGTAAACTGTATAAACGCCTGACATGGCACAACAGGCCTGGGAGGTAATCGGACATCCCACAGTGATAATAGAATTAGTAATAACTATTAAAAATGTCCATGGTGGATGTGGCATTACCACACACAGGCTGTGTGTCAGAGCAGCTTATACAAAAAGGGGTTATTTTAATCGGCCTATTGAGATGAATCGGTGAAAATGTGTTTACGTGGCAGGGATATTATAGAAATAAAAAGCATCTATTTTCATTAACTTACGTAGCCAGTGATGTTTGACAATAATGTCCCCACGAAAATGAATCTCACTCATAGATTCATCACTGCAGTATTCACAACGGTGCTGTTAAGCACTGTGCTATTGACCTGAGGGCAATTTCGTTATCAACCCTTAGCAGCAAACCATTGGTTGTCCAAGGTAAAGCAGCATTTTCATGTCTGTGTGCAGAGACACTCTACATTTTCCTCCTTGGGTTTGATTTTAATAGAAGCGGCCTTTGGCATGCTGGTTTAGGTTCCCTCGTGAGCTAAGCTCAGCAGTGGCTGGCGGACTTTGTTTCACCCATCTGACATGTTCTGGGCTATTTCTTTTTCAAGAATGATTGTGATTCCCAACCACATTTCAGAAAAAATCAATGAGATCTGCTTGGGGGAGAGAAAGGGTAAAAGAAAAGGGTCTGAACACATCAATCATCCTCCTTCAACCATTTTGACGCAACACAACACGCAAGAAAACATGGAGCGTCAAGAGCATATGAATGGATAAACAAGCTCTAGCTTTGCAAAAGCCGTTTTTTTTTTTCATGGAGACATCATTAAGGAGTTTTAAGCATATTGCTAATGCCAAGTTTAAAGAAAGACGATGAGTGATCTTTGCAGGCTGAGGAAAATGCATGGTTCCTTTAAATTAATAGATCAAACCTTTCAAAATAGGTTTCAGTCCAAACAATAATAATAACCAAGATTAACTATTATCCTCTATCAGTTACATTATGTTTCGTTTAAACGGTGCCTCACTCCTTGATGAGCCTTTTCATCTCTCAAACAAACAGCTTAGATTCAGTGTCTTGGACATTGTGGCGAAACAACACTGATGTAGATTTAGAAGCATGCCTGCTTACATGTGACTCCTAAAATTACATAAAAAAATAAATGTGCAAATAATTCAAAACAAACATTCTGCCTCAGTCTCGCATCCCTCTTGGTTTTATATTCCTGGTGGGAAAAAAATAACACCTTCACTGTTTCTCTGCTCCGCTTTGTCTTTCGTACCACATTGTCCGTGGTCAAAACGCAAAGTCCGGTTAATTGGTGGTCAAGCAAGAATCCATCTCTGCCAGGTAGACCTGCACTTCAAAGCATTTAGCTGAAAGAAAATTGAACGTATTTGAGGTTTTGAGCCCTGTGTTCTCTACAAAACATGGGAAAAATGTCCATTAATCCCATCAGTCTCTGGGAGTTGGGACTTCTCATTAAACACCTGTTTGAACAATATTAGGCGGATTCAGTATCAGGCTGGCAGTAGCTCTTCCACCGCACAATGAATCACCCATCATGAATGCATTATGAAGACGAAGAGGGCTCTGCTGGGGTTTTAGAGCTGGTGTCTTTGTAATTAGGCCAACTGCAGGCTTAGTCGGTGTACTCAATAGGGCATATTTATCTTCATAATCCTCTCCTTTCAATATAAAATAAGTTTGATAATACTGCCACAACTTTGATAATAATGGCATAGAAATAATGTAATAATGTCTGGTATAGCAATGTTTTTTTTTTTTTGGGAGGGGGGGGTTGAGATAGAAAATAAAATGTGGTTGAGAGATTAATTCAGTGGGGTGAAGAGGGGTTGATTATGACAGGGATAGCAAGCCCATGTTAATGAGCTGTGAGTGAACAAAAAAAGGTGTGTACACACAGCAGAGTGCTGTAGTGTCTAAGAATAGACTTAACACATCTATCAGTAGATTCTGAAGAGGTAATACAGTGAGTGTAGTAAAGTGTGAAATAACTGTGCAGCTGCACTCTGCACAATCTTTTTTCCCCCGTCAGCTGACAAAAGATTTGGCTGGACTTGAAGGGCATTTTTGTCATGCGATCCTGCACATCCAGCTTTTAAATTACACAAACAGATTTTTCATATGGTACAGCGCATGAATTAACAGAGAAGCGTTACTGCTGATCCGTATGCAGCGTTGGCAAGTATATTTAAGTCGAACAAGAATCTGAATGAGTATATCCCTGTAATATCTGCATGCAACATGTTAGTTGTAGTGGTAGTTTCACAATAATGGCGCTAAAATTGTGAGATATTTACATTTTATTCAGCCTGTTCTTTTCTGTTATCCTACGTCACTATCGCACGACTGTCACGTTTCGGTCTGTAAAACGAGAAGATATTGCGGACATTTATTTTATTACCGGCGGAAAATGCAATATTTTAAGATTTCTGCATTAAAATACGTTTTGGTCACATATATAGTGAGAAATATATGTATTGTTTTCATATTTTCACTGTGGTTCTTGCCAAAATTGGTTTGTGGTAGAGTATCATTGCAAAAAAAAAATGAATGTGTCCTGTAAACAGGCAGGATCTGGTAATTGCCAGCAATTCCCAAAAGTTTCTGTGTGCTTTATTCAGCATCAGTGCATTATTTCCTAATTATCTTGCCGTGCACTTAGTGTAGTATTTGGACAGGCATTTGTCTCCAGGCAGCAGCATTGCAGCCAGTGTTTTCTCTTTGTGTGTGTACCTGCAGGCGAGGCCTCACTGGAGATCTGGCAGTGAGCGAGTGCATATGTGGTGAGTCATCCTCACACTGTGGCTCTGATGCGACGTCGCCGCACATGCTTGAGCACATGGTGGGTTACACTTGTGCAACAGGGAATGAGTGGGACTCTGATCTTTAATCACGTAGTCAGTGTTGTGACCTCCCATGTATGAATGCCTCACTTGTTCAAAGTTCAGAACCTACAGTTTAAAGTAGCAAGTGTGTACAGTACTGCTGTTTCAGCAATGACATTTCATTTACGGAGATTTCAGAGGAAAATATAGTTTTTGTGCTCCGCTAAATTCTTTTGGCAGACCTTGCGTGATTCTTTGCGGCATAAGGTTTTAAGGTAGCACAGTGGCTCAGTGGTTAGTTCTGTCACTTCACATTAACAAAGACCTGGAGCCTTTCTCTGTGGAGTATATGTGTTGTCCTCGTGTCTGTGTCTCCTCTGGGTGCTATAGTTTCCTCAAACAGTCCAAAGAAATGCAGGTTAGGTGTCCTCGAAACTCTAAACAGCCCGTAGGCGTGAATATGAATGCGTCTTTTTATATGTGTTAGCCCTGTGACAGACCGGCACCTTGTCCAGGCTGTATACCTTGCCTCTCGCCCACCTCATGCTGGGACAGGCTCCAGGCCCCTGCAGCTGTGAACATGATAAGTAGTCATAGAGAATGAATGGATGCATGGATGGTTGCAAAAACTTAGCTGATTGGCTTGTATAACATGATGCGTTGTTAAACTAGCCACCAAACATATGGGGTTGCTAAAGCAGCCGCAACATGAAAGTAGCTGCGATAGGTTAAAGCTGTGATTGCAGACAGGATGTGATTATCTCCTGCTCATGCCGAGTGCAGATGTTTATCCAAGAGGTGACTAAAAGGGTGCTAAGACTGTGTTAAATGTCACTATAGGGAAAATGATTTACAACTTGTCACAATATTTCTGCTGACACTGTTTAAGTTAAGGCTATGGAGGCTTCTTGAAAAAAAAAAAAACTTTTTTTTTTACCTTAATAGTGAAGAAACACAATTGACTACTGTGAAAAGTATTTGTGAATCTTCTACATTGTAACTCATTGATTTATAGGATCTCTGAAATATGACAGATTTAAATGCATACTGCCACTATGAAAGTATTTGTGCTGACACCGCGAATGCCTCCTTATTTTGTCGCTGATTTCGATTCAAAGAGACAGAGCCTCCCGGCCAGCCCAAAGCAAGCTTTGAGCAAAAGAGAAAAAGAAAAAGTTAAGTAGAAATTGCTCTTAAAACAGTTCTGTTTTCCTGCTTTCCTCAGAGTTAGAGGGCTATAATCAATAGGCCACCACAGTTGATGTCTAGGTCTTTGGCAGTCACTGCTGTACAGTTGACACGGATGAAAATATTTCAAAAATAGCTCTGTCAGAATATTCAGCACTTGAAAAAGCAAGCAAAGTCCTCGTTTAACACACTGAATTATATTGTTCTGTGAACACGTGGATGGTCTCATGTTAGCATGTGCAGTGTTTCCACAGCCTGTTGCAGCTGCAGAAAAAGATGAGTCATAACAGGGTGCGAGACATGAATTTTACACACAGGCTGCTTGGTGTATGACAGCAGGGCACTGTGATCTATAATAAGACAGCAACACTAAGAAAAGATATTATTTCAAAGTGCTATGTGGTACTACAGTGGTATTTTTAGGGAATATTGAGCTGAGGGCACCTCAGCGGAACTGACCCGAGCCTACGAGTTTCAGGAAGATATTCATTACATGTTAAAAAAATAACAGAGCACACATGTAACGCTATGAGTGGGCTTGGAAGCTTTTTGTTCTTTAACTTTATTGACTGTTTCCTTGAGAGCAGAAGGCGTAGGATTTGCCGGTTGTGGTTTGTAAACACAACAGTCAAAGATGCCCCCTCAATGACACCAGGGCCAAATCTATAGATATAATTTAGACTTGAACATGGTACGCTTATGTTCGATTCATAAAAAGTGCTGCGCATAAAAAAACTTTGGTTAAGCAGGTTCTAAGAAACTTCAAATCAACTTTGGGTCGGTATTCACCCTGAAATTCTAACCCAATATGTCAATATTTGATGACCTGGGAATGAGACTCGGCAATCACTATCTTTCTCCAGAGTCCCCTTTCCCAACCTTTTAATTGATGGCACCTGCCTTGCCATTTGCCCTTACACAATGGCATCAAAATTGAGGGTTTGATCAGGAAAAGCCATAGACCAAAACACAAAAACAGTTTGGAAGATGGGATATATAAAGCAAGGCAGTTCTTGCATTGCTGCTACACATTGTTCATAAAGCTCATACGAATTTGGCAGCTCGGCACCTTGATAAGACACGAATGTGACCCTGATACATTCACATTGTGGATTAGGCCTATGTCTTTTTAACAGTGTTGTGTCATGTGTTCTATGTCTATTTAACAGTGTTGTATCATGTGTTTTATGTTTATTAAACAGTGTCGTATCGTATCTCATTCCATTATCAGCCGTGGTTAGAAGACCTTTTTACAAAGCATCAGTTGCATTTTAACTAGATGTAACAATGCCTACACGTATCGTACATGTCAAAAAAACTGATAAATAAACAAACATTTATTCTTACAATGGGACGCAAATGCATCCCAAACTGCAATACCCCTAGATAACCAGTATGAAAAACACTTGTGTTGAAGTGTAGATTTGCTTGGAAATAAGAGCATTTCCACATTAGAATAGGGTTTTGAAAATGAATATTTACACATGGTCCTCATGCAATAGTAAAATCGATCCTATGTCCGCTTATAAATAAGGCCCCGGTAGGTTATAACCTCTGACCGTGGTTGCTAGAGCACAGCATGTTTAACCACCTGTGGCTCTCACATCCTCTGCTCAAATGCAATGTTATTGGCTGGGGACAACACACCCACTGCCTACTGGTACACAGCAAAATAAGAAAATGCAGGCAGGTTGAGAAAGGTTACTTTGGTATGAGTCTATACATTGTTTCTTAGGAAAACCCTGCTCATTCTGCCTTTAAATGCTCGTTTATATACACGAGGTCTACAGAACATGGACAACCAAACTAACTAGGTATTTAGTTTGATGATTAATTATTCTAATTGGTAATTAGATGAAACATATGGCCTGTGCATCAGTGGCTTATACTAAAGTATGTGCTGTTGAGATGCAATGCAATTTAAAAAAAGAAAAAAAAAGAAAAAAAAAGATTTTAAACTGTAAATTCCCTCAATAACAGTTGGCACATTCATACTTTGTTTTTTTTCTGCATGCGTCATTCTGTAAGCATCCAAATCACTCTTCTCATGTCAGGTTACGCAAAGCCACAGCTGCAGCCTGCGTCAGTACAAACGTGGCTTTCTCACACATACAAGTGATCACAAGACATACGTACGGGATAGACAGACAGGGAGTGAGGTTACGGGTGAGGAGATACCACGGCGCATCTCATTATCTTTCTACATCTCATTATCTTTTCTAAATTCATTGCATTAGCATTTCATTAGTATTAAAGCCCTGCTGGCAATGTTGGCTGCGATCAGGAGAAAGCGTTTGCTTGCCAGAGTCTGGAAACGGTACGGTGTCATGTTGGTCTGCATATTTACTGGCAGTGCAAGCCATGGTGAGATGTTCTAGATTCAAGCACAAGCAGGCACAATTAAGCTGCTATGTCTTGGGTTCACATGTTGAGAGCATTTTTTCATTGCATATGTAGATTTTCTAATCAGGAATTGCACTGAAGTGTAAGCCATACAAATCATCACAGAAGTCCAATAAAATCTATATTCTATGTTTGCTATGTGTAGACCTTGATCTGTTTTATTAATTCATACTCAAGCTTTAAAACAAAGTTCCATTTTTGGAAGTTCAATTCTGGTAGAGTAAATCAAACAGGCCTGCGACTTCTCTTGTTGCCTTATAACTTATGTATGTTCTTATATTATACTTATATGATCATGCATTACTGAAAAACAAATGTTTTTGTATTTTAAAGCTTTTAAACATTTTCAAAAAACAGTGGAGCAATCGTGTTTGTTTAAAGGACATCAGTCATCCACCTTGGAAGCCGTGTATTTGTGCAGACATAAAGACTAATATGACAAAAGTCTTAAATGGCCTTTACCCTTATTACAAGTTTTCTAGATGTCTTATCAAAACGTTGTCTTGATGTCTATTTATCAGTCGACTGGAACAAGTATCCGGTTCAGATGATGTACTTTTTACGAGCATGAGTCATATGGGTAAAATGTGTCAATATCCATACACACAATGAAGGAAAATAAGCCCTGTCTACATCATTCTCAGCTCTGCTGCACCTCTCTCTCCCTCTCTCTCTCTCTCTCACACACACACACACGCAGAGTCTCACCATTGTCACACACAGCCACTTTGTCCAGTGTTCACAGGGATTAACACAAGATGGAGATTCTTCTCTTCCATCCCATCCCACAACGTTTGTTCTTTCAAGTTTTTAAGCTCAAGTCTGACTTTGTTCTGTAAAAATATTCTCTAAACTTATAACCCACCCATTTCAGTCACTTTCAGGTCAAGTAGTTTCTTTAGTTGTTGTTGCTGGAACTATCTTTGAGAAAAAGTGTCAACCTAGAACAAGTGATGGATCAAAGTGTGTATACAGTTTTGATTTCTCAAAGACCTCCTTTAGGGCAAACTTTACATTCATCTCATTGAGCAAACTTACCAGTTCTTTTTTTTTTTTGGTTTTATCCAATACTTACATTATGTAATCTAAACAAAATTACTAGGAGTTCTCACGTAGGGTTAGGGTTATCCTTTTGTGAAAAATCAACACAAAGAGGAGGTGGCCTATGCCATTACTTATCACCCAGCTACAATGCAGTACTGAGTTCCCTCCCCAGACAGCTTGTACAATCATTCACACCTGGGCTCACTTAGCCCTAGCAACCCACATGAAGGCCATTTTGGTCAGCGACCCACAAGCGGCCCTAACAAGGTTCAAAAGCCTGCAACTCCCCTCCAGCTAGTTAAAACTGAAGAAGCCTCTTGGATGAGAGGTGAAAGGTCTTCAAGGAGCTGAAACACATATGCCTACAATACAGCACTAAAAATTACCATGGCTGGATGACTAAGAACCTTCATCAACATCAACAAATCTATTAATCTTATATAATTCTTGTTTGAGACTAAGACTTTCTCTTTTCTTTTACAGAAAAGGTCCCTGAACACTTGCTGGAAACTCCCTAAGGATTACGGCAGCCCTGGTGCTCTCCTAAATCCTGGCAGAGTTAGGATGGCATCCCTACTGTAGTGTCAGTATAATTACTTTAACTGTTTCTAAAAGTCGACGAGTGTGTGTGTGTGTCTGAGCAGGAGAGAGAGAGAGAGAGAGAGAGAGAGAGACTCTTGGGCTTGTCAGGGCTGACTTGATTAACATGTAGGGGCCTCTATCCCAGACGTCTTATCACACTTCTCTACTTAGATTTCAGGGCAATCACTCAGAATGTCCAACTTTTCATCATCTCTTGAAGGCAACATAATCCCGTCCTGCCTCTCTGCCCCTGTTGCTTTTTGACCTGTTCACTCCCAGGACACCAGGGAGACCGGGATTCTCTGGATTAAAAAACACAGCGGGTGGGTGAGCTGCTCTGCAATGAACAGTCTGCCTCTTCACGTCAAAGAAGCTGAATCAGTTTCCTCTTTGAAGATGCAGCTTAAGATTTTCTTCTGCGCTCCATTCGTTCTGTAAACCTTTATTTAACCAGGGAAAGTCAGCAGAGGTGGCACTCTCCAACATCAGCCCCCTTCATATTCATGCAGCTCTTCATTGCAGAGGCTAGAGTGAAAAGTCTTAACTACTAGGAATTAAGTCAGTTGCTCAAGGGCATCTAGAGAGTGGTATTTAAGATAAGGAAGACTTATTCACCTTAAATATTTTCTATTAGCCATTTTTCCATGTTTGTGCGCAATGAACTCTCAACCTCCCAGTCAGATGCTTACTTTGTACTGTATAAACACCTACAGCAAAATCTGAAAAGAAAAATAGCACTGTTATCATAATTCCCAATTTCCATTTATGAGCACAGCACCTACAATTAGTTAATGACTCGTTTCCCATTTTTACGGTTTCCAATTTCAAAACGATTGACGGGATACGAATCCTTTTCCGTTTTTTGTTTTTGAAGTGAAATATGGGAAACAAGTCTTTTCCGTTTTTCCACTTCAAAACGGAAGTCAAATAGCTGCACAGTACAGGTCCGTGTATGGTCCGTGTATGTTTTGGTCATTCGATTTCCCTGTCAGAAACGGGTATTAAAAAACAAAAAACCGAGTGGTTATTTGATTTTGGTTTTAAAATACCAAAATTAAAATTGAAATACAAGGCGATTTTCTTTTTCATGGTCAAAAGGGGTTGAGCGAAATTTAAAAAATGATTCGATTTTCATTTTCTATTTCATATAACAAATAATAAAATCACTCGAAAACAGAAACGGAAAAAAGGCCTGTTTTTTCATATCTGAGACCGGATGTTGTCATTTACAGGACGGTGCTGTGCAGGACAGGCTACGACCGTGTCACATAGACATGAACTGCGGTCAAGCCGGCCGTCACGCTCCGTGGTCAAATCAGCCGCACTTAAATTTCGAGTGTAGCCTACTCTCAACAGTACGGTAAATGCGGAGAAACAGTATTTACTTTCGGTTTTCAAAATAAAGGTATTATGAACAGTAAGCTATTATCCGAACCTACATTTAAAATGCAACATGTTACATTAAACCCACAAACGTAATAAAAATCTGCAGCATTTAATGTGATAAACCCAACAATGTAATACATTTTCCACAAACGTAAGAGCCGCTTCCTACTACAAACGTAACATGCTATTTCCTACACATGTAATAACTATTACATTTGCAATGATTTATTTGTGGGGACGTGAACATCTTTATCGTAATAACTTCCCACAAATGTAATAATACAATGAATGGTTGGGGTTGTTGTTTGTTTGTTTGCGTATCCACCTAATACTACTGACCGTGGGTGCAAAATCCAGCTGCTGACTCTCCGCTGTCACACAACAGATCCCCCCGTGACCAAAGTGTCAGTTGGACTTCAGAAGGGCCAGAAGTCAACACTACTAGAACGGCCGTAAGCGGTCATTTGGACCGCTAGATTTAAACTCTGTCATCTGTCATGTAAATACCCAACTGAGTGATGAATGCATTCATTATGTCATGATATTTTTAGAAAAAAACAAAAAAATGAAATAACCCCAAAATGACTTATTTGAATATGAAACATTTTAACACTTAATATATAATAAAACAATAATAATAATCGAAAAAGCTGGAAACGAGCTGATCTAAAACAAAGAGCCGTTGTGATCACTGGTCACAGTCTACAGATTACCTCCGCTCTCCTCGCACAGTCACCACACACGGGCTTGTGGCATTTCAAGGGTCCGATGTTTGGTTCCGTTTGCAGCTCTTTTGGACCGGCACTGCCTCCGTGTCTGTGTCAGCGGAGATGGCCAGTGGTCTTCTATAACATCCTCGACCTGGCTGGGATCAATGCCCGCATCTTATTCAAGGAGTGCTCAAAGTGATCGAAACTGCTGTTTTTATTTGTTTTTAGATCAGCTCGTTTCCAGCTTTTTCGATTATTATTATTTATTTTATTATATATTACGTGTTACAATAAAATGTTTCATAATCAAATAAGTTACTTTTAATTGTTAATGTTCTTGTTCTGAGTTTTCTCTATTAAAATCTTGTGTACATAGCAATAATTACGGTTTACTATGATATCGATAAATATATAATTAAACTTGTTAAAACACTTTGGTGTTATTTTGTTTTTTAAAAAAATATCATGACGCAATGAATGCATTCATCACTCAGTTGGGTATTTACATGAGACATTATAGGGTTTAAATCACGCGGTCCAAATGACCGCTTACGGCCATTCTAGTGTTGAACTTAATGTTGAATTCTGGCCCCTCTGAAGTCCAACTGACACTTTGGTCCAATCAGAAACATATAATTTGACCCGATCTAACTCTAAGGTCGTGGAAAGCGTGCTGTTATACCTTAACCAAGTTATCGATCATTGAGATTAATTGGCTCAGATCTGACTGGAATTAACCTGGTAAACTGATTCAATTCACTCCCCAGCACACAAATTCACCCGCATTTTGGCGAGTGGCGGGTTTAATTTCCATCCCTGCTATAAACGCTGCAATGGCACTAAACAGTAGGGGGGAAGAATAACACTGATGTTGAATTTGCAACAAATTATTCTGACTCTGCCCATATATGCCATGAGGAAAGCCAGGCCAGCTTCTGCGCAATTTGCGCTGGCGACAATGTCGCATTTGTGGCTGCTGGCCGTTCGACATGCAACCACATAAAAACCTTTCACCATTAGGCAATTATATTTGATTTTTTTTTTCAAGGCACAGAGAGCCGGGGCTATTCCCAAAATATCCGGGGCTGTAGCCCCGAATGCCCAGGTCTAACGACGCGCCCACTTCTACACATCTGAGACTACAACTGTACTTGATATCAAGCATTTTTACTGCACTAATGTGCACTAATTGAGCAATGTGGTTTTACAGCACCTAAATATGGGACTATTATTTTGGCATTCCTCCACACTGGTGCAGTAAAGAATCTTGATATTAAGTGTTTCTTTATTCATCATGGGTGCATGAAACACTTTAATGTAACATGTTGAATTTTAAATGTAGGTTCGGATAATAGCTTACTGTTCATAATACCTTTATTTTGAAAACCGACAGTAAATACGCTGTTTCTCCGCATTTACCATACTGCTGAAAATACTTGTATACTGGAAATTTAAGTGCGGCTGATTTGACCACGGAGCGTGACGGCCGGCTTGACCGCAGTTCATGTCCATGTGTCACGGTAGATTACCCCGCCGTAGCCTACTGTTTGTTCTGCACAGCACCGTCCTGTAAATGACAACATCCGGTCTCAGATATGAAAAAACAGGCCTTTTTCCCGTTTCTGTTTTCGAGTGATTTTATTATTTGTTATATGAAATAGAAAATTAAAATCGAATCATTTTTTAAATTTCGCTCAACCCCTTTTGACCATGAAAAAGAAAATCGCCTTGTATTTCAACTTTAATTTTGGTATTTTAAAACGAAAATCAAATAACCAGTCATTTTTTGTTTTTTAATACCCGTTTCTGACAGGGAAATCGAATGACCAAAACATACACGGACCGTGTATCATCTGATCATTCAATTTTCCATTTAATGTGGTAAACGAAAAACAAAAAAATTAGTCAATATTTTGTTTTTCTGTTTTTCAGTATGCACCAAACAGCGAAAACTGATGTTTGTTTTCCTATTTTCAGCCAAACCAAAACCAAAGCGAAATAATACATCTAATTTACGTTTTCCCGTTATTGTTGGCTTTACACATGCGCAATGTATAGTCGCTTAATATCCATGGTGAGCAACAAAACACCGGTCTGAGCGCCAAAAGTCCCATGCTCCAGGACCAAGGGACGTTTTAACGTTTGTTTTTTTGGTATAAATGACACATTGAGAAACCAGAAACAGGTCATATTTTCATTTTTCTAATTTTGGGCAAACAACAGAAATCACCAATTCGGCTCGATTTCTTGTTTTTTTGTTTGTACTGACAAAACAAATTTACCACTCAATATTTCGTTTCCATTGGTGGGCGAGGCCTTGGCACCCCATTGCCTCTGATTGGCTAGTGTGCTCTGTCAGTTATATTTGTGCTGTGCTCTTCAAAATAAAGGTTCTCGCGTACGTCTCGGCCTTTAGACAGCACAATGTTAACACAAATATGTTGCGATATATATATATATATATATGTATATACATATATATATATATATATGCCAGAGTCCTTATGGCATAAGGAAAGTGCAATTAAAATTATATATATATACATGACCCATATAAGAAGAATAATTTGGCTGTCATAATTCATAATTATGATATCATAATTCAACATCAATGTTATTCTTTCCCCCTCTATGCATCACTGATATTACCAGAGCCCGTCTATTTGCCTCCTGTTTAGTACCATTGCAGCGTTTATAGTAGTTAGTTATTATGGATGTATGGAGGTTCTTTGGAAACAAAATGTCGCAGCCAGAGCCAGAAGACGTGGAGAGTGAGACATCATCTCCCCCAACCCCTGATAATACTTCAATCAGCCGAGGTTCGTGAAAAATTGAATTGTAGTCGTGGGTTTAGTCTGGGTGTGTAGTCTCTGTTAAATGTGTGTTTTTTTTCTCTTAATACCCTACAAAGCCTGCTGTAGGCCTGATGCAGACAAACAATGAAGCAAAGAAATTACAATAGGGAATGTTCTACCTGCTCTAATAGCCTATGGACACACCACAGGTCTTATTACAGGCTATAATATCTTTAATGTAAACATTACTCAGTAGGCCTGTAGTGAGGGAAAATTAGCTTTATTTTAATTAAAACATGACAATGAGGACCCCAACGATTGGCCTTCCTTTCCTTCTCAAACTACGTTGAAATGGCGTCTTTAACAGGCCAATTTTCAAAATTTCTCCCCCGGACCCCCGTTAAAAAAAGACTTTTGTGTTACTTAGTTACTTAGTAACTTGCTTACTTAGTAACGCATTACTCTAATCTGACTACTTTTTTCAGTAGCGAGTAATCTAACGTGTTAATATTTCCAAACCAGTAATCAGATAAAAGTCATTTATTCAAGTCACTGTGCCTTACTATTATTTTTGTCATTTTCCTTAGTAAAAATATATATTTTTGCTTTCCTCTTGTGTCTCGGGGAGTGATGTCACGTCTGCAACAAGTCACGTTTTCAGCATGAGGACAACTCACGTGTAACACCACGCAGTGACACAAACACAAACAATAATGGAGGGAAGAGAGAGATGTGTGTTTTCTAGCTGGAAATACACTCATTATTTTGAGTTTGTGTCAGCTAAACATGAGAATATTAAGGTTTGTTGTACACTCTGTGCTGGCTGTACTTTTTAAAGAGTAATCAGTATCAGATTATTTTTTCAAGGTAACTGAGGCAACACTGTCTGTGGGGCTAAGATAAGGACGTTTTGCACTCCTAGCGATGCCCCTGTACCAGACTAATTGCGCATGCGCAAAGCGTGGCCACACAGCAGAAATGCAGTGGGAAATGGTATAACAATAACGGAAAATGTAAATTAGATTTATTATTTCGTTTTTGTTTCGTTGTTTATTATATTTTCCTTTTTGGGCTGAACATAGGAAAACAAACACCAGTTTTCAATGTCTGGCGCAGACAGAAAAACTAAACATTGACTCATTTTTTCATTTTTCGTTTGCCAGATTAAATGGAATAATTGAATGATCAGATGATACACGGACCAGTACATGACCCAAAACTACACAAAACCAAACAAAAAATGATTCACCAAACTGAACCCACTAGATTTCATGTCAAGACATATCATATTCATTTAATAACTGAAAGGTCTTAAAGCATATTTGTTTAAAACATTTTTTTATTAAATAAATTGGTGATATTTTGTTTATGTTCATGGAATGGAATTTCCCAGAAATAATAGTTGTATGCTATACAGCACGCTATATCTTATCTTGATTAAAGTCACAATACATCAAACATTTATTTCACCATCCACCTTAAGCTTTCATTGATAATTGACACTTTTCACAGCAGAAACTAGCTCACCTAAGTAGAATGTTGGCATTATTGATGTTCTAAATGCCAACTGTGCTTTTCTCTGCTTATTCGTTGATGTCTGCCATGAAAATGTCTATTGAAGATTTTAGGAGAGAGAAGCACACTGAGAAGCAATCTTAAAAAGTCTTAACTTTTACAGCAAGTACATTCTTGTTTTAGGATCATATTTTCTGCAAAACATTGAAGTTTAGAAAGCCCTTCTGATTATGTCCTGATTCTTTCATTTTTTACAAGCACGACAGTCAGTTGGAAATTGAAACATCATGTGTAGACTGATCCATGATGTTTTCACCTCATCAAGGACCTGTGAGATAAAGATGTGAGGAAGCCAGTCAAAATGTTTCCTGGTCATTTCAAGCTGAGCACATTAGACCTAGCTTGTTGCTATGACTACAGCCAGGATGAATTCCTGTCGTGAATCAGAGCTCGGTGGGCTCATCTACAGACAGAGAGACAGGCAGGTTGAACTCTAATTTCCCCTAGCATGTTCGACAGGACTGGATGCAAAAATAACACAGACCCTAGTGGTCCATATGGCTGATTATGGAAGGACCAGCTGCTCAGGGCTTTCAAGGCCATAATCTTTATTTCACACCCTCGCTGCGCCATTTTAATTTCTGATGAGGGACCGCTGGTCTGGAGGCAAAAGAACACAATGGGCGGTAAGACGGAACCACTTGTTTGCATTGGCTCTTTGTATTCTTGCAATCAAAACGTCTAAAATGGTGTATTATTCAAAAATCAAATCAAACGAAACACGACTCTGAATATATTTCTTATAGTTTACTTCCCTGTTCTGTTCTGTTTCAGATATTAATACATATCTGATACCAATGAACAACTTTTAAACCCACAGCAACAAAACCTTTCACCTCTGATGTTATCCAATGCCTCAAGCGAATAGGAAACACATTTATTTCTTACTAAAGCCCTCTCTTGGCTGCATCAGTATTACTTGGGGAGGCTGGTAATTTGATTTTGCCTATGCAAATTGGAAACTTCAGTCAGTTATCCAGGCAGGAAAACAATTTAAAAGGAACCTTGGCATTCAGAAACAGGGCCACGTTTTGTTTATCACACAGCACAGCATCCATAGTAGAGCAAAACAAGTAAAAACGTTCTTTAATTGGCTCCGTGTAAGAATGATGTTAGTGTAACCCATCACTGGCAAAACTGCCCTTGCTATTCCCACACTATATCAGGGTACAAGTCAGAAAATGTGTGAAAAACTTTAGTTCTTCCAAAATGTGATTAAAATGGCCCCAGATGGTCGAAAGTAACTCCAGCTTTCCAGCTGAGTCTGTTATTTAGTTGAAAGTTTGCCTGGGTAGCTAAAAAAGTCTGATAACTTTTCTTCTGTGTTTAATAAAACTCACATAAGAGTGATGTGACACTAGTCATTACTAAGTATCCACTTACGGACATCCCATACGCAAGGTGCACACAGCATGAAACACAGGAAACTCATTTAGCTAACAAGTACACACTTACTTTAGCAAGATTCATCTTCAGTACAAACATGTCAGTGCAGCTTCACACCACTGCCGCTTCACACGAGTCCTTTAGATTTTTGTCCTGAGGTAAAGCTCACGCTCAACATTATACTCATCTTCCCAGTTGCACACCCTGCACAGCCAGAGACGATGAGTTATGCTGAGACAGTGAAAGGAGCATCTCAGCTTCTGCATGTAAGGTCTCAATAGAATCCTGCACCATGCTGAGTGTGCATTGCTGATCACTTCAAAGCATGCAGCCACTTATAGCCACCAAATGATGCCCTTGCAGTAGAATAACCTTTGCCATACTAGAAGCATGGCTTCAGGGACTGCAGTGTTGGTTGGTCCAGCAAATTTGGTCAGGATTGAAATATCTCAACAACTAGCCTATCTGATATACTGCCATGATGTACAGACTTTTTTTCCTCAGACACATTATATTGACTTTTCCACTGGAACCACCAGAAGGATGGCATTTATAATTGTAGACTCACAGGTGGTGGCTTTGGATTTGGGGTGAAAAAAATCCATATATGAGGCTATATGGTTGTTACGATTTAATCTTCGAATTTCCAGAAAATATAAACATTTCTCTGATTGTATTGAGAGTTGTATTGAGTCACACAGTCTGCATGCACTAGAAATGTTCTCCTCTGTTCCTACTGCAAAGCCCCCTGAGAGTCCCAAACTACTGACCAAACATTCTATTTTAGTGATAGCTGAATTTGAACTATATTATATACACACATACATATGCTCTTTTTATTTCAGAACTGTATTTAATACATGAAAATCATTCTGAAATAGATATGGATTATAGGCTATTTTAATTTTATAGGGGGCAGACAGACAGCTGCTGCTGCTGATGATGATGATGCACTTGACGTATCTGTTCGAACGACACGTTTATTTTAACTATACTCTGCCTCATGGGCTCAGTTTTTAATATGTTTTTAAGCCATAAGCATCATATAAATCTGATGAAATGAAAAATGAAATTGAAATGAATCAGCTGATACCAAACATGTCATGCTAGCTTACTGGGAAAGGAGCTAAATATCACTCCAAATTTGAACTGTTTTTACCGCGAGGTCCGCGACCTCAATCTGAAATGATTACTTGTAGTGATAAATTTCAGTCAGCACTTAATGAGGGATGAGATGAGGATGAGGAACCTGCTGCTGTTCAAACTGAGCTAGATTCATGGCTGTCTGACTGCCTTCAATCTTTACAACTGCTGACATTTAACTGTGTTAGCTGTGAACTGTGCACACCTTTCTTTTGAAAGAAATATGTGAGGAAATGTCTTCCCTCTCCTTGCTTTCTTTCCCTCTCTGCCTTTTCCTTTCATTAAAGGCTCCCTGATTTTACTTTCTTGGGGAAAGACATGTCTTGACAAGCAGCAGCCACTCCGCTCATTAAGCTGTTTGGAGACGCATCTTCATGCACCTGCAGCTGCAGGGGTGGACTGAACCATTATGTATTGTAAGGGGTGAGAGGGGACTCAGACAGCCTCCACTATTTTTTTTTTTTATACAGAGTAAAGTCTCTCATCCAATTTATTCTACCAATTTTAAGTTAGTTATGACACTAATTACATAGAAATAAAAATAAATGAATAAAAACAACATTTTTATGTCAGGCCTTTCGAGGGCCCCCTCCCCCACTGGGGCACTGGGTAATCAGTCCCACTTTTCACCCCAGCTCGATGCCCCTGCAGAGGTTCATGGAGTCTGAATGGTATATCTGGAAAGGTTCGGTGATCCCAGACCTTTCCTCTTGCTCCACCAGCAGGTCAAATATTCTAAACATTTTAATTTGTTAAACATCTACTAGATCAGGAGAGCCGAAACTTGGAGGAGTAGAACCAGCGGGCCATGGGCCAAGAGCAAACCCCTATTATATTGTTTTGTTTAATGCATAATGGTAGCAAGTTTCCTGACTTGACTGACTGACTGTGCTTTGGCCCATGGATCTCACTTAGGGCAGGTATATGATCATATACCTGCAAACCTTATCATGTTCCCAGCAGCCTTACTGCTAATTAGCAATTGCAAGCATGATAACATGCTTAAATAAAATGGTCAGTTAAACTCAAAGCACAGCTGCATGCACAACCTCACAGACTCAGCAGTGTAGAGTCTTGGATGCTTTTGCAAATTCTTGACAAATGACTTGAAAAATGCATTCATTAACTGTCTGACTGAGAAGAAATCATCAATCAATCAATATTTAGTGCAGTCTCACTGAGCCACTGGCATGGCTGTAGACTCGGTCTAGTTTTAATTAGCTCTGAAGCTGAGACAACTTCATTGCAGCTTTCCATCTCCAATGGCTACTAAAAATGTCAAATAAAACTTCTCAGTTCACTCAGATTAACTGGGAATTCACACGATTCTCTGATGGTTCTAAGTAATTAACATGTGTAAGAATTAAAAAATTGTTGATTAACATGTTCATTCAAGTTCCACAAGGGGAAATGATAATTACGATTTACTGTATGATGGATTTCAGAAAAAATGACAAATGAGATGGAATTATTAGTCATTGATTTGTGGAATTACAGTAAATTAATTGCCAGCCATTATCAGAATTGATTTAATGTTTGAATATCACTGTGAATTAGATAATTAACATTACTTTCTTTTTAGACTCAAGATGAAATGATTAATTTAAGAACAATTCACAGATTTACCAACAACTTATTATCAAAATATATATCTATATATATTTTTTTTCCCAGTGAAATGCACCTCTAAAATGTTATTGTAGCACCTTTGGTCCTGACTTTTAGGTTAAGGAGACATAACATCACTCTAGGCCCGATAGGAGTTGCACCAGGAAGTTACTCACAAAAAGGAGTGGGTGTTGGTTTAATTTGAACAGGTGACACTTTAATATCACTGTACAACAAATGATAACACTAACAGCTTAGCTGTGCTTTTCTTTACAAAATAAAATAAAAATAAAACAAAATAAGAGTCCATTCGAGTCGAGCTCTCCGACTCAATGAAGTTCAGTTCTGAAAAGGGAATCCCAAGGTGTGTGTGTGTGTTCTGTATTAATGTCCATTCGGTAACTTCATCCTCAACCTCTACTACCTGGGTAGGTGAGGAGAGTGTGTCTTATCTGTTCTCAGAATGTGTGATTCAGATAATGTGGAGTCGTCAAGGTAGGTTCTGCGGCTGGCCACACCGCATCTCCAACTCTCTCTCTCTCCCTCTCTTAGAATCGCTGAGCTGGGCTCACCATCTTAATCGTCTCTCTTTCTATTTCTCTGACAGTTGATCAGACTAGCAAAAAAAAAAAAAAACAACCTACACAGAAAGTGCAAAGTTTAAAGGATCTTCATCTGATTCTGTCTCAGTTTCTTATGAGATCTCAACATTTTCTCAGTTCTAGGTCTGAAATATATTACCAAGCATCAAGGAAATACATATACACACACCAAAATGAATTATTATGAATTAGTTTTAACCATAAATGTAACCAATTATTCATGAATTACTATAAACAGTACTATTTTTAACAGACACATAATTTATGCATCCTTTTTAACCTCTATTTGACTTATATCAATTTGTAGCTCTTTTAACTCTTTAACATCAAATGAATTAGAATTTTTATACACAATAGTGCAATTTCTCAATCAAACATGAAATATACCACAACTTAATGGCACTGTTACCCATTGCAGTGGCTAATACACAAAACGAGTAACTCAAATGGCATAATCGCAATAAGCATTAGTTTAAATCCTAGCAATCTTTTCTCAAGCAATAAACTACAATATAAAGTGCACGAAAGTTGTGGAAAACATTGGAAAACATCTTATGACATCTTTTAAGTAACATAGACCAACTTAAGCCAAGTTAATAGCACAATATGCATTTTTTTTCCTTCAGAGCAGCTAGGGGGTTATCCTCCTCGGCTCACAGCTTATCGGGACGAAACTGGGATCTGTCTGTGACTACCGGGTCTGCCTGTGGACATCTGTGTCCATTTATGCACAGCTGTCTGCTACAGTTTGCTTCATGCTTCAGAGGAAATTGCATCGCACACAGGTGCAGACTTCTTCACGGGATACCTGACTTAGGCTTACATGAAACACAACACTCACGGGGGGAACACTGCCCCCCTCAGTACAGGAGGTGCACTGAGAGTGTCTAAATGACATATACAGGGTTAGTGACCTGATTTTTTATACAGGTTACATTATGAAAATCAGAAGATCATAAAGGTTGGTAGCAGAAATCAGCAATCATAATTGGGTTCAATGTGGTTATTCTCAAGCAGATCTCATTTACAATGCTGATGTCTTAATCAAACTGGGAGACATCATTAAAATGTCAACCTGATAGATTGAAGTGCTCTGAGATCAAGGATTTCTGTAATATTATTAAAGAAACAAAAGACACAAGATGTACACGCATTTAGCGGTATCAAAGGGCAGTGTGTATTGTGGTTATCTGTGACACCATCATTTGAACTGCAGAATCTGTGAAAGGCAAATTATGCTAACGGTGAATTTAGTTTCTCAAAAGAAGAAAATCGTGCTGAAGGTCTCCAGGGACATTTCTAATGCTCGGTGGGAGGCATCTATAGGACAATGCATTGTGGATTAAATCAGTCGTGTATTCATCACCACGAACTTCATGTCCATTTTGATTTATAAGCCTTTGATTTGAAACATGAATGACCCTGTAGAGCTGTGAAAGGTGCTTCTCAGCCCACAGATGTAACATGCATGTGTGAATACATGCACGATTATTTTGAGTATTGGATTGAAAGTATCTTTACTTTTAGTCAGTGTACGACTTGGTTATACTCGCTGGAAAATAAACACACACACTTGCATCTTGTTTGAGTCAATGCAGTGGATTCTAATAACACCATTACTGAGTGTATAGATCCGCCTATCCATCCTGAACCCATATTCCCTTCCTACTAATGGACTGTCATGGCAAAACACACAAAGAGCCGATCACATCTTTTATTAGTGGCAGTTTTTTGCTCTCCAGTGGGAAATGTTGTTTTGCTGTCAACACATCGCTCTTTCCCGGGCTTATATTTGCGGGGACATCTCCCAATTAAACACAGAAGCCAATGACACATATCAAAATAATGCATGCCAAGAACTGGCTGAAACTGAGGAAGTTGCAGCTTTAGCTTTCATTTGTGCTTGTGCTGTGGACAGATTTAGGCAAAGGTAGCTCAGCAACCCGGAAAAGACAAAGCTGTATGTTCAAAGGCATGGATGAACTACTCCAACATATGAACATCTTATTCTATAGATATATAGCAGGGATTTAATCTAAGACAAAACAGCATGTGGATGCATTGATTAACCACACAGCGGCCTGTTATAAAAATTTAATTTTTTCATGCTGGGTTTTCCAGGCATACCTTACTAGGGGCAGGTCAATGAAGCTTAAACATGTTTTCATATTTCCTTTTTCATCAACATCAAAACACAAAACCCTCTAGCACCTCTAGGTGAGGAGTAAATACATCTAAATGTATAAATCAGAGCACCACAGTGGAGCTTTGCAAAAGCACTTAACTCGGCTAGAACAATTTGTACCCGAGGGTATGAAAAAACTGAAGAAATGAACTATAAGGGAATAGGCGAGGGGAAAAATATTGGAAAACTTCCAAATATGATATTTAATCAATTTTGTCTAATCAAGAACTAATTCTTAATTCGGGAGGTCTAATTGGAACAGAGACGGCACACTATGGTAGCTGAAGCAGAAAAAGATGATTATGTGGGACAAACTTTCAGGTCCAGGGCCATATCCAAATACCAAAGTGAAATATCGTATTAGTTGTTTTGCAAAACAAGCGGAAAAATCATGAAGACACACAGCGCAGACTTATGATAACGATAGTGAACTTTTTAACTGTAGTAATTGTGACTTAAAAAAAAACCTCTACAAGAGGCCTGGGAGTTTGATGGCGCCGCGCAGTATCTAAGCTGTTCCTTGGTCTGCACTGTTCTGGACAGAGATCTCAGATGTTGTTTTGTGGTCACAGCCCCAAGTGCTCCTTTTACCATGGGGACCACTGTTGCCTTCACTCTCCACATCTTCTCCAGCTCTTCTTTCAGCCCTTGGTATTTCTCAAGCTTCTCGTGTTTCTTTTTCCGGATGTCGCTGTCACTTGGGATTGCTAGTTGGTTAGCCATCACCAGTTTGTTGGTCTGTATCTGGAAGTCCCACAGGATCTTGGTTTTGCCATTCTCCACCTTCTTTGGAGGTGTCTCCCAGTTTGACCTACAGGGGTTCGAACCGTCATGAACTCAATGGGACTGTGGAAGATAGATCTAGAGGCTGACTCAAAGCCAATTGTGCAAGTCACCATCAAGTGTGGGATATACCAAGAAGATGCTCTGTCCCCATTTCAGTTCTGCATTGGCCTGAACCCCCTCAGCCAGATCATCGCAAAGAGTGCCTACGAATACTGGTTTCAGAGTGGCGCAATCATGAGCCACCTCCTCTACATGGATGACATTAAGCTGTCTGCCAGAAGTGAGCGAGACATTAAGTCGATGATCAACAGGATCTACAGCAATTGCATCAGACTGTCATTAAGACTAGATAGGTGTCGGATTGGATGGGAAGATGATCCAAACTGAAGGGGCTGAACTGCCAGAAGGCAACATAGCAGATGTATACAGCTACAAGTACCTTGGTGCCCCGTAATCAAATGAAAACCACAAGGAGGTCGCTATAGGAAAGCAGCCACAGTCAAATGCTTACATAGAAAAAGGCAGGTCCTGAAAAGTTAGCAAAATGGTAAGAACAAGGCTCAAACAATCAACACTGATGCCCTGCCAGTCATCAGATACCCCGTTGGCATAATGAGCTGGCCAAAGGAGGAGATAGAGGCCACTGATATCAAGACAAAGAAGCTTCTCACAAAGCATGGAGGGTTGCACCTCAAGTCCAGCATCCGTGTGTGTGTATGTATGTGTATATTTAATTATATAATGGTCTTACATGGTCAGTGTTTACCATGTTCCTTAAATTTGTAACCCACAATTAATCATGAAACAGCATCTCACTATGAAGAATATTATGCCCAAAGCTTTGCCAAACACCCAGCGCTGCTGCTCCAATTCAAAGAAGATATTCAAAATTTTGTTCACACTGCACCTCAGATGCACTGCACACCCCTGCATCTAGCAGCATTATTCAAGGTTTATGCAAACTCATAATGCTGTTAAATTGCCTGAGCGAAGTTAAGGTGCTTAAGTGTAGGTCCAATAATCTGCCAGTCAGGAAAAACATGACAACACATAGCCCCCCCCCCCTAAAAAAAAAAAGAAAATCAGAATGAATCCTAATTTAACTTTGTGCTTTGCTGGCCTGATTACAAGCAAAAGTGTCCTCACAGGAGAGAGACAGAATAAAACACATTACTTGGAGAGAACAGTGGGTGGCTATGCAAATAATTCAGCTGATATTTGAGTTTGAATAATGCATTTCATAATCAGAAGTGGAACATGAACACTGGTGCGACATAGTGTATACTGAAATATTATTATGACTGATGGAATTTGCCAGCAGCAGTCCCAAAGTTCATCAACTATGGTGCAGTCGCTAACACGATGACCTGCAGTGCTGCAGAGCCGCCATGCTCCTCCAGTGTTTATGCTGTGATTTATGCTGTTTTGTGTTGCCACATTAATGTCAGATGTACTGTAAAGGTTTCATTTTGATTAGGGAAAATGTTGACACATATGCATTTACCTCACAGCTACGCAAATGATGAATTCATGTTTATGAAGGTGGCTTGCCTATTTCAAAGTAGTTTTAATCTAGCCTCAAAACATACATTATATATGCAGCAGAATTACACAGACAGATGATTAAATTATTAAAGGGATCCTAAAGCTTCTGTTTGTGTCAGTGGGGGACACATCTGAAATTGTTGAGCTTCTGACAGTACGTTCAAAGGGTAGATGCAGTTTGTCTCCTGAGGCATTTTTGTATCACACACTTTGACAGTGTGGGAATCAACATGTGGAACTTTTAATCTACAGTCCACTTAAGGAGTGATTCAATCTAAAACAGTTTAATTTGTAAAATGGGTTTTATTGCACTGTTGTGCTGATGTGTTTGAGTTATTTTCCAGCTAATTAGATACATTTATTTTGCATTAATTGGGAAGATTATTATTTCTCTGAAATGCATTCGATATTTTTGTTCCTTATTTATTATGTTGCATTGTTTTGTTCTATATGCAGATTAGATTAACTGTGCAACATTTGGCTGAGTTAATTATTCCATGTGACTAAAGGCAAGAGGAGGAGGCAAAAAGTCGACAGGAATTTTTAAATAGAAAGTTGTTCGTCTCAGTTGTTTGTAGTTCTGTTGGATTTAGGAAGTAAGCAACCATGTGTATCTGCAACAGTATTTTGAATTACTGTGGTCCTTTGTGTGTTTTCACTCAGGGTGATTGTTAAGGTAATCTACCTGTATTCAGCTGCTGCAGAGTCATCCATCACACATTGTATAAAAAAAAAACAATCTGGTAATATTGGATTTCAATGCGCATGTTTACGATTCAGTAACTTGTACTCAGTGGGTGGGTCAAAAATAATAGATGAAGGCAAGGAGGCCTACACACACTGGCCTCGTTCAATCAGCTGCCATGAGTGATATTGAAAAGGTATAAATCATAAAATTATAGGATTTATACATTTAATTATACACCATAAAGGCCTCTACACAAGGCCGACCAAAGATGATGAAAAATCGTGATGAAAATGACTGGGCTTGCAAGAACAATTAAATTGCATTTTGTCCATGTGAATATTCAACACTTTTCAGCAAACCACTGGAACTTAGAGAGGAAAATTGTCATTAGTGTTTTCAGATTTTTCATTTCCATTTTGGGCATTTAACTGAGAACCCAATGAAATACAAAGACAGAAATCAGTAGGACAGATATTACTGGTAATTAGTCAAAAGCAGGGTCAGATCATTCAGCAAATACTAAAGAAATACTAATTTTGAGAATTAGTGAGAGAATTTTTATTGAGAAAAAACTAGCCCCAGTTTGTGCCCCTCACATTTAGCCTTAACTCTGAGATAAGCATCTAATGAATAGCAAACACATGATGGAAAATAAACCCATAAGGTAATTTAACAGCATATACCACTGTTTTTTTTTTCATCTCACCATCTGGATGAAATATATATATAAATATATATATATATATATATATATATATATATATATATATATATATATATATATATATATATATATATATATATAAAAAAATCGTAATCATAATATTAGTATATTAGTATAGATGGGCACTGTCTATAATCTATAATCAAAAAACGTATTACCCCTGGTGATGTTTTCAAATATCTTCTATTTCCAAACAAAGTAACACATTATATTTTGTTCTTTTGTTATATTTGTGTATATTTGTGTATTTTTTTCAGACTTGTTTATGCCTCATTTTCATAATATTAGTATAGATGGGCACTGTCTATAATCTATAATCAAAAAACGTATTACCCCTGGTGATGTTTTCAAATATCTTCTATTTCCAAACAAAGTAACACATTATATTTTGTTCTTTTGTCAATCAATAATAGTCTATGTTTTCTTTCTGACAGAGTTCTTAAAGATTTGAGAAATACCTTGAGAACAGGGAAGAGTGAGAGTTTTTAAAGTTCATCCGGTATTTGTCTCCATAAAGTCAAAGGCAGAGCTGTGTGACTTCAAACATTATATATGTGAAGTTCAAACTGGGACTTTGTAAAATCAAACCCTGCTGGTGTCTGTAAAGTGACTGAACGAGTGATTTGATGAAAAACGGTGGTTCTTCAGTCCTTGTCTGACTGCCTCCTCTCATCCTAACTGCTCCACTGTTTATTCCAAACAAACCACTCTTGCCAGGTGGAATTGATATTGCGTTGTGTCAATCCATATTAAAGTCACACAAAGCATTTACGTGAAAATGTTACACATCATTACTTTAAGTGTGTCGACAACCACTTGTAGGGAGGCTCCATTTGTCGCTGTCTGTCGAGCTGACAGTGGTTGGTCGTGTTTTTTGTGGAGAAGTAAAAAGATGTTTATCCGACAGAAAGCTATTGTCCTTCCCGGCATGAATGACACCATCAACATCGGTGTCTATTTACCTGAATCGCATGATGATGAGTGCAGTGTTCGTTTATCCATGTGATACAAGGAATTTGCTTACAGGTAAAGGGATCATTTAGCATTAGAGTAATAGATATGACTATGACCCTCATCAAAGTCTAGACAGCATCACAATCAGACTCACTTTTAAAGCAGAGTATAGTAACAGTCAGAAGTCTATTCTGGTGACATTTCCACACTGATTTACTATATGAACTATTTACAACATTGGAAAAAATGCACTATCAGGCAGAATAGAGACAAATATTCCGCCAAAATGCTTTGGACAAGACACATGTCCCTCATATACCTTTAATAACTGCATCCTGATTGTCTGGACGTACAGCAACCGATTTTTCTCCCATTGGATCAATAATTTCAATCTTTCTTCAAAATTCTTTAAAGATACAATATGGATAATTTCTCAAAATGACTCGACTTTTTTAATATGTTTAATATGTTTTTTATATGTTGTTGCGTTGTTCACTTGCATTTTGCAAAATGTTTCCAAAAATGTTAACACTTCACACGTTTTCTCACGGTAGTGAACATAAATCCACTATCTGGTCAAAATGGTTAAAAAGTAATCCCTGAGCTCTCCTCCCATTGGCTCTGGAATTGAAGCAGAATCTGATGAGACGGCAGGTGTTTATTCCTCCAGAAAGTCTGGCTCTGCACCTGCCTGTCCCCTCCAGAACAAGCCGGCATCGAGCAGCTGAGCAGCGGCTTTGGGTAATTATTCTAGATGATATATCGACAACCAAAATGTTTTTTATGACCTTGGAACAGAGTTGAGGAAACAGAGTCATCTCAAAACTAAGTTGTATTTAGTGGCTCTGGAGTTTAGTTAATGACATTTGCTCGGTTGTCACAGATGATAAGCCTTATAAGTGCTCAGACAAAATTATTAATTAGTGAGTTAATTTCAGAATGTGCCATTTCATTACAACTGGGCAAACACCATCTGCCGATATTATACAAAGCTCAGGAAAAGCTACTTGATGAATAGGAAGAAGTTATCTCAATTAAAGTTGCACATCTCAAAAAGTAATTAAATATTGGTTAAAGCTAACTCCATGATCTAATAATCAGCAATTCATGATATCAATACATTATTTTTAAATTGTGTCTGCTGATATTTCTCTTGTGAACAAATCCTGTGCAAAACTAATAATGCTAACAAAAGCACATGTGTAGTTAAAGCCTGATACACAACAGCGCTTTCATCCGTGTGTCAAACAGCAAATACACTTACATACAAACATAGCTGCTGTAATTACACCAAAATGTTATGAATCCATTGCTGAAAGTAGCACATATGAAAAGCACCACTTGTTTTGAGCTTGAGCCTGTTTGAGCTGTTTGCTAAAAACGATGCTGCCCAGCTGATTCAGGAAGATTACTATATAACAGAAATTAAATTACTTGAAGTTCACATCTTCATTTGGAACTAAAGGACTTGGGTGGACAGCCATATACTAGTAGGAAAGGTGACTGTGAATCCTCTCCATACATTTGTTGACGATAACAAATATGTAGGCAAATCCAAACTTAATCTTTTAGATGCATTAGTTATTATGCTTTGATGGTATTTTAAAAGGCTTGTGATCTGACCTGTTTTCAATATTTGAATGAAATGGCAAAGTTAAAGACATTGCTGTGAAGTCAAAACATGCAACAAAACATTAAAGATTCAAATGGCACTTCAAAGGGCAGAATAAGTGTTTCAGCTCTCCTCTTAAGTCAGTCAGGATACTTATGACCTTCAGGTTCTGAAGCCCTTTAGTCATCTGTTCCTTTTGACATCTGTTTTGCAAAAAATAAACGGTGTATGTGTGATGTCAAATATTTTTCTCCAAGTTTTGAAACATGCTCCCAGGACACTTTTAATCACATAAATATCCAAGCTTTTCAGGATTTGGCAAATGTCAATCTCCGCTGTCATGACGTACACCTCAACGCATCAAGAAGGATGTATCAACAATACATCTGACTAACACACGGTAGGTGTCAGTCACTCTTCGGCTGCAGTGCAACCGTTTCAAGTCTCTACTTTTCAGAACTGCCAGGTTGAATGAACAGTAAACATAATACATATCCATCAAGATGACAGGCCTCCTTCTTTTTTTGGGCCTGCCTCATTAAGACCTCAGCCTCCCCGGTCCGTTCATGTGTCCAATGTGATGTAGCTAATCTGTTTGTTACACTCTCTGACAGTAGAGACACATCCAAAGCAATCTAATGTAGGTCAATGCAGCGGAGAGAGACCACAGGGGACAGACAAAACCTCATTCTGGCTCACTATTTAGTTTAACAGAACAAAAACTTCTTGGAACAAAGCTATCGCTTGCATAGGCTGACTTATGTGCACGCTATTTGAAGGTAAGGTGCGGCTTGAGCCTCAGCTCTTCAGATCAGCGGAGGATATGTGAATAGATGGAGAGCTTTAAAATATGAAGGAGGCAAAAGTGGACTGGAGATGAGATACTGAGAAAACAAAGCACTTGCCACCACTTTGAGCATCAATAAAAAAATACATACCTCTCTGTTGGGATAAACCTTTATGTACAGTAAAGGCCCTAAAACAAGAGAAACAAAAGACAAAGTTATTATGTTTCTTCCTGTTCATAATCCATAACTGTTTTATTAGTTTGATGGATCTTAGTCATGGTGAATAGATGTGTCCAACGGTGTGTTTGCAATCAGACACGAACACTTTGGTACCCTACCTCACATCTCATTGTTTTTGAAACTTGTAAATGCTCACGGTGCTTTACAGATTTCACTTTTTATTTCACTGTTAGACACACAAAGATCCTGAGCAAAAGATTCTACAGAGAGACACAATCACCATTAACCTGTGGTGTTTTTAAAATGTTACACAGTGCGCACCGATGATTAATTGGCAGCAAATCATTGGCTGCTGTGAGTGTTGGATCAATAAACGTGTCTTCGGTGAGGTTTTTTGTTTGATTAAAAGAAAAAAGTTAGTAAAATGCAAAGCCCATGAGTGCACTATGTAGTTTTGGGGGGAAGAAATTGTAAGAGAAGAGAAAGAGAGAAAAGGGGAGAAAAGGAAAACATCGGTCATGATTGATTTTCATGACTGAATGAGTGGAATAAACAAACTGTCCTCAAAGGGCAACACAATTTAATTCTGTTCCACTTTGTTTGTATTTCCTGGATCCTTCTAAATAGCCATCTCCCGAGCTTGAAACACACCTGATTCCCCTCTGAGGATGGTGTGTTCATAATCAAAATACCAAATACATATGTATTTATTAGTTTGTATTATTATCTTATTTATATGAGAATATAGATTTTCTAAATTAGAATTTCTTTTCAAAAACTGAGTGACAGTACATAACATTTTGTGACTAGAGGGGATCTAGTTCGACTCCTCAGACAAGATGAGAAAACTCCTAACTCAACTTTATTGAACTGATATTGACATTGTTATTACCTCTTGACCATATTCAGAAGCCAACAGCTTAAAGGTAATGTACTAGACCATTCTAATGTGTAACTAAACTATTATTCAGCTCAGTGAGCAGTGCAGATAGTCAACTGTGCCTGGACTGGTGTGGGAGTCTGGAGCTCCGGGGGGATCGTTGTTTTTTTTCATGGTGAGGACAGTAACTTTGGACTGCCTGGAAGAGGAGGCTTTCAGGCCCACCGAGGAATGCTGGCAGGGAATGTTCAACAGTATTGGCACCAGAGGCTCATTATCCTCTGTAGAGATCACGACAGAGGCGAAGGGACCCAAAAGGATGTTGCGGAGGAAGCTAAGAAAAAGAGTGACCGGGGAAAATGGGCAGGCAAGAGTAAATCTCAGACTGGATTTTAGTGTTTGGCAGTAGCTTAGTGAAAATAAAAAAGGCTTGCAAGACAGGCGCCAAGCTAGTATTTTTTTGGTGTTGGAACAGTAAAAAAAAAAAAATATTTTTTTGTTGTTGTTGTTGCACTTGCTTGGTGTCTGGCTATGTAAGCAAAGCTGCAAACTTGCTGGGTTTTGATCAGAAGTAGTGTAATCATCACAACTGCACCTGCACAACTGTCCAAATGTGACATGGCGGTGCACTTGGTAACTGCGGTGGTGCCAGATCACACCAGAAAACAAAGAGAGAAAAAAAACCTTGCACAATGTTGCTTTTATATTGGCACATTCATCGTGTCTCGCTGTGAGGCTGCACACTTCAACATCCAATAAAGGGCTGAACGAAAGCATCACTCTTTTTTTTTTTTTAAAGTCTCTGCACATATTATTCATGTTCATTTTTATTTTTATCTTGAGAGTAACAACATAATGAACGCTCTTCGAGGAGCGCCTATAAAAGCCATCAAATGAACATTTAAATATTATTGTAACAGAACTCATAATGTTAAGACCTACCTAATAGTCCTACGTAGGGCTTTTAACACTCAAATTAGTACCGCATCTTATTAAGTTTTCTTTGTTATCATAGCGGCATGGGCATTTCACTGATGCACATCTACAGACCCACTCACTGCACAGATGTAAACGTAGAATAAGCCTCAGCTCCCAGATCTCCCAGCGTTATAAGCAGGCAGCGGTAAGCCGTATGAGATTTAGAGTCATGGAGACCTGACAGTGTTGCTGTGAGCCTAAAACTATCATGTAAGAGAGAGCAAAGGGAATGAAAGGAAAAGGAGCAGTTAGAAGTAAGACAAAGAATAAAACCACAAGAAGATTATTTGAGCTAACTAGGTGACATTATTTTAGTAAATTCTCACAGGCACAGCCGCTTGTAATACACACTTTATTGGAAAAAAAGGGAGATTTACTATGAGCAAGGCATTTTTGAGCCATTAGTAAAATACATTTGCTGAAATCTGCCTTGCTGCTGTGGCAGGACGATAACTTTTTTTTTAAACAATGAAAATGTTACTTATCAATGTGTGTGTGAGGCTTTTTTTTTTTTTCCTCCTGGGGCACAACTGTGCCCAAGAGAGACATCCTGCTGTTGAGAGATAACTTCTTTTCACATTAGAAAAACCTATTATTAAAAGGCATGCACCAAATATAAAAGCAAGGACAATAGCCCACCGTCGCACTCCCGAGATAGAAGAACAAAGCGGTTCCTCTCATTGTGGAGATTTTCAATATTTGGTGAAAGGCTCTTTGATTAAAGGTGCATCTTGATAAACCACAGACGTTCCCAGAGACGCAAAAACTTTTTAATTTTTGAATATGGTTAACTCCATTGTTGCCCTGTTTTAGGTCTGAAAACAGTGGGGATTATCACCCTTTTTGGCTCAGAGTGAGCAAAAAGTACAGCTGTCAGCACAGTAGTCATTCCACTTTTGGGTTGGCAGAAAGTTACAATAAAAACTTTTTTTATAGCAACAGCTCCCAAAACATTTACCAACTAAGTTATAGAAAGTGTGTTTTATTTTTGGTCTTTTTGGATCCATGAATTTGATTTTAAACAAACTACAAGGACAGGATGGCATTACGCTCTCCCCGCTGACTACAATACTGCTGCAGCTAGTGTGCCTGACATTTAATGGATTATGATAAATACAAGGCTGGATATAATCCTCGCCCACTCACCAGCGGCGTGTGTGATTTTTTTAAACCTCAGGAAAGTCAAATATTAAGATTGCTATTCCAGCGGCTGAGTGAGAGCAGGTTTTTTGCTGAATGCAATCCAAGCAAATGAAGCCACTGTAAAGTGGAAGTTAAAGCAGGAAGCCCACCTCGCTTTAGCACTCATAATTAAGGCTTAACATTTCCCTTAAGCACTTTACTACACTGGTTTATTCCCCTTCTTCCTGTGTTTGTTCCTAAACCAATCAGCAAATTTCCTTTTTTTGTTTCTGGATATTCCCAAATAATTTATCCCTCCGTCTTTGGGTACCTGCAAACCTTTTAACCAATCTGCTCATTTCCCTTTGTATTCTCGAAATGAACTGCTGCCATGTCACTTTGAAGATGACAGGAACGTCACATGAAAAGATAAAAGCCAATGCACATTCTCATTCTCCCCTCTTCCATGGCTGTGCAAAGAAACCAGTTACTTGTCGCTGCCTCGGCCTGTTTGAGTTCAGCACTGTAGGGACACATCACTGGATGTGTAGCTAAAATAAGCAAACTGCAGCAGCAGCAGCAGCTGAAAGGAAGGTGGTAACACATATTTATGTCACAAAAGATACATGAGCTGGACAAATATAATGTTTTGTTATTGTTTAGTTAACATTTAAGGCTACTTACATGTCACATGTAATACACATTACATGTTTATTTTGCTGTTACATCAGGAGGCGGAGGCAGGAGGGGGTGGTGGTGTGTTTTCAGATGACAGCAGTTTGAATCTGCGCTGTGGCATTTATACAGTAAGTGTGAAACCAATGGATGACTTTAAGGAGATCTGGGGAAATTTCCAGCCATGTTTGAGGCTACCAAAACTGGATATTTCTGATGGTAAGTCTGGCCATCTCCAGCTGTGTTTGTGGCGACCAAAGCAGGATATATTTTTTTAAGAAAATCGGGAGATTTACAGCCGTGTTGGTGGACCTAAAGAGGTATTTTAAGCTAAACCATGAGGTATTCCTACCCGTAAACAAGTGTGTCGAGCATAATCACAACATTGTGATGAGTGAGAAATAAAAAAAAAAAAATTAACATAAATAAATGTGAAGTTGCAACATTAAGAAACAGTGAGCTTGTCTGAGGTTTTACAGAAACGTTGTTAATTAACATTTATTCTGGCAAGTGGGTTGAAAGTTACCATTGAGCTTGATTAAAACCTCTGAACAAAGTAAAAAAAAAGAACTTTCTTAGCTTTAAAATTTTTTGGATTTTTGGGATTTTGTCCACCCCTGAAGCTGAGCCAGCTCTGCAAATGTAATATTATTACAGACTGTAATCAGCTATACTTTCGACAGAGCCTTTACCTTTGCTACTGTCAATCATGTCATTATTGATGTAAAACTACTAATTCAGAACCCTTCTTCCCATCTCATATTACACACAATATACAGGAATAGTTTCTCTCAACAGGGTTTTAAATCTTTTACTCATGTGTGCGAGCAAGTGGCACACTGAGCGATCATGCTCCCTCCCTGTCCCTCCTCCTGCAGCACAAAGTGCAGTCCCACCATGTGCTTGGTGTTCAGCCACAGGCTATTCAGCTGTTGGCCTCTTTTTTTTTAAATGGCCTACTTTCCAATGAGGATGGCGGTCTTTGGAACCTGAGGATAAATGCTCATCTGCGTGCAGTATTCTTGCTCAGTGCCTTACGACTGATGTCTTTCTCTGTGGAGCTGCGGCCGTACGTTACGTTGTGCTTTTATGAACATATCTCACTCGGGATGAAGGCACAGACACAGCTGGAAAGGAGCCAGGTATTTTTAACCCTGTGCCAGACAGCTGCACCACTGATCTCATGTTTATGTGAGAGTCCCATTTTGGCATTTACATATCGAAAATGCCACTTTTATTGTAAATTGCTCTATTTGGTTTAAATTCCATGCTTTTTGTTTGAATGCTTGAATAATTCTAGTGCCCGTTTTGGAGGCATTGTGTACATCATCTCTTTAATTCTGCCCATTGTCATATGCTACTTATTGTTATTATTCTTACTTTTAAATGCATAGTTTTATGGCTACACAAAACAACAAATGTATTTGGCTGTCATAATGATAATCTCATGAGGATCCATTAATCTTTAACATGTCTGATATATGTGCTTTATTCCATGAATTCTTATGCTCGCTGCTTAAACAACCAGAATAAGGCAAAACCTCTGTTGGCATGTAAGAGGATTAGCAATAGAGGATAAAACTTTAACGAACAAGAGTCATGCAGCCCGGTGCCTTCCGTCCTTGAGCACCAAGAGACATAAAATGGACAGATAACCTAGAGCTCCTGGCACTATTTCTGTCACCAGATTGGAAAATACAAAAAAAAAAAATCACAATTCCTTTATAGCCTTGGAAGAATATGTATTAGCCTGCATTTGTCTGGATTATATTGTTACTTGTGTGCTTACAGGCAGATAACAACCCTGGTGTCCTAGTGGTGTGGGCATGTACCATATAACTAGCATGTGCGATGCAGTGGAGGTCCTCTCTCTTTCCATCCCAGTGTGTCCTGTCTGTAGGCTATCTGTCGTGTCAGGTGTCCAATAAAGGTGAAAATGCAAAAAAAACCTGTACAATAGTATATATTTATATATTTATATAAACCAGGCGCTGATATGGCTGTTGTTAGATGGAGACCTTCCTTCCTATAGGGCTCCACAAACACAGCTTTACATTTTTAGGAGTTTCCCAGCTAGCAATTTATTGTTCTAAAAACGTTCTGAGAATGTTACTGAGACTGTTCTTGTAATGTTTTCAGCGGGAAGTTTTCATTAAGTTCCCAGAATGTTCGAGGATATCGTTCTCTAAAAACATTCTCAAAATGTTTTGTGATTACCTCCTTTAAATGTTCAGTGACAACATTGCTTGAATGTTATGCCCTAATGTTCTTGAAAACTTTCTCAACGGGAAGTTTTCGTTAAGTTCCCGGAATGTTCGAGGATAAAGTTCTCTAAAAACATTCCAAAAATGTTTTGTGATAACCTCCTTAAAATGTTCAGTGACAACTAGGGCTGCAACGATTAGTCGACGTAAACGACTACGTCGACAATAAAAATTTGTCGACACGAAATTTGTGCGTCGATGCGTCGTATTTATTATTGTTATTATTATTTATCATCATTTAAAAAAAAACAAGATTTGAGTCGGAGCAAATCGCTTTAGCACCGCTACTAGAATGCGCACCACAGTGTGGCATAGAAGAAGAAGACGGTTTTAGGCACGAGGAGAACTCACATGTACACCACGCAGCGACACAACAACAATGGAGGGAGGAGAGAGATTTGCGTTTTGTAGCTGGAAATACAGTCATTATTATGAGTTATTTAAAAAAATAGCCTACAAACCTACAAGCAAATCAAACTGAAATGGATTTGCATTTTTTTAGACATATTCATCCATCAGTGTGCAACCAAAAAGTGATTTATTAAAGTTCACATTTATTAAAAATGCAACAGATCTCGAATGACAACAAGTGTGGTTGCGCTGCCCCATGTGTCATCAGACAAGAGGCGGCTGGAGACAAGCTCTTTAATACATTCATTGGCTAATAATGTGTACAGATGTGAAGGGTGGCCAGTAAAATGATTCTAAAAAAATAAGTCAAATTTGCAAATAAGAGGTTTCTGTCTGACAGGAACGATATCAGTAATAATTCATGTGTAGGATTTTAAGTCAGTACAAAACAGTATTAATATAAATTGGATAAAACACTGAATAGTAAACCTCCACTTAATGCAATGATTTATAACATAATAATTCATTTGTAAGATATGTAATCAATTAAAAACTGTAATAATTAGTATTAATTAGTTCAGTTGACATATTAAAAATCCAGCTGTGTTTCAAAATATTATGTTTTCAAATGCATGTTTCATGGGTTTTTAATTTGCTCTGAGACCCTAACCCTGCCAAAATAATCGTGACTAATTGACTAATCGAAAAAATAATCGATAGATTAGTCGACAACCAAAATAATCGTTAGTTGCAGCCCTAGTGACAACATTGCTTGACCGTCATACCCTAATGTTCTTGAAAAGGTTCTCAGCAGGAAGTTTTTGTTAAGTTCCTGGAATGTTCGAGGATAACGTTCTCTAAAAACATTACAGAAATGTTTTGTGATAACCTCCTTAAAATGTTTACTAAAACCCCTGTTAGAACATTATGCCCAAATGTTCTTAGAACATTTTTAGATGAAAATTTTGAATGTTCCTGGAATGATACTATTTTAGAGTTGGATAACATGCTTTGAAAACAATCTATAAATGTTTTGCAGTAACATTTCATTAAAATATTAACAACATAACATTACATAACATAACATTAAAACATTATGACAACATTCCCGCTTCATCTTAAGACAAAAATGTCCTCACTAGGATCACTGATCATTTCCTTAACTATTGGAATTTGACTATTAACACATGTAAAAGTTTGATAACATCAATATTCAAAAGTCTTTCAACATAATTATTTATTTATATTCTTTTAGCTAAAACAAGGGACAGGTTACGTTTTTTCAATTGCACTTTCCCCACTAGACATTCTGTTGGAAACAAAAAAACAAAGAAATCAACAAAAACTGGCAAAGCCCCCAGACATGTGCACTTTAAACCTGAACTTTAAACTTAACTTTTTGGCTACCAGAATAATGTTCAACGTAATGTCATACACTTGTGTTGATCTGACATTATCATGAATTTATCTCTAATTGTGTCACCCAGATTGTCCATACTGGCATTTTACATGCATATTACATGCATTATATGTCTTTCAATCCCAGGAGAGGGATCCAACTCTGATGCTCTTCCTGATTTCCTCCATTGCTCACCCTGTAGGAAATCTGTCCCATGTAACCTGTGTTGTAGAATACATATTGTAAAGCCCCTTGAGGTAATTTTGTGATTTGTGATATAGGGCTATAAAATGATTTGTTTGATTTAAAGGTAGGCCTACTAGGCCTATGTGTAAGAATCAGAATGACACTGATGGCCATTAGGGCAACTTCAGACAGCGACCTTGCACAGGAGCGAGCAGCCAGTGGCCAGACAGCATGGATCTGGACAGCATTAGTTACTTTGTAGCTGATAAAGTCATTTGCAAATGGCAACCTAGCCAATTTATTAGCCCTGGGACGGCTGGGAGTATGGATGGATTAGCGACGTCATTGTGGTGTGTTTGGTGGTGTCTTGGCTTGCATTGGCTTTTCTGAGGTAACTTAGCCTGCTTCCCTGGAGCTGGAATGGGTTTATGACATTTTAGAAAAAAAGTTCTGTCATCTGTTATCTAAGGCCTTAAAAGCATCCCCAAAACATTTTCCAAATGTTGCTTTGAGAATGTTACAGAAACGTTTTCTAAAAAAAACATTCTGTTATCTGAAGCCTTAATAACATCCATAAAAGATTTTCTGAATGTTGCAGTGAGAATGTTATTCCTTTGTTAACATGTCATATTGTGGGAATTCTTTATAAAACAAACATCCTCAGAATGTTGCAGTGATAATGTTATTCCTTTGTGAACATATCACAATCGAGAAATATTTGATAAAAAAAAGTTATGTAATCTGAGGCCTTAATAACATCCCCAAAAAATCCCAAGAATATAACACCTAAAACATCCTTCCTTTGTTAACATATCATATTTCAGGAACGTTTCAGGATGTTCTTTTCTGTGATCTGAGGTATCAGAGCATTTTCCGCATGTTGCTTTGACATTGTTCTTCCGTTGATATTCTGTAACATTGTGGGAATGTTTTATTAAAAAAACTTTCTGTAATTGGAGGCCTTAAAGACATGCCGAACTCTGAAAACAGAGTGTTGCTTTGAGAATAGTTTTCCTTTGTTATCATCTAACATTGTGGGAATGTTTTAAAGACGAACATTCTATAATCTGTTAACTGGACAACGTCACCAAAACATTCTCAGAATGTTGCAGACAAAATGTTTTACCTTTGTTAACATATCACATTACAGGAATGTTGTAGAAAAAATGTTTTGTGAACTGAGGCCTTAATAACATCCCAAAAACATTTTCCAAGTGTTGCTTACAGAATGTTCTTCCTTTGTTATCATTTAAAATCATTGGAATGTTTTATAAAAAAACGTGATATAATCTGAGGCCCTAATAACATCCTGAAAACATTTTCCACATGTTGCTTTGACAATGTTCTTCCTTTTTTATTGTATAACGTTGTGGCAAAGTTTGATAAAAAAAAAAGTTCTGTAATCGGAGGCCTTAAAAACATGCCAAAAACATTTTCTAAATGTTGCCTTAAGAATGTTCTTCCTTTGCTATTTTGTAACATTATGGGAATGTTTTATAGAAGAACATTCTATAATCTGTTGCTTCCACAACATCACCAAAACATCTTCAGAATGTTGCCCTAAAACATCCTTCCTTTCTTAACATTTAACGTTATAGAAACATTATTTAAATTGATAAACAACCTTTTTTGAACATTAGATAAATGTTGACTGAAGATATCAACAGAAAGCTGGGTGTCCACCTCTCCTGTAAGGAATTTAAAGCTATTCATACTGTCAGTTTACAATCAGCCAAATTATGAGCAGTTGCTAAATGGCCAAACCTGGCAGCTGTTTACTTAGCAGTTGAAAAGAAACATTGCAAGTTCAGCTGACGCTTCAATCTTTTGAGAGCAACAGCTGTCTCCAGCAGTGGAAAGCAACGCCAATGATAAGTCTTGTTTTCCTTCTATTTCTGTTGCTGCTGAATGACGTTTTGCTAGAGGATAGGGTGGTCAGACTTTGCCCTTGAGGCTGGGCTGTGGATGTGTTCAGGATAATCTGGATACTACATCAGAGGTGAGGCTCTGTTCATTCCCATGGAAATTGCTCAGTGGTACAATTACTAAAATATTGAAACTTTCTGGCTATTAAGTTACCAAGATCTCCTGCATAGCTTCCGTATTGTGGAGCCCAACAAGCACACCAGAGACTTCCTATGGTCAAGCAGCTAACTTCCAGTTTTTGCTCTCTACTAACTTGAATGGGGATACAATGAGACTTCTAGACTTTCACATTTTTATTGGACTGAATGGTGTGATTCATTAAAAGTCATATCATGGAGGTTTTGCTTCAAAAATGTATCCAGTTTTATAACCACTTCTTCTGCAATGTAAGCTTATGGGGGGGGGGGGGGGGGGTGTCAGTGTGCATCAGGTACTGTTGTAGTTAAATGATTTTGGCCACTACGCCAAATTGTCTTTCAAGACCCAAGTGGTGTGCCGAAGTTAGCTGGTTAGCATTTTAACATCATTAAATGTCTCTGCCACAGATGTTTTTGACATGATGTCAAAGCTGTGTTTCTTCACATTCTGCTGATCATCATCTGACCGCTTTAAACTAAGATAATAATAAACTAATATCTGTGAATATCTGAATAAAGAAACACAAAACTTGACGAGTATTGGCAAGCTAAGTGACATTTGGCAGCTAGCAGCGCACTGACGACAGCTCATCTCCTCACAACACCCACTCTCAGTTGTCGCTCAACTGATGTCACAAAAATTGAGAATTTAAATTCCGGTCTCATAATATTTATCATGATCCTGCTCTTTTGCTCCTTTCCCCGTGTACTGTAAGTGTGTTTGCACCACTGCAAACCACCATGATGGGAAAACCAGACAACACACATAGTGAACAACTTATGAAAAATTAATTTGCAGATCTAAAAATAGCGAGGAGTCCCTGTAAGATTGCCAGCTTATGAGCTGATGTGCATCGTCCACAGTGGAATCTCATCAAACAGAATATATATTCCTGCCTGAAATGATTACAAATACCCATGCAATATTTTAATGGTGAGTGAGTGTGAGGTTTGTGTGAAATGACAAATCGTGAATCGTCCGGGTGGCCTTATATAACTGTTTGCTTGTGGCCGTTAACACATGAAATTCCTATTAATACATAATGTAAAAAAACACAAAGGGTCATATGAGGAACTTAGGGCGTCAACATGACCTCGAGAGAATCACTAATGAGACCGAGGCCACAATATGTGGCTCATCTGTGAGCCGCGGAGGATGATTGCTTGTGAATTCTGCTTGAGAAGTTTTAAATTTCTTCATTTCCCCAGACTCACTAGTGGGGAAAATACACATTTAGAAACATTCAACTCAAAGGAAGGCAATTAGGCAAAGTTTAATGAATGCCACAAGTTTGTCTGGGGCCAAAATGTGGCAGGATGATGAATACATACATTAAGCACAAGTGTATGTGCATTACAAAAGCACACTATTACATTTTTTTTTTGGAGTCACACTTTAGTGAAAAGTGCTCATTATGCAGGGAAATCTGGGATGCAGAAAATGTGATGCACAAAGTGTGAATTATTTTCTAGGTGCAACCGAATCTGACAGTCTAAGTGCTAAGTATTCAGTAAAGGTCAAGTGAATGATTCCCCTGTCGGTGGCACGACCAGCTCTGCTAACATTTCGACACATTCTGTTGAATTGTTCATCAGAGCTGGAAAAATCACAGACTTGTATGTTCCCCGTCTTTCCCCCGTTGTTGTTTTTTTTCTTTTTTCATTCACATAGTAGTTTCACTCGACTGCTCAGTATTTATGACTTCCATTAATGGATTGTTTTGTCCCGGCATCAAATCAATCTCCTATTCTCACTGACACACAACATTTGTTTTGTGCTTGAGGTGTTTGAAAAGAAACAAATGGGAAATTGCCCATCACCTTGGTGTGAAGTCTTTAGGAATCCACTTGCTCTCAGTCACTAGCATCCACTATAGTTGATATCCCTGCTCCTAATACAGCCATATCAAATTAAGCAGTGCAGTTTTATAGTGCTGAGTTGGAAGGCTGCCATCACCTAAGCAGTGAAATGAATATATTCCTTGCACTTTTAGAGGGACGGAAATTTAATCAATTGAAAACAGGTCGGGGGTATATTATTGAATGCTTGCCAGTGCGGCCTCCATTAATAAAAACCTTATTCAAAATTCAGAGCTTGCAAAAATGTGTAGATACAAACTTAACACAATGGGCGCATAGTTATTTAAACAGCAGCACTGCTCTTCGATGAAGGAAAGTTGTGTGGTCCTTGGCTGATGGATGGTCTGTTTCATCCAAATCACCACAATTTGAGGAGCAAGATCGCTGCTGCATCCCTGTGTGTGTAATAGTGACGCACAAATGGGTGTTCTGATTATAACGGGTGCTTGACTTTATTGATCATTTAAATCTCATGACATGACGACAGGATCTTGCAGTTGTCCTCCTGGCAAATTCTGAATTCCATCGGTACCGTACGAAAATATCAGTTTCAGAAGCTAAGTTTAATGTTTCCTCTGGAGAGTTTCCTCTCTCCTGGCAGGTTTATAACTACAGTTATTTAGTTTTGCTGTTAAAATGCGCCCTGAGATTTGCTGCGGTGGCATTACGCACATGGAAACGTTTAAAATGAATAAAAAGCAGCCTTTCTAATAATTAAAGCAGTTGTGAACCTGCCAGCAGCATGTTGGCGCTTATTACAATCTGAATAATGTGCCCTCTATATAGCAGGCAAAATATTGTGCCATTGGATAGAAAAAAGCTCAGGTAATTTAACACACTGATCCTTAGTCCCAGGGTATTATACACTAATACAAATGCAAGTATTAATTATACATTTCATTCCCACCATAGATCCCCCTAAACCCCCCTTGATTCTACATAGTGGACCTTTGATGCACTGACAGATGCTATGGTCAAAACGTTAATCCCTTCGGTGGTTACATGTCCACATTGCATCAATATCACTGTATGGACACTAAAGCTGGCCTGTAAAATTGATACTCTTAATTCCTTAGTCAGGAACACAATGGCCACATGTAATGTTCCTGCTCTCCATCTCATCCACAATTTGTGCGCATCTGTGTGTGTGCATGAGAGAGAAAGAGGGGGAGTGGTAATGTATAAATCTGTAATATGTTTGGGACAACAAAGTGTGTGAGAGTGAAGTGTAAACCTCACGTTGGAATATCTGCCAGATGATATAAATACATTTCATTAATTTATTCTCGTTCGCCTGCTCCTGATATATCAAGGTGGGATGGAGGCATTCAGCAGCAGATGTTCTTCATTATGCTGTTGTTTATACAGCGCATCTAGCTTAAGGCTGCGGCACATCGAGCAAAGGGCTGATTCCACTTATTGGATACACAAGTACAACAAACCTATTAAAAGTGGTGGTATGAACAACAGTATTACAAGCCCAGAGGTGACAATTTCATTAATATTATTATACATTTGGAAAAACAACCATTTAAACAGCAACAAAAAGTCCCACATTTGTTTTGTTCGAGGGGCTGATCATTACTCAGTTTGGTTGGTATACTGAACTTGGAAGTGCACACCGCAGGCAATATCTTGTGTTCTCACGGAACGTTGTGATCTCCTCACAGGGGAGGAGAGAGGCTATAAAATCCAACAGCCTGCAGCTGAAGCTTTACAGGCTAGATAGATGAGTTTCGAACATTCAAAATAAATGGATTGTACTCTGACAAAATGAACGAGAGCAGAAACTTAAACAAATGGTGATACTTTTTAAATGATACTGGGTGATGATACGACACTGTCACGATCCCTCATGGGGGACAATACTTTCCCCAAACAGGATCTTTGTATTTTCACACAGGGTAATCACCAGCTGTGAACGAGCGCATTCTGGTTCCCCCTTAATTATTTTTTTCACATTTTGGTTTGAGGGATTTTAGGTTTTAATCATTCAGGCTCGAGCTGACCCCAAATGACAACGAGCTGCCTGAGGGTGGTGAAAGTTTATCCTGATCATGACTGATTGGACTATTCGTATAACCGAGTCAAGACTAACTGAGTTTCCATCATCCTTTGATCAGTCTTTCAATCAATCTCCTGCCAAGCTGAAACGGAATGATCAGGATGTCACTAATAGTTATTAGATAATGGTTTAAACAGTCGCCTCATTAAATGTGTGGCTGTGTGATTTAGCATCCCTGCTCATTTTCCCTGACACTAATTTTTTTTAAAAGCATAATAATTGTTTTGATGTTAACAGAGGAATAAAGCTACTCAGAAAAAAATGTTTTTTATAGGAAAAAAACATAGAAAAAACATATATAGATTATATTTACTATATTTTCATTAGCAGTTTTACTGTGGCGAGTTGAGCTGAGCCACGCCCACTGGCGTGCAACATGGCCAACTCTGTGGAAGAGGACATGCTCCCTCTATTGACATTAAAGGGCCGTTCAAAGCTAATGAAAACACAAAGATTCAGTGATTTGACAGTGATCTTGGTGATTATACAATGATAAATAAAAACGTTATAATAACAAGTCAATTTCTGCCCCCAAGTCCCCCTAAATCCTACACACTGGACCTTTAATCTCAGACAGCATTAACATGAGATCCAGATGAGGACAAAATGCTGAATTCTTAGCTTTACTTCTGATGCAAGGTACTCCATTTCTTTGAATCCGTCAAGAGGCTGCTAAATGTATGTTTCAAAAGAAACATGCTTAATGGAATGTTTGTTTTTTATTATTATGCTCAGGTCATGAGGTCAGATTAAGTTGGAAGTTTTCTGAATGGTTTTCCAGGACGCTCCCTCAACTTGAATTAGTACTGTAACCATACAGATTGTGACATTCACTACCCTGGAATGGGTATTCAAATTGAAAAAATGACTTCTTGACATGCGCAATTAAGGATACAAAAAACTGTATTACCTTCACCCTTACACTCTCTCTTCCATTATGCATCAGAAATATGTTTACACGATATAAAGCAAAACAAAAATGACAGAGCGGCACAGATGCTTTCGAGCGGAGCAGTCATTTCTGGTAGGTAAACGTTGTATCTGTGTGTGTGAGTCAGGTAAACGCTTTGTCGTGTCCTTTGCCTCAAGCTGGCCACGTAAGATATGATTTTGCATTTATTATAAACAAAAGCCTCGGAGATGCCAAGATAAATGTATTTAGTGTGTATCTCTCCCATTGTGTTGTCCTAATTTTGCATTGTTGTTTTATATGTTCAGTCTTCCCTCTTGAATTTCAGACAAACACAGTGTTGATTCTCTTCATGAATATCAAATGAGAATGAATATTAATCAATTCCCCCTGGCAATCCTCAACTGGAGTGAGAATAGAATCAAACTATGAAATGTCACAGTGAAGAGAAAGACTCTTGCTGCTCCTGCATCGAACATGGCTTCAACATATTAAAGGAAACAATGTTATTGGGTCTATACAGCGCCCCTGACCGCCCTCTTGACAACGAAAAGATTTTATTAAATCCAACACCACTTCACAAGAAAGTCAGCTTGTGCAGGCCTTATTTCCCACGTTCCCTGGTTTTGTTGAATATGCTGATGCAATCTTCTGCCTGGAATTTCAGATAACACCAGGGAGCCAACTGGCAGGGGAAAATCTATTCAAACTTTCATCCCACTGCAAACACAGAAAATGAAATCACACGGCTTTAGAAAGGGGCTAAATTTCATTCATTACTGTTAGAACAGCACTAACATCTAATAACAAACGACCTTCTGTTAACGTGCAGTTGATTTTGGTGCTAAAAACCTTAGTGGGAGAGCCATCGAGCCTCAGGTTTGTTTCCATAGGAGGCGATTTAATATGCTGGATTTAATACATGAGTTCTGCGGGGACTTGGCGTGGTGTGTGGAGAGGTGCTTACTGAGGGGTGGAGGATGTGGAGTTGTCTGGCTGCTTGGCAGACCATGCGTGCTGCTGCACCCAGTGGGAAGCTAATGACCGATGCACACCAGCTACGCAACGAGGAGCTTCGACACTGCTCTCCGGCGCTCTCTAGCAGAGGGGATTTTCTCCAGTCATTGAAGCCGAGAGTGGGTCCACATACCATTTTTGGGGGAAAATGGGAAGTGAGATGCTGGAGTTGATGCTGGAATAAATACATGTTCAGGGTACTTACAATTCTCTAGTTTATGTACTGGGGTGAGAATCTTAACCGATGTCGTGATTCGATTTGATTAAGACTAACCTCATATCATCATCAATTTTCTATATTACTGTGCACGGATACGATTTACTATACTAAATCGGTTACTATATGTATTTTTATATATATATATATATATATATATATATATATATATATATATATATGTATGTATGTATACATATGTGCATACACAGTGCTGTGAACTACTCCTGACAGATCTCTCAACAGGAAATAACTGATGTCCACCCACAATTCGAAGCACGAAACTTACATTGCCATGTTATGTGGCAACTTAATTGTCCAGCCGATATGGTCCTCTGTGTTAGTTCAGTTGATTTCCTCTTCGATGTTAAATGTTTATCCTCATTTGTCGGCTTCCTGTCTTTGCATATTTAAGTCTGTTCTTCGTTCACTCTTGTTGGTTCATCTGTTTTTATCTGCATTCCTGTATCTGGTCCCTGGTCCTTGAGTGTCATCCCCAAGCCTCAATGGTTTGTCCCCCCTTTATGTATTTCTGTTCAGTTTTGTGGATTCTCCTCGTTGCCTTGTTGTTGCCTTGCCTTTTAATTACCTGCATTTTGGACTTTGGAATTCAGCTGTCATTATCAAAAGCTCACCCTTTTGTTGTTCAACCTACCTGCCTGTGTCGGCATTGGGACACAGGAAACACACAAGGACCAGGGAACAGACAAGGGAATGCAGAGTAACAAATGTAGACGTATACAAAAACACGAAGTAGACACATGGGGATAAACTTTCAACATAAAACAGGAAATAAACTGAACCAAAAATCTAGGACCATGACAGACGAGGCCAGAAAATCAACAATCAACATAGTCTCTGTCTCTGGTGTTACATGAAAACAGAATTGAATCACCTTGGGGTCATGAATTAATGGAGTGGTTTAATTCACTTCAGGCATAGTTGACTTCCCTATTGTTTGCTGTCCCAAGAGAGAGATTGCTCAGGTGTGTTATGTGAGCCCAACCAGGCACAAAAATAAGTCTGCTGCTAACAGTTGCTTTTTTTACCGCTCAGATAAGAACAATGAAACACATGCGCACACATGCATGACTGCCCAACATGCAGGGAACATGCTTCAGAGCAGAGCTTAATGTTGTGCACGCAGCCTTGATTCTCAAATAAAAATATTTGATTGAAAAAAGACTGAAGGTGGTAGGAGGTTGATTGGAGGAGGGATGCATAGAAACCAACTCAAACCTGTGATGGCATCCGTCAGTACATGAGAATGATGGTTTTTGCTGCATTAAGATTATGTGCGCTGGAAGGTACAGTAGTGTCTGCAAAAGATTCACATGTCCACATAACTGGACAACCCAGTGGCCGCCAGTGTCATTGTGCCGCTGCTACACTCATTATTGGGAATTCCAGCTGTCTTACATCATTACCGCCTTATTTTTGGTGGTGGTTAGTTGTGTTGTTTTGCTCTCAAAATTAGCACATTGGCATCAATGATAACAAAAAGACAGAGCAAAACAAACAGCTGCTATTCTTTGAAAGAGGTCATATGTATACATAACAAATACTGTACAGTATTTGGGCAATGGCTACTGATAACAACTGTGATTTAAACATGGTTCAAATCTGTGCATGGGGATTATTTTAATATTTCAATTCAATTAGCATTTTTCAAATGACCTTGGCTGACGTGAGATTTACATGTTTGGTTGCTTTTTCAGGCACTCCTATTACAGTTGTTGAAAGACCTGCCCTACCCACCTGGGATTGGTTGGTTTAATGTTTTTGGTCATGTTGTCTATGCTTGACTCAAACTGTTAACTCATAAAGTAGATCTGGTAATGTCTGTTTTTCATTTGGCTTTCACACAGCAGTATCTGAGCTGTAGCTTTGCGGGTAAACACATCGACCCCTTCGGCCTCTCTCTCGCTCTTCTGTCATTCCTCTCGGGGTCATTCACCCTCCAGAGCTGCTCTCCGCTGAAACAGAGCTGTCTCTATGGAAAACGACAACCTCCGCACTAGCAACCTATATACTGAAAATGGCAATTTAGTCTAACTCCAACCTGGTTGCTATTGGTATGAAATAAATAAAGCTTGCAGCTGTGACTTTCGCTTTTGAGGATATCTAGGTATTTTAAAGCCACAGGCTGGCCTGCTGAGTTTAGTGCCCCCACAACGATTATGATAGGTTCACAGAAATCCAAACAAGCCAGTTTTTTGTTTTTTTTCCCCCATGCCAGAATGATAGTTGGTGCAGTCAGACCTTTCTCCACTGTGGAGAAAGACTTGTAATATACCTTTTCTTATGGTAGACATTTTGACTCATCACAGCAAGAAAAGCAGTGGTGTAACTAACATCATTAACATGGCTCTTTTTTGAAAATGTACTTATGCCAGAGAGCCATACGAGTGAGTCACGATGCACAATACCGGAGCTCTGGCACTGGAACACCTAGATGGAAGGCAGCCATAATTAATGTAATTAGTTACACCTGTGTCTGACAAGTCAAAATGTCTCCTGCAAGATCATTTTAACTACCGTCTTCTTTCCAAATCTGCAGCGAGCCGTTGACAGCTGATGAGTGATTAAACACAGGTGTGTTACCTCCAGGACTGCAAATGATTGTGCTGCTGTCAGCGGTACTGTCAGAGAGGCTTCACAAGTCATTGAGAAATTCACCATTAAATATTTCCAGCTCCAAATTTAATCCTCCCCTTATCATACAGTGTAATCGTGAACTGTGCTCACAGTATTTATCAGTTCTCCAGAACCCGGCTGCCTCTCAGTGTGTTCAGATTATGCACATAATTCAGTGGTGGTCATAGATCTGTTAGTGCCCCGAGCAGAATTTCAATGAATTGAATAATATGAACAAGAACCATGTAAATCACATACATATAAGTGAATCACGTTGATACATGTGAAATTGAGTTGAATTACAAGTGCAATTTAGAAGACAAACCAAATCAAAACACAGAAACGAACACATAACCATTATGTTAAGATGTCGACCCTGTCGTTATTCTATACCTAAAGATACATCTCTCTAGTCTGGTTTGTGTTTGTTTTACATGCGATGCTCAGAATTATTGTAATACATTAGCATGGCCTGTGGGACTACAACTTCACCTAAGGCAGGTAGTTAACCTACAGGAGCCCTGTGGACACAAAAACATTTTTATCTGCATAAGAAGAAGAGAGTGGTGGGTGGTCGCAGTATGGTAGCAAGGCATGGACTGGAGATACAATGTTTCTGAGCAGCAGACCCCGCTGGCATGTTAAACAGATGTGTTGTATGGTGCGCTTTGAGCACTGAGAAAAGGTAACAGATGTAGAGCCTTTCATTCTGCAAAACACAATGCCTGCAGAATGAAACTCATTGTGTGATGTGTGTGCGTGTGTGTGTGAGGTGATGGTCACAGTGGATGGAGCTGCAATGATGATTAATTCAAGCTTCACACCTTTTCGAAGGTCTATATATGTGATATGATTGAAATATACACCTTTTCGCCACAGATTTTCAAGACAAAAAAAATAAAAGAAAGAAAGATATAAATTGGTGTAACTAAGTTATCGAAAGTCTACCTGCGCTCTTGACAGAGAGATATCAATATTCATTTCCATGTCCCCGCTTCTAGCTGCTGGCGGAGCCACGCTTAGAGCTCATTTGTGACTCTAAGGAGTAATGACACAGAAGTAGCAGTGATACTATGAAAATGCCTGCTGGTCACACAAACACAAAAGAGTGATACTGCTTCCATTGGACATTTGCTTTCACACATCTATTTGGACATTTGTCAACATTTTTTTGTTCACGTTATTGATTTGCAAATATTTTTTGCGTGCTTATTTCTTTTCATCTGACATGTTCACTGGCCAGCTAGCAAAACATTTGCTCAGATGAAACATATAATCTGCAGGAGGGGAACAGAGAGAAAAAATCTCAGCTGAGTACAAAGCACCTTCAGGATTTTTTGATCCACTGCTTCAATCTAACAATAAAGAGATGGAATGGCTGTGATGATAATGCAGGGTTTATGATTACTGTGCAGGGTCAGGGTTAATAAGATGGTTAAATATCTGGCTTTTAGACCATTTGTATCCTATTTGATACGCAAGTTTCTGAGACCTCTATCTTGTCAACATAATCAATACTTTCCTTAAAAACCTGTTGTATATCACCTGATACCTGTATTCTGCCCACTAGTGGATAATCATTCCACTGCAGGCAGTGGAAGGACTTTTTTTGGCTTTTTCAAAATGGCCGCTGTCATTAAATCATTTTCACACTTTTTTCAGGAAAATCTTTGCTAATTTTCAAGAAGTTACAGTAGGGATAACATTTATACTGTTGCTAATTTTTTAAAGTAAATATGTTGTGTATTGAATCAATGCATAATTACTCAGTGATTCATTATATATATTACAGTTAAACTGTGTTAAAAATGTGTGTATCAAATTTGATACTGCAGGTATTTATCTCTGGATGGTCATGTCACATTTTTGTCAGGTAATCTACATCAATCCTACCACAATACAACCACACACTATTTTGCAAGCAGTGCACCAGCAATCACCTCTCACATGCCTACTGTGAAGGTGTAAGGTGCATCTTTGCCCGAACAAGGACCGAAACTGTTCTTGTGCCGACCACAAAGTGAAAAAAAATGGCTGTGAAAAGTTTTATGTATTAAAAAACAATGAGAGAAACTGCCTAAGATGTTCTATATTTTCAAAATGTTATTTGCACAATTTGATTTGTATCTAAAATCAACATTGTTGTGAGCAAAAAGTTGCCAAAAACGCCCAATGTATCAAATGTGATACAAAAAATATCTCCTAAACAAAATGATATATAAAAAAAAATTGAACTGATTTCATTAAAAGGTTTCATAAACATCTCAGTTCCAAAAAATTGGAATTTTCTGACAATGTTTTGATGGGTCAGGCTTTACAGGGTTAAGAATGTCCAAAGAAGCAGGAAAAAAGAGTCTGACTCCAGTTTGTTCGGAATGCAATAGACAGCACCCTATTTCCGTTTGATTTAGTGTCTCTTCAGAGCCTGTTCATTATGGAATTCAATTTTCTGATTATTTCGAAGGCGTCGCATGCCACCCTTTTTCTGAACTTTTCATTCCGAGCTTGAATGCAGCGAATATCCTAACTCTGGTCTTTTCCTGGAGTTTAGGTAGGTGATCAGGCTTTTGCCTACAGGGCACTGTTGCTATGGAAGTACTGCCTCTGATGTTCTTATTCTCTTTTATCTGTGTAGCTTTTGAACAGCTTTAGACCTAGCCATTCTTTTCTGTGTTTTGAGCACTGTGTGCGTGTGAACCACACTGCAGTTTTCAGACTGACACCTAAAAAGCTGATAACAATAATCTGAGGTGATGCTAACTCACGTTTTTTTCTTCTTTTTTTTTTTTAAGATCCCTAATAAATGTCATAAGTTAAGAATTTGGACTTGGACACTGAAGTGTCTGTGCTCTGTGGTGACACATTCTAATGTACTTTTGGTTGTACTGTTGGACTGTACCCCCTGACAAGCACACTTATACCCACATATCTGTAAGAAGCTAATATCCATCTTAATGTGTCAATTGGTAGAAGCACTCAGTGATTTGTTAGCAAAATTAGGTAATCAGTCCATTGATTTTGAATACATTTTACCCAAAAGTTTGCTCATCTTGGCCTTTAAGGTTCCACATATTTCCCTCATTCTGTTTTTTTATGAAACACAAACCTTTGTGGAAATCCTATGTGAAAAATAAGCCAATCACGTACCAACATATGTGAAAATATCTATAAATTGTGGTACTCACATGTGAAACTCGTAATAGTTTAACATCTCCATTCCTTTCCATACCTGGAAAAAGTCAGTCACATACAAATGTATGTAATTCACATGTAAAAAGGTTCACATTAAGCAGAGCAGCCGAATAAAATATTTTGCATGAGTAACACCCATTTTTTCCCAGATGAATACATTTGTGACTTATTTTGATAAATCATTAGACATTGAAATAACTTTTATCATAATAGCACTTCCATAATAAAATTAAAATTTTGAGGACTGTGAGAACAGACAGGCTGGAGATTGAAGAAAAGCAGGTGAAATACAATTTTCATTATTTTTGAATACAATTTCAGGATGATATATCCCTGACTGAATTTGGGAAATTGGATTGGTGTGGGCAATCAGTGCATGAGCACATCCAAGTCATATCCTCTTCTCCCCTGACCTTGAAGAGGACATGTTAGGTGAGCTCTTGGAAATAGCTTTCGGAGGGTGACATTAAACTCACCTCCCTCGCCGCCCCTGAAGAGCGGTGGTCTGATCCCCTCTTGTTATCCAGCGGAAGGCAGATAGTGACTCCCTGACAACATTGGGACTCAATTGCCTGTGCTTATTATCCTTTGGCATAGAAACATCTCACGTCTTGCTTGCTGCACAGGCTGACCTCTATTCCATCACTTAACCGCTGATGATAAGAAGGGGGAGACTGGAGCTGACTTATTCATGTTGAACCAATCGAAGATGAATACACAGCATGTCAGAGTTGCCCGGGTCAATCATGTTGACACATGTCAGTTGTTCGATGAATCCAACTGTGATGGTTAGTTATACGTGTTCAACTGGCAGCATAGCATCTTTCTTTGGTTTTTGGTAGAACATTGTATTTTGAAAGTAACAGAGTTAAGTTTTGAAGGAGTTGTATTAAACATCTCGCATTGATGTGCAGTATGACACTATATATACACTACCTTTTGAATATTGACTACACGTACCATTAAACATTCAATATCACTTTCTACTGCAGTCCTAGGGTTCATTCTAGAGGAAAGGTCAATGGTGTAGTGTTTGGTGAGGCTATTGGATATCTGCAAGCTAAACCAATCAATGCTCAGCCTTATGAGAGAGGCTTCTAGGAATGGAATTGTTGGACATGAAATGATGGGTGGCCATAACAGATTTCAAGCATTCGAGATCTATGAAATGAATCTCTCACAACCGGTGGCTAAAATATTACAGTCTTCTAATGCTGCACTTAACCTCCTTTTTTACAGTTATCGTGATGCGCCAAGGCCCAAAAAACATTTACGAAGGACTGTGGCATCAATTCAGCATGTCATATAACATGTTGTTCTGTTGTGTTGTTTCTTTTTTGAATTGCTTTGCCTGTTTCATGGAAACAGGAGGACATGATAATCGAAGTGTTTTGAAAAAAGAAAAATTAATTTTCGGGGAGCTGTTTTCCCCATCATGCATTTAGCTGTTAATTCATTTTGAGAGTTAGTCACCTCCTATTGGTAATTTATTTGGTTATCTTTGTAATTTACCATTTGGGGCATGAGAAATCAATTAAAACATAGTTTGGGCTTCATGTGCTGTCTGAAATATAAATGGAAACATTTATATCTTTATTTGAATGAGAAGTTGTGCTGCATCAATCACATGTTGACATAATATAACTTATTACATAGACTTAAACACTAACGCAAAAAAGTGGTGATTGAATAAACAAATAATAATAAGCAAACTTTTGCAAGTAGCTCAATCTGCTTCTGCCATTTTAGTGCTCTATAGACAAAAACTTTGCACTGCACGCATGTGGGCGCTTTGAAGCTGCAATCTGTGATCAGCGAGTGCGTCAAAACACCCTCAAATGCAATTTGCCTTCACTTTCAAAGGTGCAATAGAAGAGGGCCTGCCCTGTTTGTATCGTACACACACACACACTCGCCCACTCCACCATCCTTTTAACAGGTTTTGAAGACAATTAACGCATGGCATGCACATTTCTAAGAAAGCACATGCGGTTTAAATTTATGCTGGATGGTTCCCAGGTATAAGAAGTTTACACGTGTGATCTGCCTGGTTTGATGACATAGAGATGAATGGATGCAAATTCCTAACAAAAGTGGCTTACGTGTAATTTAATGTTGCATGTGACGGTGGAGGTAAATGAAGTACTGCTATCCCACTTTACCATTGACTTCCTGTTGCGTGCATATAGCAGGCATGAATAAAGATGGGTCTCCTGCACTCACAATTTTACAATGCTAATTTGATATTCTCTAACTTTTAGTTGTTTTCATGAATAAAGTAATGTTAGTTACATCTACCAACGTTTGCTTTTGCCTATAGCCATGTGTGGGTTGGTTGGTTTGTCAGCAGGCTTATACAAAAACTACCTGACAGACTTCCACATTTGTATGAGTTACTTCAATTCCATGCAGATCAAAATATATTTCCAGATTTATTGGAGTTAAACCGGTTTATACGACATTTGATTAGACTTGACAGGGACTATTTGCTCTACCAAGTGCTGTTCTAGTTTCTTTACTGCATCATCTGGATCTTTTGACCATCATTCCCATTGATAAATGTATATTGTCCATATTTGTAAACTTTTCTGTTCAAGAAATGAAGCACACAAGACTTTTTCAAGCAAATTCTGGGATAAGCCACATCCAATGCACTTATTACTTTGAATATACTTGTGACATAAACCGATGCAGGCAGTTGCTTTGCACTACAACCCTACTCCTCATTTTGTCTACGTTGAAACTGGGAGGAAATCTGCTCCAGTTTGCTACAACAAAAGTGGTGAATTTTGCTTGAGCTTGCACGGGTAATGGCTATGAATGGACAGAAAAATCAATAAAAAGATGCGGGGTGAAAACGAACTCTGATTCACTCTTGGCAGGAGAAAGATGTGTCTGTGCAGGTCAAAGATGTTGTTACTTGGGGAAACAGCTCCAGAGTTTTGCAGAGTTCTATGACCCCACTTCCTTAATGCAAAAACAGAGAGAGTGAAACAGAGACGGCCTACAGTGGAGAAAATAACAACTTGAGTTGAGTTTGAAATCTGTCTGTCTGACCTGTCACATCCGTACATACACAAACACCACTCACAGAGTGAATGTGTGTTATAACATCAGACGTCAGTGCTGTCAGGGAACTAGGCTATTGGCTATTTGCGGCCAAAAGATGGACTGCAAAAACAGCCCAGCTGTCAAATACGTCCAAATAAAACCAGACAAGTTGCATCTGAACACAGCTTGTTTGTGGGATGCAGCAGTCTCTTTGAGTGAGAGGGAACACTCTTAGTTTTAAAACAACTGCTCTGGTCAAAATAACGCCCCTCCACTCCCACTCTGCACTGCTGCTGCTTGGAAACAAAGGCAGTCCTGTTCCCTTTTTTAAAGTGAGATGCGTGGAAACCCATCTAACCAGTGGCTGTAAGTCTGATTCAGAAGGAGAGCCTTCATCCTGACAGTCACTCTTATTGTGGGGTTTGAGCTGTGGAGAAGAACAGAATGTCCTTATGTGGGTTTTAGGGAGATTCTCCTTCCTCCTCAACTCATGTACTTAAATTAATTTACATACACATTCATATTAATTGCAATGTGTCATGGAAAATGAGACATTTTTCTCCATCTCTTTTGGTTACTTCTACAAACTCTGACTTGGGTCAGATTTTCCATGACAATCACGTTCATGCTCAAGTGCCTCTTCTCAATGCGTCAAACTTGGATGCGTACAGTACAGTTGTTTTTTGTTTTGGCCAGTAGCCATGTTGCTAATGCAACAGTAAAACCACAGAGAAATGGAGAAATGGAGTCAAAAAGTTTTATTTTCCCACTTTGAATTAAAGTATTATGTTAACGTGCAGCAAGTCATGATACATTCATGTCAAAAAAGATCCAAACACTTTTCAATCATGGCACTGCATTGTGTTTTCTCCACTGGAAAGAAACACGCAAAGGCACTACATCATATTTTCTCGACTGCAAGGGCACGCTAAAATGAACTTTATCAAAATTGGACCACCGTAGACAGCACTTTATAATGTTTTCCTACTCTAAGGGCATCCAAAAGGGCACTTTTGCAACATTTATTTCAACGATGAAATTTCATTGGCAATTGAAGTTGGAGCACCCTTTAACAGTTGTGAATCACATGAAATCAGTTCCTTTAAAAATCTGACACAACGCATTTTTGTTTTTTTGGAGAGTCATCTGAGAGCAAATCTATTTTTTTTAGAAAATGCCTAGGTTAAGGAATTCCTCTTGGTTATCTTTAGGCATAAATGGGTGGGAAGATTAGATTCAGACGGTGGACTTAGCTGCTACAACAGAAAATACAGGAGCCAATCTCTACGTTAATACCTGCCATATATTCATAGAATGATGTCTGAAGGGTCATCATTCAATCAAGAACTCCCACCATCAGGGATAATGGTAATAGTCAATGTTGACATCACTGTAGATAAAATTATTTTTTTCATTTTTCTTCCTATGGTGACATCACGATACTATACACCCTGGGACTATATAGCTTCTACACGATGAAAAATGTTTTCCTTTGGCCAAAAACCACTTGAAATTGACCACAAAATTAATACCTGTAGCACCAGAGATGTAATTACATGCCACTGTATTGCAGCATTATGTCGTCCAAGAATTAACAGAAATATGTCCATTGGGGACCTGATATGACAGCACCTGGCATCACAAACATTACATTACAGTCTAATTATGCATAATATGTATAATTAATACTAATGAAGTATTCCATTTTACAACATTACAATCCAAATGGCTCAAGATCATAGCCTCAAATTACACAAGTGTGAATGTGTGTGTGGTTGTGTGTGGATTATCGTAGCAAAATAATCCATTTCCCAGATGGTGAAATTTGTCACCCTCAATAATGTCACAGTCATGAAATAATAATTAAAGGCAGTGATACTAAAGCCTCTGAAATGTTGCAGCTCTGCTGCAATAAAGTTATAACCTGCTCCTGCCTATTGACAACTAACTACCCTGCAAACAGAGAAACCCTTCAAGGCATTATATTGCCAGTGCTATAGCATTACCAGACTCGCAAGTGCTGTTACTCAAGCTAGAGGAAGTTCAGCATTAGCACCATAAAGCTTTGTTCACAGTGAGCAGACAAAGGTTTCAGTACTGTCCAATTCCTGGGGGGAGCTGCCTACCAAGGATTGAGCTGAAAATCCAATCAGACAAGCAAAACAACAAAAAGGATTGATCGCACTCTACCTGTTCATTCCATGTAAAGTATTGACAGTGCGCTGTGCTGCAGGGTAATCCAGTCAAAGAGAAAGGAAAATCTCATTTTTGAGCCTTGGTAAACAGTCCAGAAGTTCTGACAAAACAATATTTTTCCCAGATGGTAAAATTTGAGGGCGATGATCTCTTAATTCTCTGCTGTTCTAAGTTGATTTCACTCATGCACAATCGATGTCCTGCTGTTGTTTTCTTTGTTTGGTTTGGTTTACCTGTATTCACTGTTGCAAAGCATTATGGTTGACTCTCACAAGGTTTCCTACATTGATCCAGATTTTAAACTTAAAATTCTGTTGGGATTCAGTGACATCATGGCATCAGTAATGTTTACCTGTTAACACTTAAGTAATGCAGCGCTTTATCTTTGTAATACCATACACAATACTAATGCTTCTTTATTTATTTTTCAAATACTGTGTTTAGATGTAAACGAGTGAAAAAACACAGCCGAGGATTAAACTGAGAGATAATCTCATCGAACAACACACTTTGCAGGAAGGCTTTACAAATAATCCCGGACTCCAAAGTCATATCTAGGTTCTTAACGTCAGTTTCTGCTTCCTGGGCTGCACATTCTCATGAGAAAAAAAAAACTATGCTTGTATTAAAAATACAGGCAATACAAATATATGAGATTTATTTCAGCGCCTCAGCAGAGACATTTCCTGTAAACGACTGTCGACTTGACTATCTGGTTTCGCTTCACAAGAACCTAATGTTGACAAATGACACTGCCTTGTCAAGGTGGTTTATTTATGGTGGGTGTACAATACCTATTGTGGGCACAGCTCAGTGACTTGATGGTCTGACCCACCTCCACCATCTTGCATCTCGGCTCTCCTACTCATTCTGTCACTGCCTCAGAGAGTCAACTCTGCCTGTGTTTAATTCTTGTTTGAACCTTTCCTGAACTTACAAGTAAAGAGAATGAAGAGCATTCAGTCAACGTACGTCATCCTAGATTTTAGATTATTTTCTATCAAAGAAAAGGAAGAGAATTAGAAAGGGAGGAAGGTAAGTGAGTCTGAATGGTGTTGATATACAAAAGAATGTATAATGTATGCATAAAATAATCTATGTAGGTAGAGTGAATTCCCAGTCTTTCCTTATTCCTCGCCTAACCTCGACTAAAGTGTCCGGGGTTGACGACTCACCCCTTCCTCTACCTTGAACCCTCCCCTGCCCGCCCCGTGCAGTGTTTATTAAATCACACAGCATATGAACGCTTTATTAAATGAGAAAATATTGAAATTCAGACATTCCTCTCCAGTCGAGTTTGTTCTCACACTTCTCTGCTCTTAAATTGATTTCACGCTCTGTGGCTATCTGCATGGGAAATAATGTGCAGCATTATTAACTGGGAGAAGGGGAGGAGAAAATCACAGGGGAGGACAGGAGGCTCTGACTAAGAATCTGGGCCTTAGATAAATGCCGCCAGTCTGTCAGCTAAGGCTGCATCCAAATCTAAAGTGGGTATTCAGTTCAAATTAGCTTCGTTCTGTTGATGCTCTACCTCGCCTATGGCCTGAGGCATTTGAGCTTTCTCTGTGTTTGTCAGGGAAGCCTTTGTTGATGAGCGTCTCCACGTTTTCCAAGACTGCTTCCAGACTGCAACCTCCTGTGCCCTCATCAGCAGTAAATTGATTTCAGTGTTCTCTCTTAGGACCCAGTTGCTGGGGAAAGTCAGTGTAACAAAGGTAAATCTTAACCTTAATGTAAAGGCAATACAAAGTCTTTTGTTCTGTGTTTGGTCATTGTTTCTGTTTGATTAAAGAAAGGGCGAGAAAGTACCCTTAGGGAGGAGGCCAGGTGGACACAAAGGGCTTTTACTGACATGTAAAATGTGTTAATGTAACAAATGATCATGATCTCTTCCTTGGCGCTAATAATTAGTTTTGCTGCCTAAACCTAACCAAACTGCAACTATTTCACAACATTAACCATGATCTTAAGGCACGTACATAATATGATGTCATATATGTAACTTGTGATGTGAAATGGCATGACATGTTATTAGCAAAATGACAAAAGTCAGTGTCCAGTTGTTTCGCTCAAAGAGTTTTTGAGGTAAAGATGTCTTTTCAAAGTTCCAGTGCTGTGCCATTGCATTCGTTGTTCGGCCTGGTTTCTGAGAAATGTGTCCAAAAAAGTCATTTTCATCTACTGTCTTAATTTCCGCCTCAACTCCCACCTCTGATCTGACAGTTCTCTGTACCTGTATGGGGGGTATCCCCTGTAGTTCTCTTGAGGGCAGAGGTACAAACAGATCACTAAAAAACCGATGTCAGCTCCCGCACTGGGCATCTGTGGGCAGATCAATCGTCCCGCCGGTTCAGGTCCATTTTAAAGCTGCCTCAGCAGTTGTTGCGATTAGTAAAAGTAGATCCTGGTGAGCGCATTGCACCAAAACCCAAAGTCATGCATACATTTAAGTGGTCAAATCAAATCCTAATCGTAATTGCAACCAGGTGTTCCATTTCACTCAGAGACTGGTCTAAGACAATGTGATGTGAAAAAACAAAGTTAACATAACTGAGGCTGTTTAGAGCTCATAAACTGGAATCAGTGAAGCGAAGGTATTATATTGGTAAAATTAATACTGTATTCCCCCTCTGAAGATGTCGTTGAACAGGGGAGGAACACTGGTTTCTCTGTGGAAGCAGAGCATTGTACTGGATGCATTGTTGTACAGTGTGCACAGTTGTTGATGATGATGCATGCAGGGAATAACTCCAACAACAAAAACCAGAACAAATACAATACATTCACCATTTCATTGTTATTTGTGTGGCCTCATGCTTCGACATCAGAGACAACAAATACAACTAAAAGGCCCAAACACAACAGCTTCTAAACACATTGAGTCAGATGGCTGGCAGCAACGCTTCTGGGAGAGAAAATCAAACTCCTCATAAGCTGCCCAGTATCACAAGAGGAATCCTTTGATGATGGCAGGGAAGCAAATTACACAGTTTGGGTTCGACTACGAGTTTAGAGCTCAAATCATGTCGAAGACCAAGCTGTGTTGATCAACCAGTTTGAGCATTTGCTGCCACACTGCTTCATGGTACACGAGCAGATCTGCTCGGCATACAAACACTGGTGTGAATACAGCAATGAGGCGATTAAAGCCTCAGATTGTGTTTTACTTGCCTAATAACTTGTTGTTTACTCCAGTGTGTGTTTATCTTTCTCAGGGTTTTGTGTAATCCAAATGCAATAATGTTGTTTACACATGCAATGGCAATCTGAAAGCTGTGCTCGCTATCCATTTGATGTCAACATGTGAAGAGATGGCACTATAACGGTAGCAATTACTTGAGTTATAACAAGTGCTATGTGGCTGCTCCCAAAAAAGGAAAGGTTGATAATAACAAGTACAGGTTGTGATAGCCTCCTTAGTCCCTTGCATAACCAGATAATAGAGTGTAGATGTTATAGCTCATCGTATTCATAGCAAATATGAGCTTCGGCAACTCGGGATCTTTTATGAAATCTGTGTGTAACGTGATTTTCAGATTTAGCGATGTGAGTGAGAGCAAAACGGGTTCATAAGAGTTACATATTAGGGGTGTCACGATTCTCCAAATCCTCGATTCGATTAAATTTTCGATTCTAAGGTCACAGTTCGATTTGATTCTCGATTTTTTTTTAAAGCACAGGTTGCTATGAGATTTTTAGACTAGACTTTTATGCAATATAATATCTGACCTTTGTTCGCGATGTACCACACTACATTGTCAAATTTAAAACATTTATTAACAACATAATGTAACAATAACTTTTTATCTTCAGTCAATTGGAAACCTAAACAAAATAACCTGCCATCTAGTTTTGCAGAGCTTGCAAACTGTGGCTAACACTTGTCAACAATGCAAACGTTGTCACTGGAAATCCAAAATACTTCCACACCGGCGACTTCAGCGAAAGAGGAGGGGGTTCAAGTTCTGTCAATAGGTCTCCTGCATCTGCAGTTGCCATTTTTGTAAGAGTGGCGTAGCCCCTTTCAGGAACAGGGCGGTGCGTGAGGTGTGTGTGTGTAAGGTGCGTAAGGTGAGAGTGGGCGAGCGAGAGTGAGGGAGCATGCATACGTGCAGACAGTGAATAAATGGGAGTGGAAGGAGAAGCGAAAGGAGTAGCAGTAGTAACGACAGCAATAAAATGTACAATGTAGGCTGCAGTTTGGCAGTGAATAAAGGCGACGGCTCCTCCAGATACAGCAAAGCTCCCTGGTATTATTTCCCGACCAGCTTAACACGTGAAAGGGGGTTCACCCCGAAGGTAAACACAAACTTCGGCCCTGGAGGAAATCATCTCCCCTGTGCTTCCAGACCACGGTCCGGGAGCCGAACAGGAATGGTGTAACACCGTGCTATCGTTTGGCTGGCTGTAGCTAATAGCTACTGGCTTAGCTAGTAGCTAAGTTGGAGGAGGTTGACTCGCCGCACTTCAACACGTGCGTCTTTTTTTCCGCTTGGCAAGCCAACCAGACGTGACATGGGGGTGTGGCAGCATCGACGGTTCAATTTTTTAATTCGATGTTCATTTATTTAAAATCGAAATCGTGACACCCTTAATATATATATAAAATACTATACAATACTACATTCACTTTCTGTATAGTTAACAATAAGATGATAACATTGTTATTAATCACTTCTGTGTGTTAAGTATAGAGCAGGCTAGCTTTGGTCTCTTTGTCTTTATCCTGCTTTCCAAAGGAACAAGTCCTTTATTTTTATTTTACTGCAGAGAGAAACAAAGTGCCAAACAAAGTGTCATTATACTAAGGTATAATGACAATAAAGAAACTTTTAATCTTGAATCTTCAGGACATGGGAGGTAAAGATAATCACTGATTATTGCTAGTGGTGTATAAAGTTAATATTCTTTTGAATTTTATCTTTCGAACGACGTGTCTGTGTATTCAGCAGTAACTTCAGTTGACCTCTCTGTAACACAGTACATAGACGTCCTTGACATAATGTCAACACTTTGTCATGTCATTACACTGCGACTGCGTTGACTGTGTTTCTTAATTTTTTTTTAAAGTTTCTAATTAATATTTTGCCTTTCTCTTACAAATGTTCCCCCTTAGAGCGGAGACTAGTAACTGTCAAATGTACATGTAAGGCAAATTGTTAAAGCAACATTATTTAACTATTTCACTTTAAAATTCAAACTAAATCACCCCCCCCCCCCCCCCCCCCCCATTATCTGTTTCTGCTCTATGTAACTTCAGTGAGAGGGTAGGATCACAGTGCTACATACATGTTAACTTCAAGATTTATGTTTTCAACACATAACACATGTTGGTAGTCAACACAGACATTACGTTTGACAAATTAAATTGTGACAGGCCTAGTATTTTTTACACAGCAGCGATGATGCACTTAGTGTCTGTGGGGTAAGCCAAATCGCCCAAATGGCCAATTTCTACATGATGTTGCTTTAATCAAAACTATTTTACTGGAATCAAGTTAATATAACAAAGAAGCCGGCTGGACTTTCTAAATGAGAAGTTGGCCTGAATCAAACCTGTGCCCACTGCTGAGGACTCAGTTTCAGTACGTGGGCAGCTCTACCAAGCTGGCTATCAGGGCACCCCAGCTTACAGTAGGAGTTGTTGTTGTTGTTGTTATTGTAGTCGTATGTGACATGATTCCAGTTTTGTACTTAATGCACAGACGTGAGACTGACAAATATATTTTGATCTCACTGTCAGAAGGAAAATAAATAGTGCATTCTCAACATGGCACATATAATGGTGCATAAAATCCACATGTTTTCATGTATTTCCATCTCAGAAATCCAGGATCTGAATCAGCAATTCAACTCAACTCTTCAACACACACAATGATCCATCAGTCTGGGCTCACCTGCTTTTGATTCAGTTCACATATTTTAGTCTCTCCTGTCAATCTTTGAAGCACTGCTGGCTCTGCCCATTATTTCTCATGACACTGAACAGAACATACAGTGCAACAGGGATGACATGTGCCATGAATCAGAATCTGAAGAGGATCTGGTCAGCAAAAGATAAAAAAAAAAGAAAGAAAAAAGAACACGCAACAAACCTTGCAATCTGGCTCACGGTGGCACAGAAAGTGCTTTTTAATCTAATAGAGAGCTTTTGAGCTGTGAATTAGTGTGTGTATGGAGTGGAGGTAGTAATCCTCAGCCTGGCATGAGCCGGTGGTCTGAGTCCTCCTACGCTGCTACAGGGTGACACAAGCAGTTCTCTCAGCAAATCATCTTCCAGTCTCTGGCTTGTTAGCAAAGTATGAGCATATTTGTAAACAGTGCAGAGAGCACCCACTGTGTCTGGTCAAATACTGAATAATGTTAGCTGCACCTCTGACTGGCCTCGCAGGCTTTAGGCCATGTGTCATCTGCGCTGTCTGATGCTAACAGTACGACATTAGACTAGAATAGTACTTCATGCTCCATTTGCACGTAAATACACTCTGCTTAGTGCACTGACCTTGGAACAGCTTGACATCTGGTGCCTTGTTCAAAGTCATCCTGACAATGACGGAGAGTTTGTGTAAAAGTAGACGCTCCCGACTCATTGGCTCACATTTCACTTGCATCACTAGCACCAGCGTCATCGTGTTAATATTTCAGCTAAAAAAAATGCTCTCAGTGGCACATTTGTGTTCGCCTACTTTTCAGAATGAGGAAGTGGAATTCTGTGTTGCTATTCTCCTCTCTTATTAACAAGATCACTTCCATCTCCCAGTGAGTCACTCCATCCAGGACGCGGGGGGTTACCGGGATAGACACTGAGGGCTGAATATCGGTCTGGGGAATTGAAGCATTGCTTTGGAGGACAGTGAGTGAGCCTCTGGTGCCGGCAACTGCTCTGTTGGACCTGACCAGACATTTTCGCTGTTTCCACTGCTTCCCTCCTGTGTCCGACCAGCTCTGGAAATAATGAGATTTACACTGAACAACAGCATCCACTGGTAATCTCTCTCCAAGCCCTGTGTTGTTTGCAGATTCTTCCTTTTAATAACCCTTTGTCACTGTTTAACATTTCATATATCTGCTAAGATGAGGGAACTGACAGCTTTGTAAAAACCCAGTTCATGATGCCTTCTAAACACGTTATTATGCACATGATGACAGCTGAAAGACATGGAAGAATCATGATGAATAATTTATACCACAGAACAGACTGATGTCAGTTAGCAGGTCAAAAAGCGCTTCTGCTAAAAATGCTGGTCGCCGGCAAGATGTTTATAAAACAGGAGTGACAAGATTGAACATAGATGTGCTCGAGCTGTGGTTTTCCTCCAGGCTCTTTAATCGCCGCCCACATTGCAGACTTTTTTTTTTTTTTTTCCCACAAATAAGTCGGGTGTTGTGCTCTTCAACTGTCACTTCCCTGGTTGAATATTTAAACAGCATTAAGAGTGGCACAGTCAGACTCTCATCATGAAGCATTATATTGGGGATTTGTGGATGAAAATTGTCTCCAGATATCAAATACAGTTATTCTGTGAGGTAAAATATTTATATTCAAAGCTTTTAAGAGACATGTTGTGGCACCAATTTCTTTTGGAAAAAGGTAATTGCTTCTGACCTTTACAATGTAGCACAACAAAATATAAAATGCGAGAAAATATGCTCTAGTGAGACTGCATAAAGAATTGAATATGATCCACAATTGTCCTATTCATTTTCCTTTTTTATGATGAACTGGGTTTGTTGATCTAATTATATGAACTGCTGAAGGGATCTGACTAAAATGAGTATTTCATGGTAATTTATTTCTATTTAATTGGACTTTTTTGTGTCCATCTGTCTTTTTGTCCTTTTGTGAGAATATAATGCATGCCGTCATATCATCAGGTGTTTGTTCTTGCCTGTATCAAAGTAAATCAAAGACAGAATTAGTGCTAACTTAATAATATAATTAATTCTGATTGATTAATGATAGAAAAATGAAGGCATTAAAAAAAAGAATGCAAACTAATCGCACTCTTTGAAGCCCCTTGAACAAAACAGCTTTGTACTGAATGTAATGTCTTATGGAATGGAAAATATAACATAAAGCTATATTAAAAGCATTGCACATCAGTTAGGCAATATCGACATGCTGCTCTTTCTTTGTTGCTGTTGCAGCCGATTTTATGGACGCAGGTGGGTTGTCCGTCTCCGGCACTTTGTTCACACTTGCCACAGTGTGACTGACTCACACTCCAATAAGACGGACACAGTTTTAGAGGTTGGTGTAAGTCAGTTTAAAAAATGGGCACATTGCTGCTTTGAGCAAATACTAACTGTTGATGTCAGACTGTGTGATACATAACTATCTACGGGGTAAAACAAAACATAGTAAATAAAATACCTGGCTAAAAAGTAAATAATGTCAAGTTAAATTAATTTATAATTGGCTCTGATTGTAAGGCAACAGCAGCTCATGTTTATTGGTTCCCAAAGAATCTTTTTCAATCTATTCATTTACTCTGGGCCAGAGTGTGAGAAGATGGAATGAGAAATCCATCTGTTGCAAGGTCAATCAACAAATTTCTTACAATACAAGAAATGTCAAAGGTCAGAGCAATCAACGCGATCGTCTACCAAACAAATTAAGTATTCAGGAGAAGAGGCTGCCAAATGGTACATCTGCAGCTGTCTTTGTGGCAACAACAATAGGTATTTTAAGCCAAACCTGGATTTTTGTTTTTTCCCATAACCTAGAGCTTACCTAACCAGAGCATAAACATAACGTTGTGACAAGAGAGAAATAAAAAAGAAACTTAACATCGCAACATAAAGACACATAAAGCTTTAACTTATCTGGGGTTCTCCTGAAACTTATTTAGCTAACATTTATTCTGGCAACTGGGTTTGGTATTTCAGCTGTTTACGTTGGGATCATGGCGAGGGAAGATAACATAACTTCCACCATGATGCATTTAAACAGCTTCCACAATCATGCATCTGTTACTCAAACTGAACTTTCTGGATCATTAGCTCACGAACACAGCCCCTTGGATTTTTTAAAAAACACCTCTGTTTCCAGTCTGAATGCCTTGACTGTTTGCTTGAAATAAAGCTTTTTCTAAATGTATTCACTGCGTGCAAGTGCAGAGTAAGAGGCGGAGACTTAACTTTTGTTAGTAGATGTTCAACTCATCATTATTTCAGAATGTATTCTTCTTGATTTATTCTTCCACAGCTCTTGCCGAGGACGACTCGGAGGCCCCGAGTAAGCAGGAGGCTTTTGTGGGACAACTGATATGACCGCAACTGCTGACACATCCAAAGATCCCACAGCATCCTGTACTAGAGCTATTGTCCCTGTGCACAGTCTTAAACTGTATCTTAAGGTTCCACAGCTGCAGAATTGCAAAGGAACAGGAATAAGAATAGACAGAATAAACAGCAGGAGGATTTGCAACCAGGTTATATTTATGTCTTACAAAGGACAGCTTGAAGTAAACAAGCTTTTGGACCGAACGTATCATAAAGTGCAAATCAGGACAAAGGGCACCTGTCTGAGAAGGATTTTGCTAGTACTTATCCTTAGAACTGCTACTGAATACTGACCTTATTTGCAAAAAAAAAAAAAAAAAAAAAACGACCATGGAAGTATTTCCTTGAAGAGTTGAAAAGACAATTTGTCACATTTTATTTCCTCTCTCTCTGGATTTGTAAGCAGTAGGCTGCACCGTACACTTTATTTGCTCGCAAAATAATAACAGAGCTTTAACAATGCATTATGTAAATGTTAAACTAATCAACGTTTTGCCTTCAGCTTTTACAGAGAGAACACTTTTCACCACATCCGTTTTCACACCCCATTAACAGGGTGTAGTGACGGATAAGGTGTCTCGGGTTACCTGGGTGGTAAAAGGAACACGCGCCTTTCCAGGCCACATTCAAAGCATCACCTCTGACAGGTTGATGAGAAAACTTCACAATTTTTTTTATTCTCGATGGTGAGATAATAACACCTCCTAATGAGCCTGTAAAATGCCTTTCAACAATAATTAATAATTAGTACATACAATAATAATAATATAGGCTTATAACACATTTCTAAAAGAAACATGTCATTTGTTATGGTGCCAAAAAGTCTTTGTTCATAAGATGCACTCAAACATTCACCTATCAGAGAGCAGGTTTGCTGCATTGGCACAAAGAGGGAGAAGTGCACTGGTAACATCCTATCAAAGAAGCTGCCATGAAGTGTTTTGTCAAACCCTATATGTTAACCCGCTGGAACAACTTCTCCGCTTGCACACAAACGAGGCACTCACGCATGCACCTGTTGAGATGGAAAGAGACATTTGTTTAGCCCACAGAACAGTTAAGTGAGGAGCTGAGGTGCAAACTCTGAATAACACACCTCAGTAATGAGAAGAAAAATAAGAGGTCATCGCTTATATACTATTTTTCATTTAATTTAATTGCCACAAAGCAACTCAACAACAAAGCACACTTTCAGCCCCTCTAGCCTTGCTCGTTATCTGTTAGGCAACGTTGCAAGAGGTTACCTAAAACCATTTAATTGTGCCCTTTGGTACAGAGCTAGAGTATCGAGAAAATAATAGCCCCTCTAACCCAACAAAGACTAAAGACTGAAAGAAATTAAATTTATATGAGTGGGTTAATATCTGGAATACATTGAAGTATACACTTTTTTTTCTCACACCTTACACTAATTCTGACTACTTTAAAAGAAAAGTTAGTACATTACAGTGTAATGTAGTATACACTGTAGAGTCATGGAAGATCAGGGAACTTTGGCATTGCTCGTGCAAATCTGTTTTTCTCTGCTAAAACTGTTTATGTGCAATTACCACTGTTGTGTATCAACTGTATGACTGAAGTGTTGTACACACGTAAATATGTGCACTCAGCATTGTAATATGAGCAACACCCTCTTATTTATCATGCACCATGGGTGTGCAGTTTCTTCTAAAACTGATTAATTGCTCAGATGGGGAAAGCCATATGGTGCCATTGTAGTGTCGTACGACGGCGCTGATCACATGGTGACTTGTAAGGCTCATGCATCAAACAGGTATTTCTCAAAGGAGGCTAACATAGCTGAGACTTTCTGATGAAAGCCTGGCGTCATTAAGCTTTTTCGTCATGCTCGATTTGGATCGGTTACACTGACACGTGACTTTTTCAGCATATTGTACCGGAGAATGAATGTAGAGAGTCGTGATTGTGTCGTGAAGCTAGTTGAGCACAGGACTGCACAATTCAAAAACAACAAGGCACACAACAAGGTGTCAAGCCATGTCTATCATGGACAGGATTACATTTCTTTCAATTTGTTGATGGAAAATTGTTGCGTATGCAACAATGCAAGGAAATTTGCTTTTAATGTGACTGACCAAACTTTACCTTTTTCTCAAATCACTAGATGGTCATTTTGTTCTTGGAAGAAGCTTTTCCCATTGAACACAAATACAGTATGACAAACACTTTGAAGAGCCGTAGAAAATAACATACAAATGCTGTGTAACGCTGAAATGACAAGCCCATGTAATGAGTTTTGCTAGTTCTAGCGAATTTTCTATGTTCTCCATTTGGGCAACATAATCGCTAGAACAGACGTTGACAAACTAGGTTTCTCGGAAACCACAAATGATATGAAAAAAAATGTACATTTCTATCTGTTACAATTTTGTTTCTGTAGGTTCACTTCTCAACCTGTTTGTTTATGCTCAGTTTAGGTTAAGGCACAAAAACCAATTGGTTATGGTTAAGAAAACATTGTTTTGGCTTAAAAAAATATTTTTGAGTGCCACAAACATGGCTGCAGGTGTCTCACCCAGTTTTGTTGCCTCAAACATGGCTGAAAACTGTCCCAAGGTCTCCTTGCTAATGTGGACACGTACAAATCTGTGGTTAGCAGAAAATTTAACTGCTAACTTCTGACCCTGGAAAATGACCCTTTGGGTTACAGATATCACTTTCACGAAAAGTATATATATTTTTTTTTTTTTACATTTGTCTGACATTTAATAGACCAAACTGATGAAACATATAAAAAATAGAAATACAACAATTACTGATGATATAATCAGTAGTTGCATCTCTGTAGGTATCATAGAAGGGCTGCATGAATGTATCTCAGCAGGCTGTCGACTCAAATTAGAATACGTTTGCTGGCTGGAACACCACTCAAACACAACAGTGTGATCAAGTGGAGCCTTTATATAATGCCTAATATTTGCCATCTAAAGAGATGCTCTGACAGAGGAAAAATACCAGATGTTGTAGACTGCGTGAATCCTTGCACCTGAGGCTTCTGAACAGATGAATGCATATCAGTAGCTCTTAACGAGGTTGTGGAGCGACACTTGGAAGGGACGTGGATGCAAACGGTCCTGCATATAGGAGCTGTTTTATCAGCCATAGGAAGGCCCCTGAGTAAGAGGCAAAAGAACCGAGTTCCCCCTGGACCTCTCAGTTTCCCTGTAGATGATGTTAAGGAGGTGGGCACAGCTGGCTGGACTCATTCTTTCCACTTTATTTTTTTCTAGACATCACAAATTATCTATAGTCTAGCAAACTCTGAACTGTGAACTCATCTTCAAATGCAAATTTGTAGGACGTCAGGAGTTACATCACCCTATGTTTGCTTCTTTGTACAACTCAAAGCGAGTGGACGTAATGAAAAGCAGAAAGTCAGTGCTCTAAAGAACATTCAACAAAATAGACTGACTTAGAAATGTGTAATTCTGACCAATTAAAAAGGGAGGTAGAGCAGTAGCTGATAAAACAGTTTCACGATTCATGACGCTGTGAGGTTCACAGTTTGAACTGCGGGACTGAAGAACACAAGCATTAACTTGAACTATTAGAACAAGTTATCCCCTGCTGGCTGGTTGATCCACTGAATGAAACACAGTGATATGTTTTATTTTCATCTGTTAAAAACCTTTGAGATGAATGAGAATATCTCCAGCATGCAGCCCGTAAGTGTTCAATGTTAAATACATTTTTTTTAAAAATCATATGAATGAATTGCGTTACATATATGAACCAATAAATTGGGAAATCACTCATTCTTAATATATTGAAATGTTTTATAAACATTTTTCTGGTTGATCGATTTCTGGTTTCATTTCATGATGGTTATTTTCCCAATGACACTTTCTTTCACATCACATTTTTATTTTATTTTTTTATCTCTCATATCACATATTATTCTAAATCATTGAATTTGTCTCTATTATCCAACATTTTTTGTTCACTTGCCTTCAGCTTCTTGTCTTATGCATAACATTTAACCATATACCCATATAAAGATCAAATTTAATACGTAATTAAATAATAATTAAACCAAATGCAACAATAATACAACAATTACCATAATCAACATCCACATTTATCACATGCCATGTTTTTTAAGAGCAACAATCTAGTTTCTTTATGCAATTAAAAACCAAATAGTAAGATAAAAAAAAACAAAAAACAAAAAAAACAGGAGAACAAATAAATTGACTCCCTGAAGTTTTTCTCATTCTAGGTTCATTCTAACTCTCCTTGGTATGTCTGTTTTTAATAATGCTCACTCTGTTCTACATAACTTTCATTGATTTAATTCGGTCCATCTGGAATCTGGGGGGATTTATAAGTGGATAACTCCCTAAACAGAAATGTCTGAATGTGATGGAGCTCTCTGGCTGTGAGAGTCAACACAATTCATCCTTTTTGTCCCTTTCCTCTTATACCCGTTCGCTCCCCCGACCCGTGATACATACAGCGAGGCTCATCCATCCTCACTGTACGCATCTCTTATATAAACAACCACCTACACAGACTCCTCTGCGACTTCTTCTATAATTTCTCCTGACACGCAGTCTGTTGATTTTCTTTCCATCAGTGTTGAATTTGAGCTGCGCACAAATACAAACCAAACAAATGCTTTTCTAAGGTTTGTTTATTAAAAATGTGTGCAATACAGTGATGCATTATTCTAGGACGGATCAAGGTTAATTTTGTGTGGTCTCCCTGCATGAATTATAAATAGGTGCTGCAATTGTGCGTGTGTGTGTGTATGTGTGTGTGTGGCTTCACAAACGAAACTGCAACAGAAGTATACAGATCTAATTGCCTGTGAGAGATGAAGAGCCTGTGTTTATTAATTCAATTTGTGCAATGTTTAACTCATAAACTTGCAATTGTGTCTAATCTGATTTAGATCAGAACACTTGATGATGACAAATGTACTTTTTGTTTGTTTAAAGTTTTAAAGTAAAATTTTAATTTTAGATGTTTTTATGTTGTTTTTTATTGCATTAAATAACTAAAACTGGGTCAAAACCAGCACACTTAGAAACATGTGTTTCACATTCTCTTGCATATTCACTTACATGAGAAGCCTACAACACATTAATAGAAATTGTAATTAGAACTTTTCACAAGCATATTATGTGTGTGTGTATATATATATATATATATATATATATATATATATATATATATATACATACATACATACATACATACATACATACATACATACATACACATTACATTTTTCAAATATTTGTGTAAATTACAGCCCTGTCAATTATTGGCTTCATTTGTTTCTCTTTGTGTTATAATCATACACTGTAAACGCGATGTTGTGCATTAAAATGTCAATTTCAGAGGCGTTAGCGTTTTTGTCTTTGCTTGCAGTTTGCCCTGTTTTCTGTCTATATGCTAAGCTAACCTAATCACTTCCTGTGTCCAGTTCTATACTTCAGTGTGAGTCTCAGAGGGAAAAAAAAGCACAAGCCTGCCCTTTTCTTATAATTAACATCTAGATCCTTCATAATGGTTAACATTTGGGGATTTTCTTTCAAATCCTTCCTGGAGGTAGAAATAATATTGTTGCCTGAGTGCCTCCATCATCTATGTATACAGCTCATGTGACATAAGATTATGTAAAAGTCCATAGATACCAATTCAGTCCCCATAATGGTTGTTTTCCAACCATAGTTTCACACATCGTTAGTAATTTAAACACAACGCTGCGTCCCCCCTTTTTTTCCCATTAGTTTTACATTTACCCCATTCTTATTATGAGGCCTTGTTGGTAGACAAGAATAATTGATGATAGAATGCAACATATTTTATTTGGCCTCAAGTTCAGAGCAAACGCATTTACCTTGCACAGATTAGTTTCGAATTAAACTTATATAACATGGGGTCTAAGCAATCAGACCTCTCCCGGTAGCTCTCCGCAACTCATTTCTTTGACAAAGTTTAATTATCTTTAATGGCAAAGTCAGGCTCTGCATATCTGGTGAGAAACAAGGTCCATTCCTCATAAATTCATTATACTGTTGGGGCCTGGGTAGGAGGTGGCGCTTAAGGCAAGTAAATGCCTTGTGTCATTTATGGAAATGCAGAGAATGAAGTTTGCTGCGGTGTTTTGTTTTGATTAGACTGCAAAGAAAATCATCCATTGAGACAGAAATAATTAATTGTAATCAACCTGTATAATAGGATGGACACTTTTTTTCGAATACTTTAAACAAAATTTGTGTCAGATGTGCAGGTGTGTAGGGGCAGACGACTCATGCCAGACAAAAAATATTTACTTTCATCATCATTATCACTTTCTTTGTTGGATAAGGATCCTGTTTAAAACCTATTTGCGATAAAGCTTATATTACATCATTTGATGAGATAGGTAAACATTATTTCAGTGGTACAAGCCAAAAAAACTTCTTCTTTGGCATCTAAATCATCACAAACATCACTAAAAAACCTTTCTGACAGACACTGTGAATATATTCTTGCGTCTTTTGGAGATTACCATTGTTTCGTTACCATGGTTGTTTATGTCTCCTTTTTAATTACTTAATATATTTTACATTTTTGAAGGGTTTTTCTTTTTTCATAAGGCACTGTTGGAAAAATAAACAATTACTTTCAAGATCCCCTTGAATATGAGCAGTTGCCTTCTGCGGTCGGCTGTCATCAGCCTGTGTCACATGAGTAATAATGCATGCGTCCTGCGCGTGTGTGAGGTCAAATGTGGGGAAGGATGACGTCGGAAAGATTACCTTATTAAATTTCATGCAGATTGGTGTTTTGAATTATTCAGACATTTCTCAGAGTCAGACCTGCTCACCAGACGGACAGGTTTACATCGGCTGAGTTAAACCTACTGTAAATGGGTAGAGACAAAATTCCACCACCCACATGTTTTTTCTGGCTGAGTAACATTACACTGAAGCTCAGACAAGACAAGAGGAGGAAGAAACTAATACTGTAAAACCTTCTCACACTGACAGAATGTCATCTAGTTACTTGTTTACCGTCGGGTAGACGGTTCACCCTTACTGGCCAAGTTCATGGTTTGCACTTAAGTAAAAGCAGTAATACCACAAATGATCAAAATATACTTATTGAAATATACTCATAAACATACTCATTATGCAGAATAGCCCATTGCAAAATAATGCATGTTGTATCCTCATATTATGATTGTTAATGCATTCATTTATGTCAGTTTAATATTGCAATTGGTAAATGTGGGGCTAATTTTATGTATATTACTTTTGTTCCCTGCTGGGCAGCTTGTAAATTTTGCCTCTGGGATAAATCAAATTGAATATTGTCAACCTGCTAACCTGCCAAGAGTATCAGCAGGCTAATAAGTATGTCTGGAAGAAAAAGAAACGGCAGTTGTCATTTCAGTGTGTCATCTACAGCGGACTTTTTGGCAATTGCTAGGATTTCCTGAACTTATTAAGGTTTGTTCGTCAAACAAAAAAGTAACTAATCCGACTGGGGGACCTATTTTCTGTTCTTCCTGCCTGGTGTTTCTGGGTATGTTTGTTTGAATGTTGCTGCCCACACCATGAAAGTGACCCCACCTTTCTCTGTTTAGTTTTCACCCCTCCCAGTGGGTCCTCCCAGTTTGGAAGGCAAATCGTCTCTGGTCAGATGGAGCACAGTTTTTGCAGTGAGAGGCATCTTTTCCGTTGTTTTCCTAACACAGCTGAGATCACAACAGAAGAAAAACGACGATAAACAACACGTCTTGAATGAAAATAAAAGTTTTCGTAGTTAGTAGAGAACAGGGAAAACAAAATTACCCTCTTCCATTGTATAATAACCAGTCAACCTGCGATTGTTTCTGATTTGTACATCGATCCATCCTCCTATCAACAGATGCTGCTTCTAGTTATTTTGATCTGTGAGATCCTCGACTGTATATCTGAATCCAACAGTGACTGCAGTGAGAGGCTCTCTCTTGCGAAGCTCATTAACAACAAGAACAACAGCAACAAGAAGAAAAACCTGTCTGCATTTCCCAGGTGTAGCCTGACCATTTCTGGCAATGGCTGTATACAGTATCCATGGAAACAAAAAAAAAATAACTTGGCAAACGTTGGCACAAAAGAGAGGCTATCAAGTTTATTTTGTACGTCCCCGAAAACAAAAAGCAAAGAAAGCGAACACTCAGACATATCATAATTCAACTTAATGAAAAGAAGCCTTACACCTCACTGCTGACACATATGATGACTCATCGTCTAGGAGGCTAATACCAGCGCTATTGGCTTAGACAAATGGCATTGATGCTGGTTGTTTAGAGAATGTGAAGAAATGACTAAGGGACCCCCAGAGCACAGTCTTTCCCAGGGCCTCAAAATGGTTGAGACAGGGGCTTTGGGAAACAAAGCGATATAAAAAAAAAACCTGGCTTTGACACAGCTCCAGACCAAGACACTGGCACTCAGACCGTAAATCAAACGAAATAAAATCTAGTTTCTGTAAGACAAAATATCCACCCTTAACAGTGAATTCTCACCATCTGTAACATCGAAAAAATCTTCCCAAATACTAGTTGCACTCATTAAAACGAAAGAAGTTGTTGCAGTAAATCACATGTTTTTAACAACCTTGTTTATTACAGCTCAGGAGGATTCCTGTAATGCCGACTCTCATTTATTTGTTACAGTGTGAAGCCTACAAGACCAACGTGTTAAAATGAAAATGAAGGAAAGACTTTATCTGACATAACTATGGCATTCAACTTGGCAATTTGGAAACGCAGTTTTAACACAGCCCACCTGCGTGAAATATAGATCTTTCTTCATAAAGCAAGCTGCTGCAGTGATTTTCTTTTCCTTTTCATCTCCATCCTCCTGTGTTTCACTTCCCTTTATCAGGTGTGTAACTGTCATGAATTATCTGTGCCTACGCATCTGTGCCTCTGCACCTTTTACACGCCTTGCACATATTTTAGTAACAGCGCCTGCGTTGTTTTCTTTTGCTGTATCTCAGTCTGCTCCATTCCTCAGACATGCCAAGCCACAGTGTAGCAACACACCTGTTTTTCACTGTACCATCAAAAGTAGTAAGCTCTCAGCTTATACTGCTTTCTTGGTTCCAGAGATCAGAGAGCTTTCAGTCTCTCGAGTCTCTCTTTAATGTGTCAAGAAACCATTCCTCAGGTAAATTCACCCCAGGAGCACTTGGTCTCTGCTGTCGGATGTGTCACAGATCCTGTCAAGGCATTGTGGATTACTGAACAGATTCTTCCTCACAGGAGTGTATTGGTCCAGATTGCTGATACTGAGATAACCAAACCCCAGCAGGTATACACTCCTAAGTGTTGTCTCCAGAGTGAGGCTGTGCAGCTCAGACGTCATCACATCTTTGTTGAAATGTTAGGGATGTTGTCCATTCCAGTCCAGGATAAAATGATTCCGCAAACCACAGATACATTAAAATTTGTATTCGTCACAGGCTGCATGCTAAGCGGACATGTCTGCAAATGCGGGACTAGAGACCAAAGTAATCCTTCTGAGAAGCCGGCAGAGGCTGATCTAGCAAATGGTTAACCAGCGCCTAAAGTCGGTGCCAGTAATGTGCTACATTTGGCTCATTTCCCCAACAAAATAAAAGAGAACAAGAAGAAGAAAGCCCAATCAGTAGCCACTGTAGCTAACGAAGGAATGCTAGTTACCAGCCTATAAAAGATAAGCTGGTAGCTGATCCAGTTGGTAGCTAGGGTTACCACTAGGGATGTTCCGATCCGATCACGTGATCGTTAATCGGAGCCGATCACGTGGTTTCAGACTCGATCGGAATCGGGCGTTGTATCCCGATCAGGGATCGGATATATATACGCATATTTTTTTCTCATTATTTTTTATCACGGTTATGTACTGGTACAGAGTCAGACCATCCGACATCACTTTGTTGCAGTGACACTATTGGTTTAATTTTAAATTCGGACCCAAGGCCGATTTTATTTTGTTTTTTAAAAGGACAGAGTAATATCCTCGAGACAGCGACATGGCCACAAATATTACAGAGAGGGTAATTAAATTAATTGCTCTGGATAACCAGCTCATCTACGTGGTAGAGGATCAGGGTTTTCTTCGTCACCTGGAGTTTTTTAATCTCCGGTATGCTCCACCATCTCGGCATTACATTACATTGATTCCAATTTCGAGTTACAATGTGCCGGTATGCGCACTAGTATTGTGGGTCTCATACAGCAGAGCATGTAAAACAGGCAACCGAGGAGATGCTGAACACGTGTGAAATAGACAAGCAACGCGTCCACCTCATTTTATATGACAACGTAGGGAATATGAAAAAATCAGTGGATGATATGGAGGTACCAAGCGTGGGCTGCGTCTCTCTCACACTTCAGCTGGCTGTACACGAGGGTCTGCTGTCACAGTGCAGTGTCACAGACTCACCTGCTAACACAAGGAAGGTGGTCGGCCAATGTTGGAATAGCATATGCAGAATAAGGAAGAGCCATATGAAAGTATATACTTTATTTCAACAACAACAACAAAAAAAAACTATTAAGGAATGCAGGTACCTTTTTTCTTAATGCAGCTGTATTATCCAGGAAAATATGGCTGGGTATTGGATCAGGACTCGGTATCGGCAGAAACTAAATATTAAAGGACTCGGATCGGATTGGGGTAAAAAAAAAAAACCTGATCGAGACATCCCTAGTTACCACCTTCGTGGAATTAAAAGTCGACTTCTCAACTTCCCGCTGAATCCTCATTATATTCCGCTGGCCTCCTACACCACCAACAGTCGGTTATCATTATCAGATCTGTAGCAAGCTTCAACAATGATGTATCCTCTGCCAACTTCTCAGCAGTATTAATCTTGTCCTCAGGACATCTCTAGCCATGTTTGTAGCATTAGTATTTTTTGTGCCTAATCCTAGCCAGAGCAGAGGCACAGCATTGGGACGAGAGAACAAGGTTTTTAAAATTTAACCCAAACAAACATATAGTAAAACATAAATTACTGTGAAATTTGAATTTATTTGTAGTTTGCAGAAACTTTGCCAACATTTATTCTGAGGTTAAGGTTGCATTTTTTTCCTAAACTTTTACCTTCCCACACAATGTTTGGATGTGGATGCATTCATGCACCCAAACGCTTTCTCATCCACACTGAGCAGACTCACACAAGGAGCTAAGCCTGAAGACGGCCCACAGGCTCCTCGCAGGCAGTTTCAATGCCTTTGAGCAATATAATACAATTTGGCATCCTACAATTTAAATTAAGAAAAATGGTGTCATATATTGTTTTTTCCCCCTACTGCACAGCCCTAAATAGAATTTACTGGTTATTAGTCTGGAGCTTCAAAGCATAACTTGTGGAAAGCACAATTTATCCATACCGAGGTCCCAAGGGAATGGAGGTCTGCTGTATACCTGTCAGGTACAGCTACAGCTGTTAGAATCGAACTATTGGGCTTTTGGTTGCAAGCAATCTGTAATTTAAGGTGACAATACCAGGTGGTTCCACCAACCTCACATCAAATCTTATGCATTATAGGCAACAGTGACCATAACTTGAAAGTTTCTTGAGACTGTTTTTTTAGAGTGAGACAGTTGCCAACAGTAGGTGACTGGGTGTAGGCAGCTCACAGATGGGTACGTACTCAAACAAAGTTAGTCAGGCCAGAAAAGAACAAAGAACAGTTCCCAGGCAACTTCATTCAGGACAAACAGAAACTAAATAAACAAAATGTGGACGTCTTTGTTCAGTCGAGTGAAGACCATTGCATTCCACAATTACATGCACACACGGCATGAACGTATGCACCATCGAGCTTGTTCCACTCCAGTCTTGTCCTTTTTTAAGAGGCAAACTCTACGAAAAAATCAATTACGTGAAATGGAAATTGAGAATGTTCATTCTTTGAACTGAATTGAGTCTAGAGCACAGGTCAACACAGTGGTGAGAGGATTGCATTGTGTTTGTGCAACATGCAGAACCAAACTTCGAAAGCTTCTTTTGTGTTTTCTATCTCGGGAAACCTCAGCTCAGGTTGTTCGGTCTGGTATGTAGATGTATTTTTTGGGTGCAACCTTATTCTGATTGTGGGTGTTCACACATTTTTGACTGTAAAGCTCAGAAAACGTTTTTTTTTCTTTTTGCTACGTATTTGTTCAGCACTTTTTAGTATATAATTTGGAAATAACATTTTTGACAGGCTCTGCACTGCATGGACAAGTTTATCTTTGTTTGCTTGCAGATCGTCAGAATGCTTCTCCCCCTTTGTCTTTGCTAACCTCAGAATAAATGATAGCTAAGTAGATAAGTCAAAACTGAATGTTTCTTTACATTTGTGTAGGTTCATTCTTCTATTTCTCTTTCTTCACAACAGTGTTTCTATGCTCTGCTTAGTTTAAGGCACAACAAAAATTTGGTATGGGTTGGAAAAACATCTTGATTTGGCCACCTCTGTCCCCTCCACCACCTGATCTGACAGTCAGTCACAATGTGAATGGGATATGCCACGTTTGGAACAAATGTCAACCTCTGACGTATCTGTGTTTTGAAGAAACCTCAACTGCAAACACTATATCCTGGCGACTTGGCTGTGACGCGGCCATCTTTCCTCTGATGTTTGATAAACCACTGAAACAGGGAAGAAAGACCATAAGCATGATCGGCTTTGCTAATGGTCAGGGTTTGCTAGATATGCTACACATGTCAGAGTGAGACACCACATTATGGCCTGTCATATTAGCAACCTATTACAGACATTAAACAATTGTTTTGCCTAACAAAGGCAGTCAAGTTTACACAAACGCACATACTCTGTACATTCCAGACAGATGTTTTTTAACTTGTTTTTTTTAGCCCATTTCTGCTTAAAATGAGAAACCACTCTAGCTCATACGAAAAAGTAATTTATACACCACGAGATGTTAGGCTTACTGATTTTGCCCTAATTAGTGGAGCCAACTTTTTCGCCCGGCTGACCTAATAATGTAGTAAATTATATGGTTTACCTCACAGTAAATTTTCAGCAGTCACAGCTACATGTTGGCCATCTCATATCTGGGACAACTAGATAGTTAGACTCTACAACCAGCACCGCTCCCAGTAGCATACATCTGCATCAGTGTGCGAAATACCCGTCAGTATTTTGGGGGGCCATGCATCTCCAGATTGTTGCGTGATACCGATCAAAATTTTCTCAATATGCAGTAGGCATATAACATGACATTACCGGTACATTACGAGACAATCAGTCTGTAGCCTACATGACAACACACACGCACACACTTAACAATGTTTGATAATCCGATATGCTACAGCAGTATTTTCCCTAGATTTTTTTGTAGCAGTGGGGCGCTGAGTTGGTAACCTAGCAACACTAGGGGGGTCCGGGGGGGAAAAAAAAACTTTTCAGAATTTCAGAATCAGAATCTAAGACATGAGACAAAATAGTGTAGAAGTTGACATTGCTGCTAACCTCTTCAGCATTAGAGAGCTTTTTTACCACTATTTTCTTTATTATTATATTTTTTATGGAAACAGAATCTGTTTCAGAAGTCACTGGGTCACATGCCATGGAAGCTGATGAGAAAAAATATTTTAATATTGCATATTAATATTCATATAAAATAGAGGAAGCACTACAATAGATAAAAAAGAGGTGTCAATCTGCTGCTGGTTTGGAGTTGCTGGGTCACATGACATGGAAGATATTGAAAAAAACTGCAATTATTTTTGTATTAATATATTTATGCTAAGTAATTTAATGACAGTCCCTAATCAGTTTCCAGCGATGCAGCGTGAGGCTCTGGGAGGTGAGCTGACCGTCCTCCTGCTGCTAGCACTGGGCGAACCTCTTTCCGTTGTCCAACCAGCCGGGAAGTCACTTGTGCTAGCAGCAGTAGCAGTTAACGTTACCTCAATCAGCACCTGCTGCGTCTTCGGAGCACTCAGCCTCAACTTCACGTTGTTCTTCTGGGGAGTCCGTGGGTGGGAGAGGATCCTCTGTTCTGGTAGCAAGCAGGATCACTGTGCTAGCTGCATCAGCATCGTCTTTCGGTGCCTCTTCATCTCTGAGTGCCACCCTTTTTGGATGTGAACCCAAAGTGTATAAGTGATACACTCTGGCTTAGCTTTCGCTTGCTAGCCATTTTTAGTATGATTTCCCAACATTATGTCTTTCTTATGTTTGGTGCACATGGCTAAATTGCATACGTGCACAGGACTGGCTGGCTCCACTTGGCAAAAAATAGAACATATTTGTGAACAAATGTTTTGAATTCTGAATACTAGACATGGTGAGCTTAAAACATTTTAGTGACCACTAGTGACCATAAAAAAAAAATATATATATATATATATATTTTTTTTTGACAAAATTTGAGACCCCCTTCAAATTTTGCTTTTGAGGCTTCCAGGGGCCTCATGGGGTTAATCGGGGGGTCAAATTTTCATACACTAACTATGTTCATATGTATATAGGGGTTTATTCTTTCTATTCTATTTCTTACCGTTTTAATTATTTTGTTTATTTTTCACTATTGTTATTGTTATTTAAAATACTACTGTCTGTTTGCTGCTGTAGCAAAGAAATTTCCCTGTTTGTGGGGCAATAAAGGTATACTGATTCTGATTCTTATTACTCTACGCTTTTAAAGCTCATGCTAAATCAATAAGTGAAAATTATCTGATGTTCTCTGGTTCATTTGTGAAGTACCAAAGCTTGGCAGGCCGCCTGGCTTTTGATAATAAATACACCTTGAGCGAGACACACGAGTGGTGGCCTTGATGTGTTTCTGATACAATAACAAAGTAAGTCTTCAGTCATGGGATGATTGAAAGTCAGAAAAAGGGAGAATAAAAGTATTTTTAGAGAGCTCTGTATTATTTTCAAAGACAACTGAGGCATCTCAAGGGCTCTCGTCTGCAGTGTAATGTGAGAGAAACGGGATTTTCTCACCCTCATTTTTCTCCTTGTGACTCCTTTTAAATAATTGAAAGCTGAGCAAAGCCGGGCAATTCTGTCCCATTGAATGAGAGAAAAATTCTTCTGGCGGGCTCCTGCAGTGAGACTGTTGAAAAAGCCAAAACAGCTTAGATTTGTAATATCTCTACAGCTATGTGGTGTCTCGTCCATTGTTGTACTGCTCATCCCCAGGGCTTTGCAAAGAGAAAGTCATTGCTGAAACATTCAACTGGTTTCTGACATCTAGACTATTTTACTCTGAGGATTTGGGTCTCCGAGAACAACTGCATTGATCGCAGTTCCTTTTGAGTTGTTACGTCTGTCCTCACTGAAACTTTGGGATATCAATTGATCTGCTGAAATTACCCTGTCATACAATTAGTGCCTCTATAGACAATGAGTAACTGCCTATGGAAATGGCTGTATGTGATAAGGCCCCGCTCCATACAGTAATTATGGTATTATCAAATGTAAGTGATTTCAAATACGTCTGTGCTTTCTGAGAACAGCCCGTAATTAAAGTCAGTCAGTCTGAAGTCCGTTCACTTCTAATGTGAGCAGCAGTCGTATGCACCTCTAGTATCAGGAACACATTTGATCATAATGATGACAGAATATTTTAATATATCCCTTCATTGCTTTTAATGAATGTTTGAATCTGCTTGATTTGGACAACACAGCTTTGATTAGGCACAGCTATGCTTTGGGAATTTATTTCTGGACCATCAGTGATTTGAGCGCTTCCGTTAACCGTTTCAGGGATTGTTTAGGCCACCGTACACTGATGTCTGCAATACAGTATATAGTTGAAGCTGTCCATGGTCTAATGACTAATTCTAGAGGCTATTTTTGCATGAAAATTTATCTATGTGTTCATACTGAGCTTGGCTTTCTAGTTGAAAGTTACAGTAAACAGACTTTGATGTTCTCATACATGCGTTCTGCCCTAAAATTCAACCAATTACATATTTTCTTTCATGTAATGAACACCAAGATGAAGAACTGTCTCAAGTCAGGAGGGGTATACTTGAGTGGGAGCTTTGTTTTTTTTTTTTTGAGCAAAGGCCACTCATCAAGTCTTTTTTTGCGTTATGACTCTCCTCAGTCGATCAATCAACCAATCAACCAATCAATCAATCAATCAATCAATCAATCAATCAATCAATCAATCAATCAATCAGTCAATCAGTCAATTAGCTGAGAGACTAAACTAATAGCGTCAGTGTTATAATAGTGTTTCGGCTTAATTGAATAGCTTTGGGGTTTTACATTAAAGAAGATATGCTTATTTTCAGGTTCATAATGTTATGTTGGGTTACTGCTACAGTAGGTTTACATGCTTTATGGCTCAAAAAACACATAAGTTTCCTCACACTGTCCATTGCTGCAGCACTGCTCCTGTCTTTTTAAGGCCCCTCCTCCCAAATTCCCAGTCTCCTCCGATTGGCCAGCTCAAACATGCCTGAGCCATTGCCGTTAACGACAACAGAGCAGCCACGCTAAATCAATTCTTACATGCCAAACTAGCAAACTAGACAAAAATTATGTGTGACATGGTAACGTAGTCTGACGTCACAAAGTCACAGAGTTAAAGGTGAGACCACTGGTGTGGTGTCTCAGGAGCAGTGAGGAAAAGGGGAAGAAAAGCAAAAGCATTAGAGGTCTCCTTTCACATAAGGTTAGCTAAGAATTCTGGTGCACATTTCCATCATGACAAGTCAATTTTATTTATATAGCCAAATATATGCCTCAAGAGGCTTTTTTCAATATGTACAGCGTAGGATAGATTTCTTCAAGCCAATTTGATATCAGTTTTGATACGCCTAACTGAGTCAGCACATGCAGCATGCAACACTTATCAGAGCTGTGAAAAATTGCGTGGGAATGTCACACTTGCAGAGTCTTGAACAGAAAACCTGTTTTGATCGTGGTAAGTCACATTAAGTAAATTCACTCACACTGTATGTATTTATTTTAAGTTGTGTTTAATGTTTCATATGTCATAGTCATGATAACTTGAGGTTGCCATGACAAAGTTGTGCAGTATGGAAGCAAGTCGGTGTTAAATGTGAGGAGTGATCCCTTCCTTTACAGTGCCACAGAGCATTTCAAAACTCTCCATCTGTCACGACTTTGACAAAGAAAATTCACAACTTTGGTGAAAAGTCAAGTTATACAAAAGTTTTTCCACATTTGTGAAGGTGTGGCTGTACCTGTTTCCTACTTCTTTAGTTTCTAACCAGCTTGCTATTTTCAGCATGCAGATTGCTAGCTTGGAGGTTGTTTAAGGAGGATTTTGATTACAGTTACAGATAGCGAAAGGAAGCGGGGAGTGCCACCTGAAATAGGCGCCCAATTACAGGTATATACCAACAGTCAATTATCTTGTGAGTCAGACAAATGGAAGTAGAATATTAAATATCTGGACTCTCCCTTTGGCAAAAAAGCATCACACAATTATTAACTTTCCATGATTCAAGTGTGTCTAAACTCTTTTTCAAATTTGGCATAAATCACAACCACACTTATACCACCTACAGTCAGTTTTGTCATTATTTTATTTTCTTGTTTATAGTATAACTATGATGAATAATAACACCTTTCTTAACATGTCTGATTTTGCATCTATAAATCCTAATATTTTTTGTTGTTTCTTTCTGATACAATATGATGAACATTTAGCAACACTGAGGTAACATGATGGCAGGAGCTACCCAGACAGACAAAAACACAATATCAGAAGGCAGATGGAGAAAATAATGAAAAATGAAACCCATACTCACCTGCAGATATCTCGGAACAATGCTGACAAATGGGAGCAGGAGCCCGGCTGTGCTGTTTTCATCAGATCACGTCGTCTATCTTGCAATGGCACCTGCCTCAGCTGCCCCATCAAATTTCAGTGGCGTGGTGTCCTTGAGGCAAGTAGGCAGAAGCCAAATTATTTGCAGACTGGTTAGCCACTCCAAGGTGAAACAACAACTGAGCTCTCAATTATTTCGCAGTGGCATATTCAGGCCTTACGCAGGGGAATTGGAAATAGAACAGAATTATAGGATGGATTGGCCCCTTACCTCCTCACCTATTTACCTTGATAATAATTGCCCGGCTCACCTTGGAAACACAGCTGCCGGCAGACACTCTGTCCCCTAAAGTGAGCGCATATTGTAGGTTCAGGATGGTCAATTTGCCAGCAGTGAGTCTGTTTTAGCAGCCTGCCAAAAAGATGGTTTTAATGGCAGACAGATGCAGCCTTTTGCCTGTCACATCTTTTGAATCGGGGACTCATGACTCTTTCATGGGGTTGTTAAATAAATAAGGAGGGTAGATTGAGTTGCCTACAGAGACGTGGGCTGTGGCATATGGCCCAGGCAAAAATGGGCCTCGACAGATCGCCTGTTTGGACGCCATCCTGGAGCACGCAAGATAGCCATGAGCCCGCCAAGATGGTAAAACAATAGCAAAGCAGCGAGAAGCGAGTAACAGAGGGGAGTCAGGTGGCTTTTTCTTTTCTCTTTTTTAGTAGCGGTTCTCGGGGAAGTGTTTATTGACTATGCAGAACTGTCTGCTCGACATCAAAGCAACAGCAAAGTCCCCTCATGGGAACCACACCAGACATAAACCCCTGAACCCAGAAGGATCAAAGTCTCACCCACTGTTCAACTTAAAGCACATTAAATAAATATGAATATTCTGAATATTATGTCACAATATAAATAGATAACCCAGGAAAAGCTATCTTCCGCACACATCATATGGTAATTACTGTGGATATTTTGGGGGAATGGATTGGGAGTTGAAAACATTTTCTTTCCCTGGAAGTGAAGTGATGCATATTTACTTATTTACATATCTAGTACAGCAGAGTGCTATTTCCACATTCATATATTTACATATGTATATTTGAAAAAAAAAATTCTTAAAAATAAATTGTTCAAAATATGTATGTGTATATTTATGTAGTTAATTACCTTTAAACAAGTTTGTATATACGTTTCAAAAATAAACTTCAGATTTTTTTTCTCTCCACTCCATTAAGTCATGTTCATGTTTTTGTGTTTGCTGTGGAACCCCAGTATCAGCTGAGCCAGTGCGGGTCCTGTGGTAAACAGAAGGTCATTTTGACCATGAAATCGTCCAATGAATGTACTTGAGGATGTGCAGGACAAGTTAATATGGGATTTGGGCCTTTATCAGTGGAGCAGCGTCCAAGCTAACAATGATATAAAACAGGCCTGCCACTGTCTGGCTTGTATGGTAGCCTCTTTGCTTTATCATCCAGTCAGTGGAAGTAGGTAACAAAATAAACTGTCATGTCCAGTTTCCCAACAATCCTGAAGAGAGAAATCCAGTCAACAGCCTCCAGAAACCGACAGGCAGCTACTCACTCCTGAACAAAGGATGTTGCTGCTTTGATTTTGACTTTCACTGAAACAAGACGAGACACTCCTGCTTTGTTTTGTGTGTCCAGTCTCCTTAGAAGAGCTGCAAACTGTTCAGCCTTGGGGTGCCTACTCTTTCAAAGGAAGGAAGTAGTCACAGAGTGTATGTTCACCTTGAAGCCGTTATACTGAATGTGATGTTCGTTTGAAATCATTTTCATATCGGTTTTGTATCGATTGTGTATTTTCTCTTTCCAATATATTTTTTTTGATACAACCAAGGGACAGAAAATGTATACAATGGTATCAGTGCTCATGTGGTTTGATTCATATTTTGTGTGAAAACAAGTCAGTAACTTATAGCATCACTATTTCTTAGTTTTGTTTTTCAGGGCAAAGTTTTTTTGTTTTTTTTACATCAGCCTGTGCACCCTATGTAAACATGGTGATAACATTATCTAGTCGGTGAAAACATCATGAGATCATCTGATATTTGAAAATCTGTTTAGTTAAGCCTCTACTCGTTTCTCTTTTTTTTTCCATGTACAGTACATGTAGTGCTCAGTTTGAGATGATAGAAAAAGCAAATGATGTAAAGGGCCATTTCTGATATGCAACAGTTCAATGGTGTCGTTCAGAAAGTAATCGTATAGGGAATCGATATAGAAAGATAAAATAAAAACTAAAGTGATCATTTATAACAAAAAAAAGAACAATGTTGTCCTATGTGACTTTCTGAAATGCTTTCAGGCTATGTGAAACTTAGCTTAATGTTTTTCTATTTTTATTTTCAAATTTTGTTTGCTGCTATATCCCATTTTGCCTTAAATGATGCGTGAAAATGACTATTTGCGGCAGATGAAATTTTACAACAGCAAAGCAATAAACTCTAAACAACCACACCATTCTAAGTTCAGCGTGACAAGTTCCATCGTTCTAAGCTGAATTCAACCCATCACATCTATGTACTGTTTTTTTTTACACTAGCATGACAGGCATTTCAATGCTTATAATAGCATGCTTATACTTATAGAATATTTCACCTATTTATGAGAAGATGTTTTTGGGTTTTGTAATTGGCACCATCCAATTTACAGTAAATCCATCTAACAATTTGTGCTGCTCCTCTAATGTTTATCATTTTGACATCTTGAATATGTGAGCTGCCACTTTCAGAAGAATGATTTTGACTTGTGTTGGCTCTAGTATGGTCCTTTTAAGGCCCCACTAGGACCTAAGAGCTTTTCTTTATATACAGTATCTTTCATATACAACAGTATCTTGAGTGACTGAGCAATTATAAGCAGGATAGACACACATCTATTTTTAAAAATAATAATTCTTCCTATTTTAAGGTGCAATATGTAAGAATTTTAGTTGACAGCACTAAAAAAATGAAAAACTGAAATGATCAACAGGAAGTGGCAAGAGTTATGATGTTAGGATGTCTGTATTGTGTATCTACTGATCATATTAGCTAATCAGTTAGCCCCAGCCCCATCCTTGTCCAATGCTACTGTGCTAGTGATGGTAATACCCACAAGGCTGAGCTCCCAGTTCCCTTCGAATATAGGCTTCAAATTTGACAATTAGCCAATAATTACATATATATTGCACCTTTAACAATAAATGGTTAATAACAGGCTATGTACATAATTCCACCTGACATACTGTGTTACAGCTATAATTTCAACTGCATGGATGAATCATATTCTTACTTATAGCTGCCAAAAGGGCTTTTATTGTACCTAAACATTATACCTACACCTTTATATGCTGCAATCTACAACCATATAGTACAACATATAGTATACAGTACAAATGTATATGCTACACATTTAGTTTGATGCAGCTCCTTAATTAAAGTGATTAAGATTTAAGCCCTTTCAATTAGATGAGTGGTGTTTTCTGATAAAAGAAAAGTACATTTGATCTCCTGTCCAATTATGCACATTCCATTAAATAACTATTTTAATTAGCTTGTGTTTTAACTAATTGGCTAGCATTGCTGAAGTAGGTGTACGTACGGTTTGACTGACAGTGACGAAAATATAGTGGATTAACATACAGTAAGTGTGATATGGAAAGTCAGACCTAAACTAAGGGCTCAAATTAGGCCCTTTGATATGGATATGAGAAACAACCTTCCAGCCATGAGTTTAGATTCCACATCTAAACATAAATCTCAACAGACTTGCTTTTTATTTTAGGCATCTGAAGCTTCTATTGTGTGAAAGAGGCGCCGCCAACAGCAAATTCACACTTTTGTTTGCTTACATGCAGTGTTTCCCAAATGCCATTAAGCACATGGATTGGATGAGTGTAAGGAACACCCAGAGGTGTGTCTGCATTTTCATGCTCAGTTGAGGAGAGACGACTTGTCGCACAGTGTCAGAATCCATCAGCTTGTTCCTGACCTAGAATTTTAAGCACAGATCTAATATCTGAGGAACGAAAACAATGGATGTCTCCATTACTCCCCAGGGCTCTGAGGCCTCAAGAATAGCTTCGCTCCTCTTCTATTCTGCCTGTCTGTTTTCAAGTCAGAAGATAAATGAGCATGCTTTGATACAGCTTGAGGGGAAAAAAGAACGTCAAAAGTCCCCATGGAGTCCTAACCAAGGAAGCAACGATGTGAAATAAAAAGGAATGGGACAGAGATCCAAACTTAATGCAAAGCAGCACCTTGTTTTGTGAAACTAGGCTGTCCTAGTCATATCCCTGGTCATTTCCCATAACCTTCAAAGGGTAACCTAATTTGCTCATGTTTTCGCTAAGAGACATCCCAGAATAAAACTCGAATTCGATGTGAAACAGCTTCTCTTTTTCGTTTCATTTAGAAGCCTACTAACTAATTATTACTTAACCAATATTTTCCCTTTAAGATTGTGTACAGAGTAAATTAATTAAAAATATTATCCAAACATATCTTAATGCGTGCAATCCTTTACTAATGGTGGTTAATTAATGTTTAGAGGCAAGGCAAGGAAATAAGTGAACTACCAATGCCCTTGTAAACAAGCAATTAGCACTGAAACATATGATGTTAAACTACATTGCAGTCTGCGTCATCATTTAATGAGGTAATCAATCAAAGAAATCAAACATCATTTGGCTACTGATACACAAGAAATAAACGCAGATGATCAGCTAGACTTCAACTGATGCGTGGGCAGCAAAACATTAAAGGGGGATATGTCACTCTTGCTGTCTTTCATAAATTTTAATTTATCCATGTAGGTATTCATGGAGAAGATATGAGGGTGGCCTGTGAGTGACAATATTAAATAAGTCATCAATGTGTAATTGGCAGGAAGCAACGTGATTTAAACCCCACGGATTCATTATTGTCATTAATGGCGTTCACAAACCACACCTATAAATTAAGATATGACCATCATGTGTTTAAAAAAGTCCATAGATTGTTTAATACAACATACCATATTCTCAACAATTCAACATCAACAAAATTTTGTTAATTAAAAAAAAAAAATCTGCATATTACCTTTATTGCACAGAACAATTTGAATGTATTTTCCATAGATTTTCTTTTTTAGTACCTTTTTTTTGTAAAAAGTTGGCTTGGACTACATGGTCAATATAGTCCAGGGTCAAAAGAAAAAAAAAAGGAATAACAGAAAAAAAGAAAAGAACAGGATTCCGAGATCACTCGGGACCAAAAAGGCTAGGTACAGTAGCCACACTTTGAACGAAGAGAGCATTCATAATCAGCAAGAGGGAGAACCATGAGCCATATTCAGTGTTTTTTTTTTCCTTTATGCAAAACGGATTACACCAAAGCTGCTTCAGATTGCTCCATGGGTGAAACCATCTGTGTCACCCCTCCCATCTGCATATTCTGTCCAAACTTCCATCCCATTACTGTGTCGTTGTCTGTAATGTCATCCATCGTAAATAACTTAGCCTTTATCCTCACACACATTTGCAAAGCCCAGCTGTCCACAGTGTGTTCTTGAGAAGGTAAGGCTGTAACCTCAGATTTTATATGCAGGGCCAACCGGGAGTGTGATATGCACAGTTCCTTTTCCCCTGACAAACATTGCACATTTCTGGGGAATAGCAAACCTGTAAATGATCCTGGAAGGTAATATTTCCATGGCTTTAATGGGGGGAGCATCGGCATAAATAAATCATTGATTTCACTGAACAATCAAGAAAAAAACCCAGCAATGAAAGAAATATTCTACAGCTTCAGGAGCACATTGTATCCAAAAAACATGAGCACCACAACTTTTACTCCTCCCAGTCATGTTGAGCACAAATAATACCGTTACATAATCATTTTTGAAATGCCATTTAAATTCAGGGATAAGAGCCTGCAGTGTCAAGGTACCAGTGCAAACCGTTCTGTTTGCACGCAGAACTGTAGGATAGATGCTGCATCTATTGTAGATACAGAGCATCTAACAATGATATCTCACATTTCCTTCTGTTTCATCTGAAGATTAGGGATGAGTGACACTGATACTGATATCAGATACTGGGCTCAGAATGTTCTATTAGAGCAATTCCCGAGTGCTTGAATCGTATACCAAGAGCCATATTTAACAATAGGATTTCCTGCTATTTTTCAATAATCTAATACTAAATATCATTTATCTTTCTAAAAATAAAATTCTTGTAACAGACCATCAGGCTGATTTTTACAACACAGTCATGAGAATTGGTTTCAATAGTAATAGTTGCACTGATGCATCCATATTTGACTGAATGTAAGTATTTTCAGAGCACCTATTTTTGTATATCATTCAGTTTTTCAGGCCACGTAATGACCAATGTAAACTGTTTCACAGTACAAATCATTGAATTATCTTGGTCGGGAAGAGGGCCATGAATTAGCTGCTGGGACATTCAAATATGTTTTATATAGTACATCACTAACAGTTTTGTTCTTCTTAACATGTTATATTGTACATTTCTGCTAACTTCTGGGGCACACATTTGTATTAATTTTCATCAGGTATTGTGACACAGATATACACTGATTGATTACAGAACAATCATCACTGTAAGAAACAAAAAAGACCATATGTAGCACATAGTATTCACAAATGTAACACTGATGAATTGTAATGATCATGTAGTTGAAATGCATCAACGTTGTATAAATGTGCTCATCAACCCATACAAATCTCAGTCATAACTTGACATCTAACCTTGGAAACAACAAAACAAACACTAAATAAAAAATACAGACAAAAAACAGCAATGGCCAAAATATGATCTGCTCCTCGCATTCTGGCTGCTTGAAGTGTTTTTCTTTTCTGGTATATTTATCCCGGTATAAATCCACAGAAATATGAACTGCTTATGACAAATCTGACTTTCAATTAATGCCCTTCACAGGCTTTGTAGAAACCACCAATGCACAGTAACACTGGATGTGCGTTCTTTCCCTCTCACTTGTTAAAGTCAGGAAGTGCCCTCCTCTTCAGTACATCAATCAGGAAAAAACATATTACTCTATGTTCACAGACCAGGATCCACAGGTTTGTAGGAGTGGAAAGAGAATGTCTTCTTTTCCATTTGTCTTATTTTTGAGTTCAAAATTAATAAATTCCACAGCTCTGTTAAATCATTTTCATGTTAAACTTGCGAGGAGCATCGACTGTGCTGCTGCTCATCCCAGCGTCCGATTTCCGTGGCACATACTCGATCTCAATGTTGTGCTTAGTGTTTCCTTTACCTCTGCTCCAAAGGAAGAGCAATACCAGGCAAAACAAGACGACACCAAGAAATGAGATGAAACCCATTGTGGTCGCAATGATCAAGGTCTTTATATCAAACGGGAAAGGGACATTGGCTCTTGTACCATTAGCACCAGTCTCTGTGGGCTGGTTGGAAATGAAGGCAAAAGTCTTGTTGGGCTGGTGTGGCCAGTCAGGCGAGTAGCTATGAATGTGCAGGTGAGCAAGAGAGGTGTCGTTCCCGCCAGCATTGCTAGCTATACACACATATGTGCCATTGTCTTGAATCTGGGCATAGCGCACCTCAAGGGTACCATCTGGCAACACTGAGAGCCTTCCAATTGTCTTGGTGGTGATAAACTTTTTCTGCGGGGAAAGCCACATTATCACTGGAGCAGGATCTCCATCTGCTTGGCAAGCAAAATGAACAATGGCTCCCTCATCAACAAATTTCTGCTGTGGTTTGCGATCCCTAATCCTAGACTTGCGGCATGTGAAGTAGTTTGGCTGCAGAACATCCGGGAAGTCTTTGAATTCTTTGCCTTGGACAAACTCAGGGGAGGCACAGGTAGGCTGCTGCCGGTTAAAGTTCAGTCTCCAGCGCCGTCGGAAAACCCACAACAGTCGGCAGTCACAGGCCAAGGGATTATCATACAAGGCAAGGGTTTCCAGGTTGCCGACTGAATGGAAAGCGGACTCCTCCAAAGTAGTAAGGGAGTTTCCAGACACATTTAGAATCTTCAGGTAGTTTAGACCACGGAAAGAGTAGGGCTCAATCATTGCCAGTCTGCCACCTACCAGGTGAAATTCCTGCAGACGCAGAAGATCATGGAGCTTATTCCCCTCAATGGTATGGATAGGGTTATATGAAAGATTAAGAAAGCGTAAATAAACCAAGTGCCTTAGGGCTATATAAGGAATTGTGGTCAGGTTGGCATTTGCAATGGTCAGGGAGGTGAGATTTAATCCATACAAGCAATTTGGGGTCATCGTATCCAAATATGGCCAATTGGCTATTTCCAACACTTTCAGCCGATAGAGCCTTTTAAAGGAGTAATCCCTTATGACATTGATATTGAGGTGGCGCAGCCTGAGAGTGATCAAACTGTGGAGGTGGGTAAAAGCCTCTGTTGGTACAGAGGACAAGTTGCACTTCTCAAGACTCAGGTGCTCAAGGCTACTTAGGCCATGAAAAGCCCGGTGCGAGATGAAAACCAGGTCGTTATCACCCACCTCTAAAGACCTTAGGTTGTACAAATCCTGGAACATGTAGTCCAGCAGGATCACAATCTTGTTCTCACTTATGTCCAGCTGTGTGAGATTGCTCAGGCCTGTGAAAACACCGAGCTGGATAAGCTTAAGCTTGTTGCTGCGCAACCCCAATGTCCGCAAGCCGTAAAGGTTGTTGAAAGCTCCAGGTTCAATGGTGGAGATTGTGTTTTCACTGAGCTCCAGGTGTTCCAGGTTGGCAAAGTTGGCAAACTCGTCTGGGTTGATGGTTCTAATACGGTTCTTACTGAGGTCCAGCAGTTTAGTTTCTGCAGGAATGCCCTCAGGAACTGTCATGAGCTTCTTGCGGTGGCACATCACAGAGCGCTCTTGAACATTGCACTCACAGCGGGACGGACAGCCTGTGGTGGAGCCAGACAGCACGGTTCCCAGCATCAGGATCAGAATGGGCTGCCAGCAAGCCACCAGGTAGCTGTGCCCAGTCGCTTCCCTGGCTGCCATCTTATCGGTTACCTGGGGAGACACAGAGACAAGGCAAAGAATTTTGCATGAAATTCGTCCGTCACGCTGATGAGTTTGACTACTCAAAATCACACAAAATTGTACTATCTTCTTTTGAGAGAGTAAAATTCAGTGCAGATTGTAGAAAATTCTCAAACACGGACAATAGGAGAACATCATATGAAGTTGTATGGCGTTTGCTGACACCATTGCTGTGGGCTGTTATTCAAATAAGCCGTTCTCTGCTGCATTCAGCAATTTGACAACATATGTGGTGGAAGAGGACAGTAGTATGAACTGACAACAGGCTGAATTAAAATTTTTATCAAAACACTTTCATTTGACCACTGTCCATTTGCCGCCAGATGGACAGTTAAACAATCACTATTGCTAAAAGGATGCCATTCTCATGTGACACATTCCCTGACAGCATTGAGAGTATGAATGCTGCAATATTCATGACACAGACTAAAGGTGATTATAGATGGGTGGTTATGAGGAATAAGGTATGTGCATGCATAATTGAAAGTGCTGACAGATTTGAATTCTGGAAAGAGATTTAAATGCGAGTAGCTGCTGTGAATGTGCAGCATTACGTTAGACTTATTTGTGATATAGAACTACTGATTCTAGCAAGAAAATCGAAAGCAAAATAATTCTAATAATTTACATAAATCTTGCACTGCACCCTCATTGTGCTGGCTGTGGAATGCTGAACACCATCTTCACTGCACACCTTACAACGATCAATCAGTCAGTGCTATCACCCTGATATAAAGTGAAGGGGCGCGCCTTCAAGTGGAATTAACTGCATTTTTCAGACAGTAATTCAATTCATGCTGTGCAGACCCATATGCTGAGTGTATCTGAGGTTTGTTCTGGTACTAGAAAGTCTTTTTCACCCACCCCTACTCTTTTTCTCCCTGCTCCAGCCTGAATTTGCTGTGTGAGTTAAAGAAAACAGCAGGGGGGGGTGGGGCAGCAGTAGCAGGAGGACACAATCAAAGACTGATGGAGGCAAGTGTGATGTATGTGCTGTGGCTGACACACAATCTTTTACGATAAAATATAGACTATACACCAACAGGTAATTGGATACAGAGAGATAAATATAAGGTTTAAGAAAAAAAAAAAAAAAACGTATTTAGTTTCAGTGACATCTGTTAGGATGCCTTCAGCCCTTCCACTGACAATACAATTAACAATAGATTTTATCATCTCAGAATTTCCATGTATATGCTGAGTACCATGATGGCACCACTTTCATTACGGAGATAGCGAATATAGGAGCATCCTTTATACTTATATTCTTTCACATCTCATTCGCATTCATCAAGACAAGTCTCCAGGGGACTCCTGTCTATGTGTGATGGCTGTTGTCACAATACATAGAATTGTGCCAGTGCTACGAGCCCTCAGCTCTTGCTCTATATTTGTCTTTAAAGTCTATTTCTAACTGGTCACACAGGAGTGCTTCCTCCTGTTACGCAGAAGGTGTGAGAAGAAGGATAATGTCCATTTTTGTGCTTCAACAGATTTCACGGAACATGTTACTTGTGATAGATTGAGACTGCAGAGAATTGGGAGGGAAATCTTTGATATTATGTTTGACAGTTGTTACTCTGGTACTCCTGCACAGGAGTCCAGAAACTGTCCTCACAATAAAGAATAAATATATTCTTGTAGAGCAAGTTCCTAATCAGAAGAGACTGGTGTAGAGGAGATTCATCCAGCAACTGAATTGTCTTTTTTTCCAAAGCCTTCCGTGTTACCTTTTCACCTATACTTAAGATACTTTGTGAGAACATGACAGCTCCCTTGTAAGTTCCCAAATTGATCACGGTTGCTGGAAATAGTTTCAGCTGCTAGAAGTCTTTTGCTGCTAGTTGAAAAGTCACTTTTAGAGTCAAGACCAACCCACAGAAACTTGATCTATGAAACAACTGGTACTTTTACATCACTGCCACTGGGGAGGGGCTACGTGAATCCAGAAACCCTTTTAAAAAATTGGAATAAAAAAGTCCAAATGTCTCGAGAATTTGCTGATAGTAAGTCTTGCAGAGGCTTAAATGTGCATAGTAGCATGACATGCAACTGCTGAACCCCCTGGTTCCTCTACCAAGTGCTTATGCCGATGTGCAACCCACCCAGGACTGTTGGACTTGGTGTTTACAAGGGCTCTGTGTAGTTATTGTGTAGTCCTTTGATTAAACACTATCTTCAATCTCTGTCACAGGGTCACACTCAGTGATCTGTCCTGCCTCTTTCAGGCTTTTAATTTCTTCATCACTTAACTAGTAAGCACAAAGTGGTGGAACAGATGTGTTACAGAAATAAGAGGCTAGACGTCTGGCATCTGGAGTGAATGTTTTTTGTCAATCTTTTGATCAAACTTTATATTTTGATCAAGGCACTTCCTAATTTTTCCACCATCTGTGCTCGTCTCCTCTGTACTTTCCATCAGTGGATTCATGTCATTTATAAAGTCCCAAGATGAATGACAAATGACTTACTTACAAGTTATTACTGACATAACTTTTTAACTTACCATCATCCCTTGACAATAACCTTTAACAGTTGAAACATATATTAGATTATCCTTCAACCTGACACCTTTTACTTTCTAGCAAATACATCTCACTCTATTTACTGTTGTTTCTTTGGTTTTGTTCCTGGTAGTTTAGGGGCAGGTTTGATAATCATTGACCAGGACCGATTCTAATATTTTTTGTCCATGTCTTCTGTGAGCTGCCTTTGTCTTAATTCTGCAGCCTAACAGACATACTGTCTGGGGTTTGCTCCATTTTTCTGTCCTTTTTTCACTAGGGGTGACATGGAACTCCATTGCAGTCATCGCTAATAACTTCTGTCCCACTGAACCAATAGGCAGTTGGACATCAGACTCAAAAACAGAGGTTTGTGGGTTAGATTTACTCCACTCAATTTCTTTGTAATACCTCCTAGGTCAAAGTTCAGATTGGGGATTAGATGAAACCATCTGTAATCAAGTGAAACCAAGTGATTTCAGAGATGATTGTACATCTGGGATCAGACACCTGCACCAGTGGCTGATGTGCTCCCTCCCGCTCCCAGCCATGCTTAATCATTCTTATTCCCTAACCCACATTGATCAAGTCAGTGCTGAGCGCTGTGAGATGGATTGGTGTGAAGCTTTGTATGGCGTGCTAAGACACCTAAGAAGGAGTGTCCTTATCACAAGCTCAATTTCATCTGTCACCCTCTATCATGTGGCTATCGCATACTGGATATCAGTCAATGAGATGCTATTATGTCCAACTCTATTACCAATGAAAAACCCAATCAGCAAAATGATCAAATCATAATCCCTTGTTGGTAAAGCTCTGTGACTGCAACTTCAGCAGGTTATGAACCCTAGCCAGGCATCTTAATGAGTTGTCACACTCCTTTACACAGGTTCAAAATCCCGATAAAACGACACAGCATTTGATAACTAAATCATAATACATCTGATTTTCCATTAGGAAGAGACAATACTACTAAAGCCTTTACAGTCATTCCTTCAAAATGCCAGCCAGTGTTTTTTTTTTTTTTTTTTCCTGACAGAGCAACTTTGACATTTATTGCACATTGCTTCAGTGGGAAATATGCAGCGAAACAAGTAAAGACGGGGACATATTAAGATGAAGAATGCCATCCATGGGTAAACATTTGCAGCTCTGTTTTGTTAATGATCTGGTGTTATCATCCCCTTGCAGGCATGTGGTCTGAATGCAGTTCTTCATTCCAATCAGCACTCCAGTGAGATCCCAGAGAATTACATTAATTGAGGTGAAGTGAGAGGGGGCGTGCTTCTCAAAGGAGTGAACGTGGTCGACGAGAAGTGAGACAACAGTGCTCGATAAATGAGGACCCACTGGTCCGGGACCAGTAATAACTAGATCAATGAATGGTGAGATTAATGCCTTATGACAGAATCCACTGGGATCCTGAAGATGTTGCCTCATATCAAGAAGAGGATGGTGCCCTATGCTCCTATTACTAGAGTGGCGAAAGAGTAGCCAACTCATCAGCGGATTGGCAATCATAATTAAACTGACAATGAGTATGATTTTTAGTGTCCCTTTGTACCTAATAACTCAATGTGTATCAGTGATGGTTCATTGGTCACTCCATTGGACTACATCCAATTCAAGTTTTAATCAATTCTTAACTGTTATGTTCCAAATTAAAGGTCATACTGATAACCGTTTTATTTGGACAAATCATTTAACAAAAAAAATAAAAATACATCTACAGAGCTTGTAGAAATATGCAGAGTAAAAGTATCTCTTTTCCTTGAAAACATTACTATTGTGAACTAATACATTTTTTTAACAAATGAGCCAAGAGTACAACACCATTGGTAACAGGTAGTATCTGTGTTTCGTCAAGAGTCTTTGTACCTAGCCAAAATTTCCATGTGGGCCCCAAATGGGCTAAATGTGATCTGCCCTTTACATTTTATGGTTCCAAGTGGGTTTGTCTGCCGGTTCCATGCTGGCCCCACCTAGGTTTACCCAAAGGTGGTCCATATGGACATGTTGGCATTGCCAGTTCATTGAAAACAATGTAAAAATGGCTGATTTCTACAGTGTGTCCCCAACATCTTGTACTTTTAGCAAACTAACCTTAGCAATGATAACTTTTGCTAGCTACTTGGGGGAGCAGATGATTCGAATAACAGCAATGTTGTTGAATAACTGTGAATGTTACATTTTGTGACTGATTGTTATCAATAACATTTTTTAGAAAAGATTTGCCATCTGACAGTTTCATTCAACCTCCTGGGATTTCTCAGAACATCTTCATGTTTTTATTCTGGGACCCAATAAAGAATCAGTTTGGAATCCAGTCTAATAACGACATTGTTCTTCAGGAAAGCACATTTATTTTCTGCAGTTTATAAGATATAATTTCCATATGATTCTGTTTGTCTTTTGAAAGAATGAAGAGCTTTTGGACTCGATATAGTTAAAATCTACTGCTCCATGTTCAACAGATTGTATATGCACTTATTTGTAACAATTGGTTTTAATTGCTCTCTGCCTACATGCAGCTTTCATATACAACCTGCAATCACTCCACTAAATCTTGCTCCATTCGTCTAACTGAGGCTCTTTGTCAACGTTAAATAATCCTCAATAAGTACAATCAAACGCAGGTGTTGGCAGGTATTATTAAGACTTAAAACCACGCCCAATGCTTTAGTATACCTGTCACAAACCATCACTCCTGAGCCTCGTTAAATGCCATAGTTAAATACCTGTAAGCTACTGGAAAATCCCTGAGATGATGCTGACCTTATCTGCAGCACAAAGTGTTAAAAGCCTTTAAAGCCCATTCCTCTGCAAACTGCTTATTCAGCTGCCAGGCTAATCCAGAATTTTACTTACTGTACTATTTGCATGCCTTTGATAGTCAATATGTTAAAACTTGCTGTAAGCAGTTGCCACCATCCCACAGATCCTCCTTAAGCACACATAACAAATTCATGCAGGCCAGTATGCAGCTACAGCATTCCCACCATTTTTTTGTCATTTGAAAAACTAATCTTTTTAATGAACACTTTGTATATCCTAAGAAACAAAAAATAATATACCCATCTACTGAGATGATAAGTTAAACTGCCTCTTAAGATGCTTATTGGTTCAATTCTAAGTAGCAGCTTGGAGTTATAGCACAGAACATGGATATTGACAGCCACATTTTGGCTAAATCCATCTTAACCAGGGGTGTCTGACCTTTAGCTCCCCAAGTAAGATCACTTTCACACTGCTATAATGTCGCCTTGCTGAATTTTCTAGAGAAAGGTTACCCTAGTGTCATTGAGAAGCTAAGCTGCCTGGTGGGATAGCTGGCTGGAGCCGGGCCTGTGAAATGGCAGGGCTTAAATGTAAGCCGACGCCCGACAGATGGACAGCAAAGCCCTAATCCAGGCGAAGAAGCTGGTTGGTGCAACAAGGTGCAGAATTCCTACAGTGGCCAGCTGTTGTCCTGACGAAACTCTGCCATGAAACCTGTCTACATGTCCCTGCTGAACTTCACCTCGAAAGAGGGTCATTTACTGTTTCTGTGCAGGCGGCCTGCGGACCGATGCTGCCATGAAAATACTTTTAAGAAGAAAAGATCAGATTTAGAGTGACTAGGAAAGCATCAACTATTGATACTGATTGACTGAGTTATTTAAATGGGGTGGAAAAATATTAGAAATACTACCTCCGTTTATGGCTATGTGTGCTTAACATTCTCTCTGCTAAACTCTCGCTTGCAAAAAAGTTATAAATTAAACAAATGTTACGATGATAAAAGGTTATGATAATGATGTGGCACCATATGTGTTACACTGGGGACATGTCCCCACCACTTTTTTAAATTACCAATTTTGTCCCCATCCCTTTTTAAAAGCATAATAGGTTAATAATGTGCTTAAAGGTTAATGAGTTAAGTAAGTTAAAAAGAGCATGCACCAAGAAATGTTGACTACAAGTGAGATTAAGCACACTTTGATGCAATCTTTTTCTCACCATAATTATCTACTTTGACCTCAGACCATCATTGTATTACGTTGCCTAAAATCACATATGATGTATAATATTTAAAACATGTTTTTTTCATTTGAGCATTCAAGTGTTGCACCACAATTCAAGAGCACCACAAATAGTCTTCAAAATGAACCTGAGTCGAATTAATGGGTAAAAGAGTAAAGGTGCTGGAGCTTTTCTTATGTTTCTTGCCTGATTCAGAGGTGATTCTGTTTGTCCTAAAAACACTGCTGTCCATCCATTTTTAATATTTTTAATATGGAATGTTGGGCTTTTGCTGTGACAGGGTGATTTAACTCATCAGTTAAATGTGTTGCTATTATTGATGTAGTGGTCATGGTCAAACGGTTTTCTTTTGTCTGTTGTATTTTGTCTTGTTGTTTTTTTTTTGTTTGGAGGTATTATTTAATTAAACTAATTTGACAGACATCATATTTAAAGCGAAACGTTCTCAAATTAAGAAATTAAAGATTTTTGCCATTATTACAAGAAAATTGTTTGATCTATAGCGAAACTCACATTGACACTTAACAAAGTCGCTCGAAGGAAAAACCCAGTTCATTAAAGTGAAACTCTCGCCAACTTTATTTGTGAATGAATATGAGTCAAAACATAATGTAAATGCATAAATACGACGAAAGAGCATCAAAATCGTTTTTTTTAAAACACTAAGAAGGCTCGACTCTTTGTCTACCATGACGGCGGCGCGCCGGAGATGCAGCAGCTAACGTGAGTCATCCAAAAACTTTCTTTTTAGTAAACAAGAAAGTTTACAATGTTTGCAATGCTCGTGTTCATGTGTAGAGACCCTGGTGATACTACGAGCAAAGTTTCATGTTGTGTCGAGCCTTCTTAGTGTTTTAAAAATAGCGATTTTGATGCTAGCCTAAGAGTGCCTCTGCACTCAATTGAAAATGAGCTTGCCCGAAAGCGAAACTACGGTGAATCTTAAAAGTGTCTCTTTCTTCGTAATTATGCATTTACATGAAGGTTTGACTCATATACATTCACAAATAAAGCCTAGGTTGCTTTTTGGTAAGAGTTTCACTTTAATGAACTGGGTTTTTCCTTCGAGCGACTTTGTTAAGTGTCAATGTGAGTTTCGCTATAGATCAAACAATTTTCTTGTAATAATGGTGAAAATCCTTAATTTCCAAATGGGGTAGTTTGATTGTGGTCGTTAAAGATCAAAACGTCATGTTTCATTGCACCCACGTTCACCCATGCTCCGAATTTGGGCTCGTTTTTTTTTTTACAGATGTGGTCGGGTGTTATCCGTGAGCGAGGGAGCGTGCGTCCTCATGTGATGTTCCAATCGTTACGAAGCTCATTAGCCTCATCTCTGCAGCTCCGTTCAGAGAATCACCATTAATTTTCGGTTCATGAGGAAATGTGTTTTCAAAGAGGAACAGCCTCCAGAATGTCAGACTTTTATAAAAGAAGATCCAGGATTTCGGAGGGACTCAAATCAGCATTAACTAATGAGAATCCGTGCTCGTTTCTACAACATCCAAAAGAGAAAATAACAAAGAAGCCTGCCAATAGATGGTTTAGAGGAATAACACAAAATCAGATCCTAATCAAAGCCAGATTAGATTGAAATTCAAGTCTGATGCTCATGCTGTTTGTGATTGTGACAAATAATGCTCACAGTTATATTTTATCACGATCTGACCACAAAACATTATTAAAAAAGCTATAGATATTCAAGTGATGCTGACTAAATCATGACGGTGTTTTCTTCTGTGTATGCTTTTATGAATCATATCTGTTATCTAACAGTCATCTTGTTTATAGAAATGTTATAATATTTCACCTCTCCTGAGTGTGGGAGGTATAAAAAGAACTAAGATAAAAATCAGAAGCTTCACTGGTCATTTCACTCAGCTGAAGGAAAAATAAGCGCTTGATAATGTAACTTAAATCAAGCTTCAAGCTACCTGTAAGACCAGGTAAAGACAACAACAAGAAAGGCTTTATCAAACTATTAACAACCAATAGAAAAAATCAATATTATGAAGATCTATCTCCTAGCTCTAAAAGCAAACAGCTTAATCTCTACTGATATAACCTTGATCAAATTTCATCAATGCCTCTAAAGTTCAACAACAGAGGACACCGCTGTTCTGACATTAGCTTTGATTCATGCCAAGATCAGTTTTTGCTGTAAATTAACATGTTTATGAAGCCTGTCAAGCATCACAAGTGAAGCTATGCAAACAAGTAAGTGTAAATCAAACTTGATCACAGCAAAATAGTGATTCTAAAACAGCACATATTGTTTGTCTGCTATCTGCTGCTTCTGATGAATTCAAACCAACGAGGTTGAGAGTTGAGCAGCTTGCAGCTCTGTACGGCTCTAGACACAGGAGTGCTTTGGGCTAAGTGCTAGCACCCGAATGTTAAAATGCTCACAACAGCAAAGGTAAATACAGACTTTAAGCAGGTACACTTGTTCGGTGTATTGGTTTGGTGCAGTGGTTTTTCATACACTTTTTCATCACTTGTTAACAATGATAGTGGGATTTTGGTGCAATAAAAGTCACCACAGTATTATCAGTAAACTGTTAATTTTCCCTGCATAAATCATATCAATCACACTTGTTAACGGTTGCTAACAAGCACTAGAGACGATGCACAGCTGATGTGAATGATCAGTTCTGCAGTTATTTGGTCATAAACCAAAGACTAGGACACATTGAAATGTTTACCTGATAATGGTGCTAGATGAAAAGCCAGAGTGTCACCAAGTACTGAAAATATGCACTACTGATTGGCCGTATCCCGTCGTATGTATTATAGCAGCTTCGGTGCATTTCGAGTGTTCGGCAGCAGAGAGTAACTAAGCAGAACAGCTAGATTGTAAAAGATTGAGCTCCCCCAGAGAGAGCTGCTGGAATGGCTGTTTCCTTTTTTTCCCCCCCAAGGCCGAGAGAAAATACTCCACAGGCAGTAGAGCTGCTGCAAACACACACACACACACACACACACACACACACACACACACACACACACACACACACACACACACACACACACACACACACACACACACACACACACCCTCACACAAACAGACGCACACAGATGCTGTTATAAAATGTCCGACTGTGTATTGCTTTGTCCCATAAAGCCGCATCCCCCCTGCTCTGAGGCCCGGCATTTTTCAGTGGGGGACAACTTGCTGACAGAGACTGGAGGCGATTGTGTCACAGGGTCACACGGTCACACATGGACTCTTCTACAAGCACCGCAGGAGATGCCAACCTTCAGTGCTCCGGAGTACCACTCGCTGCTACACTGGCAAAACTGAAAACACTGCAGCCGTGGCGATAAATGTAGGAGAAACAATATCCGGTGAAGGTCACAGGGCTCGTACTTGTGAATTTTTATACTGGATACTGATCTTGGATGAGTGTTTTAGCGTGTGGGATGAACCTGGCTTGTTCCAGTTTGTTTAGTTTGCAAGACTGAGAGGCCGGCACTAACAAGGTCCCATGAGGTGCTTAAAGAAAGTCTGTCTCAAGCAGTGGGCCAAAGAGGATTTTTTTTGGTTTGTTTGTTTTTTTATTTTATTTTCACGCTGAATTTCGAAAGAAAATATTTTATTTTTCAGATCACAAACTTGGTTTCACCGACAACTAAAATAAAAAAGGCAAGAGTGCATAAGGCCAGATGCCCAAACACTAAAGACACGCCGCCTGCTGCAGTTATAATAGTCCGTCAGTCACTCAACAGAACACATTTAACAGGTTTGACAACGGATTTTTCATTAAAGTGATTTATCAAACAAGAACATCAATTGTTTGCTTGTTTTAGTGTCTTAAAGGTGAAGTTTTCAACCGTTAGAACTGAATGTTCTTTTCTGTCAGACAACACAAACACTTGTGAAGCAGTTACATGAGGCGCTGAGCTGGTCCTCACTGTGTGCCTAGCCTAATTATGCAGAAATTTACAACAAAGACACACAGTTTGCTGCTATTTGCAAACACAAACTGTTCAGTCACTTACATCTCTGCAGCAGACATGAGCTTATTAAAGGTTATTTCTAAGTAATTGTTCATGGTGCTTTAGTCCTGCTTTAGATCTTGGGTAAACAAAGCAGTCCCTAAGGCGGAATTAAAACTTAAATGAAAATAGTCCCGAAATATTTCTCATTCTGTGAAGCTGCTTTGCGGATACTAAAAGAAAAATAAATAAAATATGCTACTAATTGCACTGCCCATAACAATTAAAATAACTGAAAATAACTAAGATGCACATTCATCTTTTGTCAACTCCTTGTTAATCGAAAATTAAGAAACCCTTTCCTTTTCCAGCACACAGTACCCAGTAGCTCCTGATTAGGTAGAAACACTGAGGTCTCACCATTATTATTGTAATGAATTCACAGGCTTCTGTGTGAAAAAGCAAAGGAGCTTAAGAAAAATAACATGTCCTCCCATCGCAGCTTTGATGAGCAGCAATGAAAACATTCACTTACATAATCAGCCATTTTGTTCTTCACCTACATCAGACATCTACTTTTTCTTTTGTTTGCACAATTTTAAATCCAATTTTGATTAAAAGGTGAATCCAGGGGTATCAAACCAAGCTACATTGTATAATGAGGGTTAGGAACCTGAAAAAATCAACTTGTGTGCTCGCTTCAGTTGTTTTTGTTATAATAATCACATTAAAGGTTTTCTTTTGAGTGTGATTACTCTCTCTGTGTTCTTCTATGCACGGTGGTCGATTAAAGTAACAGTATGAATGACCTAGAAAATACACAACAACAAAGTCTGTGTCAGCTTGCACACGCATCCAACCACAGCATCCAGATGCATTTAAATAATCCAGTTTTTGCTCAGAATAAATCATGCATGAGTGATGAATTAATGTTATGCAGCTAAATTGAGCCCTTACCTCTTCTATCCCGCATAAGACGTCGTGTCAGATTTAATTTGTGAATGATGGTGCTTAAATCAAAACAGTCCTCAAGTAGTGCTGTTGGGGAAGAATCATTTTTTTGAAAGGTGAAGACATTAAAATTGTCAAACTCGACATAAGAACCCTACTGAACATCTCCCCCCAAAAAATTAATTCGGGGGGGGGGGGGGGGGGGTAAACAAACGTTTTCCGAGGGGCAGCCTGAACATATTACTCTTCTCACTCAATTTGAGAGTGAATACATTTTTCCCTGAGATGAAGTGAGTGGATTTGGCAGTTGCCCTGGGAGTGTGTGTGTGTGTGTGGTGGATTGGGAGGTGTTTGTATTTGGGCGAGCTCTTATGCTGGCTTAAGGAACAACCGCTATATCAACTCATCCATATACATCTGTAGCTTTAATAGCTGCAAATGCACCGCAAGCTACACTGGCTCCTCAATTAAGGAAGTCAACACGGAAACGTGCCTTCATTTCATAATGAATAATTTAGATTGGGTCTTATTGGCTGGCAGGAAGTGTGATGGGCATAGTGTGAGGCGGCTCAAGGCCATATTGACTTTAATTGTGACTGGCATCTACAGGCTTTCCTCCCAGTGTGGAGGAGAAAATGTCCCCCCTGTTTAGCTGGCCCTGCAGCTCGCAGTGAGGCCTTTAAAGGGAAATGAGCTGTAATTAGTTGATAGAGAGGTGACCCCGATGCAGGAAATGCCACACTATGGCATGGGGATCAGACACTGGAGGATAAGACCGCTGCCCTCTCTAGCAAAGAAACGCATCTGATTAAAGGAGAGCTCCAACTACGCAGGGATTATTTTTACCATTCATTAGCAGTGATGGGAATAACGGCATTAAAATAAACAGCGTTACTAACTTTTTTCAGTAATGGGTAATCTAACTAATTACCATTTCCATTGTTACAACGCTGTTACCTTTACCGACAGTTAAATGCGGCGCGTTATAAACTGAACCTACTCATTGAAGCTGTTGTCATCCGACTTGGCTCTCAGTCACAGGAGCTGCAAAGCTGTTTTTTTTTTCTTTGGTGAGGGAGGAGGAAGGGACGAGACAACCACATAAGTGATGATGATTGGCTAAGGTAGAGTAAGAGTTTGTAAGCCAATCAGAGGCAGTGTTCAGTTTACTCACACACACCACACAGGCACACAGCAGCCTCACACACACAAACTAGTAGAGGTTAGCTGCAGCAATGGTGAGTCCGTAGGGAAAGTTGGCATTTTCAAAGGGGAAGTACAGACACCACTTTAATCTCCTTGAGGTAAAAGGCAAGAACGTACATGTGAGATGTACATTATGTCCCAGACCAAAGTGTTTGTCCACGTCTGTTGTAAGCAACTCTAATCTAATGAAGCACCTCTCAACGGTACACGCTTCTACAAAACTAGTGGCCAAAAACACCGTCGTTGACGCTGTTGATGATGATAGCAGGCCAGGTGTGGGATACTTCTGAAAAATATTTGCTCATATCGTGTATATGTAAAAAGCTAAATATCCGCTTAAAAGGCGATATTCTTTTGGCAAATGTTTTCACGGCTCGTCAAAGGAAGAACAGAATTGATAGAAGACCTGGCCGTGGCCACAACCTTGGGCCATTTTTCTCTTCTGAAATAGCATAGTTTCTTCAAATAATTGTTTTTTTGTAGGACATCCATGAAGGTGAACCCAATTCATAGATGAGGAAGGTATTTAAAATGTGTGCCGGTGTAACCACACATTCACAAGACGCATTTTCATCTTGAAGCATTACATCCAAATAGACATTTTTGTTTTCCCTTCTGCAAAGAGTTCTTGATTTATGGCTCTCAAATGTACAGACTCTTGTATAAAACTGCCTGAGCAGAGTCACTTCAGTTTACCCATTCAGGATTTATCTCCTTCAATGGCGTGGGCTCAGACAAAAACACTGTCTCATAAGTGCTTTATCAAAAACCAGAGCTGCATTGTAAGGAACTGCATGTGAGCCAGCAAAAGCTCTGAGGCAGATTGTGGTTCTGGGCCATAAAAAAACAAAATGTATTTTCCTCCCACTGCAATGTGACAAAAAAGTCAAAAGGCATATAGAAGTCACAGGTAAGACAGATCTGCAGTGTGTCACTGAAGACCTGTCATCTATTTATATGGTCCTGGCAGATGTGTTCTAATGAGTGTTGACCCAGACTTTCATTTGGTGACTTTCTGCACTAAAATGTAATGAGTGTGGACGCAGGACAACAAGGCTTGTGAAATTCATACAGTGCTGTTCTAGCACTGGCAAACAATGACTCAGGATCTCTGCACCAACTTAAAATGAATCACCTGATTGTATAGGCAAACCAAATGGCGCCTGCTGAGGCATGCAAACTGATTGCAAATGAATTGTTCAAACGGCTACGGTCGGCTAGGTCATCGATTCAAAATGGCTTTCTGCTGATAAAATAGGCTGGACGATTGACACATCCCCGCAGTGAAGATGATTTACAGTGTTTAGGTTATGGCGGGATCTGTTACACACTGTAGCTTATACGTTTTGTTTTACAGGACTCACACATCCGGCTTGAATCAGTCAGAATTGAGACTGATCACTAAAACTGTGTGAACTGTCCTACAGAGGATCTCAAAACCTGTACCGCAGCTCCTCGATAGATCATTTGATTGCCACTTTAATCATCAAATATTCATATTCTTCTTCTTTTCTGAGTATCATTTCAACACAGCAACCTCATGTCAATGCTTTCCCCCCTTCTGCACAATCTACAGGAAGCAGAGTAGGCCTTTGCCGACCTCACCGTGGCTCCAGTGCAGAGATAGGGAAGCTTAATCCATGTCCTCGGAGAGATCGCCCAGAAAGATGAAGTCTTAATTAGCCAGATAAAACCCTACATAATAACGCTATTGATATAGACTGGGGAAGTGAGGACTAAGCAGAACGAAAAAAAGAACAATGACTGTATAAGATGGCCGAGATGGGTTTCGGGAGACAGTTGGCGAAGTTAATGCAGTGGTCGAGAAAGAAAAAAGGGCAGTTCCCTCTCATTCTCATACTCCAGCAAGAGGAGCATTGTCTCATCTCTCCGAGCAATCCACCTGCTCCAAATTCTCTCATAAGAAGCTTAGAGAAAAACGCTGACCTTCATATAATCAAAGATTATGTGGAGGAAAACAACAACAGTTTTTGGAGTACTTAAGCAACAGCACTCATGGGAAGTTCGAGCAATTAAAGGCAAAATTACTTGTCTAAGCTGTCCTTGCATCCTCCCGTTCCCTATCTTTGGCTCCCCGAAGTACGAGGAGGAGGTCAGGAAGATAGTGAAAAGAAGAGAATCGCATCTCACTACGGCTAATCCTAGGGGGTACGAGAGGGAGCAGAATCTCCCTCTTAAGAAAGACAATCTAGGTATCTCACATGCTACACGTGGATCAATGACAAGGTGACCCTGTAGGGTAACACCAGATGGCTTCAACGGTTTGGCAAAGCCACTACGATTCCCTGGTGAACACTTGTGACACCCCTTCAAAGAAAAAAAAAAGAAGTTAAAGAAAAAAATCATGAGAACTTTATTCCTTAAAGTAATTTGGCTAAAACCGATTTAAAAATGGCACAGTTATGTGTGGATTAACATTGCTTAGAAAAACCTCATTAGATTCTGAGTGCAACTCATATCAAAGCCCATCCAACCTCAATCTGCAGAGCTAGGGGGAGAGCTCCATTCTGCCACTCATGCCTTAATTAATGAGAACGACTGTCTTTTTTTCCCTTTTGGTTCCCCACGAAGAGCAGGGCCTTTGTTGAAGCATGCTGACAGCCATGATGATATGCTTGTGGACACATGTTTTAGGATTCCATCTTTGTTGTCTTGTCATGTTAGCCTTGTTGTGATGAAACTCGTATGACATTTAGAGATGTAAGCCACTGTGCTGGAAAATGTTTGCGAGTTAAAGAAAAAAAAATATAATAAAGAAATATCTTTTTGATTTTGGCCGAGGTAATGCAGTGTCAGTGAAAAACAAATCCTACTGAAGAGCTTCCACATGAAACAAAAAGCAGAAGGTTTGTGCCTCAGGGCAGCAAACTGTTGGGCTGCATTAATCAGGAAGTCATCCAAATGGAAACTCATCAGCCACAGTTTTGATAATTCATTAATTGCTTCGGTCATTTATCAGCCAAAAACTGCCAAACATTCTCCTGATGCCATTTTTTTCAATGTGAGGATTTGTAACGATTCTGTTTCCTGTCATTTTAAACTGGGCGTGTCACCATTTTAATTCTTAAATGTCTGAAATGAGCTTTTAATTTCAAATTTTCAAAATCAAATCAAATCAAAAATCAAAGTACTGGAGATGCTTTCAGTATCTTGCTTCTTCTCCAGTTACCTAACTGCCAGTGTCTGCCGCACATTTTAAATAAATGATTTAAATTTGACAGTATGGTGACATACCCTGCTTTAAACAGGATATCTTTGGGTTTTAGTCTGTTGGTTGGACAAAAGAAGATGTCCGACGACAACACCGCCAGCTGTGGGAAGTTGTGACAGCTGTTCCTTTCTGATGTTATATACACTAAATAATCAACTCGTAAAAAAGGACTATAATAATCAATAATTAATTAAAATAATTGCTGATTTAAGCTCTAGTTGTCTCATAAAATACTATCCAAGACATTTAATATTGATAGTATAATGCACATGATGAAAAGTCCAAAAGCTTTTGAGGCTGACGGACAAGACATGGTAAATGGAAACGTCACTACATAGTTTCCATTTAGCTGTTTTACTCATTATCGCCAACACGGCAGAAGAAAGGACAAGAAAATGCAAAAAAACTGAATTATTTATTTTACATTTGCATATCTAGCACAGGTTTAGGACGAGGGTGAGGGATTATGTTATGGAGGTTTCTTATTTTCTCCTGAAACTGACAGATTGTTTCTTTGTGAAATGCTTGCCCACTCTGTGCTCCCTTAGCTAAATCAGTAATGAGATGGAAGGGTTAAAATTTGGCGGGACCATCCTCTCGCATCAGCGCTCTGCAGACCTGATCTCTCCCCTCTCTCGATTCCCACAGGTTCCCAAACTACTTTGCACTTCTGTGGCAGCGCGTCACTCGCCCAGCGTCCAACAAGGTCAAATGCCATTTCATTTTCTCGCCTTTGATCGCTGCCTGGCTCTTTCATCAGTCTCACCCTCCCCCATCCACCCACACGCCAGCACTGCCACCACCATTTCACTGGATGAACTGCCCTCACTCAGCCCTCAGGTTTAGATAATGTGACTGGCAGTAGCCGAACTTAAAAATATGTTTTTCCAGGGGTTATACATGAGCAATCGGTCAACTTCAGCTTGGCAGACTCGTAAAGTCAGAGCTCTGCTTTTGCTTTTAGGATGGCAAAAATAATCCAAGCAGACCACGGATGTGCATTTAGGTGTGGCATACATACATCCCAAAGCCTTCAACCGGTAATTCTGACGCTGCTGTCCCTGAAGGAGGCTTCCTGTGTTCTCCTCTCCTTGAATGATGGCTGAAACACATCGACTAAATGAGAATCTCCATCTTGCCTTTCTTGCTTAATCGACCCCACCCATACTGTGACACCCCTGCAGAGTCGCACCAAACAATCTGCATATTCCAATCAAATCTACAATGTCACAACCACAGCACTTCAGTAAGCCATCAGCTATGAAATTGCTATTATTTAGATGCTTTAGTGGGCTAGGGGTTTAAGATGCTAACCATGTAATCCCATCGTCGCTGGGACCCTTTGTCATATGTCATCTCTCTCCCTTTGTATCCTCTCACCTCTCTGTCTTCATTCTAATAAATGTTGTCCACGCCCTAACACTCAGCATTGCGCATCTTTTGGATCCAGTACGTTATGCCTCTCAGATGAAGGATGAAGAAAATAAAATGGGGACAAGATTGATGAATATGGATATGCTAAATGCGTCAACTTGACATCCTGCCTGTAAAACAGCGCGTGAATAAAATAAATAGTCTCAGGAGCTGTATTTTCCATTTATCAATAAAATATAAAGATATTAACTGGATGTGGCTTCACATCAAGTCTGAAGAGTCGCTTGCTTCATTTTCTCTTGCTTGTTTTCATAACATTATGAATTCAGCACTTTGGGATTTGGCTGTTGGTCAGACTAAATCAGCAATTTCGACACATTACTTCGGCTGTGAAAACGTGTGATGGGGATTTGTCATTATTTTTGAAAATCGCTGTAGAGCAAATGATGATGTTTGTGGGGAAAAGAAAAAATACAGTAATCATCATAAAAATCATTGGTTGGAGTCGTGATTGTGGTGTTTATACATTGTGAACATGTTTTTAGACTTAATGTTGATGCACATGACCATATGGCAGGAGCTCCTGCATTGTTTGTCGCATTCAAAAGCAGACAGTCTAAAGTGTTTACATGCCAGAATATGTCAAACTTATGCCCGGATATAAACAGAAGGCGGCAGTGGAATTCAAAAATAGATCACCCTGATTATTAATGTGGATGTAAACACGTTCGGTGACACAGATCCAGAAATTCCACAGGAACTGAGCACTCTTTCAAGTTCAAGTCTTGTTGGGATTATTTCTACGTCTTCAATGTCCAGCAAGCGAACATCTCCTCTTGCCACCCAGTCTGGTCGATAACCTGAAATCAGACCCCTTGTTTCCCCTCCCTGCACTTTCGCTCTCCTCCATCGACAGTATTAGCAGTTCTTTGTTACAATGTTCTGTCATTTCTGCGCCCCTTTCTCCCTCTCTCTCCCTCCTCATTGACAGAAAGTGGGTGATGGAGAGCCAGAGTGAGAGAAAGAGAAAGCCAGCCAGCCAGACAGACAGACAGACAGACAGAAGGAGCTTTTAGTGAAGTTAAACAGAGAGAGCACCAAAGAGATGGGGAAAGTGAGCTTTTAGGGAACTAAAAGCCTCAGTCCCTTTAAACCTCAAAGCGAGGCCCCTGTTGTCTTGACACAGATGATGAATGGCACCAGATTGTCGATAGACAGAGAGCAACTAAACATAGCTAACAAAAAGGAAGGGGATAATGGTCTTGATGCACATTGAATATGTGAATCATCAGAACACAAAGGGTAGCCGTTCTATTCTGGCAGCATTTGAGGAGAGTTGTCCATGTTCTTAATGAATTCTAATGGGATTATAAGCTGTAAATGGCACCTTCTGAGTGCCATGCTGGAACAACAGCAACAAAACACATTTTGGGACATATTCAGACCTTATTCAGAGTGGAAAAGGAGGGTGAGGAACTTCTGCTCTGCATATTGGTTAGCTAAGCCCTGAGCAGGTCCAACAGAAACCACAGCTCCTTTTAAATTAGAGGACACCTGCAGCAGATCCAGTGCAAATGACAACTTCACTTCTGAGTAGATCCTCGGTCAGCCTACTAGACAAAGGAGAGAGAGTGGAGAGTGCTAGTGCCGCACCTAAACACCGAACTACGTGAACTCTGGATCTCAGCAGAGTGTTTTAACAGCTATTACGTTGGCGAGGTGGGGCACAAACACGAATCTTGTTCCCACTCACGGAAAATATCATATGCTCCATTCAAGTGTGGCTGGATAAGTGGAGCTGCTATTGTCCCACGATTGGGTTTCCAGTCGCCACTGAAAAAGCACTGTTTGAATGGATGCTTTCAGTTGAACAGATGCAACAAATTGTAATTTCGCCGCACAATGCTAATCAGCTCCATTGCAAAACAATTCATTCAGACACTAGTTATAAATGCATGCGAGAATATCAAAATGGGAAATAATGCTCATTATCTACAGATGGAAAGGGAATGAAAGGCATTGTAAGCATTGATGGATATAGAATATACGACCAAAAACAGTACATTAGGTACTTTCAGGTGGTTTTACATCAATATATATTCCTTAAACAAGTGATTACTTATAGTCAGGTGTTTCAGCTCCAGCGTCCTATCTTGCGCGGCAAGGGAGCAAACGACTGCCTCAGCCAATGTAATTTACAGCCCTCAAGCAGCTTATTAAGGTGGCATATGTGTCACTCACATAGTCATCTTAGAGACAGGTGTCTAAGTTTAAGTCTGCCTAGCAACAAGGGTGCCAGCATAAGCACTTATTAGTCCCTATGTAATGAATACAAATGTCCTCTCAAGGGCCTAGGCAAGCATAGAAATACCTCGCCAACCTCTGACCCAAACCTTATTCACCATCAATTTTTTTTTTTTTTTTTTTTTAATGATGCATCCTCCAAGGGACTCCAGGTAGCTTATGGCAGGATGCAATTTCAACCCTGGCAGTAATAAGCAGGTTGCATTTCAACCTTATTAGTTTAGAATACAGGTGACTTTAAGGGAAACGGTCGAGCATTATTAGAATAAAAAAATCCATATAGATGCTGTATTTACATGTAGACTGGACGTGGTCATGACTTGTGGGGATACAGTCCTCTGAGGATGCTCTAGCCACCAACCTGTTTCTGCCGGCTGTTCCAATTTGAAAAACATGTGGCAAATCCAGCCTTTCTTTGTGGACCCCTTGATTTTCCACACAAGCGCAGGAGGCGAGGTCGCCTTTGCAGAAATCCTCTAAAGAACATTTTGCACAACACTGTGAGGCAGATCAGAATTAGCTGCACCCGTATGTGCTTTTTCTAACATGAATCCTTTTTTAAAGGTGAATGGACCCTACAGGCTAATGTGAATGCCTGGCATTTAGACACGCCTCTGCCATGCCTCTAACAGGACTCTACTGTGCGATGACATTTCACTTAAAGCATTAAGTCAAATGCTCATGTGGTTTTAATCATCATTAAAGTGACGAATACAAGGTTACCGATTCTGTGTAAATTCTGGATTAGCGTATACAGTAATTATGTTAATGCATTCAACACGACAAGAGTAAGGGTGATGAAGCCACTGTCACTCTGATGAAGGTAAAGTGGAGATCAATGCATACTCAAATATGTGTTCACACAGGGCAACATTTACAGCAAAAATCCAGACTTAATTAACAGACATTCAACGGAGCTCTGTCAAAGCAGCCTGGTTTGTCTTGGAGCTGAGAAAAAGACACTGTTGTAAAGAACAAAACCACATTTTGTTGGATGTAGCTCGGGACAATTAAGTCAATCTTCGCAGAAACGTGTCCCACAGATTGAGCGGTATGACGGTCCCGTGCGACAAAAGAAAAAAAAAATGGCGATACATTTTTCACACTATATTCCAATCTGACTTTTTTTGTTTGCAAATCAGAGCTGAAATCTCGTGTGATCTGATAATTCTCGCATGATCTCGTGATTCTCGAGAACTCACGTGATTTGGGAAGCAGGAGCCTCATTCTCTTCACCGTGTTCACAACATTTGAAGAGTCAAAGGGATTGCACTGTTAAACCTTCGAAAGAAAGACTTTAAAAAAATACGGATGACTTTAAGACAGCCCTTGCAGCTGCTCTTGCTGCTCATCTAGTTCAAAAGACATCCACCAAGGACAACAGCGACTCGCGAACAAGAACTTTCCCCGCGCCTGCCATCAAACAGCTACTGTGATCCCACCGCAGGCCTTTTATGAACATGGCATCCAGCCTCGGGCATCGGCGTATCAAGACGGCGGGATGGCAGCCAGGTCGTATGAAAACAACATAATTGCCATCCCCGATGAAAACTCTCGGCATTGTGTCATCGAAAGCTTATGTAGGCATCGCCACCGGGAGCTAATAAACACCTTGTCAATGCAGTAGGTGTCAGCTTTACACCCAGGATGAGTGTCTCCAAGAGACGTGCTCACGCGTCACGGCCCACCATTAGCCCGCTCACTAACACTACTGGTCATTTGGCGCGTTGTGAGTATGCAGGCCTGCGATCGGTCGCCACGCACCAACATCACGGTCCACACCGCCACCACCCACTACTTGTCTCGGCTGCTCCTCTGCCCCGCACTGCTGACAAATCCGTGCTGATTTCTTTCCCGAAATGATTAAAACGCTGCACGCACTCTTATGTGCTTGCTGTTCCATTATATCTACATGAGATTACATTACAAACATGCTGAGATGTAACAATACTTCACTGAAATACAATGCTGTTATGAGGAGCATGATTTTCCTGTGACATCTGATACTCTGGTATTATATTGGCCACTATGTAGAGGTTTACTGTAGCTTATTGCAAACATTGATCACCGTGTTGTAATTCAATATAGTATGTCAACAGCAGCATAATGTTGGAGGACTGGAGCGAGGGAGCAGGAGGTGGGGGTCTTTGCTACATGTGTCCTAGAGCCTCTTGCAGGGGCAGGGAGGTGAATCCTATTGACAACTGGTAGATAGCCAAGGTCAGCAGCCGCACATTTGTTTAATGACGGCGGGCCAGGGCGTCTGGACAAAAGCGGATCACACACTTCAGCAGCCTCTTAGCCGGCCGCGAGGCAGGCACGACTCGAGTCGGCCAGCAATCCCAGTAAATCAAGAGAGATCAGCAGCAGAAACCTGACAAAAATGCAGCAGGGACATAGTGACACTGAAAACATTTGAGAAGGTCAGTCTGTAGTCACAACCACGCTGAGAAAAAGTGGAGGGAAGCTGCTGAGGGTGTTTTTTTTGTTGTTTTTTTCCTCAGAAGGGGAGCAGAACACAATGCTGAAAACAAAGAGGCCGGGAGAGGCACTTATGAAGCCACCCCTGTGCCACACCCTTTG